>CM060433.1:120331462-121531462 GCA_030545235.1 Helianthus tuberosus
CACGAGTATTTTGTTGGACAACCGGTGGTTTCTTGGTAGATTTCTTTGGAGTCAACAGCGCTTTAATCTTTGACATCAGGCTTTTTTACTGAGCTGGGGGGTGCGACTCTAATTGTTCTCTAACAATATTTAGCTCTTCGACCACGTCAACGTCATCGTCTATCAATTTACAACTTTGGAAGTTAAGCTTTCGCCAGAAGACGTCTATGTCTTCGAGTTGAATCGGACGCTCTGCACGGTTAAAAACAACATTGTTTAAGTCACATGATTAACGGAAATATATCACACAAGTGTTGTACGTTTAACAATTATTACCTGCACGCATGTACTTTTCTAGCCTACAAGCACAGGGCAACCCACAACTGTACCACATTTGGCAACCACATGATGAACGATAGCGCTCCAAGATATCTAGCTTCCTAAGTGCCTCTCCACTCAACAAGTCAAGGGCTGTATGGGATACTTTTCCATGTAGGTGGTGAAACAGTGGGTGTTTGTGGTGGTTCATTCTTTTTTCGATGCAATCTCGAAAACTCTTCCTTATTTCACCGAATTGTGTCTCAACTATATCCCGGACACAACCAACTACACGGTCCAGCGAGCTCCTATCTAGGACGTATCTCTTTAAGTTGGCGTGTTGGCTCTCAACTCTGTTTGTGGTACGATTACCAAAGTTGCGCCTCTTATCAGTCCACGCAAAGACGAACATCTCCTTATAGTCTTTTAGCCAGTAACATACACGTAATTGAAGACCCCTAAAAAGTAAAAATAATTTAATAAAATTTACATAGGTGAGTCGTATGTTATTAGAAAAACTTACTAGAACGTTTGCACTCCACAAGTCGCTTTCGCAGGTTGCGCAAGTGGTACTTGTCACGGCCCCCGTCCCGGATTCGCCCGGTCCAGGAGCCGCGGGACAGAAAACCCGTGGTATTTATTAATTGAGTTGACAACGGAAGATTTACATGATCTTTTAAAACTTGAAACTTCCCGATTATTTTATTTCATAATTCGAGATAAACCCCGTAGTTTACAATAGAGGAATTTCACAGAAATTCCCTGATTTACAAAACATGTTTATTTGTTTAACTGAGCCACTACGTCAAGCTTTGTTAGTGCTCCGTAGCACCTTTCCTTGGTTCACAGTAGTCACCTGTAACATGTTTTGAAAATATTTTATCAGCGGGGAAATACTGGCGAGTCATTCAAATTTGATAAAACGACACATAGTTATAAATTCCAGCATAAGAGGGATTACAATGGCTTCTATCTTATTTTTATCTGGCGCCGTGTCACCTCCTGGTGACGATGGTCATACCACTATTGGGTCCTTTCACCCAAGTAGTGATGATTATCACTGTTAGGATTTATTAGCCTAACTGTGAGAAATTAGTAATGTGCACAATACCCCACTAGCCAGTGATTCAAGATAACCATGACTTAATCCCTGTAATTATAACCTTTGAAAATAATTTGGAGTATTGTAAAACATGGTTGATAAAAAGAGAATGACTCACATTGCAGATTTAAACGGTCAGAGTTTAGCCTACTGATTAGCCTTGTAACCTAATTTAAATAACAATGCACACGAACTAGGTCAGTAACTAATACAACATTTACGATAACTCACGAGATAAAAACCCTCACAACGAATGACAAAGTGCACTACTTAAACATCCATCGAATTTACGATGAATTATAAAGTATGGCCCTAATGTGGGCAGCACTTAAACATCCATTGGATAGTTTCAATTGATCGGACATTGAATCGTATCAGCGATCAAGTTAATACCCTGTATCGTAGCAGCGCCTTGGTATCTTAAATTTCTCATATTCAGGACATAATTTTCTTTCCACCAGTCGCTTAAATTCTTCCCAACTCATGGCATAGGCCGCATCGCTTCCCTTGGCTTGAAGTACCGTATTCCACCATTCTAGCACCCCTTCTTTAAAAAGATGCGACGTGTACATGACCTTGTCTTCCTCTGCACCGCCTCGGTTTTCTCTAACCAACGCAGTGCAGCAGTCGCCCCTTCGTTGCCTGCAAATTCAACCGGTTTACAGGCAAGGAACTCCTTGTAAGTGCAACCAGGCGTTGCAGCTTTCATTTTCTTAAGGAGTGGGGCTTGCATCCCATCGTTATCATTATTAGTATGGTTACCGCCTCTGTTTACACTATTACTGAAATTGTCGCCGTGTGTACATTTGCTAGGAATAATTTGTTGAGGTTCAACTGGATTTCGAGCAGCAGCAAGAATTGCTGGAATAGCATTGGCTATTCCCTGAGCAACGATATTCTCGATATCTTGCCTATTCAGAAATTGATCTTCTGTTGGTTATATGGTTGTTAACCTTAAGGCTATACCTTTTGTCAATACTAATTAGTGCTTGTTTATATGGTTGATGATGACAGGGTATACATTATGAGAATCTTTGGAGCTAAGTTTTGTGACAGGGAAATTCTCACCCAAAAGAATGTTTGGACTTGTGTATAAATTTGGAATTTTGAATATGTTAATGTCTTTTAAACATTTGGATTATATTTTGGACCGAACTTATTATTGAAGTTATAATATTATGATTTGTACATTTACAATTTACCGACCTTTTATTTTATAATTTATATTCTAAATACTGTAGTTTTTGTGGCAAAAATGTCATATTTTTTTTGATATATTGTGGCAAAAAAGTGCCACTAAAACTAATATGAATATG
Source organism: Helianthus tuberosus (assembly GCA_030545235.1). Taxonomy (NCBI): domain Eukaryota; kingdom Viridiplantae; phylum Streptophyta; class Magnoliopsida; order Asterales; family Asteraceae; genus Helianthus; species Helianthus tuberosus. Next base: position 120,334,178 of record CM060433.1, read on the forward strand.
TAATTAAAATTACTTTTAATGTCACAAAAATTGTGCCACAAAAGTCTCTTTTTATATTGTGGCAAAAAAAAAGTGCCACAAAAAGCTTAAAAACTTTGTGCGGCAGAATGAAAAAGTGCCACTAAAAGGCTTTAGCGTCAGCGCTTCTAGTGGCACTTTTTTTGTGTGCCACCCATTCTTTTAGGGGTCTTTAGTGGCACTTATCTGTATTTTTATGGCACTTTATGTATGTCACTGAATGGACTTTTTTTTGTAGTGAGAAAAGTTTTCGACACCACTGAACTGCTCATGATCGAAGCAATTTATAGCAAAAATTTGAGGTTTACGCGGCCCACGTAAGCCTCCTCTTGATCTTACGCGGCCCGCGAGGGCCTCCTAAACGTAGACTAGGGCTAGCGTGTCATCGGTAGGCATGCCACGTGTGTGACACGTGGACCGGGAACACTTATCCGGTCAACAGGGCTTTGACGCGGCCCGCGTAAGCTTCTCTTATGGCTTACGCGGCCCGCCTGAAACCCAAAAACTTTGATTTCTTAGTTTTTCATGCACGTTAGGGTTTCAGGGGTCCGGGTTTTTCATTTACGGGTCGTTTTGGGACAATTTTGAAGGTCCTTACATTCTCCCCACCTTATTTAAAATCTCGTCCTCGAGATTTACCGAAATAAGTGAGGATACTTTCGCTTCATCTCTGATTCCAGCTCCCAGGTGTATTCGGGTCCTTTTTTCGAATCCCATTTGACTTTGACTAATACTAGTCTTTTGTGTTTGAGAAACTTGACTTTTCTGTCTTCTATCTGAAATGGCTTGTCAACAAATTTTAACTTTTCATTTACCTCTACATCTTGAAGAGGTACTACCAGAGATTCGTCCGATAGACATTTCTTGAGATTGGATACATGAAATACGTCATGTACTCCAGCTAGTTCCTCTGGTAGTTGTAAGCGATAAGCAACTGGTCCTATTCGCTGTATTACTGGGAATGGTCCTACGTACCTTGGACTTAGCTTTCCTTTCTTACCGAACCGAACTACTCCTTTCCAAGGAGAAACTTTCAAGAGTACCTTGTCTCCAACTTGAAACTCCAGTGGCTTACGTCAATTATCGGCATAACTTTTCTGGCGATCTCGAGCCGTTTTCAGTCTTTCCTTGATTTGAGTGATCTTGTCGGTAGTTTCTTGCACTATTTCGGGACCTGATAATTGACTTTCTCCTATTTCTGCCCAACAAACCGGAGTTCTACACTTCCGTCCATATAGTGCTTCGAACGGGGCAACTTCGATGCTTGAGTGATAACTATTGTTATAGGAGAATTCAGTTAAGGGTAGGTGGTCATCCCAATTTCCACCAAAATCTATCACACATGCCCTGAGCATGTCTTCCAAGGTTTGGATCAGCCTTTCACTTTGTCCGTCTGTCTGAGGATGATATGCAGTGCTTAGATTTAGTCGGGTTCCCATTGCTTCCTGGAAACTTGTCCAGAAGTGGGAAGTGAAACGACTATCCCTATCCGACACAATGGAGAGTGGAACTCCATGTAAGGACACTACTTCATCTACGTATAATCTGGCTAACCTTTCCATGCTAAATGTTTCTTTCATGGGTAGAAAATGAGCTGATTTGGTTAATCGATCCACAATTACCCAAATTGCGTCATTACCTTTTCGGGTTTTAGGCAACTTAGTAACAAAGTCCATTGTTATGAGTTCCCATTTCCATACAGGCATTTCTAATTGTTGTAGCAGACCTGAGGGTTTCTGGTGTTCTGCCTTAACTTGTGAACAAGTAAGACATTTAGAAACATATCTAGCTATGTCCTTTTTCATTCCTATCCACCAGAAGTTACTTCTTAAATCTTGATACATTTTATTGTTACCAGGATGCATGGTATACCTAGATTTATGGGCTTCCTCTAAAATGTTATTTCTTAATTTTCCTTGCTTAGGTACCCAAATCCCTTTCATGTGGAATCTCCAAATTCCATCAGATCCTTGTTCTAATTCCTTTATTCTTCCTTTCATTCCTTCAGCATCATCCTTGATTGTTGTTTCTTGAATGTTCTTCAGTTGTTCCATTAAGTCTAGTTGTAGACTTAATCTAAGAGCACGAACTCGTCGTTGTTTCTCATGATACTTACGACTTAAAGCATCAGCAACTACGTTTGCTTTTCCTTCGTGATATTGAATATCACAGTCGTAGTCACTTAGGATCTCCATCCATCACCTTTGCCTCATGTTTAATTCTTTTTGCCCAAATATGTATCTTAAGCTTTTATGGTCTGTATAGACAGTAAACTTACTTCCATACAAATAGTGTCTCCAAATCTTAAGGGCAAAAATTATGGCTCCTAATTCTAAGTCATGAGTCGTATAGTTTTCCTCGTGCTTTTTCAATTGTCTTGAGGCATACGCAATTACTTTCTTGCGTTGCATTAGCACACATCCTAATCCTAGCTTAGAAGCATCACTGTAGACTTCGAAATCTTCTGTTCCTTCTGGCAAGGCTAGAATTGGGGCGTTTGTTAGCTTTTGCTTTAAAATCCTAAAAGCCTCTTCTTGCCTAGGTCCCCATTCAAACTTAACTGCTTTACAGGTTAGCTTAGTTAATGGCACAGCTATCTTGGAAAAATCCTTAATGAATCGTCTATAGTATCCGGCTAACCCTATAAAACTTCTAACTTCCATAGCTGATTGCGGAACCTTCCATTTGGTGATCGCTTCTATTTTGGAGGGATCTACGTGAATACCTTCGTGATTCACCATGTGTCCCAAAAATTGTACCTCTTGTAGCCAAAATTCACATTTCGAGAATTTGGCGTAAAATTTCTCTTTTCTTAACAAAGTTAAGAGTGCATGCAAGTGCTGACAGTGTTCATCCTGGCTTTTGGAATAAATAAGTATATCGTCGATGAAGACAATTACAAATTTATCCAAATACGGTTTACAGATCCTATTCATCATGTCCATAAATGCTGCAGGAGCATTTGTTAGTCCGAAGGGCATGACTGTAAACTCGTAATGACCATACCTAGTTCTGAAAGCAGTTTTAGGTATGTCTTCTTCTTGTACCTTCAACTGATGGTATCCTGAGCGTAAATCTATCTTAGAAAAGTATCTGGCTCCTTGCAATTGATCAAAAAGATCATCAATCCTAGGTAATGGATATCGATTCTTAATTGTAACCTTATTTAATTCCTTATAATCGATACACATTCTCATTGACCCATCTTTCTTTTTCACAAACAACACTGGAGCTCCCCACGGGGATGAACTAGGTTGTATGAATCCTTTACTTAATAATTCATCCAATTGCTTTTTCAATTCTAGCATTTCGGTGGGTGCTAACCGATAAGGTGTCTTGGCTATCGGTGTAGTTCCAGGAATTAGATGAATTCTAAATTCGACTTCCCTATTGGGTGGTAATCCCAGTAGTTCTTATGGGAATACCTCTGGGTATTCTGCTACTACAGGAATTTCTTTAAGTTCCCTACCTTTCGTGTTAATGATTACTGAAATCATATACACCACTTCTTGTTTTCTTGAATAACTGGCAAACTTCATTACTGAAATGAATTTTAGTGGCTTTCGTGGCTTATCTCCTGTAATCACCACTAATTCTCCTATGGGTGTATGAATTTCTATGGAGTTTTTATCACAGAGAATTCGAGCATGGTTGGCTACTAACCAATCCATTCCTAATACTATATCGAATCCGGCTAAATTCATAGGTAACAGGTTTGCAGAGAATTTATGGCCTAAGAGTTCTATATTTTTCCTTCTCGCAAAACCTTATCTATGTTAACAGAATTCCCATCTGCCGTTTCGACTGTAAAAATCTGCCTAAGGTTGGTTAAGGGTAGGTTAAGAGCTTGGCAGAATGAAGTATTTATAAAACTTTGGTTTGCACCAGAGTCAAATAATACTTTTGCATAAACGTTGTGAACTAGGAACGTACCAGCTATCACGTCAGGGATTAGTTCTGCTTCCTTAGTAGTCAACTGGAAGGCTCTTGCGTTTCTCTTGGTAGTTCCTTCTGCAGGGTTGGCTTTATTATTAGCTGGTTTGACCAATTTCGGACAGTCTGGCCTAAAATGTCCAGCTTCTCCACAGTTGTAGCAGATTGTGGATTTCTTTCTCCTGCAATCTTCTTCTTGATGCCCTGGAATTTTACAGAAATTGCAAAACCCTTTGCATCTTCCAAAATGCTTTCTTTTACAGGCATTGCAAAATGGAACAGTGGAAGATTGCCCAGTTTTCTTGAAATTGCTACGGTTACCCACACGGAATCCATGGGTAATCTTTTAGGCCACTTCCTTCTTTCTATTTTCTTCTCGCGTACGCACTAGTCCGTCAGTTAAAGTGTTGGCTAATTCCACTGCATCGTCAATTGTGCGAGGTCTCGCAGCTTTAACGATATCACGGATTTCTCCAATCAATTCCCATATATAGCGGGAAATAAGCACCGGCTCTGGCAAAGCCAGAGTAGGCACAACTCTAGCATACTCGAAGAATGTCGAAGTATACCCTCGACAATCTACATCCATCATCCGGTGGTTCAGAAATTTATTCGCCATTTATTCTTTCTCATATTCAGGACATAATTTTCTTTCCACCAGTCGCTTAAATTCTTCCCAACTCATGGCATAGGCCGCATCGCTTCCCTTGGCTTGAAGTACCGTATTCCACCATTCTAGCACCCCTTCTTTAAAAAGATGCGACGCGTACATGACCTTGTCTTCCTCTGCACCGCCTCGGTTTTCTCTAACCAACGCAGTGCAGCAGTCGCCCCTTCGTTGCCTGCAAATTCAACCGGTTTACAGGCAAGGAACTCCTTGTAAGTGCAACCAGGCGTTGCAGCTTTCATTTTCTTAAGGAGTGGGGCTTGCATCCCATCGTTATCATTATTAGTATGGTTACCGCCTCTGTTTACACTATTACTGAAATTGTCGCCGTGTGTACATTTGCTAGGAATAATTTGTTGAGGTTCAACTGGATTTCGAGCAGCAGCAAGAATTGCTGGAATAGCATTGGCTATTCCCTGAGCAACGATATTCTCGATATCTTGCCTATTCAGAAATTGATCTTCATGGTTTTGTTCAGATTGGTTAACTTCGTTAACGGATTCATTACCAGCGTGTTCCATCTGGTAATTAATTTATATAAGTGATTAGCATAAAATAACCAAACATAACAAAATAATCACACATAATCATGTCAACGCGTATAGCCAAAATTGTCGATTTTTCGACGTTCGATATTTTATATATTATAATAGGCATCCGTACACACTGGTTATCTTACAAAAGTTTTATTTTTAAGTTATTTCACATAATTATATTTTTATTACTATTATTATTTTGTTATTATACAACCACAACCACACCATCACCATCTGCTGGCATCTCAGAAGCGACGTTCCCTCTCATCGTACTTCCAGGAGATCTGTTCTCCCACCTCCCGGATTCGATTCCCTGCATCCACCAGTTCCTCGCCAAAATGGCGGAGTTCAGCCAAGTTCTCATTGCTCATCGGTGGGTTTGGTGCAGGCTCTGGGTCAAACTGAGGGAAAAAGGTATAAGAGTTATTTAAGAGATTCTGGAACTGCCAGTCATTGGTCCACCATTCTTCCATTTCTCCTAAAGGTCGGGTGTTGACAAGGGGATCTGGGATGGCCGGTTCCAAATTCACTGGGAGTTGGGTTTCAGCAGGATAAGTAAAGAGGTTTTCATTGACAGGCTTAAGGATATCACAGTCTGCTAGTTTACGATCCAACTCCTCCCACAATGGTATTTCCTGGTCTTGCCTGGAACTTTCTCCGATCTCTATTCCCTTGCCTTTATCCATTGGATCCTCCGTCTTTATAACTTTCCGTGTCGCTGGTTTCTTCCTGCGCACACGCCTCCAGCCCACAATTCTTCTTCTCTTCTTTGGCTTGGGTTTCTCCGGAGGTTGGGCTTGAAATTCCATAGGTTCCTCAACATCGGCACAATAACCGGTAAAGTCTCTGGAAACTTCCACATTAACAGAATAGAGATTGAGATTCTGAAGAGCTTCAGACAACTCATTCATGCTGTTTAGCAGATATAAAGAAACACCCAAAATTCTAGGTTAAAATTTTGTAAATTGAATAATCACAGAAAGGCAATCAAAATTTTAAGTATTAATTACAAATATCTAATACATTTATACAAACAGATGGATTAAAACAAAATATTGCGATTTATATATAGAGGCCGGTTATCATACAAACACTCTAATCATACATTATATACGCTACAACAACAACCGTACGATCATCTCATTAAAAGCGCGTGTTTAAACAATTAAATTAATCAAATTAAAATTAATAAAAGAAACCGCCAAGGTTAGAATCGTCCATAACGAGAACAAAACCCCTGATTATCAGCACACAAAAACTCAAAATCATACCGTAAAACCCCAAAAAATCAAAAGCATTCTCCTTCTCCAAAACATTACCTGCAACTCATTGCGATTTCAACTACGATTCACTGTTACTCTCCATTGTGATTTCAACTACGATACCATGAATACTGAGAAAAGAAGCAAAGCAAACAACGACAGACCACAAGCGAAGAATATGAATCCAGGTATCTATTTACATTTGCGATTTAAAGTGTAATATACAGGGGCTTTTAAATCAAATGCGATATTTGTTTGTTTATTAACGTTTTAACTTAAACATATAGTTGTATAGCATTATATATTGATAACATCTTCAATTTTGCTAGGGTTTATTGCAGGTATATTTATTTATTAGGTTTTGCATTTTTTATGCACTTGTCTTAATGATACTGATGGGTATGCGATATCAAAAGCTAGTATGTAGAAGTTTTTTTGTTTTAGGTTAAATTAGATTTGCGAATTGATATCTAACACATGCGAATTGATATCTAACACATGCGAATTGATGACTTGTTGTGCATGATTAACTGACAAATGCGATTTTGTTGTGCATGATTAAATTAGATTTGCGAATTGATATTAATGCAAATGCGATTTTATATGAGAAGTTAGTTGTATTGTTATGCTAATGCTTATGAAACAAATGCGAAGTCATAACTCATAAATGCAAATTGATAAAATAACACATGCGAATTGATATCTAACACATGCGAATTGATGACTTGTTGTTTATGATTAACTGACAAATGCGATTTTGTAAGTGTTTTTAACTATAGCTTGCGATTTTGTAGAAATCGAATCTGATGAAGACTTTGAAGGACCAATATCAACTCTGATAAAAATTAAAAAGAATAGAAAGAGATTGGTGATTCAAGAAAGTTCAGAAGATGATGAATTTGTTAAGCCACCCCCAAAAAAGAAAAAACATGAGAAGAAAGAAGATAAAAGGAAATCAAAGATACTCACAAAAAAACATTCAAAAAAGGGGCAACAGCCTAAAACAGAACATAGAGAGTTTTTCAAATACAGCAATGAAGCAATACTGCTGAGATGCCAACCTAACTCATATATGGACACTGTTAGAAGATTTTCAAAAAAACAGATAGATGATGTTAGGGATATGGGGTTTGGAGCTATTCTTGATATCAACATCAACCATATTTCGACAAGATTGGCGTATTGGCTAGTGAGAAACTTTGATGAGAAGTTCGATAAGCTAAACGTAGGAAACCACCAAATAAAAATAACATCGAACACAGTTTATGAGGTATTTGGATTACCAAAAGGTCCAAAGAAGGTTGAAATAATAGCCGATAAGAGAAAAGTCAAAAAGCAAGACAAAATTGAAAAAAGTCAAGAACCGGGAAATGCTGTCCGAGATACATTCATCCGCCAGTGGGGACAAAACGCGAGACTTACCCATGGCTTAATAGCAAATACAATGGAAAATCAAAGAGACGGAGGGAGTCTGTTTAAATTAAATTTCCTTGTATACTGGATGACTTTCTTTGCAGAAATTACAAAGGCAACACTTGCAAATGATAGATGTTTGCTCGGTGTAGAAGATGTTGAGGAAATAAAAAATCTAGATTGGTGCTCATATCTACTCGAAACCTTGCGCCGGACACGAGCAGGCTGGAAGAACTATAAGATACAGTTCGTAGGACCTGTTGCCTTTCTTACGGTATACATTACTACATTTAATAACATATTTAAAAATACTAGTTTGTTCTTTTATTTAATTAAATGATCTTGCGATTTATACAGCTTCTGTACACGCATGAGTACAACAAAAAGCTTAACCTGTTTGAGAAAGCTGTGGAGATACCTGTTATTCGTTATATAACATCTTCAGAGATTGATAAAGTCGAAGAACAAATTTCGGATAACGGACCTCTGTGGATATCAAGTGAGAGTGAAGAAGAAGAAGAAGAAGAAAGTGAAGAAGAAAATGAAGAAGAAAATGAAGAAAAGAATGAAGAAGAACAGGGTCCTCCGGAGGATGATTATACACTACGACCACCGGTTGACACGATGATAAGCTACAAAAGAAGGACTGCGCGCGCAGTACAAAACGAAGAAACCGAGAAAGAGCCAAAAGATAAGGAGAACATTGATGAGTTCATGGATTTCAGTTTTGAAATCAATGAAATGTCTCAGATGAACATTGACTTTGAAGTTGGAACGCAGACGCAGAAAATGATGGATTATTGCAACACTCCTGCTCAACTTTCACCGTCAGTATTCTATGACACAGCCAACGAACAACAACTAGAGGCTTCGAGAGCAAACAAAAAGGTAATGGTATAAAAATGTTAATTTAACTTATTTAACTCTATCAATTATATTTAACTTCTATACTGATATTACAGAATCTGTTGAAAAAGATGAAAGCAAATGTCAAAAAATACCTTAAAATGGTTCGAGATGTTCAAGAGATGAACAACTTAGTGTCAGAGGCAAAAACTAAGTGTTTTTGGGATGTTGAGGTTATGAATGCTTGTAAGGAGTGGGATCAAACGCTTCAGAATAATCCCATCTGTCTGCCACCTGAACCGGTTCAAGAGCATGAACCTGCAGCCTCTCCTGTTCATCAAGACCCTGAAAACCCAGCTTCTGAGGTTCATCATGAAGTTGCTACAAACAAAGAAGGTAAAGAGGATGAAGAAGCACAAAAAGTAATATCCAGTGTTTTGCTTCAAATGGCATCAGAAGGTAACACATGCGAAATCAATATTAACACATGCGATATAATGTATAAAAATCACTAAAAATTATACATATGCGAAACCTATGAAAAACACATGCGATACTATCAAAAACATTATAGCTTTGATTTCGCAAATGATATCATGTATACACCTGCGATTTTGACTCTGCTGTATTAAATAAAATAATTTTAATCTATAGGTACACTGCAACCAGATGATGGAGGAGTCACAGACACACTTATTGCAAAAATTCAAACAGTGGAACCGGGTGTATATGCTTACCAAACAACTGCAAATGGTATTAAAAACCCTTTACTTTATGACAAAAATTAAACATCATAAATTATTGTATATCTTAAATTACTCTGGCATGCAGAAACTGGTGAAAATGAAACTGTTGTCGAAGAGGCAGTGAACTTGGCAGAATCTACACAAAAAGTCCAGGAAGAAGTGCCGGAAAAAGAACCCCAACAACTCGATACGGACGTTGAAAAGGAAATGGAACCTGAATGCCCTCAGGTAACTGCTGAAGAATTGCATTCAGTTGAGATGGTTTTGAGCATAGTACCAACATTGCAAGAAGATAAAGGAAAAAAGAAAACTAGAGGAAGAAAAACCACAAAGCCAGAGCAAGTTCCAAAACAAGTTATACCAAAAGGGTTAAACGAACTAATTTATAAGACAATGGAACAAGCAAAAATAAGAGGTGAAAAAAGATGTGCAGAACTTGGAGACAAATTTTGTTCACCTTACTGCAATAGAGTGGTGAGCATGAATGAAGCACTCTTGACCCAAGAATTATGTGTGATCCGCTTCACATTTGCTACCTTTGCAGGCTTGCAGTAAGTAGAAAAACAAAAAATCTACAAACAAACATCTAATAAAATATACACAAAACAAAAACTAATTATTTATTTTATTCCTGGCAGAGAAGAGTTTTACCGATCCAAAACTGAGGTTGCAACATTCAAAGCTGTGTTTGAAAGCTTCTTCAGGGAACAATACGTAGCATCGAACGGAATAGATGCATTTGTAGATATTCTAAACCTTGAAGAGAAGAAAAGGGATAGAAAATCATCACCACACAGATTCTTCTTGTATTCCACAATGATGGTATGTTTTCATATACATTTTGTCATTTTAAACTTTAAAACATAAATGAATAATAATGATTTCGCAAACTAGTTATCTCTAAATCGCATGTATTATGGCAGAATTTTTGCTTTTGAAACATTTTCATACTGTTTTGTAAAAATATCGCATGTGTTGTATATACTATTCGCATGTGAAAAAAATCAAATGTTTTGCCTTTCTACCACTGTTGTAATTTCGCATTTGGTACATACACTATTCGCATTTGGTACATTGTTTGCATGGATTTTGACTCTGGTTACATAACATACAGCCGAGTATCTGTTACGACGAGCAGAAATACACAGACAACCAACGACTCAAAATATTTGCCTCTAATTTTGAAGACATGTTAAATAGATATGAGGTAAAAAAAACTTGAATCGGTTGACCTGGTCTTTATTCCGGTACTTCAAGGTGACCACTTCTATGTCTTGTGCTTCAACTTGAAATCCGGCAAAATTGAGTTGATTGACAATTCAGCTGCAAAACAAGAGTTTAACGAAAGATACAAGGGGCTTCCAGACATACTGGTAATACAAAGCCCTATACTTATACAAGATATATTTTTATGTAAAAAGCTACTAACACAATGTTACAATGTTACAGAGAAGGGTATTGGTTTTATACCTAAAAGATGCTTTAAAACCAACACCAGCTATAGAACAACTTGCAACCTCAGAGATAGAAAGAAAGAAAATGGATTGGAGGACGAAGAATAACGGCGTAGACTGTGGAGTGTTTACGATGCGTCACATGGAAACCTACAAGGGAGACCAACAACCATGGGTGACAGGATTTGTGAATGAAGATGAAGTAAACAACAGACAGAAAGCACAACTTCATCTCCTAAGGACAAGATATCTAAGCAAAATCATTCTATCAGAACACAACATGCATCGTCTAAAAATAATTAAAATGGCCAATGATTTCGACAAAAGGAAAGACAAAGAGAAGTATATGAAAGATCTGGATAATATAATCCCAGAAAGGATAAAAACATATTTTGACAGGGACAATTAAAAGTTCATTTGATGATGTACTTATGTTACATATTTCAACTGTTTCAACTACTTTAGTTCTCTTATTAATTTAGAATATATATTGGTGTTTCTTAACTTGCAATTGTGTTCTTATTTCGCATGTGTTTTGAATGAAAATCGCATGTTTCAAATTGAATTATTAAAATTTGCGAAAAACAATTCCATTACATGACAAAACATGCTAATTTATTGGAACATACACCCAAAAAAAAAAAAAACAGTTCATTCAAAAGATGAAAGAAACTCTATTTTCATCTTCATTGAGCATCTTAATATAGTTATTGCACCAGCCAACTCTTTCAACTGTTTCTCATCCCTCTCACCCAAATCCACCATAAACATAACTGCAATTTCTTTAAGACTACTCATTTGCATCTGGGATAACAAGTTCAGAATTTCTTGTCTTCTCTTCATGTTTTCTGTTACACGAGAAATGTTGGCTTCCAACATCTCTTGACAAGTTTGATCCTCTTGAATCTGTTGCTGAATCCTTTCCCTCAAAACCTGCTTGATACTTGGTTCAGAATAAGAAGAAGAGGATGATGGTAGATCTGCCATTTTTTAATTGGATGTTTTCAATAGTAATGAAAACATAAAATATATAGTCAAAAAAAAAATTATTGATATGAATTATTGAAATCAATTATTGAACTGATTATTTGATTTCAATAATTGAAACACACTGTGCAAAAAATAAAAATAATTACTCAAAAGCACAATTGATAAAAATCTTTAAGGTTTGCGAAATCTCGAATTAAACTTGCGAAATTATATATATAACTTCATTAAGGTTTGCGAAATCTCGAATTAAACTTGCGAAATTATATATATAACTTCATTGTGTGCGAAAACACTATATTTAAACATGCGAATTTATGCAACAGATCCATTCCTTTACTAGTTAGATTATTTTAACGCATCACATGCGATATATAAAAAGACACATGCGATATAGTAACACAACAATCTAATAAAAAAAAATACAAATGTAAAAAAAAAAACCCAAAACTCACCTAAATGACGAATCAAGCAGTCTCTGAAAATGGCCGTTCTGTGTGGAATCAATCAAAACCCTACAATCGAATTCAAAAACGAAGAATACTTGAATGGAACGGTTAGGAAACGAACTCCATACTTGACGGTTAGGAAACGAAGAATAATTGACGGGATTCAATGATTAGCAGTCGTAAAAGTTAGATTATAATGTCTGATATACCCTTATTTGTTAAAATTGAATCAGGACACGTGTATGGCTGCTGTTGTAGCGTACATAATGTACGATAGTGAGATTTGTACCATACTCTTTACCTATATATATATATATATTTATTACAAATTACAACTGAAATTTAAAATATACTAGGGATAATTTATTTTAGTCTATCTTTTCTTACTAAGTTGTTTATCTAATGGGCAAGTTTCTTTAAAGTTTCTGGCTTATGGATGATATGGGTGCTCGTACTGGGTCAGGGTGTTGGCAGTTTAACTTAATGAAAAGTTAACATTTACTGCTGTAGTAGCTAACATATAGAGATTTGCCCATTGTTCATCTAATTCATCTTCCCATGGTAGGTTATCACCTGTTTCCTGAGTCTCTTTATTAATTATTACTTCTTTTGTTTGTAACTTCTTTATTTTCTCTTGACTTTTTCTAATAATCCAACTTCTTTTCTGGTAAGTGGTTTCTCAAACTGTGCCTTACGAACAAATATTCCTTCATCAGTATCTGCTGAGTATCTTGAGGAATTTGATTGGAATGAGGTTCCCTTATCTTTTGGTGTACTATCTAGTTGACGATAGATATCCAAAATTCTTTGCTTACCCATACTGTAACTAACAAGTAGTCAGTTAACAAAAACACATAATCACAAGATGATAATCAGGAAAATTAAGTATTTCTAAATACTTAATTGGCTTAAATCAGTGGCTCTGATACCACATTTTTCTGTCACGGCCACCGTCCCGGATTCGCTCGGTCCAGGAGCCGCGGGACAGAAAACTCGTGGTATTTATTAATTGAGTTGACAGCGGAAGATTTACAGGATCTTTTAAAACTTGAAACTTCCCGATTATTTTATTTCATAATTCGAGATAAACCCCGTAGTTTACAATAGAGGAATTTCACAGAAATTCCCTGATTTACAAAACATGTTTATATGTTTAACTGAGCCACTACTTCAAGCTTTGTTAGTGCTCCGTAGCACCTTTCCTTGGTTCACAGTAGTCACCTGTAACATGTTTTGAAAATATTTTATCAGCGGAGAAATACTGGCGAGTCATTCAAATTTGATAAAACGACACATAGTTATAAATTACAACATAAGAGCAATTACAATGGCTTCTATCTTATTTTTATCTGGCACCGTGTCACCTCCTGGTGACGATGGTCATACCACTATTGGGTCCTTTCACCCAAGTAGTGATGATTATCACTGTTAGGATTTATTAGCCTAACTGTGAGAAATTAGTAATGTGCACAATACCCCACTAGCCAGTGATTCAAGATAACCACGACTTAATCCCTGTAATTATAACCTTTGAAAATAATTTGGAGTATTGAAAAACATGGTTGAAAAAAGAGAATGACTCGCATTGCAGATTTAAACGGTTAGAGTTTAGCCTACTGATTAGCCTTGTAACCTAATTTAAATAACAATGCACACGAACTAGGTCAGTAACTAATACAACATTTACGATAACTCACGAGATAAAAACCCTCACAACGAATGACAAAGTGCACTACTTAAACATCCATCGAATTTACGACGAATGACAAAGTATGGCCCTAATGTGGGCAGCACTTAAACATCCATTGGATAGTTTCAATCGATCGGACATTGAATCATAGCAGCGATCGAGTTAATACCCTGTATCGTAGCAGCGCCTTGGTATCTTAAATTTCGAATTTGAGCAGTGTATCTTCGTTTTTGAGAAAAGTTTTCGACACCACTGAACTGCTCATGATCCAAGCAATTTATAGCAAAAATTTGAGGTTTACGCGGCCCGCGTAAGCCTCCTCTTGATCTTACGCGGCCCGCGAGGGCCTCCTAAACGTAGACTAGGGTAAGCGTGTCATCGGTAGGTAGGCATGCCATGTGTGTGACACGTGGACCGGGAACACTTATCCGGTCAACAGGGCTTTGACGCGGCCCGCGTAAGCTTCTCTTATGGCTTACGCGGCCCGCCTGAAACCCAAAAACCTTGATTTCTTAGTTTTTCATGCACGTTAGGGTTTCAGGGGTCCGGGTTTTTCATTTACGGGTCGTTTTGGGACAATTTTGAAGGTCCTTACAGTACTCGTAGATGGGTATGGATGGAGACTCAATCAATGTCCCCCCAGAATGACAAAAATTTGTCCCAGTCTTCTTCTGTGAAGGCACCTTTGCAGTGCTTCATAACATTCTGTTGTATGTGCCACTTGCAAAAAAGCCTGGAGGCGTCTGGAAATACTTTAGCACACGCGCCCATAAGGGCCAGGTCTCTATCCGTTACAATCACACGTGGCTCCATACATTCATCCAACATTGACTTGATCCTCTCAAGCACCCACACAAAGTTATCACCCCGTTCTTTACTAACAACGGCATGCGCGATACAAAACGAATGGTTGGTAGGCGTCATACCAACAATCTGGACAAATGGAATATTGTATAAGTTTGTCTTGTACGTCGCATCGATCAGCAAGACGTGGGGGAATGCACGCCACATGTCTCTCGAGTACTGATGAAGAAAGAAGATATCTGTTACGACCTTTGTTCCGGGTTCCTCCCGTGACTCGTAAATAAAGTTGTTGTTTATCAACACGTTTTCTAGTGACTGCATGGGAGTCAATCCTTGTCTTTGTTCGGCTCTAATCTTCGCCACAACGTTTTGAACGTCTTTCTGAACATGAAACCTGTCGGGGTCCTGCTTCCTTATCGTTTGAAAATTTTTGCGCTGCTCCATGTTTTGAGCTGTCAACTGCTCGATCAGTTTCTTTTCGCTTGGAGTAAACCTTCGCACAAACGTGTGGGCCGAAAGGTCCTCACAAAGTTCGTGGTTATGTTCAATTTTTCCCTCTTTTATCTCCCAGGTTTCATACGGGTGGTCTCGCACAGCCAGCAGGTAAAACGGGCAACCGATTTTTTTGCTTCCGGCTTTTCTAAGTGTTGATGTAGTGTGGTGCTCACCACCACGGTCACATTCAAGCCATACCCTCCCGGTTCTTCCCCCGATTTTCTTTGATCGACGGGTGACAATAACGAAACCATCCGCGTTTGCTATTTCTTGTATCCGTTTCTTTAGTTCATCTAAAGAGTTGAAAACCTGTAACATCGACAATAATAACAATAATAATAATAATAATAGTAATAATAATAATAATAGTAATAATAATAATAATAGTAATAATAATAATAGTAATAATAATAATAATAATAACAACAACAACAACAATTAATCTATGTAACAAAGCAAAATAAAATTGATACCTGATTTTTAAAGTACGGATTGTTCGGGATGGGGGGTGTCTCACCACCATATCTACCATATCCACCATATCCTCCAACGTCCGGATTGTTTTGATGAACGTAAGGACCGCCTGGGGAAATGAATTGCTGATGACCACCATCTCCTCCGTATCCACCGTATCCACCATATCCACTATATCCACCATATCCACTGTATCCTCCGTATCCACCGTCTCCTCCGTATCCACCGTCTCCTCCGTAAGAATATTCACACCCGTATCTATAATCCGGATACCCTTGTTGCGTCGGATAACTTGGTTGACCAGCATGGTATGAGTCATCTACAGGGGATGTTTCATCAACAGGGGGACACGTGTTCAAATCTAGAAACGGTCTGTTTTGTTTTTCTTGTATACTAGACACAACCTCCTCTTGCTCGTTAGAATCGGGAACGCCAGACTCCTCCAAAATAGACGACCATATCATCATTAGTAAATAATAAACTAAAACAACAAGTAATTAAAACATTTAAGCTAATAACTGTTACCGGAATGCTTTCGGACACCGAGTTGTCGCTAGAATACAGCCCGAAGACATAGTTGTCGTCCCAGTATGATGACATTTCAACACTTCGAGATGATAAGAACACAAATGCAAACAACAAGAGTTTCTTTCGAAGAGATAGTAGAAGAAACAGAATGAATGCTGAATGCTCGGGTGGACCAACAATGCACTCTATGTTGCACTTTATATGAAATATAGACGCGTCGTATAGCCCTAGACGTCCCATATTGCTTTATGTCACATGCCAGACACATAGTCACATCAGTCTCTAAGACGCCTCGTATAGGGCTATACGAGGCGTCTTAGTACCCTCGTATTGCTCCCTCGTACCGGCCTAGACGCCCCGTCTGATGTGACGTTGTACGAGGTTCAGTGGTTGGTCAGATAAAGTAACCTTAGACGCCTCGTATAGGTCTATACGAGGCGTCTAAAAGGGTGTGGAAATAGGGAGTTGGGTGTGTGAATATGTAGACCCTTTCAAATTCATGTTTGTTTCCTACCGGAGGAGACATAGATGATGTCAATATAGTGTGTTAACTGGATACTAGGAGCTTTCAATGAATTCGAAATTTGATTTGGTTCTAATTCAATTATCAAGCTTCGAATTCAGGTATCAAATATTCGCTTTTGATTCTATTCGAATTCGAGTTAAGTAATTGGATTCGAATTCAATACGAATTAATTATACTCAATTCGATAATTGGTTCGAAATTCAAATTATACTTATATATTATATTAATATTTTATATGTATATATGTGTGTGTATGTGTAATGATTATTTATTAGGACTTTTGAAAATTCTGTAATTATTTAAGTTCTGAAATAATCCCCACCATAACATATGCAAACACACGAAAGAAAAATCTTTTAAATCTGGGCCAAACTCTAAAAAACCATGTAATTAATTTGTAGTAGTTTTAAGAAATCTGGGCCAAACTCTAAAAAACCATGTAATTAATTTGTAGTAGTTTTAAGAATAAAAGTAAAATAATTTATTATTTAGAGTGAATTTGAATTAACTCGAATTAAGGTTTCAAATACAAATCGAATTGGGCATAAAATTAAATCGAATTCGAATCGAATAAATCAAGTACGAAACGAATATATCAAATACAAATTCAGATTAAATAAATAAATAAAAAATCGGTTCAATTAGTTCGAAAACTCATTATTCGATTTGTTGAACACCCCTACTGGATATCAGCCCTCATACGGAACGTATATAATAAAGCAATTTTGGGTCATATAAGGCCGGTGAGACAGTTAAGATGGTTATATGGCCCGTATGAAGGTGCCACCTCACAACATATGACTAACGTGACACTATGACTTGTATGTCATAGTGTCCACTTTCGAGGGATATTGAAACTGGATAAGATGTATAAAAGCTAAGAACATATAACACTAATAAAGGCAGATTTTTAATTAAAAAATAAAAACACAAGCATTGTATGTTAACCTACAAGTTAGGTATATCTAATTTATATACCAATTATTCTCCCAAAATAATTGCATCCTAAGCTGTTTAAAGGTGACATGAGCTGCATAAAGAAAATAAAGCATAAACTAGTTTTTCCTCGTGCTTCGCGGTAGAGTGTGGTCGCTTTTTCCCCCAAACAACGCAATAAAAGTTTGGTCATTATCGATTTGGCTTGTCGAAAAACATAAAAGCGAACAACGATACCGTTTTCTTTATGGTAAATGATGTTCGCTCATAACGGTTAGTTCGATATGAATAAAAAACTTAATTTTGAATACAACTCTGTTTTCAAATAAATCTACACGGGACAATCAAAAAAAAAAAAACTAAATTACAAATGGGCATTCCTTATTTTTATTAAACAAATGAAAGCTATTACAAAAAACTGAAATTATCAGAAAATCAAACGAGTTCAAGCCGTGTATTATATATAGTACAAGCTTTGAAAATGTAATTTTAAAAAAATAAGTTTTACAGCGTCACATGTCACCAATCTAATGCTGTAAATAAGCACAAACAATTTTTTCATAAGCATAAATGAACATAAACCAACGTTATATATTCATTTAAAAATACAATTTGCATTTTTATCAAAAAGATTATGAAAAATCCACCAAAAATAAATAAATATATAACATAATTAACACAAAAATTAAGAGGTTTGTCAAGTTTTAACACAAACATAAATTGATGAAATGAGCAAATAAGGGATGTTGGCAGAGGCCTATTGTATAATTACGGTTTCAAATTTTAGAAACTAAAGGCAATAAAATAAAAATATAACACAAAAAACCTTTAAAAGAACGAATACAAATGAACATAAATGAGCAAACATAAAAGAACACATTATCGAACGTGAAACAGCCTTTGTTCAAGTACTTTTTGTTTAACTTATCGAATGGAATTTCTTGTTCGTATTTATGTATTTATTAAACGAACGAACATAAATAAACTTTCCACTAAACAATTTACGAAGTCTTCACTAAATGTTCGTTTCATTCAGAACCCTAGTGGTAATTATTAGAAGCAAGTAAAGGGGCATTTACAGGAATTTAATTTGAAACGATGAGTTTGAGGATTGAGATTCTCAAGATGGAAAATGTTTTGAGTTTAAGGTGGAGCTTCTTCAAGGCTTCCAACATAAACCCAAAATATTATGCTTTCATTTTTCCAATTATACCCTTCCCTTGATTCTTCTTCTTCTAGGGTGTACCTATCTATACACCATTTTGTCTATTTACACACCAAAAAATGTGTTTTTTGTCCTTTTATGCACACCCTGCAGTGTCAAACTGTGGCCAAAACGCGGCGTTTTGGTCCGGTTAACCAGACAAAGACTGACGGGTGTCTGACGGGTCTGTTGACCGGACCAAAACGCCGAGCTTTGGCCGCGTTTTGGTCCTATCAACCAGACAAAAGACTGACACCCGGTCTGGTTGACAGAACCAAAACGCGGCCAAAGCTCGACGTTTTGGTCCGGTCAACAGACCCGTCAGACACCCGTCAGTCTTTGTCTGGTTAACCGGACCAAAACGCCGCGTTTTGGCCACAGTTCGACACTGCAAGGTGTGCATATAAGGACAAAAAACACCTTTTAAGGGTGACTACCTACACACTTGGTGTGTAGATAGTTTGGCCCTTCTTCTATTACCAAATTTACCCTTGTACTATTCCATTAATTGCCTTTCAAATCTAAATCCAAATTTCTAAAAATAAATAATATAAATCTAAAAATAAACAATATAAGTAATTTAGGTATCTTGAAAATAGTCTTTTTATGTGCCCGTATAGGTAAAATGGGTAACCCTAACAGGAGAGGTGCGCCGCCGTCATATCGTCGTGATAGTGACGATCCAAACTCCAGAACTACGTTCTATGTTTCAAACATTACGGATAGGGTGACGGGGTTGAGGCTCAAGGAGGCATTTCGACCGTTCGTCTCGGTTACGGATGCATGGGTTCCTAGGAAACGGTCCGTTAAGGGTAACGTTTTTGGTTTTGTCCGGTGTGAAAAACTTGAAGATCCTTACGAGTTGTTATTGGTTCTTAATCAAATAGTGATTATGGAGATGAAGATTTCGGTTTCTTTGGCTATGTTTGATAGGGCCCATAGGAAGATCTCCTATGATAATGGTGGGGAGGTTAAGAAGGCATGGGTTCCGAGAGAGAAGAACGTCATTGATTCTGATTTTCCGACGATGAACATGGCTTATGGGGTTTCTTTGGGGTCTAGAAAGGTGCTACAATTGAACGAAGAAGGTTCTATGTATCCGAAACACTCCATTGGCAGGGCAGTGGTGGGAGTATCGGATTCTATTGCACGGCTTCACTCGGTTACATCTATGCTTTGTAGAGCAGGGTTTTCGGAAGCGGCTGTATCTTATTTGGGTGGTTTAACTGTCCTCATAACCTTCCACGATGTTGATCAAATGAATGTTTTCTTGGGGAGTAAAGAAGAGTATTGGAAGGGGGCGTTGGTTTCTGTCAATCCATGGATTGGCCAACAAATTCCGTTCGAAAGGATCGCTATTCTAAAAATTGTGGGTATGCCAGTGGGGGTTCGGGAGAACAGTGTGTTTGATAAAGTCTGAAGTTTGTTCGGAGAGGTGGTGTGGCCTTCGGATTTTTCGTGGCTTGGGGTTGACAACGCCATTGGCCATACTCATATTCTTACTAAACAATGTTCTCGTATTGACGAAGAAGTTAATATTGTTTGGAAGAATAAAGGTTATAATGTCTGGGTTGTTGAAGAATCGTCCTCGTGGTGTCCGGAGTTTGAATCGATCGGTTTTTCAGAGAAGGATGATGATATGGAAGAAGGGGAAATACGCGATTCGTCTCCGGCGAAGTCTGGTAGTCCAAACGAGCAGGAGCAGATTCCGGAAAATTTTCAGCCGGATAATCAGCCTGATTTCTCGGATAATAACGTAAATGTTGACCAACTTTCAAAAAACGTGGGCCCGGGTTTACAACATGTTGGGGAAAACAATTCACCAGCCCAAGTTGAGCCTATGTCTTCTTTCGGCCTAAAGTAAATGGGCCACTGGACTTTCAAGTGGGCAAATATTCTCCTTTCAAGAGTAGAAAGAGGACAAGGCTATTCTATCACAATTCCCCTGAAGATGTTACGAATGGTTCTAGGAGCTATGAGAAATTTGTGGAATTTTGTCGTCAAAGATGCCCGGATTTGAATGATAGACCGGTGGAATTGGTGGCGGACGAGGCAGTACATGGTAATGGTTTAGATGGTGGGGGCCAGGAGGTGAGTCAAGTCGGTGCTGGTTCGTCGGAGATGCCGGAGAATTCACCACCTGAAGTTTTGGTTCCAGACCCTACCTCTAACCTAGCGGATGGGCCTGATGAACATCTTTTTGTTGAGGCGGCTGGTATTAATAATGAGGTTGATTCTACTATAAAGGTATGTGATTTGGTTGGTATGGATTTAGGCTCTTTCTCTGGACAAGTTGCAGGGGCGGTTATTTCGGAGGCGGAAGCTTTGGTCGTTTAATGAATTGTTTATCGTTAAACGCTCGTGGGATTAAAGGTAAAGGGAAATCGAGCTGGATTAGGGGTTTGAGGTTGTCTCAGGGGGTTGACTTTTTTGCAATACAGGAGTCTAAGACTAAGGATCTGTCTCAGCGGCTTATCTCTAGTTGTTGGGGTAATTCTTCGTTTAACTGTGAACTTGTAAATTTAGATGGTATTGGGGGGGGGGGGTCTCATCTCATGGTGGGACCCATCCTGTTTTCGGGTTTCTGGTGTTTTTAAGTCGAAGCATGTTTTAATTATTTCGGGGCTGTTGATCCATTCGGCTGTTCATGTGAATGTAGCTAATATTCATGCTCCCAATGATCCGTCTAGTAGAAGGGCGTTTTGGTATGAGTTGTTGCTGTATAGGCGTTCTTTGTTGGGGCTATGGATTTTACTGGGAGATTTTAATGAGGTTAGGAGCTCGGATGAAAGGATAAATTCTGAATTTTTTCCTCAGAATGCGATCGCCTTTAATGATTTTATTCGGGATGCGGAGCTGGTTGAGTATACTTATATGTCGGCGAAGGGTGATAAGATGAGTAAGCTGGATAGAGTCTTGGTGTGTAAAGAATTTATGACAAGATGGCCGGATGCTTTCGTTTGTGCTCTTCCTCGATCTCTTTCTGATCATTGCCCTTTGTCTTTTAACCTGAAGAATACGGATTTTGGTCACACGCCTTTCAGGTTCTACAATTATTGGTTGGAGTTACCAGGTTTTGTTCCTTTTGTCAATTCTATTTTTGATCATTTTGTGTTTTCGGGGCCACCTGACAAAGCGTTAGCTGCTAAGCTTAAGTGGCTCAAGGGGCGGATTCGTTTATGGGTGGAGGCGGAAAAAAAGAAACAAAGTGAAAGACTTGTGCAGAGTAAAAAGACTGTTCAGGAGCTGGAAAATATTGCTGATTTAAGAAGTTTGTCGCATACTGAGGTGGAAAATAGAGTAAATGCGAGAAAGGTTATGTTTGAAGAGGAGAGACTGAAGGCGTTGGAATTAAAACAAAAATCGCGTGTCAAATGGGCTGTAGACGGGGACGAGAATTCCAGGTATTTTCATAGTATCATTAAACTTAATTCGGCAAGTAGTCGGATCCATGGGGTGACAATTGATGGGGTATGGGTCTCTAATCCGGTTCAAGTAAAGGACGAGGTGGCGAATTTTTTTGAAGACAAATTCAGTATTAAAAATATGTGGCGACCTTCTTTTGATTGCCCGGACGTGTATAGATTAACTGATGAAGAGGTGGCTGATTTGGAAGCTCCATTTTCTATGGATGAAATTACGAAAGCTGTTTGGGATTGTGATGGGGATAAAGCACCAGGACCCGATGGTTTTAACCTTACATTTATTAAAAAGTTTTGGGCTTTTCTGAAGCATGATTTTCTTAGTGTGTTCTCGGATTTCCATGAGAAGGGGTACATATCTGATGGGTGTTTTTCGGCTTTTATAGTCTTAATACCCAAAGGTCGGACTCAAGAATCGTTAACGGACTACCGGCCTATTAGTCTTGTGGGGATTTTGAATAAAGTGGTCTCCAAAGTGCTAGTTTTTAGACTAAAGAATGTTATGTCTAAACTAGTGTCGGAAGAGCAATCCGCATTTTTGAGTGATCGGAATATTCTCGACGGGCCACTAATTTTAAATGAAACAATATCTTGGCTGAAGAGGGCGAAATTGAAAGGTCTGTTCTTAAAAGTTGACATTGAAAAGGCGTATGACACCTTGAGTTGGGGTTACTTAGGGAGTATTATGTCCCAAATGAATTTTTCTCCGAAATGGCGAGGTTGGGTAATGTCGATTACTAGGAATGCGCGAGCGTCGGTTTTGGTAAATGGCTCGCCGACTCGAGAATTCGCTTGTGAACGGGGTTTGTGCCAAGGTGATCCACTATCGCCATTTCTTTTTATTATTGCAATGGAGGGTCTCACTTGTTTTATGAGACGCGCGTGTTCTTTGGGGGGTTTTCGTGGTATACGAGTGGGGGGATCAGGACCAAGTTTATCTCATTTTATGTTCGCGGATGACGTAGTCTTTTGTGGGGAGTGGTCGACTATGAATGCGATGAACTTGCGGAGGATATTACGGGGTTTTTATTTAGTTTCTGGACTGAAGATTAGTTCAAAAAAAGCAGGCTTTATGGAGTGGGAGTGGAGGATTTTGAAGCTGCTGATATGGCCATGTCAATTAATGTTACAGCGGGTCGGTTTCCGTTTGTGCATCTAGGGGTACCTGTTGCTTCTAATATGAATTTAGTCCGGAGTTAGGACCCTGTAATTGAAAAGTTCCAGAAGCGTTTATCATCATGGAAGGCAAAAACGTTATCATACGGAGGGCGTGTTACTCTTTTGAAATCGGTCTTAAGTGCTCTTCCCCTTTATTATTTTTCGCTCTTCCGATCCCCAATTCAAGTTGTTAATACATTGGAGAAAATTAGACGCACGTTCTTTTGGGGGGGTACGGATGCGGTTTGACAAGATGAGTTGGCTTGCTTGGGAAAAAGTGGCAGCGCCGGTGTCTTTCGGGGGTCTAGGGTTGGGGTATCTTAGAGATGCTAACTTGAGTTTACTTTCCAAATGGTGGTGGAGGTTTAAAGTAAACCAAGACTCGTTGTGGCTTAAAGTAATATGGTCGATTCATGCTAATGGTCGCGGATGGAATCTGATTCCAGTTAAAGTTTCTATCAGTGGCACATGGAAGCAGGTGGCGAGCGTCCCGGGCATATTAGATCGTATGGGTATTGGTATGTCACTGCTAATAAAAGCAAACCTGCGAAATGGAAGAGGTATATTTTTCTGGCAGGATTGGTGGATCTCGGACGACATCTTATTAAAAAAATGTCCACTCCTGTTTGCACTGGAAAGGAAAAAACAATCGCTGGTGGCTGATCGGGTGGGTTCGAGTCTGCAGACAGGTCAGTTCTCTTGGGATTGGCGTCGGGCTGTGTTCACAACTGAAGAGCAAACTGAGTTTGCAGCGTTGCTGCAGCTTCTGCAGGGAACTGTCTGTGTCCTCGGCACTGATTCATGGACATGGGCAGCAGGTAGTGATGCTGAATTTTCTGTAAAGAGTATGAAACGGAGTATTTTCCAGGCGACTAATGTGCTACCGGAGTCGCAATTCGAATGGTGCAACTGGCTTCCAAAAAAAGTGGGTATCGTGGCGTGGACGGCGTATTTGGATCGGCTACCAACAGCGGAAGCGCTGTCTAAACGGCAAATTCAGTTGGAAACGCAGCAGTGTAGACTATGCGACAGTGCAGTGGAATCTACTGAGCATTTGTTTACAGGGTGTCCAGTGTTCCTTGGTGTGTGGCAGGCGGTTTTTCGGTGGTGTAATGTACCAAACGCCTTCGCTTTTCATGTCCGGGATCTCCTAAATATGCACCGATTAGCCAAGACGGGTAAAAGACCACAGAAGGTTTTATGTGGTGTGATACAAACGACTTTTTGGAGTATGTGGCGTGCAAGGAACGATCTCATTTTTAACCAGAAACCGGTATCGGGGCGGAGTCTTTTGGAAGAAATCAAGGTAATGAGCTTCTTGTGGATTGTTAATCGTGGGAAATTATCGGACATGACGTGGGATTCTTGGTGTTTTTTTGATACGGCAAAGATGGGATAATCGTTGTTAGTGTGTTTTGTTTCGGATTGTTTTGTTTTTTCGGACTTTGTATCCCGGATTTCTTGCTAGCCTCTTGCTAGCTTTCTAATAAAGTTTGTTTTGCCGTTAAAAAAAAAAATTGTGCCCGTATTACATGAGCTCTAACATAGTCGTTCATAAACAACTAGGGTATATGTGAGTGAAATTGTAAGTTTATGGAAAGAATGAAATGATCTCAGCTGCTTTGATATATAGTTCCTTCAGCCATTGTTTGGGTATCCTCCACACAATTATTGTTTGGGTATCCTCCACACAATTATTATCCATACACGTTTAATCTCATACACTTGTTCACTTGTTTATCCAATATCCACACAATTAGAGATAATTTTTTTTTTAATTTCCGGTCAACATTTTGATAAATATTACATTTTCCGTTAATATATAACAATTGACTTATTTATTTTAATAAACTATTTCCATATTAAACTTAATATAAAGAGTTGATTACTGTTTTCGTCCATGTGGTTTGTCAAAAATCACTATTTCAGTCCATTAGTTTAAAAATTGCGATTTCAATCCCTGTGGTTTGACTTTCGTAACCATTTCAGTCTTTATGGTTTGACTTTCGTAACCATTTCAATCCATTTATTCTGTAAGTACAGGGACTAAAATGGTTACGAGGTGGACTGAAATGGTTACAAAAGTGAAACCACAGGGACTGAAATCGCAATTTTTAAACTAATGGACTGAAATAGTGATTTTTGACAAACCACAGGGACGAAAAGAGTAATTAAGTCTAATATAAACAATTAGTGAGTCAGATCCACTAAGGGTGAACGGGACACTATGCGGGGAGTGGTGCGGTGACCCTATTCCCCGAGCGGGAACACCGCCGCCATCACTTCTGGGAGGGTATTCGGGGAGGGGGATCGGGGTATGTTCACCACACAAGAATTGCACAAGGATCGAGGGTGAACGTTGGGCAACGGTCAAATTTAAAAAAAAAAAAAAAAAATTCAATTTAAACCAATATAAATAACCAACTTAAATCTAAATTTTTTACCACACCCATTCTCAAACTTATACTCTAAAAATCTATCAAATACAACACAAAGCCAAACCGAACAATGGAGAACCAACCCCGCGAAGCCAAGAAAAAATCTAAGGGACGCGGCTCGCAACTGTCTCGTGGTGGTTCGAGCGGTGCAAGTGCACAACCACAACCCCCTTTCGGATATACTTCACAACACCCGTTTTTTTTTACCAACAATCTTCACACCCCTCCTTTTACAACACCCAACCACAACCCACTTTCGGCTATTTTCAAAATTTGTTATCAATGGATCCTCCAACCCCCGCCTTCGACCCGTATGGTTTTCGTTCCCCATAAGTTCCATCTCCATGAGAAAATGTTGAACGTCCTCTACCTATTCACGAGGACGAGGACGAGGAAGTAGTGCCCGAAACTCAAAATTTGGGCGACTATGAAGATGACACCGGCGACGATGAATATAATGTGGATGAAGACGCCAGCAACGAAAAAGATGACGCTCGGGAGAAAAAGGGAAAAATGGAGAGCCAAAAATGGACAAAAGACCAAGAAGAGGCGTTGGCGAAGGCGTGGGTACATTGCTCTACCAACAAAAAGAAGGGCAATCAACAAACCCGCGATGGTTTTTGGCGTAGGATTTTAGATCATTATAACGCCACCGTTGGTGAAAGTAACCGGACCGTGCATCAAGTACGGTCTAAATGGACCCCGATGATGACGAAAATAAACTTTTTCAACGGCCTATACCAACAAGCGGTAAAAATTATATTTTATAACATATTATATTTTTTAATTTTGTTTACTAAGTTCATATGTTTTTAACACTTGTTATTTAAAGGATCGCACACGAGGAAGCGGGTGTAGCGATCTCAACGTGATGAAAGTCGCTTTAAAGGATTTTAAAGATAGATATCCGAGCGGTTTTCAACATGTCGAGGCATGGGAGGTCGTTCGAAAACACGACAAATGGGCCCAAGTCCCATTGTTGGGTGAGGAAGGGGAAGGTTCGGCACAAAAAAGAAAGCCCGTTGACGTGGACCCTTCCATACCCGATATGAACGAAGACCCCTCGCCACAAAGAACACAACGGCAAGACAAGCGTCAAGCGACATCGTCCGAGGGCTCGGCTGAGTTGGCGGCACAATTCAAAGAGTACACCGCCATGAAAGAAGCGAAGCACGCGATTGAATTGGAGGCGATTGAATTGAGGAAGAAAAGAGAGTCCGAGGCTCGCGAACTCATAACGGAACAACGCGAGACGATGAGAAACTACGCGCACGATCGAGATATGAAAACATTCCTCAAGCCGCACGACGATGCTCCGCCGGAAATGTTGCCGTTCATCCTCGCCCGAAAGTGCGAGATCGCTAACAAGTACGGGTGGCCGTGCAATTTCTAAAAATTTTATGTAGTATTGCGATGTAATTTTTATTTTCTAGTTTGAATGTAATTTTTATTTTTAATTTAATGAAATGTCTTTTATTAAATTTTATTTAATTTTTATTAATATTTGTTTAATTTATAAACATGCATAATTACAACAAATAAAAAAAAAAGCAAGTCCCCCAAGAGAGGAGTGCCGCCATCAAATTGAGGGTGTGAGGGGAGTTAAGAGAGCAGTTGACGTGGCGCGTGCTGATTGGTCGTGCGTAAGAGAGGGGACTCCCCTAAGAGAGGAGTGACCCTCTCACCCTAAACCTTCAAACATTTCTTGGAAGCGACAAAAATGAGTTTCCATTTTCCAAGACTTTCCAAAGTTGTACACACACCCTCACAACAACTTGTACAGTAAGCATCCTTTTCTGCATTGCTTCATTTTTATCTTTAGAATAGAGGGTGTGGTATAAAGCCCATGCCATATCAACCCTATCTCACCACTATATCCTATAGGGGTCTTAAAGCATTTTCTTTTAATTTGTATGTAATTGTTTAAAGCCCCTTTAAAGCACTCTATTAAAAACATTCTAAAAAAAGAATAAAGAGAATAGATTTGATTGGTTGAAAAGAGTGGGCTCCACCTTCTTTCCTCTTTAACCGGCGTTAGGCTATGGGGTGTGGATGGAGCCCCATGGGCTTTATCAAGTCCACCTAAGCTCCACGTCAGCGCCACCTAGGATCCAACTCAACCATGGAGCCCCCTTTAAATTGCAGGGTGTGGATGGAGCCCTATATTAAAGAAAATAAAAAAAAAATTCATTGGTGCAAAACAAGTGGGTCCCACCTATAGAGCCCGTTGCAGCTCGTTACCATGGTGGCGGGGCATCAATGGCGCCCCGACTATGGCGCCGGCGGTGTGGCCAAAATTGGAGGGGGGCGCTATGGTGGTCTAGGTGGCGGAAGGGTGGCGCCCCACACCCTCCAGCCTTAGTGCAATGGAGACCCCCCCTGGCACCTAGGGGGTGGCTATGGGGCGCTATAGGGCGTTAACGGCGCTTATATGGCGGGGGCTTTATACCACACCTCCGACCTTAGGGTTTCTTCCAATTTAGTAAAACTCACTTCAACAGATTCACTCCTTACCGGAAAGAAAACGACCATCGTTGGAATGATGACCAGTAGCACATGCTACTGACAGTTTCTTCTCCTTTCTCTCTCTAACAAAAGCATCTGATACAACATAAGGCTACTGGGTAGGGATGAGCTCGGTACCGACCGGTACCGGAACCGAAAATCCTCAAAAGTGGGTACCGGTACCGAATATACCCGGTACGGTACGGTTCGGTACCGGTACCGGTATTTGAGGGTAAAAACCGGTAAATACCGGTACCGAACCGGTACCGAAAATGTCAAAAGTCGGTACCGAAAAGGTACCCGGTTCGGTAAATTCGGTACCGGTTCGGTACCGGTACCAGGTCCATTTTGCTCATCCCTACTACTGGGTATGGGGACCGTCCCCATCCCCGTCGAGGTTTGGCGCCGGCGGAACACCATCCCCCCCCCCCCCCCCCCCCCCGCGTCCCGTCCTCTCCGTCTGGCATAAGACGTTGGCGACGATCCGAAATAGTGGGCCCCATTTTCAAAAGTTACCGTTAAAATAAAAAAAATTAAATTTCCAATTTAAAATAAAAAAGCAATGGTCAAAAATCTAAAATATATAAATTTCAAATGCATTTTCATCTCCATTCACCATTTTAACCCCTTTTTCTCATCTCTCTCCCTTTATTTTTTATAAATCATCTTCCACTTTTATAAACTTTATATTCTACCATGGATCCCTTCAACAACCCGAACGTCCCCAACAATCCCAACAACCCGACCCAACCGAATGTTTTATCGGTTCCGGGATATTATCCAACGCTCGAACCGAACCAATTCTCTCAATATTCGTCAAATGCCTTTGCCTCATTCCAACACTCACCCCGAACCAATTCGCTCAATTCTCTCAAAATCAAGCCCTTCAACAAATGATGATGCGGGGTGCTTTTAATTTCCAACCGAACCCGACGCCACCCGTTCAACCCCAACCGATCCCGACGCAACCCGTTCAACAATCCGAACCCGACGACGATGTGGAAGTTGTTCCCGAAACCCAACCGCAAAAAGAAAAAGGTAAACGAAGAAAAGGAAAGCAAGTGGTGGGTGAGCAACCGTCAAAACCAAAGGCGAAACCGTGGACGCCAATCGAAGAAGAAGCCTTAGCTAAGGCTTACATAGGCACGTCTACACACCGTCAAAACCAAAGAAGCCTTAGTACAAGGAGAACAATGGTAATACCTCGTTCGCACACGTTCGCGCGTGGGAAGTTTTGCGAGTGCACCCAAAATGGGCGCCGATTCCCAACGAGGTGGAGATGGCGAAGCGGCAAAGGACATCGGAATCGGGTAGTTTTAGCGCCGGTGGATCGGACGCGAGGTGTCACATAAACTTAAACGATGACGCCGAGTTCGACGAAGAAGAATACGCCGTACATGAAGCGGAGCGTCCACCGGGCCGGGACAAATCAAAGAAGGAGCGGGCGAAGGGGAAAGAAAAGGAAAAGGTGGACCCGAAGATGGACGAGTTTATGGAACACTTTAAAACGTACATGGACGTCTCGGCCTAAAAGGCGAAGGCGAAGGAGCGGGCCATCGAAGAAAAGACTCGTGTGGCGGAAGAAAAGTTACGTGAAAAGGTCCGATTGTCCAATGAAAAAATCCGAATATCCGATGAAAAGATTCGGCTCAAGGAATGGGAAATAATATCGATGGATGTCGATGAATATCCCGAGCCGAAACGTTCAATGTTGAAAAAACTACAAACCGACATCATGAAGAAGCATCAAATTATTTAAGTCTATGTTTTTTTAAGTTTATGTTTTTTTTATTAAGTTTATAGTTTTTTTAAGTCTATCTTTTTATTTTTATTTTTTAAGTGTATGTTTTCTTTTTTAAGTTTACGTAATGTGTTTTTAATATTAATGAAAATATTTAGTTAATTTATTTGTTAAATGTAAAAAAAATAGAAGATTAAAAAAATAAAAAATAAAAAAGTGGTGGGGTAGGATCATCTAGGACCATCCTCCATACCCTCTAGTTTTGTGGGATGGACCATCTTTGGGATGACTATGATGTAGGGCCTACGTGGCGGATCATCCTCCCTTGCAGGACCATCACCATACCCTCTAGCCTAATGGAGATCCGAGAGCGATCTCTGAATTTAGAAAATTTAGATATCAATTTCAACCTGGGAAATATGGTGTTGTCGTGAGTAATTGACGAAGTTGTAACAGACGGTGGGAGTCCGACTTAATCGGATCTATCATTGGAAAATGGTGGTAGCCGAGAGGAGAGAGAGGGGATGTCGGAGTGGTGGTGTAGATTGTAGACCAATCAAAAGAAAGAAAAACCAACAATAGTTATGTGGGGAGAAAAGAATAATAGTTTATATTTATATAACACAGGGAAGTGAAGAGTTCAAATGAGAAGAAATTTTTTATAAGAAGAAAAAAGAAGAAATTTCAAACAATAAGAATGCTTTATTTTACTTTATTTAATATAAGTATTTAATGTTACTATAGGGGTACATTGTTAAATCTACATAGGTCATTAATTTATAGTCTTCCTCTTTAATAGCTAACTACATTAAATTTTTTGTAACTTATCTTCAAAATATATATTTTTTCAACAAAATAAAATAAAATAATTTAAAGTGTAGGATAAATTACGAGTTGTGTAGGATAAATTTCAACGTGTAGGATGAATTTCGAAATATGTAGGATAACTTATGATGTGTGTAAGCAAAAAAAGTTAGTGTGGAGGGTAATAGTCTTTATGACTAATTAATTAGTCAAAAATGAAAATAAATGAGATAAGTGAAAAAATTATTTAATGTTTTACAAAATTACCCTTTGTTCTTTTTCATCTCAATTAAATTTTCTTCTCAAATGAATCTTCTCCATACAGGGAAACTAAGACAACATGACATAAGGCTAGAGGGTGTGGCTAGGTGCTTTATCACAGCCACCTCAGCGCTACATCACCGCCACGTCACACAAGTGCTTTAAAGCTCCCTTCTTTAACTTGAAAGGTGTGGAGGGTGTGGCTAGGGGCTTTATAGTGCCTCCCCTTTAAAGCCAATCAAATTCGATGGATCCCCCGTTTCTTTCGTTACCATCTTGGCGAGCTACCTAAGGCGCCCTCCAGCCTAAAAATTTTCTGGTCTTACCATAGGACGAGTATTTGGTACCCATTACCAGTATAATACAGGGAAACTAAGACATGTCATAAAAATTTCCTGGTCTTGCCAAAGGGACGAGTATTTGGTACCAGTACCAGTATCAAATTTTCTGTACCGACACTTTTTGGTGTTTTTGATACCGGTACTTTTGGATTCAATACGGTATCGATTTTTACTTTCAAATACTAGTACGGAGATACCATACCGGTCCTGTATCGTACCATACCAAACATTTTCGGAACAAATACCGGTACCCATTTTAGACGATTTTTGGTACTGGTACCACGCTCATCCCTATCTTATCATATGACACTTTCATATATTTTGAGCATAAATGGTTGACTCTTTTCAAGCGTACTAACTTTCCATTTTGTGTTCATTGATTTAGGTGTTGGCATAAGCGTGGGTGTATTTTTTTCTAGTGGCAACTTGTTATGCATTGTATAAGTGGATCAAGAAAACAAAAGAAATAAGACAAAGAAAGAGGTTCTTTAAACGAAATGGTGGTATTCTTTTAAAACAACAACAAGAAGCTGACCCATCTTTAGTTGGTAAGGCCATACTTTTCACATCACAAGAGCTTGAGAAGGCCACAGAGAACTTCAATGAGAACATAATTTTGGGTCAAGGAGGCCATGGTACGGTGTATAAAGGGATGCTAATTGATGGAAGGATTGTAGCAATTAAGAAATCAAAAGTTGTTGATGAGGGCCAGTTAGAAGAGTTCATCAACGAGGTAGTCATTCTTTCTCAAGTTAATCATAGGAACATGGTCAAACTATTGGGATGTTGCTTAGAGACAGAGGTCCCTCTGCTCGTTTCCGAGTTCATTCCAAATGGTACCTTACATGATCGTCTTCATAACGAAACTGACGAGCTCCCAATTTCTTTGAACATGAGATTACAAATTGCTACAGAGGTTGCAGGAGCACTTACTTACTTGCATTCAGCGACTTCTATTCCAATATACCATAGAGACATCAAAACCACTAATATACTTTTGGATGACAAATATAGGGCTAAAGTTTCTGACTTTGGAACTTCAAGGTTTGTTTTAGTAGAGAAAACTCATTTGACTACCTTAGTCAAAGGTACGTTTGGCTACCTTGATCCTGAGTATTTCCAATCTAGCCAATTTACGGAAAAGAGTGATGTTTATAGTTTTGGGGTTGTTCTGGTTGAAATGTTAACCGGAGAAAAAGCAATTTCCCGAACTAGGTTTGGTGAAACTAGAAGTTTGGTTACACATTTTATGTTGGCTATGGAAGAAAGGCGTGTTATGTCTATTTTTGATGCAGTGGTGGTTAAAGAAGGTACTAGGGATGAGCTTATGTCACTAGCAGATATTGCAATGCGATGCTTGAATTTGAATGGAAAATGTAGACCAACAATGAAAGAAGTAGCAATAGAATCGGAAACCATACGAACCACACACATTCCCTCTACGGTTCAAAGTAATATCGAGTCTATCATGCATGAGGAGGATGTCTTGATGCTAGCATCTGGTGAATCCTCATCAACATTCTTGAGTTCCAATGTTAGCAAAAGTTAATTATACGAAGTTGTATATCTTTTATTGTTTTTAATAAATTGATATTGTCAAATATACATATTTTTATATTAGGTAATGGATTTTGATGTAATGATAAATGGTTAAATGCTAGAAATAGAAATCAGTATACATCAATTTTCTTAAGTGCAGATGTGCGAAATATTCTCTCAAGGGACATGGTGTGGTGTAAGGTGTCTTCCCTCTATTCTAAGATAAAGAGTTTAAATTCTACAACGTATATGTATTACAGATTAATAGATTATAAGTAGGTTATGGTTGGACACATGTGTGGATGGTTGGTCATTGGGTTTGCGGGTTTGAAGAAATGAGTAAGATGGGTTGTGTGAATGTAAGTCCCAAAACTGGATCAAACAATGATATCACACAAGGTTTGATTGGTGGTGGAATCACACAATCAATCTGATTCAAAGCAATAAAGAAATAAGATGAAGTAGAATTGTCAAAACTTAACTTGCATACAATGTTGATTGTCTGTACAAGTTACAGCAATTAGCAATGGTCAACAACCCTAAACCTTAAACATGAACAAGTATTTATAGGGAAGGTTTAGCCCAACACTCCCCCTAAACCCTAAGCCCAAATAGCCCCTAAGCCCATTCTATACAAGCCCATTCTCATTAATAAACAAACTAGCCCAAACACTAAGTAATAACTAATGTATAAACCTTAAGGGCCCAACAATATCCCCCTAGGTTTATAACATTAGTGTTGCATCAGCTTGAAGGTCCACCAGGCACACTTCCGCCGTAAAGAAGAGTAGCATCAACATATAATCTCGATCCGATCACATTAACCACCGCACTCGTCCATGACTTTGCACAAACTTGGGGTATGGCAAATATGCCACTTGGAGCGGGTATTATATAAATGAGCCATGTGATTGCTTATAAATATAAGAACTCGGTTTATTTCGTATTTCTTGATAACTGAAACAATTGGAGGTTAATGGTACCATGTTCGGGCGTCCCGACTCATGAACTATTATGGCCATACGGAATAACGTGTTATGGTAGGCATACCGACTGTAAGACGCGTTATTCAACTTTGGTGTGTACCTTAATCATTATAGCACTGAAAATGACCGGCTCTGATCTCTGGTTCTCATTGTATAACAAGTATTGTAAATCTGGTGACAAGATAAAATCCCAAGAAATATTAAATGATTACCTATGGGTTTTCTCTATGTATAAAACTCTTTTTGAGAAACTATTTCCAAAATGGGCCGCTTAATTTTATTTATCAGCGACATCTGTCGTATTTTCAAAAGATTGAACCGCAGGTACCGTACCTTGATATTAAGCAGGGAATCCAGGTCGGCATTGATAAAGGCTATGAAATTTGCAACTCTCCTCAGCTTAAGGTATATGATGTCTAAAGTTCTTTTTATTAGATCCCGTCTGTGGGCTTGTACTTGAATGCTTGTGTATATATATATATATATATATATATATATATTCAAGCTTTTATTGAATTGAATATTTTTACTCAATACTTCCGCTGCATTATAAATTGTGACACTGTTATCCAATCGTCACGCTTATACCCTACCCTTCCGGACCCACCGGAAATCAGGGTGTGACATTAGTTGTCTTTGGTGATGTTTTGTTTTGATGTCCTGGGTCATTGTATTCCCGCTATATATGTACATTTGGTGCTAGCCGCTTGCTAAAAAAATTTATATAGAAGAAAACTAACACAAAGGTCAACTCGCAAGTCCTCGTTTTCCACATTTTAATTACCTATTATATATATATATATATATATTTATATATTGTTGACGAGTGCTGATGAATAGTAACTTTATTTTTATATTAATATATAGTTTTTTATTATTTTATTATTTAATATATTATAATAGTTTATTATTATATTTACTTTTAATAACATATTTTTAATTTTTTTTCTTTTTTTAAACATGTATTAATTTATCAATTAATTTGATACTTCTTTAATAATTTACGTTATAACTTTTTTCTAAAAACATAAGTACGTAGTTGTGCTTAATTTTTTCCCTTACATTCTGTTATAAGTTTTGTTAGAAACGAAGTTGTACTCAAAATAAATTATTTATTTGGAATCATAAAACGGTACGATAATAAACTAGATCGTTCTAATGGTTAGGTTTTCTAAACAACATGCTTTATTTTCAAATCACGTTTGTTTTACATTATCATTTACTCGGCTTCGCCGCAACGCGTGACGTAAAAAAACTAGTATATTATTATATATTAAAAAGAGAACCTTATGAATAGTTCCCTCGCCACGTGTCACGACACTATTGGCTGCCACATGGCAGCACACTATTGGTTGATCTTTATTTTTCCCCAGCTCATTCGATCTTTATAGTGCATATATAGAATTTCATTTTGTACTCTTACATTATTTGGCTCTTGGTTTAGTGGTTGGTGTGCCGTGTGTTCCCAACTTCGACGCTGGTTCAAATTTCATCCCAAAACACTTTTTTACCTTTTTATCTTATATACTTCCATTGATTCCACCTCCAACCCTTTTCCCTCTCCCCTGTCTGCTCTTTCAAAAC
Organism: Helianthus tuberosus; assembly: GCA_030545235.1. Taxonomy (NCBI): domain Eukaryota; kingdom Viridiplantae; phylum Streptophyta; class Magnoliopsida; order Asterales; family Asteraceae; genus Helianthus; species Helianthus tuberosus. The sequence continues at coordinate 120,369,925 of CM060433.1, forward strand.
TTCTCTCTCCAACCTTCTCGAGTCTTCTCAATGCTTTTGCAGTTCGATCATGTGCTTCACTAACAATATACGGAATTTCCGGCGGTGTTCAGATACTACAATGAATCAGTGGCGAACCCAAGAATTTTTTCCTGGGGGTGCGGAATATTTTTAAAGATTTTAGGCTCCTTGCTTATAAAAAAATCGGTTCATAGCAGGTTGGATCGGGACAGGTCATGTAAGGCAAAAGAACATCATACTAAAATTTATATAATCATCAAAAACACGTCAAACGTCATTACAAACGTCTTTAAAATTGTGCCCTGCAGGTTTTCATTTTTTTAAATCTATCCAAAACATCATCTAGAGATATTAAATACACCATAAGTTCATTACATTCTTACTCATGGTTCCTATCACATATAAATCGCTTTATAAGTTCATAAAACAAAACTAAACACTTAAATAAAAGAGTGAATTTCAAGGATTGTCCTTTATCTTTATACTTATTTTCAGGCGCAGTCCTTTTTGTTCAAAATTGACGAGTTTTGTCCTTTATGTTTTCATATCATACACGTTTTGTCCTTTAGGCCTAACCCAGTTTGTTTTTTAGTTAAATTTGGTCATAGGCTTTGTACATGAGAGCATTTTTGTCAATTCAAAGGTAAGTTCAACGACAGATTTACAGCTCAAAGCTTCTGCAACCTTTGAATTGACAAAAATGTCCTCATGTGCAAAGCACATGACCAAATTTAACTGAAAAAACTAACTGGGTTAGGCCAAAAACACAAAACGTGTATGATATGAAAACATAAAGGACAAAACTCGTCAATTTTGAATATAAAGGACAGCGCCTAAAAATAGGTATAAAGATAAAGGACAATCCTTGAACTTCACTCTAAATAAAATAAACAATCATGTTCAACCATAGTCTGTAATTTTCAATTTTATATTCAAACATTCAAGGTCTAATATTAATTATTGATTACTTGTAACTAATCATTTAAAAAAACAAAACTACAAATAAAACAAAAAATCATTTAACTATGAGTCTAGAACAAAAAAAAAACATAAAAAGATCAAACCCGTATACATCTATATTTTCTCCTAATCAGCACATAAAAAAATCAATAAAGTAACCATACGATTTTGATATCGGAATTCTGGCGTAACATGGATCGTTCTTGCTAGAATTTTGGTTTTTCCGGCAAAAAAAAAAAAAAACCCGTCCAGTCGTGAGCAGTGGCGTCAAGTCGCTGGAAGTTTTTTAGGGACGGGATTTGGAATTGGAATGGGTGGATGGGTTTGGGTTATTTTATTTAGTTCAAATTTCTTTGGGTTGGGTTTTGGCTTGAGTTAATAAAAATATATTGTAGATTGAGCTTTAATTGAGTTAAATAATAAACTGAATAAGTGGTTAAAGAATAATCATATAAATTGTGTTATATACTTATATATTAAATAATAATCAGTGTTTATTTTTTTTGCATAAATTCATAATATATATATATATATTTTTTTTTCTGAATGAGGCAGTTGAAAATTTTCAAGGGGTGCGGGTGAAAATTTCCTACGGGTGCGGTCGAAATTTCCGACGAAAAATAACACTAAAAATTATTTTTTTCAAGGGGTGCGCCTGGCCACCCATGGCTTGGGGTGGGTACGCCCCTGCAATGAATGACGAACTACTATGCAATCAACTAGGGTTTCGCTGGACTTCCAGCAAACCGATTACGACGGTAATCAGTTATGGCGGACAAGGGGTGGTGAAACGATTCACAGCACCAACAGGCATGGGTTATTGATTTTGACATGAGTCTATTGGTAGGCTCGATTAGGGTCTTGGGTCCTAAGTATTGTTGCAAGAAATTTGGGGTTTTTTTTCGGAAGGCAGCGATTAGGGCTCAGATCAGTAGAGTAGAATCGGAGGTTAATTGGTGTCGGAAAAAGCAGGTCAGAAGTTGGAGAAGGATGTGAATCTTAAATTAAGGCTCAAACTATCTACACACCAAGTGTGTAGATAGCCAACCCAAAAAGGTGTTTTTTGTCCTATGTGCATACCCTGCAGTGTCGAGCTGTGGCCAAAGAGCGGCGTTTTGGTCCGGTCAAGCAGACAAAGACTGACGGGTGTCTGACGGGTCTGTTGACCAGACCAAAACGCCGAGCTTTGGCCGCATTTTGGTCCTGTCAACCAGACCGGGTGTCAGTCTTTTGTCTGGTTGACAGGACCAAAACGCGGCCAAAGCTCGACGTTTTGGTCCGGTCAACAGACCCGTCAGACACTCGTCAGTCTTCGTCTGGTTAACCGGAATAAAACGACGCGCTTTGGCCACAGCTCGACACTGCAGGGTGTGCATATAAGACAAAAAAACACATTTTTTGTGTGCCAATAGATAAATGGGTGTGCAAATAGGTACACCCTAAATTAATTATACCTTCTACGATCGTTTGATATTTAAGTTATATTTATTGTTTATTTGTGTTTTATTTTGAAATAATATAGGTTGAAAAGGAGAGTGTTGAGAAACGGAAGCTTATGACGGATAAGGTGAGTTGCAAAGGTTATTAGACCAGACGGTATGGGGTCGGCTTAGGCCCGGCGCGGGTCCCCTACACCGCCCCCCTCTCAACCGGCGCGTCACAATCGGCTCCCACTCGACGAAGTTGACGGGCCTCATTCATCTCTCCTCACACACACATCTATACATACATACATATATATATATATATAAAGGGGTTCATCCCCCACCCCCCTAGGTCCATCCCCTTCAAACCCCTCCTACGTGGCGCCGACGTGGCGCCCATCCCCTTGGGGATGAGGCTCTCCATACCCACTAGTCTTAGTTTACTTTTGTTTTTTTCTTTTTGTTCAACTGGAAATCATCTTTTTAATAGACACTCAATACTTGAAATCTGCAAGAAAACTAAACTTCAACTGAAAAGGTTGTTGAACCTAAATAGGGTATGAGATCATTTTGGTACTAGCAATCTAGAAGCAAAAAGAAATATTATTGAAGGAACAAAGTTTTATATTATGATTTATGAGGATTTGAAAAATAGTTACATTGATTGAAATATAGTCATCGGACACGATTTCATATTTGTAGGAATGGGCTGGTTTGAATGTTGCTACGACAATTGCAGAGGTAACTTATGGACTTATGGTGTTATCAATGAATGAATTACTTAAGTATAGATGTGGGTAGCAATAGTTTTTTTTTTCTTATCTTGGTTTCTCTATTTTGCATGTTTTGCAGGATAAATCGGGTAAGCCATCGTATGTTACTCATACCTATTACAACACTAGCAAATTCATGCAACTATTTACGTAACTTTGCCAATTGTATGTTACTTAAATTAAATTAAATTAAATATATACACATAATACTTTTAAAGTCTTTATATTATAAGATGCTTTTAACGCCTAAGATTGTACATCTGCTTTTGACTTTAGGTTTGAGGTTCGTGTCGGCTTGATCCGTTTATGTGTAATCCTTCTTCTTCGCTGATTAAGGTAACAATCATGACCTTTTTACATAGCTGTTTTTTAATTATCGGCATGTGATTCAGATAGTGTTTCTAACCCTTTGTTTTGCTAAAATAAATTGCTTCATATACGAATGTAATTGTTATGAAAATGGCTTACAACTTTACAGCCGTGTGGTTGTGAACGGGGTGTGATAGGCGAGGTATTGCCTTGGTCACAGACCTTGAAATGAAATTATCGTACTTTTATGTTCGTTGTAACTCAGTATATTCGACTCCTTGCATCATTTTGAATTAAAGTGGAACTACACGAAGTGCTCGCCTGCGATTACCTCTGCTTACGAATTACCAATTGTGATGTTCCGATTGAATTGAATAAGCTTTGTTATCTCGAAACCGATGACCGTTGAATTTGATTTAAATTCACTGGATAAATAATTAAACAATCACCAACACTCCATTAATGCACCAATTCTAATTTGCAGATTCTAGGTCTTGTGTGGCGGTGTTAGGGCTTTGGTTAGATGACAACATCACATAAATGTAAATACAAGCATGTTGTTCTACTTTGATTTGTAGTGCTTGCATTCGTATTATAGTGAGTTTGGATAAAGACAACAACAAATTGTGTTTTCAAAAGTAATTTAACAACATTATGTTTACTTTATAGACTTTGTTTTTTTTCTTTTAAATTAAAGATATGCACCAGGATGTTACGGGTGCAAACAAAGCTACCTTCCATATATAAAACTGCTGATGATGTGGCTTATAATCTATATTGGTATTCACAGATTACATTGGTCGAGTCGAAAAGAACACAAATAATTACAAGAACAGGCAAAAGGCTAGGGAAGATCAACTTAAAGGATGCGAGGTTAAAAATTTATGATCTAAAAATGTAATTTACATCTGTTTTAAAGTCCAGGCATGCACAGCGGCGACATATCATGTTATTCCACCAAGAATGATTCGGTTTAGCGTGATCGTGTTATTAGTTGTGATGTATAACATACATGTTATCACACCGAGAATGATTTGGTTGAGCGCCGCAACGCGGCGCTGCGTATAAAACTAGTTGTTTTAAATACAAGAAAACATCGCTTTTAGAATACGTTATATTTTATTTTCTCACTTCTCTAATAATTTATTCTTTTATTGGGACAATTTAGGATACGCTACTTCTCTAATAATTTATTCTTTTCATGGGAGACAATATAGAATACGCTATATTTTATTTTCTCACTTCTCTAATAATTTATTCTTTTGTTGAAACAAATTTATTTAAAAGATATAATATGTATACTATTTTAACCATTAACAATCGACTTTGATTTTCTTTTTTCTATACATTCAACGAGAGTCGTTAGAACTTTTCTTGAGACACAATTTCTATTATCTATACAATTTAATAGAGTCGTTGAACTTTTCTTGAGACAACTTCTGCTATCATACATTTTTTTAATTTGTGGCTAAGAATCTGGAAGTTTTCTTTTATTCACACTTTTTTTTGGTTAGTGTTATTAAGGGAGGAAGGCGGCAGTGGCGAAACTTGAGATTTCCGACCGGGGGTCGAAAATGTATATACCAAAAGAAAATTATAAAGCCAGGGGGTCGAAAACGTATATACCTAAAAAATTCTATACGAAAACTACATACCGCACACTACTACGAAAAGTTCGGGGGGTCGGGCGCCCTTCCCCGCCCCCACTATGCTGCGCCAATGGAAGGCGAAGGCGGTCATTACTGGCCACCTCCCCGAGTTTAATCGAGTTCCCTGAGTAATGTGGTCATGCGCAGGGGCGGACCCATGTATAGCGGAACGGGGTCCCCGGACCCCAATCTTTTTTTAAAATGTAGTAGAAACGGTATATAAAATTTGCTATGGACCCCATAAAATTATTAAGTTGGACCCCATAACAATGAAAGTGAGCCTGGTGTAGTGGTAAAACCCCTTGTTTACACACAAAAGATCCTAGGTTCGATACCTGTTTGTTACAGTTTTTTGTGTTTTTTTTTTAAAACCTGGAAAATTTGAACACCGGAAAAATTGGACCCCATTGTTCCAAAATCCTGGGTCCGCCACTGGTCATGCGGGTACGCCGCCACATGCAACCTCAACTAGTTATGTGCTCGAGTGATGCGGGTATGAGCAGTGGCGGCTTTGATGGTGTGCGGGGAGAACCTCCGCACAAGGCCAATGATTTCGAGGGGTACGTGATTTGTAAAAAAATCCGATACATATATGTTATTTTTTTTAAATAGTAAACACATAACAATTCCAATAATAAGCCCATTTACAAATCTTTTTTTATGGTTTAGAATTTATCTCACTTGGCATTAGGTTTATTGAGCCCGATACTAATTTGATTTATAAATAATAACAATAATAATAAACATTACGGAATGGCAGATTTCTTCGAGCTCGAATAGGGTACGTGAATTCTCAGAGACGCCTCTGGGTATGGAAACGCGGAAAATGAATGCTTAGAACCCGTACCACAATCTCCGCCACCTTCTTCTTGATTAAGAACCCTACTTCACACCTGACCCTACAACACAAAATTCGCTTTCAATTTTCATATATTAATTAATAGCCCAACCATGGGGCTTTTGATCAGTTAGATAGACGATTTGATTAGCATCAAAATCACCTCAAATGTCGCCTGATTTGATGATGGTGAACCATTGCGGAAAACGAAAACGATGGTGGCGGTGGTGTTGAGCTAGGTGGCAGTGGTTGATCAAAAATAGTAAAATACCATATCGTAAACATATATGAGCCTCTATTCTTTTTCTATTAGTTGTTTTAATTAAATTTTTTTCGGTTGCTGGTTGTGCTAGGGTGGGTGTCTCTTTCTATGTGGGTTGAATTGGGTTGTATTAGATTAAATGAGTTGAGAGAATACCAGAACCTCATACTTGCATCAATGTTAATTAGGGATGAGTATGGTGCCCGTTCGATTTCGGTTGCTGACGCATGCTGACGTGCTGTCGCACCCTAACTTTTGAAAAACGTGATTATGGTGTGACTTTCATATTACCATTGCATTCAATCATAACAACGACTATATGATAAAACCATAGGTGGTCATCCATTAATTAAGTTTAAAAACATCACGAACAACATTGTTTGAAACATAGACTTCAAATTCAAGTTTTACAAACCATACGAATTGTTTAAGAGTTCACGAGGACTCATCAAAAGACTCTAAATAAGACCAAGATTTGGAAGTGGTGTCTTGTCCAGGATAGGACACCCAAACCAAACCTCAAGACCATGGATGACATCTTATTCTTAACGCAACTTGAAACATCCAACGCCCGCCAGATCCACTTTTAATTCCCTGAAATACATGTATTTTGAAAACATCAACAAAAGTTGAGCGAGTTCATGTGTTTGTTTGTGTGTATGAATAAAACCTTGTAATCATTGTATGTATGTATGTATGCATGTAAATCCTGTTATGAAAGCAAAACAAGGAAACAGATCGATTAATGGTTTGCAAGGCTATTAACATGCGTCCAATGGAGTAGGAAGGCTCAAACCTAGCAGATTTATACCGGGCCTCCGGGTGTAAGACATAGTCACCTCATGGGCCAAACCCTGATCCACATGGGTGTAGGCTCGCTACACCCAAATAGATCTATCACTCATGCCCCCCGGTCCTAACACGAGGATTAATGGTCTTAAGAGTGCGCCTACCCATTCACATGATCTACTGTGCTTTCCTAAGCTAACCATACCAATAGTAATTGTTTGTAATCATTATGTAACATGTACTTCACCCCCGAAGTTATAAAACAAAACAGTTTAAAGAAAAAGGGGGACATGAACTCACAGTCTTGCGTCTTCAGTCACAGTAACTCAAGCTTCTTCCGGTGTACACGACTACCTACAACGTAGTATGATCTATTAGACGAGCGGGTCGTGCCTTGACTTAGTATTAATATCTTTGAGTTACGCTTCTTCGTATCTTCGATATTATTCCAAGTTATATAATTATTTGTTAAAATAATTAATATTTTAACTTAAATTATATTTATAAATTTTGGAATAATTGTTAAACAATATTATTGCAACTTAATACTTCCCAAGTATTTATACTTGTATTTCCTTCCCAAAGATGGGGGTATTTGTATTCGTATTCTTACACTTATATATTTTTGCCTTGTATCGGGGTCGTATTCCGGTGTGTATTTATACGTACGAGAATACGTATTTTTACGGTATTCATTAAGCATCCTTTAAACTTAATTGCATATTAATTATTCCGGAATATTATCTTTAATAAAGATCCAATATATATTCCCAAAATATATATATTTTAAGGAATATTACTTAGAAAAATTATTTATCATTTTTCTTTGGCAAAAATATTTGTATTCTTTCATAAGTTCCAAAAATCAATATATTTTCAAGTCTAACTTGGAAAATATATATACAAACTTATTTTTCTCCCAAAAATAATATATTCCGTTTTTGTTTGAGAAAATATATATTTCTTTCAAAAATAATATATCTTCTAATATTTCCAAGAAAATACATATTTTTATTCACTCAAAAATATATATTTTTCTTCTTGTAAAAAATATGATATAAGTTTGTGATAATTGTAAAAATCATATTTTTGTCTTCTTGGTGTCCAAAATATTATTTACCAAAATATTCTTTATGAATAAATTCCGGAACATTTTTGTAAGTCTTGTTCCATAGTTCGGTTTTCACCATTATTTTTGTGTAAAAGAGTATATTTATTTGTAGGAATTTTGGTAATATTTTGGATGGTAATTCTTGGTATTTTGTGAGTTATATTATTTCAAGTTCTAAAATAATATAACTAATACACCAAGTATACAAATAATCACACACATGTGACTTCTAAATACATATTTCCCTAAATACATATTTAGTCATTTTTATTTATGAAAACCAACCTCCAATATTTATATATTTGTAACAAAATCTATGGCAAAGTTTTTGTAACAATTTAAGGTTTGAAATACACTTGTAAGTGTAGGTTAATAAATATTTTTCTAAGTGTTTGGATTTTTAGAAAATGTTGCCATAGTTTCCCCTAAAAATGGAGGTTTCCATGCTTTCAAGCATATCATTTTCTTTTGTAAAACTCATCACATTCAATCCACAATCAACAATAAACAACTTACACTTACCAATTTTGCCAAAATCAAGTAATAATCTACTACTTCATGAACTTGAATATTTATAAAAATTTGTAGTAACTTACTAGTGTTCTTAGTAAGTCTTGTTACCCTCTAAAATGTGATTAGTTCTTCAAAAACTTCATTTTTAAAGAAGTTAGATGTTTACAACTTCTTGTCACATTTTCTAAAAATATTTCTTTATGCATTCTTCTTGTTACACAAGTGTTTCTACACTTGTTTAATCACTAAAAATAAGATTTGTTTATGTAAGAACCAAGATTAAATGAAACTCATATTTTTAACTTGGTTCCTTTAAAGAACCATTCATAAATCTTTAGATCTATATGATTTATAACTTACTTTGATCATTATTTTTCAAGAAATCAAGGTATTCTTTCAAGTTCATGTTTCATATGTGGATGATCCATCATCCTACCATATTTCTACTTTCTCATCTTGCTTGATTATGTTTTTAATCATGATCTAGCAAGATCTTATGATGATCAACATCATTTCTACAAACAATCAATGATCAACAAGCATAACAACTCATATTCATCAAGATTACTTCATTAAACATACTTATGTTCAAGTTTCATTCTTATGATCTTTAGTGTTCTTCAAGTTTTTGACTATGATTCTTCTTTAACCACTAAAAATGGAAGTAAAATGGAGTGTACAAGGTTCTTACCACTAGCTCAACGCTAGGGATGATTCAAGTGCAGAAAACAAGTGGTTAAAAGCAAATGAACAAGGTCCTTCCACTTCCACAAGCTCCTAGCTTCTTTGTATGATCTCTAACACCTTTGTATATACTTGGAATGGTTGTAACTTGATTGAAAGATGATGATGATGGTGGTGCTATGTTCAGCCGAGAGCAAGGAGGAAGAGAGGAGAGTTTTGTGTGTGTTTAAGTGTGTGTGAGAAATGAGACTAGAACCTTATGTGCCTTCTTATAACCCATCTCATGTGTTTAACCCTTGTATCTTGTGTTTAGTAAAGTTTATGCATATCTAATATAATATTGAAAAAAAATCTACCATGTGGGGGCCATGTTGGGCCGTAAGTAGGTGGGGGGGAGGGTCTAGCATAGCTTTTAACCAAGTTAGTTACATTAGGGTTAAAAATCAAGTATTAGTTAGTTATGTTAGTTACTAGATATTTTGGGAGATGTTATGGTGTTCGGGGACCATAACTAGCTTGAAAATGTTAAAACAGTGCTTCTAGTGTAAATTTGATGTCTCGGGTAGTGTCCGGTTGTTCGGTTAGATACTGGTTCGTTAAGGTGCTAAACTTGCAGTTTAGTGTGCTTTATGTACCTTTATGTGACACTTTTGATTCCCGACACTTAGGAAAGTGTTCAGGATCATTTAACCATGTTTCTGCATAAAATTAGATTGTTAAAATGCTGATTTTTGCTGAATTTTGCTGAATTCAGCACTTTCGGTGAGTTTTAGGCACTTTCCGGCACTTAAACTATCACTTAGAAAGGTAGTTTTGTGATCCTTACTTTCCTACACACTATACTAGTGTGGTACTTAGTTTCTGGCTCATTCTGTGTCTCAATGCACTGTCTGTCTATGTGCTGAGTTCTATCAGCATTTTCCTGATTTATCAGATAACTGTGCTAACTGTACTTAATGTATCATTTGAGGCAATAAAGCTTTCATGTAATATTGGTATGACATTAAACAATGTATGATGCACATGTATGTGTATGGCAGTAATCAGAAGGCAATTGCAAATTCAGCACAGTCATTAAGCACTAATCATGGTTAATTAGTTGTACGGATACCTGGATTTTTGACAGTTGTCACATTCTCCCCCTGTTAAGAAAATTTCGTCCCGAAATTTTAAGCTTTACCACTAGCAACAGGGGAGTTAGGGAACAAATGCGGATACTTTGCTTTCATGCGGTCTTCACGTTCCCATGTAAACTCTGGGCCGTGACTCGCATTCCATCGAACCTTGACAAGCTTAACACTACTCCTCCGTGTTTTGTTAACTTTCCAGTCAGTAACCTCAACAAGTTCTTCAGTAAAGTGGAGTGTGTCGTCAATGTGAACCTCATCAGCAGGTATGATCACGTTTTCTTGAGTTGGACTCTTCTTTAGATTAGATACATGGAATGTATCATGAACACCATTAAGTTCTGCAGGTAGTTCCAACTTATATGCTACAGGACCAATCCTCTCCAGGATTTTGAACGGTCCAATGAATCGTGGGTTTAACTTACCACGCTTTCCAAAGCGTGCCATACCTTTCCAAGGTGAGACTTTCAACAAAACCATATTTCCCACTTCGAATTCCAAAGGCTCCCTTCTTTGGTCCGCATAGCTCTTTTGTCGATCATGAGCCGCCTTGATGCGCTCTCGGATCTGCATGATCTTATCTATCGTTTCTTGGACCAATTCGGGACCATCCAGCTGTCTATCGCCTGCATTTGCCCAGCATAACGGCGATCGACACTTTCGTCCGTGGAGAGCTTCAAACGGTGCAGCTTGAATGCTTGTATGGTAGCTGTTATTATAGGAGAACTCAACCAAAGGTAGGTGAGTGTCCCAACTGCCACCCAAGTCCATTACACAAGCTCGTAACATATCTTCAAGCGTCTGAATCGTTCTCTCACTTTGGTCGTCCGTCTGTGGGTGAAATGCGGTGCTCAAATTCAATTCTGAACCAAACGCTTTCTGGAAAGATTGCCAAATCCTTGACATAAATCTTCCGTCTCTGTTAGATATAATCGAGATAGGCACTCCATGACATGCAACTATCTCCCTTAGGTACAGCTCAGCTACCTTACCTGTGTTATCCTTTTCTCTGATTGGAAAAAAGTTCACAGACTTTGTCAGACGGTCTACGATTACCCAAATTGTATCATGACCTCTGGGTGTCTTTGGCAGCTTTGTTATGAAATCCATTGAGATCTGCTCCCACTTCCACATGGGTATCTCAGGTTATTGTAGGATACCTGAAGGCTTCTGATACTCGGCCTTTACCTTGGCACAAGTCAAGCATTTCCCAACATAAGTTGCAACATCACCTTTCAATCTTGGCCACCAGTAGAAATCTTTCAAATCCTGGTACATCTTATCCAATCCTGGGTGGATCGAGTACCTTGATTTATGAGCTTCATAAAAAATCACGTCTCTAAGAGCACCAAAGAGGGGAACCCAAATTCATCCCATGAAACACAATGTTCCTTCCTTATTGGGTACCAACTGGTTCTCTTTCCCACGGAGATATTCATCCTTCAAGTTTTCCATTTTGAGAGCTTCTCTCTGTGCAGCACGAATGCGCAGCGAGAGGTCTGTTTGAATGATCATCTCCAAAGCCCTAACCCTTATGGGCTTAATCCTCTCTTTTCGACTTAAGTCATCTGCCACCACATTCGCCTTTCCTGGGTGATATTTGATTTCAAAATCATAATCGTTTAACAACTCAACCCATCGTCGTTGTCTCATGTTAAGCTCTTTCTGATCGAATATGTGCTGTAAGCTCTTGTGATCAGTAAAGATCGTGCATCGGGTGCCATACAAATAATGTCGCCAAATCTTCAATGCAAACACCACTACGCCTAACTCCAAGTCATGCGTGGTGTAGTTCTTCTCATGAACTTTCAACTGGCGCGAAGCATAAGCGATAACCTTCTGTCGCTGCATCAGCACACAACCTAATCCCTGACACGAGGCGTCACAGTATACCACGAAGTCATCGGTGCCTTCGGGTAGGGATAAAATAGGTGCATCGCAAAGCTTGTTTTTTAGTAACTGAAAAGCTTCCTCTTGTTTATCTCCCAATTCATATTTCTTATCCTTTTGGGTAAGGGAGGTCAGCGGTTGAGCGATTTTGGAAAAATCCTCAATGAATCGGCGATAGCATCTGGCTAGGCCTAAAAACTGACAGATCTCGGTTGGCGTCTTCAGAGTTTCCCAATTCTTAATCGCCTCGATCTTGGTGGGGTCCACATGAATCCCATCTTTATTCACTACATGACCAAGGAATTGTACCTCACGCAACCAGAATTCGCACTTAGAGAACTTTGCGTACAGCTTCTCATTTTTGAGCAGCTCTAAAAGGGCTCTAAGGTGTTGTTCATGCTCTTCCTTTGTTCTTGAACAAATCAAAATATCATCGATAAATACAATCATGAATTTATCGAGATATGGCTTGCAAACTCGGATCATCAGATCCATAAATACTGCTGGCGCGTTTGTTAACCCAAACGACATTACTAGAAACTCATAATGTCCATAACGAGTTCTAAAGGCAGTCTTTTGTATACTTTCTTCTTGAATCCGCAGCTGGTGATAACCTGATCGAAGGTCGATCTTGGAGTAATAACTCGAACCTTGAAGTTGATCGAAGAGATCATCAATCCTCGGCAAAGGATACCGATTCTTGATGGTTAACTTGTTTAGCTCTCGGTAGTCAATGCACATACGAAAACTACCATCCTTCTTCTTGACAAATAGAACTGGAGCTCCCCAAGGCGAGAAGCATGGTCTAATAAATCCCTTGTCCAAAAGCTCTTGAAGTTGCATCGACAGCTCTTGCATCTCGGAAGGTGCAAGTCGATAAGGTGCCTTGGCTACAGGCGCGGCGCCTGGAACCAAGTCAATATGGAATTCGACTTGTCGTTGGGGCGGCAATCCTGGCAAGTCTTCGGGGAAGACTTCAGGATATTCCCTTACCACAGGGATATCTTCAAGCTTCGGCTCTTCGGCTTCTTTGTCCACAACGTGAGCCAAGAAGGCAACACATCCTTTTTGCAAAAAACTTTTGGGCCTTCAAACAACTGATAATCCTTAGAGGCGTATCATGCTTTTCTCCGTGCACTACAATCGTCTCTCCATTCGTCATCGGAATGCGAATGATCTTCTCATGGCATACGATCTCAGCTCGGTTGCTCGACAACAAATCCATTCCAACTACCACGTCAAAGCTTCCCAACTCAACTGGCAAAAGATCAAGCGTAAACTCATGCTCTCCAAGTTCTATTACACAACCTCTAATCACTTCGTTTGCCTCCACTAGCTTTCCATTAGCTAGTTATATTGAATACGAGATATCTAACTTACTGGAAACTAACCCAAGTATGTCCTTAAATTCTAGGGGCACGAAGCTATAATCGGCACCAGTATCAAACAGTACAGACGCAAAGTGTTGGTTGATAGGGAACGTACCAGTGACTACGTTCGGATCTTGACGAGCTTCCCTAGCCCCAATGTTCAAAACTCTTCGTTAGGCTTGATTGTTCTTTGGGCAATCCCTCTTGAAATGCCCAACATCTTCGCAACTAAAGCATCCTTGCTTGTTTCCAGTACCACCCTGGTTGTTGTTTTGGTTACGGTTTCCATTATCGGCTTGGTTTCCAACACCACCACGGTTTCCATTACCGCCATTTCCTCCTTGATTGCGATTTCCATAACCATTTCCACCACGGTTACCATTTCCATTTCCGTTACCATTACCTCTTTGACCATTATTCCCACGACCGGCACCATACCAGCATGTCTCCTTGGCATGGCCAACCTTTCCGCACGTCTCACACTTTCCAGCTCTGCATCGTCCGGTGTGATGAAACTGACACACATCACATTTGGGCAGGGCGCCCATATATCCTTTTCTTCTAACCTCAGCACCAGAAGTAGCAGAACTAGTCTTAACCTCGGCTGGTGGAATCGTATCTCTCTTCTTGTTGCTACCGTTGTTGTTTCCTTGGGTACCCTTCTTGAAATTCGAGAACTTCCTCTTGTTCTCTCCTGATGACTCAACATGAGTCTCCTTCTTCTTTCCTTCAGAGATTGAAAACTTGTTCAATCTGATTGCCTCTTCAGTCAATGCCACACTCAAATCAATGGCTTCAGTGATCGTTGGGGGCTTGGATGTCGTCACCATGCTCATGATTTGGGGTGCCAATCCCCAAATGAAGCGTTCAATTCGCTTGAATTCTGGTTCCACCATGTAGGGGACAACACGAGACAGGTCATGGAATCTCTGTACATACTCAGCAATCTTCGGACCATCCATCTTTAGATTCCAGAACTCAGTTTCCAGCTTCTGAATCTCGGCCCTTGAACAATACTTCTTGCGCATCAGTTCTTTCATCTCATCCCAAGTCATAGCATATGCTGCTTCCTCACCTAGGGTCTGAACCTGAAGGTTCCACCATGATAGAGCTCCGTCTAGGAAGAGTCCAGAAATGTAGGTGACCTGGTGCTCTGGCGCACACTTGCTCATCCGCAGCACAGAATCTGTTTTCTCCGCCCATCTAACGAAAGCTACAGCACCTATAGTGCCGACAAAATTCAGAGGCTTGCAGTCAAGGAACTGCTTGTAAGTACAGCCTGCACAGGCAACATCATTCACAGTAAGCATTAGCAATGCACATGGAATGTCCAAACGTATCGTAATGTGTCTTACGTGACTTAAACATTACCGTGAGGTTGGTTATTTCCTGAGGTACCTCCGCTGTGTTCATAGCGCAAGGCCTTATGTTGTGCGATTGCTTGTGAAATCCGTTCTTGCAGTTCAGCCTCTGTTGTGGGCAACTGATTGTTCATTCGAGGAGGCATCTTCTATAAAGAAGATTGTATAGGTCAGGTCTTATGTATATAATAAGTAGTATGTATATAATAGTGTTTGTCATAACAAGTAAGCATGCAATCATAGCATAAACAAGTAATTTCAACCATGTATTTAATGAGAACATTACGATTGAGCTTTCATTAATCATCGACCATAATTACAGTTTCATGTTTTACAAATGTATCGTATCAAAAGGGGAACACAGGGTCACACTACCCTTGTCCAAAATGTCTACCAATCTATCATAAGTCATACAGTCAAAAGGTGGTCTCCAAAAGGCTTTACTAGCTCAGCTCAATAGCGGTGCTCTCATCAAAAGCAAGCTACCTACATAAAACCAAAAACTGTCTATGCTGATGGTAGTGGAGGAGGAGGAGAAGGTGGAGGAACAAAAAGCAAGCTGCGCACATGCGCTAGCTCCTCCTCAAGATCATAAACATGACGCAACAGATAACTGATCTGATGCTCAGCAGTAAGAAATCGAGTGTCGAACTCGGGAAATGGAGTAAGCGGTGCAGGAGGATGTGAAAATGGGGACGGTGATGAACGTGGAGCAAAAGCAGGCTGACACGGACATGGAAAAGGTCGCGGTATCATCTCAAGCTCTAGAATCCTGCGACTCATGATCTCATATTGGAGCTGCAATGATAGAAGTAACTCATCCCGTGTATAACCAGTAAAGTGTAAGGGATGGTAGGGATCAGAAATCGGCATGGTGTACGGTGGGAACCATCTAAGTGGCTCGTCAAGTGGTGAAGAAGTAAATGAGCAGTAGGTGTATACTGAGGCATGTGAGGAAGTGCGGCTGAAACATGAGGATCACGGTCAGGCTGCTGGCTAGAAGGGCCTTCCCCTGGACGGGGTGGAGGGATGTCCTGCAAGAAAGTGATAGGTAGGTCAGTGCGGTGAACATCGGACTCAACATGGTGAAAAGGAGCAACATCGACAGGTGCAGGTGCAGGTGGGGGAATAACTGGCTCAATATCAGGAGGGTCAACGGGTGCAAGAATTGGATCTGGTATAAGTGGTGCAACATTAGGTATGCCAAACGGAATATGATCATGTTCAGGTAAAGGCTCAGGTGCAGGTATCGGCTCAGGATCAACGGGTGCATCAACAGGCTGATCATCAGGAACAAAGTCAGGCTCAAGTCCAGGCTCAATGTCATGTGGAGGAATCGGTGTAGCTGGCATAGCTGTATCATCGTCAGAATCTGTGACGTAGCGTCGTAGTCCCACTGCATGCAAGGCGGAAGAGGACACAGACTCAAAGGAATCGGGGACAGAATGTAAGCTAGAATCAGAAGAAATCTTGATAACAGGGATCCCCAGAAGTGGAACGTCAACAACGTCCTCATCTAACTCCCCATCACCATGAGCATCATCAGGGGGACCATCAATAAACAGATCAACATCATCTTCAAAAAGATCATCGAAAGGCCAATCCTCAGGAGGAATGACCACCAAAGGAACAGGAGCGAGGATCGGTGCCACAATGTGCTCACCATCGAGATGACCGATGATAAGATGATCGTGCACAGGAATAGGAATAACAAACGGATCGTCGTCCGGGATACCACCAGCAATTGGTAAATCATCTCCGAAGTCGGGCATCACAAAGGGCTGAAAATCGTCATTGTCGTCGGACATCATCTCTGGGTCACTCTCTGTATCGGAAGTAAAAATCTCTGGCTCGGGGACGATCTCATCGTCAGAAATAACAGCCATGGGGTCATCAGTGTCAGACAATCCACCAGAAGATGACATAGTATCTGTAACATAACAATTACCACATATGCACATATATTAACTACTAACATTAAGCATGTAATAAACGATAATGCAATCATGTATTCGTGTATCCTTCCTAGTCTCCCAGACTAAACCACTTAGTCTCCCAGACTAAACCTCCCAGTCTCCCAGACTGAATTACCTAGTCTCTCAGACTAAACCTCCCAGTCTCTCAGACTGTACCACCCAGTCTCTCAGACTGAACATAACCCTTGAATTGTATTTCGTGTCTTTTCGTTTGTAAAAATGTTGGTTTTCCTGGATCTGGGCGTTTGTATATGCAATGAAAACATGTTGTGAAAACATTTTTGTGAGAGCCCTAATGATTGTAGTCTAGACTCGAGAAAGAATCCTAGTTCGCCACAATCGAAGCTCTGATACCAAGCTGTCACACCCTGACTTTTGCGGAAGTGTGATTATGGTGTGACTTTCTTATTACCATTGTATTCAATCATAACAACGACTATATGATAAAACCATAGGTGGTCATCCATTAATTAAGTTTAAAAACATCACGAACAACATTGTTTGAAACATAGACTTCAAATTCAAGTTTTACAAACTGATCGAAGTGTCGCGCTCCGGTCAAAGATAATATTTATAAGCCCAAATTACCCTTAACTATGTGTTAGTGGTAGTAAGGGGTCGAACCACGAAGAGTATGTGGTTTGCGAATGGATTCGATTGAATTAAAATGAAAGTCACAAATTATGAAGCTTGTTATAATGTTTTTTTATTTTTGTTTAGTTGAAAAAGATGTGAATTGGTTTAATTGATTAAAGACTAATGATTAACGATTGCAAGAAAATTTGATTACTAAACAATAATAATAAAAAGGGTTCACACTCGGTTTCGGTAATTGCTAACCTAAGGTTTCTACAAGTTTTAGATCCAACTCAATTGTATATGATTAGCGGATTTAGTGTACCGTGACTTAGGTGCCAATAACTATCAACGTTTTGAAAAACGGACAAGAATGCACTTTATAATCAACACAAGTAAAACCTAACCATGACAACGCATAACTACACATAACCATTTCACAAAGTCATAACTTTATAATCGTCGACAATTTACGAATACGAAACAAATGTAAACTATTGTCAATGGTTCCAAAAATCAATACAAATTGTCACAAAGTTGAACCAAGAACAATTCAAAACCCTAAATTAAACAACTACCTACACCGGGGTGAAACCAAGGTGATTAGCCGCTCATGGTTGAAGAAACTTGATCACCGGATGATTGGAACTTGCCTTGGACCATCTTGAAGCTTGAACAATGGAGAAATGATGGATGTTGAGGGTTTTGGTGAAGGATGATGGTAATAGGAATGATGTATGGATGATTAGGGTTTATGGATGGATTGATGATTGTGAATGATGATGATGATGTTCTTGATGATTCGGATTGTGTGTGTGTTAAGATATGGATTGGTGATGAAAATGGTAGGTTAATTAGGCTCCAAGATCCAAGTTCAAACTCCAAAACAAGTGTAACTTATGAGTTAATGCCCAAAAGACCAATTAGAATCGTTCTTAACAACGAGATCCCCAAAATTCGAGTTTCAAGAATCCGCTGCCCGTCGCCGACGGCCTGGGACCCGTCGGCCACGGCCTCCCAAAATCAGCTTTCTTGCCGACGCCTTGTTTGACTGGTTACGGGCTAGTTTGGCCGATGGGTGTTTCTAGAGCCCGTCCCGAACGGCCTAAAACCCGTCGGCGACGGCCTCTCTAGCTCCCCTTCTCAAATTTTCCATTTTGCACTCCCGTGTGATCCGTAACGCGTCCCGGTTGTCCGTTTTTCCTCCTGATAGCTCGTAAAAGCTCCCAAAATGCACCTTAAACTTCATTAAACCTGCAAAACACAAATCTAATTAAAAGTAGGCTATTCAAGATTAAAACTTATGTAAAAACACTAAGTTACACAATTACGAACACCGGTTTTCAACCACGTATCACATCCCCACACTTGTCTTTTGCTTGCCCTCAAGCAAATCTGTTTTTCACTTTCGCATGGGTCGAACAACGAATACACTCCCCATTCCCGAGACGAAGGTTAAGGTCAATTGTCATACTAAAGTTCAAACTTTTTTACAGTTTTCAACTTATTTAACGGTCAAGTGAATAATCACATATAACAATGGTTATCCAAGATTAACCCGCCCGCGAAGACTAACAAGTCATACACATCCCTCACAATGTTCTCTCCACTCGGATTATAAATTGGCTAATGTGTATAATGTATTAGCACTTCAATCAATTAATCGCTCAAAACCGATTAGAACACGTACCTGCATAGGCTTGCAACTCAATCATTCTCCACCACTGATCACGAATACTAAGCACAAGTCATAAGGTCTTTGTAAGGGTTGTAACGAGGCTAGGCTAAGGGTAGGTAATAGGATATTTTAAAGTGGCTAAGGTGATGAAAGTTCGATTTTTATTACAAAAGACTACTCTAAACAAAATTAAACTATAAACATCAACTACAAGGCAACAACTTTAGCCTTTTATTTCTCAAACTAAGAACATATATTTTTTTGTTCTTTTCTCAACAAGTTTCTATCTTTTTCATAACATTTTCTGATTTTTCTCTTATATATATATATGCAAACAACAAATCACAACTGTACAATTTGACTCCTGTAATCGAATTTTCATCACACGGGTTTAAAAGAAAAGGTTTAACGGTTATGGGCTAAAGGGTGGTCAAACGAAAGGATTAGGCTCAAAATTGGCTACTAGGGGATAATTTTTGGGTAAGGATATAAAAATGGTGTAAAAGGAAAAGGTTTACCTAATGCCTTAATCATTCTCGTATTTGTATTCGGTCTATGGTCTCGAATGTATCAAAAGTTGCAGGTTCTACAATACGCGACTAATGGTCCACTCAAACAAAGAAACATGTATATGTAAATCTATGATATAAAAGTGGCTCAAAACCTCACGTATAAGGGTATGATATGTGATATGCATAAAATGCTAGTTCCTTAGGCGAATTATTCCCAAATAACCACCCGCTAAATACCCGTCATGCTATTAATTTGAACTTGACCATGACAACAGACCAAATGGGTTGTTCCATCCCTCGTTGACTTAGTTGCTCGTGCTTTTAAGATCGCTTTTGAAACAAGAAATTTTTGAAAATTTCCCCCATCCCCACACTTGAGGTAAACATTGTCCTCAATGTGTAAGAACTAGAGTTTTAAAACGCACAAGGGATGTGACATGGCTAATTCCCAAAAATTCCACCCCGGAAAATAAAATACAATTACAATCCACTTATTACTAATCTACGAATCAAGGTAAAAGGAAACGCATGCACCTGATTTTTGTTGCTAGATGCTCATATATCCTTCTTCTCTTCATGTAACGTTCCCATTTTATCATATAATAATTATAGGTTTAGTTAAATTTATTAACCAATAATAACTAGTTTATTTTTAATATAATTACTCAACCCAAATAGTTTTAAAAACTATTTTATATATATAGTTGGTTGAAATATTATACTAATAAATTGACCCGAATATGGGTGACCTTTCTAAATAAAATAAAAGTATATAAAATCTTATATCATTAGACGGGTAGATTACTAGTAAGTCTACTGTTAGAAATATAAAGTACCTAGACAAGCCTAGGAACCATATAATAATTAAATTATAAAAATAAATTGTATTTTGAACCTACTCTATTTTTAATAAAACTTAGACCCAAATGTAGACAAAAATATTCTCGTTCTAATAACATATTTATTATTTTATAAAACATTATATTTTAGAAGTTATAAGCGTCAAATAACTAAAGCAGTTAAATTATTATAATATATAAATTAATAAAATAATATAATAAATCAAAACTTTCGTATAAAATTAAAATAATAAAATAATAAATAAATTTAATATTTGAAATCTTAGATATTTGATACACATATCGAGATGAGCAGATAACAACAAAACAAAATATAATAATTAAAATGATTGTTTACGTGTAGGAACTTGGAAATGTGGTGGAAGCTTTTGAACCAAATAGGCATTTAATGCTATAGTATATGTGTATACATTTAAGTAAACTCTAAAATTTTTTATAGTAGTATAAATAGTATAAATACAGTCCATCACCAACCTTTTGAAGTGCTTCAACATTTCTTTTCCTTTTTGCTTACAAATCTCGGCCCTCTCTTTGAATTACTATAATTCTTTTTCTTTTATACCTATAATAATAATAATAATAATAATAATAATAATAATAATAATAATAATAATAAAGCCATGCCCATTTTTAAGTGTTTTAACTCCCGATCACCGCTACCCTTTCCGATTGAACTGAGCCCCATAACACATGTCAGGGCTCTGCCCGACTAAGTTTATTGGGGTTCTATCTCGGGACATCGGGATAAGGTTGAATTAGGGGTACTACACTTAAAACAATTACAAAAATATATTTTTATATAGCTCAGAAGTTATACCCAAAATTTATATCAAAAGGTTTTCTAGTTAAACCCTAAAGTTACAAAGTGGGTCTATTTTCTTTTCTCTCCATTTTATTCCTTTTTGTCCCAAACCATAACAACTCTCACCAAAGCTATTATTTATTATTATATTTTATACAAAAGGAAACCTTAGTTGAGACACCTAAGTGATCCTGCATAAACTCTAAAATTTTCAGAATAATCAGAATCAGGATCAGGGCCCCTAAAACTCAGGGGGGGCATTTCCCATTCGATATTATCATCACAGTTTTACGTGTAATTCGAAAATATCAATTCCGTCGACTCAGCTGAACTCCAAAAACACGTGGCAACCATATGAGATAAGGTGGCCCTCGCGCCACGCGAGGGGGTCAATTTTTCAGTATAAATAGAGGATGTTGGGACTTGATTTCTGGCACTGGAGCGACGTTAAAATTCGTTATACACTCCGAGATATTCCCTGATTAATACCAAACACACACTAGCTCGAATTCTGCTACGATACAGGGTATTAACTTGATCGCTGCTATGATTCAATGTCCGATCGTTTGAAACAATCCGACCCGATGTTTAAGCACTATCCTTTGTCATTAGTCGTGATTCCGACAGGATGTTTGAGTACCACCCGAACTCGGGGAATACTCTGTCATTCATTGTGAATCCGATGGATGTTTAAGTGATTGCACTTTGTCATTCGTTGTGAGAGTTTTAATCTCGTGAGTTATCGTAATTGCTGTATTAAGTTACCTACCTAGTTTGTGTGCACTAGGTTACAAGGCTAATCAATAGACTAAGCTCTGCCTGTATAAATCTGCAATATATCAAGGCTTATCTGTAGACTAAACTTTGCCCGTAGGAATCTGCATGCTTATAATGTGAGTCATTCTCTTTTTATCAAATTTGTTTACAAAAGCATGTTTATTTTCAAAGTTATAATTACAGTGATTAAGTTTATGTAATCACCAAGTTACAGCCGGTATGTGGGGTTTTGTATACATTACTTGATAATCGTCACCATTGGGGCAGCCAATGGGGGATATGACCATAGTCACAGATCCGGTCGAGTGACAAATACCGTGGGTAGTTGGTTGATATCTGAAACATTGTAATCTCTCTTAATACTGTAAATTATAACAAACGTGTCATTTTAGCAAAATGAATGAACTCACCAGTATTTCCCGCTGACAACACCTTTTTCAAACATGTTTCAGGTAATTACAGTAGATTGGAGTAAGAGATGGATACGGCACTGAAAGGCTTCAGGAAAGTGGCTTATTTTATTAATTAAATCAAATTAAGAAATATTGTTTTATTCAATAAAATTTATCTTTATTAAAGCTACCATTGTAAAACATGGGTTTATCCCATCTATTTAATAAATAAAAAAATCCGGTGTTTTCTAAACTCTGATATTTTTCCTAACTCACGGTCCTGATGAAATTTCCGCTGCAATATTTTTCAAAATAATCACCGGTACCACTTGGCTGTTCACGGCTCCCGATTCCGTCCAGGGTGGGTCGGGGGTCGTGACACTTCATAAAAACGGTTGTCCCGCGAACATGTTGTACCTACAAATCTTAACCCTTGTGTAGAAGCATGCTTCTCACAACCATTGAAATTTGTTAGGTGATTAGTTCTACCATTTTTATGAAAGTGTTACCAAATCATGCGTTGAATTACCTTGATTTATGTGGAAAAATAATTTACAACAATAACAATCCTAACTCACTTTCGTAGGAATCACGGTTGCATTTAGCTTATGCAACAAGCCCTTTTAAACCCCCCAATAGCTTGGGAGGACGAGAGGTCTCGTGAGGGTTATATAGGGAACACACCCACAACGTTCATTTAACTAGGCAAACAAGAAATAATAACGAAATAGAAATAAAGAAAACCAAAATATACAATAACAACAACACAAAACATACCTTGCCCTCACCGCTGATATCTCTCGTTGGGGTCAACTGGCGGGTTTGGATGGTATGGATAACCAGTGAAGGCCTCAAACATCTCCCTGTAGTTATCGAGAGGACCCGGCTCTCCTTGAGGTGGCGGCTGATAGGGTATCGGAATAAAGATAGGGTATCAGAATGAAGCTGGACCCAACTGCCTCAGGCCAGTGAGGGGATGGATCGGATGGGCCTCGTGGAACTGGGAGGTTGGGGTAGTCGGTCCACCCCGAGTGTTCGACATAAGGAAGGCCGGGTTCATAGTCCCTCTGATGTCGCTCCTGGTCATGGAGAACCTTGGCATTATTAATAGCCATTTGATTAGAAACATATAAAGCGCTCCATCGGCGTCGATCCAATTCATTGCGCTTATTTTGATTCCTCTCCTCGTCTGCCTCCCATGCCCGTCTTCGGGCTATCTCATCCTCCTGCATCTTTATCAAACGCTCCATTTGGGATCTTTGGAGCGCTTCTTGCAGCTGCTGCTCTTCCATATGCTTCTCCATCCTCTCACGATAGGCCGTCTGAAAGGCCCATTGCTCCTGCATCTGGGATCCATGTGTTTCCTCCCAGTTCTGTCTCCTCTTATTATACTCTCTGCCCTCGCCTATACACGCAGAGACATTGTCAAACACCTCATGTTGGCCCCGATTGAAATCCTTGTATGAGGGCACCCGCCTGATGTTCACAAAACCCGCCACATCTGCATTTATCTCCCTGTGTGGCCTCATATACCTCTGTTTTGGTCCCCGTGGACCAGGAGGCTCCGTCTCATCTTCTTCGTCAACCATCTCCTCATCTTCATCATCCCCTCATTGCACATCTGGATTAGGGAATTCATAACTGTGACCCAATTTGTCGGTCACCACATATTTGCTTCCCGAAAGCTTCACATGTATTTTCTAGTTTTTCTTTATCGTGGCGAAACTGAACTCTTCCAAGGGCTTAGATACCCAAAGTGATTCCGTAGGAAGACAGTTTTGTTGGAGGATCATGGCACTAATGAGGCGGACATATGGAATCATACGCCTGTGAAACGACTCTCGCGTGAACCACGTATTCATCATTATAATATGCCTCCAAGATAAAGTCGGTGTCCCGTACAATAGGGAATGAACAACCCTACAATCACTTGTTCTTACTCTGCCCCTATCACCAAATCTCACCAAAATATTCTCTAGGGAAATCCCTTGAAGAATCCTCCCCTCGACCGTCATTTGGGTCCTTTGGGCCGCTCCCCCATCGTTGTATGGTAAGATAGCCGTGATCAATTGTTCCAGATCATCACCGTTCACATGGTTATCCAAGAATTGTTCAATGGTTGGATAGTCATACGCTTGTACCCCCAAAGAATCAAAGCGCGCAATGCAATTAATCGTTTCGAAGGACATTGTCATCTCCCCTCGGCTTGTCTTACCAACCAATCTCCACTGTGCGGAAGGACCATCCCTGTTCATGAACCTTAACGACGCCAACCATTCACACACCTCCGCCAAATACACCCGAGAGGTGTTGTCTTCACACCAATCAAGCACTCTTTCCCATCCTTAACGCTCAAACATTTGCACAATCCCAATCTTTCTAAACTCCTCAACATTTACAACCCTTTCACAAACCACCCTGTCCGGTACTGAAGTGGTAACATTATTGACCATCTTCCACTTCCAAGTTTAACTTCTAACTTCCTATCTTGATAAGCTGATAGAGGTTTATTTTTCTCCTCATCCCATACTTGAGCACTTCTACTATCCCTGAATTTCTCCCACGCCCAATCCTGCCTATAAAGTCTTGCATCACCCTCTTCTATGAAGCTTAATTGCTCCCACTTCTTCGGTATTAAACCGGAAGAAGATCCCACTCCAGATGATGAGCCTTGCCCTGTAGTTTTCTGCTTTTTCCTACTTCCGGCCATAACTACAATCACAAAACAAACAACGCATCAAAACCCAACCTTCAATAAACTTTCAAACTTTGAACATAATGTATGATGTTGAACTTTTAATTAACAAATAGATGCAAAATCGCCTTTTTAAACTTCCAAAGTCGCTCATTTTATCATCTACCTATCAATTTTTACTTGTTTATTCACACTTTCTTATGAGTTCAACAAAGTTCAACATCACCTTCGTGTTCAATCATGTAAATAACGAGTGTAATCACTTCACTGTAGTTATAACATGTTCAAATCCCATCCAAAACAACCAATCATACTTAAATTCATGCTAGAACAACATACATTGTTTAAACAACCTACTCTTAAACTAATAAGTCTAAAATTTCGAAAGAAAAACACTAAACATATGATAATCATGCATAAATTTAAGGGAAATCCATACCTTTGATGTTGTAGGCAAGAAGAACTAAGAAAAAGATGTGAAGAAAGTAACTTGATGAACACCCTTCAAAAACCCGAAATTTCACGCTCTGAAATCTTGCAAACTAGCAAGATTTGATGAAAACCGTGATATGGGTTTTGTTCCTCTCGAAAAATTACACAAGATGGACTAAAAAATCAGGTGATTTGGTGAAAAATTGAAAGATTTATGAGAGTATGAAGATCTAGAGTTCTTGAAGATGATATGGAGAAGATGAAGTGAAAAAGGGTGAGGTAGGACAGAGAGAAGATATTTTTTAGAAGCTGAATGATGTGGGGATGTTGTGGATCGAGTTGTGTGGTCTAAATTGAGTTTGGGTTATGTTTTATGAGGTTAAAAGGTGGTTGGGTTCGAAATCTTGCGTCAAAACGAAGTCTGCCACGGCCACATTTTTAGAGCCCGTCGCCGACGGCTTCAAGCCCGTCGCCGACGGCTGACCAAAATTTCAAGTTGGGTCGACGCCCTAATCATCTGGTTATGGGACATTGTTGTCGACGGGTTAATTGGAGACCCCGTCCCCTACGGGTAACATGCCGTCGCCGACGGCCTACCTTTTCTCAAGTATTTTAATTTTCAAAATTTATATATATATATATATATATATATATATTTTTATGAAAAATAGGAAAAAAACTATGAACTTTTAATAAAGGGACTATATACATTTAAAAATCCTAAAAATATTAAAAATCTTTTTGTAAATTTTTATAAGTTAAAATATGAAAACGCGAAAACCGTTAACGGCCCTACCACCCCCCGAAAAGTCGTGAATTGTCCTCAATGCACATAACAAAGTCTAAAAACATACCTTGTGTCTTCATGACCCGTTCTGTATGACCGGACTTCACACACTCAAAGAGGTTAGTATGAAACGAAAACGATTATACTCAACTTACTCAAACAATTAAATAAATTATACATAACTTTACACAAAAAGTCACCGGTCCTTTCATTCGACCTCATAAACCGGAATGCTTACCACGAAGCTCACCGATTCCTTGTTTTCATCCACCTTTTCGTTACCATCGAGAAACGGTTTTAGCCGATGACCATTGACCGTTTGCCGTGACCCATCCTTCGGGTCCTCGATAGTAACCTCACCCAATTGTCCGACCCGGGTGATCACATAGGGTCCCATCCATTTGCTTCGGAGCTTTCCGGGAAAGAATTTGAGCTTCGAATTGTAGAGCCACACCTTTTGCCCAATCTCGAACTCTTTCTTCCTCAACTTGGTATCATGCGCTTTCTTCATCCCATCTTTGTACTTAGACGCGCATTCATATGCCATTTCCCTTAGCTCCTCCAACTCGCATAGCTTAAGTTTCCGTTCCTTACCTGCATCATCATATTGAACATTAACTTCTTTAATAGCCCATAATGATTTATGCACAAGTTCAACCGGTAAATGACAATTTTTACCGTAAACCAATCGGTATGGTGTGGTGCCAATGGGTGTCTTATGTGCCGTACGGTAGGCCCATAAAGCCTCGTTCAACTTGATTGACCAATCCTTACGGTCTGCCCGCACGGTCTTTTGCAAAATCTCTTTGACTTGCCGGTTTGACACCTCTACTTGCCTGCTTGTTTGCGGGTGATAGGGGGTAGCAATTCTATGGTCAACACCAAACCGTTTTAAGAGTTTCCCAAACCGAAAATTTTTAAAATGAGATCCTCCGTCACTTATGATGACACGAGGAATCCCAAACCTTGAGAAAATATTGGTTTGAATAAAATTACAAACTACGGAATGGTCGTTCGTCTTGGTGGCTATTGCTTCGACCCACTTTGACATGTAGTCAACGACCACCAAGATATACAAGTTTCCATAAGAATTGGGGAATGGGCCCATGAAATCAATACCCCACTGTTAGTGCATTACGTCTATTGACTTCGTCTTGAATCATGTAATAGGATAGGTTAGGATTATCAGTGTCCGAGTTGCAAGAAATTGTTATTAGAAAGTTTAGAAGGCTGTTAGCTTGAACATGCATGATAGCTTGAACATGCATGGTAGCTTGAACAGGCCTGGTCGCTTGAATATGTCATGACCATTTCAAGCTAACTACACACACTATAAATAGGGCACTTGTTGATTTCATTTGGTAACGCTTCAGGATTTGTAACGAAGTGCTGCCGAAATCTGTTCAGGTTGAAATTAGTGTTATAATCAATCAAAGTGACATATTTATTAGTATCAAGCTGTTTCCATGTCCGTTTCATTGATTTCGCCTTTGAACCGGATATAAAGCTCTTCTGAACGACTCAATCAGGTCTTACAACGATCCTACAAGTGGCATCAGAGCTCAGGAAGAAGAGTTTAGCTTGATATCATCCATTTTCTGACTTCTACACCTTCTTTCTTCAATTGAACGAGATTTCACAGTCCGAATTGGTTCAAATTTTCACAGTGCACTCGGAATTGGACATAGACAAACCCTTGAAAGTTTTATGGTCAAATTCGGACTAAAAATGACATAAACAAGCCTAAAACTTATGTTCGCTTGAACAGATATAGTTTGTTCGCTTGAAAATATAGCTTAGTTCGCTTCAACTTGCCTGTTCGCTTGAAAATTTAAGTTGTGTTCGCTTCAAACAGCCTGTCCGCTTGAAACTGTCTGACCGCTTGAAACTGTCTGACCGCTTGAAACTGTCTGACCGCTTGAAACTGTCTGACCGCTTGAAACCGTATGACCGCTTGAAACCGACACACTGCTTGAAAAGTGCATTGTGTATTGATCAAGACTTGCGGCCCAATAGATTTTAAGGTGTGCCAACTAATTTGGTTATTCAAGGATTACATCATGGCTGAAGAATTCTACAATACGTTTTTCAACGCATTCACATCCGAATCGTCCGAGATTACAACTGTTACACCAAAAACCATCACGAAAGCGATCAATGAGAACATCAAGCATGATAATTTCTACGTAATACACTCAAAGCCACCAACTCTGGAGAGCATTGAAGATTATACATGGTTGAAAGAACGTTTTCTCAATTGGGCGAAAGCGTATGCTCACGAAAGCTGGTTTTGTTTAGAGTTTGGATATGAATGGCCAAAAGATGATAAAGGCGAAGAACTTTCATTCAAGAAGTTATCGATAGAACATAAATCTGAGTTTGCTGCCGAACAGAGGATGATTGCTTTGATCCAGTCTGCAATCAGAAATGATATTTTTGTGTTGCTGAATCATGATGGGTCATCTAAATCAGTTTGGGAAGCTTTACGTGTTAAAGCTGAGGGGGTAAACAGATAAAAAAGAACAAACTTGCTTTAGTTAAAAAAGAATTTGATCTGTTTGATAGTCTAAAAGGAGAGACAGTGAGACAAATGATTGAGAGATTTTGTCATCTTAAAATTGAACTTGAGAGATTTGAAATAGTGAAAACAAGAGAGGAACTTATAGATAAAGTGATTGAAGCGTTACCATGAGCTGATCAGTGGCAAACGTTTGTTTTTATTTTGAAAAATGATGCTTTATATGATACAATTTCTCTTGATGCATTGTTTGAAAAGATAGAGAGTCATGATCTGGAGCTATAGAAGCAAAGCAAGATGACTGGTTCTTCACATCAACAGAATGTTGGTCTATACTACAAAGGCAGTGTACCTTCGGAAAAAGGTGTTGGTTCACCAAAGACAGCATTCAGTGGTGAGAAGATGAAAGAACCTCAAACAAATACAACAAGTCATAATTCTGGATATCATTCATCTTCAAAATCAAATTCTGATGAAACTGAGGAGATTCTGTGCAACATCGCTCTCAAACTGAAGAATTCTCCTGCAATGAGCATCAATGCAGCTAAACAGCAAATGAGTTTCCTGGCATCTGTTCTGGAATCGTATGAAGGTCTTGTAGCTGGAAAAATTGGAAACTCCGAATTGACCAAAGAAGACTACGACCAGATTGATCCGGAAGAGATGGAGCTCATTGACATCCATTGGTGTTTGGCAAGTTGCATTCGCAGAGCACAGAGGTATATGGAGATTATTGGGAAACAATCTCTTGGAGGTGCATCAACAAAGCTTGGATTTGACAAATCCAAAGTGACTTGCTTCAAGTGTAATCAGAAATGTCATTTTAAGAGAGAATGCACAAATTCTGCAGTTGGTGGAAATGAACATCCATTCAATGATGATTACTACCGAAAGGCAATCTATCATCGAAGCAGAGAAGAGCCTAAGATGATTGAAGATAAACCCAAATCGAGAGCTTGTTTTGTAATTCAAGATGATGAAGGTTTTGATTGGTCTGAGATATGTCCAGAAGAAGATCGTTTCGAGAATGTTCGAAAAACAGCTCATGGAAAAGTTATAACAGAGGAAAGAAAGTTTGTTTTTGTTGCTGAGATTCAAGATGAAAATAAAAACAAAGAAGAAAATGTTGTTGTTGAGGTTAAAGAGAAGACTCGAGAAGAGATTCTGGAAGAAAAAACCTACAGAGAAAGAAACATTGTGTTGAACAGAATGGATGAAATGCAAGAAGAGTATGAGAGTGCAGTAAGCAACAGAAGATGGGATAAAATGAGAGAGTGTTACTTCAACAGGGAAGGTGAACCAGTTGTTCCAAAGAAAGACATAATCTTTGATGATGTTCTTCTCATGATTCCTTTGAGAGCTGAATACTATAGAAATGTGTTGAAAGATGACAAATATGCTAAAAGACATGAAAAGGAGATCAGATATGCCATGAAATCATGTCTAAGAAAAATGGATGAAGAGAGAATGAAAAAGAATGTTGAAGAAATGGTAAACAATCTGAAGAAGGTTGCTGAAGAGGTTAAAGCAGAAGCTGTTGAAGTTGAGGTTGTGAAGGAAATCAAAAGTGAAAAAGTTGTTATGAATGAAGAAGTTGAGAAAGCTGTTACTGAAAAACAGCAAATTGGAGAAGATGTGAAGAAAGCAGAAGAAGTGAAGAATGAGAATTTGGAAACTAGTGATGTTGGTGAAGAAGTTGGTGTTGAAGGAAAGAAGAATGATGCTGAGCAGACAGAGGCAGCTGAAAACACCGAGGTGCCAATCACTGAGGTAAATTCTAATTCTAACATCTTGACTGAAACTGTTGAACAGTGCAAGAAATGCATGGAACCATGTAGAGCTTGTATTGAAAAAGATGAGCAATTCAGAACAAGAAATTTTGAATTCACTAAAATTGAAAACATTTTTAAAGAAAAATGAAAAGAAATGTTAGAAAAAGAAAAAGTTTTAAAGGAAAATGATGAAAAACTTTCAGAAAAGTGTAAAAAATTAGAAACAGAAAATGAAGTTTTGAAAGAAAATATTTCTAAAATGACAGAAGAATGTTCACAAAAAGAAATTGCTTGTCAAGAAATGAAGAAAGAATATGACTCAATGAAATTAGCATATCATATTACAAAAGAGTCATATGAAAAAGTGAAAGATGAAATGAAATATGCTCAATCAAGAATGAATTATCTTTCTGAAACAACTAAAGATCTTAAACGAATGTATTCCATAAAACAAGATGTTGTTAATTCCTATATTGAGGATGTTGCTAAGCTAAAGCGACAAATTGCTGATTTAGAACAGGACAACAACAAGTTAAAGAGTTATCATGTGTCGTCATATGTGCGTGAACGAATTTTCAATATAAAACCGGGAGATGGTGAGTCTGAGCAAAACAAGAAAGGCATTGGCTCAGAGTTTCATCAAGTACCACCACCGGAAAAGTTTGCATTTTATGATGAGGAAAAGGTCGAAAAAGCTTTCAACATGGTAGACCAATTGCCAGACAACATTGATATAACCTATTCCAAATCTGATGATTCTCATGATTCAGAGGTGGTAGGTAAAGTCGTTGAAAGTGTGTTGAAAGAAGAGTCGGTTGATACAGGTAAATCTGAATCACAGGATGAAGATGAAGGAAATCTTCATGATAGTTATCTGAAAAGCACAAAATCCGAGAAAAATTTGAATGATGATTCAAAAGGATTGGTTTATACCATGATTGGATCGGACAAATTGTTCTTAGATGTTGTATTCCCGATTCAGAATGTGATTTCAGAAAAGGTTGATAAAGTTTTCAAAATGGTTGAGATTGAGAAGTCTGAGATTGAGAAGTTTGCTAGTAAGAGTCATAGAGGTTCGTATAACAAAACTAGTTTTAAAAAGAAAAACATGAAGGCTGGGTTGGGTTATAAGAAGAACCAGAATCGAAACAAAAATGAAACACAAAATTTTCAGGCTAAAATGAGTTTTGTTCAAGGAAACAGTTTAGCAGAAGAAAAAGAACTCAAATTGAGACAGTCTAATGATGAGTTCTTTGCTCAAAAGAAAATGCAACAACCACAGGTCAAAGATGTGTCCATGAGAACATGTTTCAAATGTGATCAAAAAGGACATCTTGCACGCAAGTGTCCTAATATGAAACCTATGGATGTTGACAAAAAGAAGATTGATGCTGAAAAACAAAAATCTGAGAATGTGAGACAAAGGTCAACCAGATTTGATTCAAAACAAACTTGGAGGTACAACACAAACAAGTTTGCTTCGAATCAAAATTGGAAGTCAAACCCATATAGGTTTGATTCTAGACAGACCTGGAATTTTCATACACCCAGAGTCAGAACAACTCAAAGTTGGAAAACAATTGTTGATATGACAAAACCACAAGAGTTTTGGAAACCAAATGTTGTTCAAAAACAAAGTGTTCAAAAAGAATCACATTTTTACAAACGAGGAACACCAAAAGGTCAAACATGGAATGTTAAGAAATATGTCGATACGATAAAAGATGAAAAAGTTGAAGTTAAAATTGATAATGTTTTTGAGAAAAATGAAAGAAATTATCCAGTTCTACCTGGAAAGATTCATGTTCAACTACCTGAGTCTAAACATGCTTGGGTTGCTTTGTTCAAATGATCAAATTGTTGAATGTGCAGGTGCTCAACAAATCCGAAGATTGTGAGAATGGAAGTTGGAGCGGCCTGGCACTAAGGAGAGAGGAGGCTGCTGGATCCTGTGTTGGTTGAAACAGGAAGTTTATTTTCATTCTGTATATAAATAAACAATATTTTCAAAACCCTAAAAATTGAAAAATTAAAAAAAAAACAAAAATACGTTTGTTTTTATTTTTTGTCAAAAATAGAAAATTACAAAAATATGTGTTGATTGAATACGCCGAAACCCTCACGGCTGAACAAACATGATTAATTTCACAAGATTGAAAAACGGTTTTCAAACTGTAAATATCAATGTGTTGTAAATCATGGGGGTACATTATTTTTCTGCAAATCAGTGCATGAAAAGCAGAAAATGGATGGCGAGACAAAGCTATCAGTATTGGTTGTCCAATTTTTCTTTAAATGGTTTTGCATTTTAGGGGGAGTATTGTTGTTAGAAAATACAAAAACATTTGAAAATTTGAAAAAAGACAAAAACATGATAAAATTCAAAAATTGAGTTTTTGCGTAAAAAGGGGAAATGATAGTACATCAGTAGACAGTTACAGTATGCTAAAGAAATGTAATGATTAAATAGCGTTAAACAGTCTCACTGATGATATGCCGATAGGTTTTTATACATTTAGTAAACTTTTTCGGGATATAAACATAAATTCAAACTTGCTTATTTCGTGGGGAACACTACTTGGATATATAGGTAACCCCTGAAATCTCGTTTGAAGGACCCCTCTTTCTGAGATACTAGGTCTTTATGCTTAGTGATATCTGGGGTATTATCCCGGGACTTCTGATTTTGCGGAAGCAATGGCCTAGTCCCCGGAGAATACTTTATGCATTGCTTGAAATATAGCGCCGCCCTCAGCAAATTGATGAAACAATAAAATTGATAGTCATTGCTGTTGTAATACAAAAGATCCTCTAAAGGGGACACACCAAAAGTCGAGCCGTCATCTCTCTGCTGAACGGAAGTTCTGACCTGAGCTCTCACGGTTTCGTACTATAATTTATTCCCCTTACAGATATCATCCAGGTATACTCACCTGTAAGACTGAATATTGGGATCTGGATACGGGAGTATATTCAAGAGGTGGGACACATGAATGAGTTTAAGTTCTTAATACACCTAATTCGTATCCTGAATCAGTTGAACTTTGTATGAAAATTTAAGTGGACAAGTATATCGACAATCTAAGTGAATTGTTTAATTCTTAATGTGTAAATAAGCTCAAGGGTACTTGTGACTTGTCAAAAACTGATATGATCCTCTGACGCATACTCAAACAAAAATATTGTCTGTAAATATATTTGTACATATTTCTTTATTGCTTTATATTTTCAGAAAATACAAAAAGATTTTTGATTCTGCTTTATTTTCTATAACCGATGTCTGAAATGCTGAGTTTCAAAATCTAAGTAAGCTTATTGTGTTTTTGAAAATAAAACAAGTTCATTAATTTGAAACTTGAATTAAAAATCAAAAACAGTTTGTGACATCTCCAAGGTCATTAGTTTGGACTTGGATGATTTACTGTGAGGATTTTGGATACTGAACATTGCCATATCTGTAAAGATTTTTGATAGGGGGAGTGTTTTAGAGAAGATTGAATTGCCAAGTTACGATTCCTGGTAATTTAAAAAGTTGTTACTTATAAACGTATGAGTGATTGCAGATAGTCCAGATTACGATACCGAGAGCAGAGTCTAAGGGGGAGCCTGAAGACAAGCTTGAAGCAAGAGGAGCTTGTAGATGGATAGCTAGGTGTCGATCCCAAAGCACGGAAGCTTGACGAAAGGGGGAGCCTGAAGCTGATAGGAGAGAAAGATTGATGGATGCTTATAATGTTACAACTTGAATGAGAAGGCAGAATGATCAAGACTGAAGATGTGTCATACTGAAGACTAGACACTGAAGACTTCGTCAATATCCGAGGGGGAGTCTGTTAGTGCATTACGTCTATTGACTTCGTCTTGAATCATGTAATAGGATAGGTTAGGATTATCAGTGTCCGAGTTGCAAGAAACTGTTATTAGAAAGTTTAGAAGGTTGTTAGCTTGAACATGCATGATAGCTTGAACATGCATGGTAGCTTGAACAGGCCTGGTAGCTTGAACAGGCCTGGTCGCTTGAACATGTCATGACCATTTCAAGCTAACTACACACACTATAAATAGGGCACTTGTTGATTTCATTTGGTAACGCTTCAGGATTTGTAACGAAGTGCTGCCGAAATCTGTTCAGGTTGAAATTAGTGTTATAATCAATCAAAGTGACAGATTTATTAGTATCAAGCTGTTTCCATGTCCGTTTCACTGATTCCGCCTTTGAACCGGATATAAAGCTCTTCTGAACGACTCAGTCAGGTCTTACAACGATCCTACACCCACACATCGAAAATGTCGACTACGAGGATTGGTTGCATGGGCATCTCATCCCTTTTTGAAATACCCCCTAATTTCTGGCACTCTACACAATTCTTGGAAAACTCAAATGCATCTTTAAAAATAGTTGGCCAATAAAGACCACTATTCAACACTTTGTGACCCGTTTTGTGACCACTAAAATGGCCACCACATGCAAACGAATGTAGGTGCTTCAACACGCTTGGAATCACCTCATCATCAATGCATCTCCGGATCACTTGGTCCGCACATTCTTTCCACAAGTTCGGTTCTTCCAACCGGTAATACTTAATTTGAGACATGAAGTGTTGTCTCCTCCGTCTATCCCAATGTGGCGGTAAGTCACCTGTAACAAGATAATTCACAATGTTAGCATACCACGGTAACTTATCTAATTTCATAATATGCTCATCGGGAAACGACTCATTGATCTCTAATGCTTTAGGGTCTTCTTCAACCATCAACCGGGACAAATGGTCCGCTACCACATTCTTGGTACCCTTTTTGTCCCGGATCTCCAAATCAAACTCTTGGAGCAATAACTCCCATCGAATCAATCTCGGCTTAGCATCCTTTTTCTCCATGAGGTATCTGACAGCAGTGTGATCAGAATAAATAATCACTTTACTACCCCATATATATGACCGAAATTTATCCAATGCATATACCACCGCGAGTAGCTCTTTTTCGGTGGTGGTGTAATTCAATTGTGCATCCGAAAGAGTCTTACTCGCGTAGTATATGGCAACGGGTTTCTTGTCAACCCGTTGTCCCAACACGGCCCCCACCGCATAATCACTTGCATCGCACATAATTTCAAAGGGTAAAGACCAATTTGGCGATTGCAAGATTGGGGCCTCAACTAACTTTTCTTTTAACTTGTTAAACGCGTTTTGACAATTTTCATTAAAATCAAATGATTGATCTTTTAACAACAAGTCACACAAACGCTTGGTTATGTCACTAAAACCCTTAATAAACCGTCGATAAAAACCCGCATGACCTAAAAATGACCTAACACCTTTAACACTCGTGGGATACGACAAAGTAGATATAACTCGTACCTTTGCACGATCAACCTCTATCCCCCGACTCAACACCACGTGTCCCAACACGATTCCCTCTTGAACCATAAAATGGCTCTTTTCCCAACTTAGGACCAAACTAGTTACTACACATCTTTTTGTACTTTGTCTAATTGGTCCAAACAAGCCTCGAATGACGACCCAAAAATTGAGAAATCATCCATGAAGATTTCCAAAGACTTCCCCACCATATCTGAGAAGATACTCATCATGCACCTTTGGAAGGTGGCGGGGGCGTTACATAGTCCAAACGGCATTCGCCTAAATGCGAAGGTGCCGTAGGGACAAGTAAACGTTGTCTTTGATTGATCTTCTGGATGGATGGAAATTTGATTATAAACAAAATAGCCATCTAAAAAGCAATAAAATTGTTGCCCTGATAATTTCTCAACAATTTGATCAATAAACGGTAAAGGAAAATGATCTTTGGAAGTTGTTGTATTCAACTTCCTATAATCAATACAAATTTGCCACCCGGTTACCGGCCGAGTGGCTACCTCTTCACCTGCGTCATTTTTGATGACTTGTATACCCACTTTCTTTGGAACCGTCTGCGTTGGGCTCACCCATTGGCTATCTGAAATCGGATAAATAATACCCGCATCGAGCCATTTCAACACTTCCTTTTTCACCACCTCCCGCATATTCGGATTCAATCTCCGTTGTGCATCTCGAACGGGAGTCACACTTTCTTCTGTGATGATTTTATGCATCACCACCGAGGGACTAATACCCTTCAAATCAGCAATGGTCCATCCAATCGCCGCCCGATTGGTGACCAAACACCCATCAACTTCTCCTCTTGCTCCTCGGTTAAGTTTGATGCAGTGATAACCGGGAGTGTATTGCCTTCACCAACATAAGCATTCTTGAGATGCTTCGGCAATGTCTTCAATTCAACCTCTGGAGGCTCTACTAATGACGGCTTCAATTTGGTGTCAATGCTCTCCGGTAAACTCTCAACTTGGTGCGTCCATGTCGGTTTTCCTTCTTTAACCGCAAGCACCTCCAAACTCTTCACCTCCTCGTCTATGCTCTTATTCATTTCCACCTGTGACCTGTCAAACACATAACAATCCTCCATTGTGTTTTCCCCATCCACGACTGTGTCGCAAAGAGGTATACACGTGTCAACAATTTCCGCCATATAACATTCATCATCAACTGGAGGGTTCATAAGTCTGGAAAAAACATGCAACCTCAACCTTCGGTTTCCAAATGTCATGTCAACCGTTCCTGTTTTGCAATCAATTTGAGAATTTGAAGTTGCTAAAAACGGTCGACCCAAAATCACCGTAGGTTGCTTGGTTGGGTCCTTGGCCACATAATCAAGTACCAAAAAGTCCACCGGATAGTAAAAATCCTCAATTTTCACTATCACATCCGAGACAATTCTACGGGGTAGTTTGGGTGTCAAATCGGCTAACACCACGGTGGTGTTCGACGACTGAAGTGGACCAAACTCGTATTGGTCATACAAACTACCCGATTGAAGGTTCACGCTAGCACCAAGATCTAGAAGTGCCCGGTTGATTTTAAAGTCGCCCGCTTGAATTGAAATGATAGGTGCACCCGGATCTTGGAGCTTAGGTGGAAGTGCACCCGAAAGAATCGAACTCACATTCACGGTTAAATCTAATTTTTTAGGAAATTTATGAGTTCGTTTCTGGGTACACAATTCTTTCAAGTACTTAGCATACGATGGTACTTGTTTGATTGCATCCAAAAGAGGTAAATTAATTTTTACTTGTTTGAAAATTTCCAACAACTCTTCTTGTTGTGGACCTCTTTTGTTTACAACCTTCTTCACGGGTCCCTTCTTGTTGTCGGGATAAGGGGCGGTATTAGCCTCTACACCCTTTTGCTTAGCCTTAGGGACGGGGATGATCACAACGGGAGTGTTATTATTCTTTTTTAAATCATTTTTGTTTTGACCCGTTTGACCATCCTCATGTTCATCCTCACTAGCATCTTCCACCACCCCTTCAACAAACTGGGGTGATGGTGTTTTGACACCATTATCTACGACTCGACCACTACATAAAGTTATTTTATTAATTGGTACCTCACGTGTGTTCTTTGAGTTTGACCCTTGATGCTTAGGGTTCACCGTAGTGTCACTTGGAAGCTTTCCCATGCTTCCCCTCATTTGAGCCATTTCCTCCGCGAGATGGCCCACTTGCTTTGCCAGTACCTCATGTGCTTTGTCCCGAATCTCATTTGTCTTCTTCATCTCCTTAATATCACTATTAGATTCCTTAACCACATTTAACAAACCGTCCATTTTGGCACTTAAATCATCACCACCGGTTTGATTATTCAACCCGCTTCCATTACCGCCTTGATTATTGTAATTCCTTTGGTACCCACCTTGGTAATTATTGTCCCGACCTTGGTACCCTTGATTGTAATTACGTTGGTAACCCCCTTGGTTACCACCTTGGCGATTTTGATATGATGACCCGCTTTGGTTACCCGGTTGAAAGTTCGGGTTCATTTGATTCGCGACATTCATATATCGGAAGTTGGGATGGTTTCTCAATCCGGGGTGATAGGTGTTCGAATTCATATCATTGTTCTTTCTATCCCCGAACACTTGATTTACCTCTTCCGTGTAATCACCCGGTCCTGTTTGACATTGATCGGTCCGATGACCAATCTCCCCACAATCTTCACACATCGCGAACTGAACCACATTCACCTCCTTCTTCTTCATACGAGCCAACTCCCGTTCTAGAGTAGAAATCCGATCCTTAGAATTAGAGTCAAGATCGGGAAGTGACCGAGAAACGGGATGTTTTTTAGCTCTATCGGCCGACTCCTTTGCCTTTGACCGCTTACTCATCCTCTCAAGAAATTCCCAATCATCATCTTCATGATTGCTCAATAGGGTCCCGTTGCTCGTTGACTCGAGGCGATTCCATGTCTCATCGTCCAACCCTCGTACAAAACACTTAACCAATTCCCACTTCTCTATTTGGTGATGTGGGCATTTCCGAATCAATTCTTTGTATCGAGTGAACGCTTCATGCAACGGTTCGCTTGATAATTGGCGAAAAGATCTAATTTCGTCTCTAGCGTCATCGGTCTTCGCCATCGAATAGTACTCATCAAGAAAAACTTGTTGTATCTCAGCCCATGTCCGAATACTGTTCGCTGGAAGTGTAAGAAACCATTGCTTCGCTTTATCTTTTAGCGAAAACTGAAATAATCGAAGCTTGACTTCCTCCAATGCAAAATTATGCCCCCCGATAGTGCTACAAATGGAGGAAAACTCCGTCAAATGAGTTTACAGTTCATCATTAGACCTCCCATTGAAGTGGGGAAGTATGTTGATGTAGTGGGGCTTGCAATCGAACATTCTCCTTTCACAAACTATTGGAGAGTCATTATCAGTAACCACCGGTCTAAAACGGTCATTTACTCCCCGTGGAGGTTGTTGACGATGATGCGGACCGTTAACTTCTTGATCCATCGGCCTTCGATTATCCCTTCTATCACCTCCCCTTTCACCTCTTCGGTTTCCACCTTGATTCCCCCTTTGATTACCTCCTCCCACGAAACGAGGAATCCGGTTAGGGTTGGCATTGTTGTTGTAAAACCCATCATTCCGGTTCCTTTGGTTGTTGTTTCGTGGTTGATGGTTGTTTTCGTAACCGTCATTTCTTGCATTCCCGTACCCATAGTTATCATTCCCCACGAAATTGGCATTTTGATAACCAAACTCTTCATCATCGAACCCTATTGCATTGTAAATGTTGTCCTGATTCACATACCCCCAATCTTCATCATCAACCCGATCATCATAGTTACCCCCATCATCTGAATATTTCGTGTGAACACTCACATATTCCGACGATTG
Organism: Helianthus tuberosus; assembly: GCA_030545235.1. Classification (NCBI taxonomy): domain Eukaryota; kingdom Viridiplantae; phylum Streptophyta; class Magnoliopsida; order Asterales; family Asteraceae; genus Helianthus; species Helianthus tuberosus. The sequence continues at coordinate 120,410,002 of CM060433.1, forward strand.
GTAACCGGGAACACTATACGGCTCATCATCGGGGATAGCGTTCTCAACTCATCTATATTAAAGAACGGGTCTTCATTCGCGGGATTGCCACGATCTCGATTGCCTCTACGGTCGGAAATGACATTCCGGTCATCAAGGTGAATGGGTAAGGAATTTTGTCGGTGAAGGTTTTGTTGTTGGGGTGTTCTTTGGGTATTGTTGGGATTTTGGTTTCGGAAAGGTGGTGTGGGTGGTCTAGAATTGTTATTACCACCTAGTTGCTCTTGAGGTATAGGTTGTAAGTTTTCGGCGGGATTGAAGTTGCTTCGGTATTGAAATTGGTTCGGATTTTGATTTTGGTTAAGGTTTTGGTTTGAGTTTTGATTTTCCATTGAATCGGTTTCAATGGATGGTGTGAGTTGTGGTGTTTGGGTGACTTGGTTAGAAGCAAGTGTTGCCTCCAACCGGCTTGCTAAATTCCTTCTTGCAACTCTTTCGATTTCCGGTTCGTAGACTAACGGTGAAGTCCTCCCGGAGTTCCGCGTATGCAAGCACTACCTGTAACCTGCACAAGTAACACACCCTGCGTAACAAAGAAAAAGACAAAGTACAAGAAAGAAATTATGCAAATTAAACAGTTAATCACACGAATTCAAAAAATATCCAAACACAAAGCGCACGCACTCCCCGGCAACGGCGCCAAAATTTGATCGAAGCGTCGCGCTTCGGTCAAAGATAATATTTATAAGCCCAAATTACCCTTAACTATGTGTTAGTGGTAGTAAGGGGTCGAACCACGAAGAGTATGTGGTTTGCGAATGGATTCGATTGAATTAAAATAAAAGTCATAAATTATGAAGCTTGCTATAATGTTTTTGTATTTTTGTTTAGTTGAAAAAGATGTGAATTGGTTTAATTGATTAAAGACTAATGATTAACGATTGCAAGAAAACTTGATTACTAAACAATAATAATAATAAGGGTTCACACCCGGTTTCGGTAATTGCTAACCTAAGGTTTCTACAAGTTTTAGATCCAACTCAATTGTATATGATTAGCGGATTTAGTGTACCGTGACTTAGGTGCCAATAACTATCAACGTTTCGAAAAACGGACAAGTATGCACTTTGTAATCAACACAAGTAAAACCTAACCATGACAACGCATAACTACACATAACCATTTCGCAAAGTCATAACTTTATAATCGTTGACAATTTACTAATACGAAACAAATGTAAACTATTGTCAATGGTTTCAAAAATCAATACAAATTGTCACAAAGTTGAACCAAGAACAACTCAAAACCCTAAATTAAACAACTACCTACACCGGGGGTGAAACCAAGGTGATTAGCCGCTCATGGTTGAAGAAACTTGATCACCAGATGATTGGAACTTGCCTTCCATCTTGAAGCTTGTACAATGGAGAAATGATGGATGTTGAGGGTTTTGGTGAAGGATGATGGTAATAGGAATGATGTATGGATGATTAGGGTTTATGGATGGATTGATGATTGTGAATGATGATGATGATGTTCTTGATGATTCGGATTGTGTGTGCGTTAAGATATGGATTGGTGATGAAAATGGTAGGTTAATTAGGCTCCAATATCCAAGTTCAAACTCCAAAACAAGTGTAACTTACGAGTTAATGCCCAAAAGACCAATTATAATCGTTCTTAACAACGAGATCCCCAAAATTCGCGTTTCAAGAATCCGCTGCCCGTCGCCGACGGCCTGGGACCTGTCGGCGACGGCCTCCCAAAATCAGCTTCCTGGCCGACGCCTTGTTTGACTGGTTACCGGCTAGTTTGGCCGACGGGTGTTTCTAGAGCCTGTCCCAGACGGCCTAGAACCCGTCGGAGACGGCCTCTCCAGCTCCACTTCTCAAATTTTCCATTTTGCACTCCCGTGTGATCCGTAACGCGTCCCGGTTGTCCGTTTTTCCTCCCGATAGCTCATAAAAGCTCCCAAAATGCACCTTAAACTTCATTAAACCTGCAAAACACAAATCTAATTAAAAGTAGGCTATTCAAGATTAAAACTTATGTAAAAACACTAAGTTACACAATTACGAATATCGGTTTTCAACCACGTATCACAAACCATACGAATTGTTTAAGAGTTCACGAGGACTCACCAAAAGTCTCTAAATAAAACCAAGATTTGGAAGTGGTGTCTTGTCCAGGATAGGACACCCAAGCCAAACCTCAAGACCATGGATGACATCTTATTCTTAATGCAACTTGAAACATCCAACGCCCGCCAGATCCAGTTTTAATTCCCTGAAATACATGTATTTTGAAAACATCAACAAAAGTTGAGCGAGTTCATGTGTTTGTTTGTGTGTATGAATAAAACCTTGTAATCATTGTATGTATGTATGTATGTATGTATGTATGTATGTATGTATGTATGTAAATCCTGGTATGAAAGCAAAAGAAGGAAACAGATCGATTAATGGTTTGCAAGGCCATTAACATGCGTGCAATGGTGTAGGAAGGCTCAAATCTAGGAGATTTGTACCAGGCCTCCGGCTGTAAGACATAGTCACCTCATGGGCCAAACCCTGGTCCACATGGGTGTGGGCTCGCTACACCAAAATAGATCTATCACTCATGCCCTTCGGTCCTAACACGAGGATTAATGGTCTTAAGAGTGCGCCTACCCATTCACTTGATCTACTGTGCTTTCCAAAGCTAACCATACCAATGATAATTGTTTGTAATCATTATGTAACATGTACTTCACCCCCGAAGTTATAAAACAAAACAGTTTAAAGAAAAGGGGGACATGAACTCACAGTCTTGCGTCTTCAGTCACAGTAACTCAAGCTTCTTCCGGTGTACACGACTACCTACAACGTACTATGATCTATTAGACGAGCGGGTCGTGCCTTGACTTAGTATTAATATCTTTGAGTTACGTTTCTTTGTATCTTCGATATTATTCCAGGTTATATAATTATTTGTTAAAATAATTAATATTTTAACTTAAATTATATTTATAAAGTTTGGAATAATTGTTAAACAATATTATTGCAACTTAATACTTCCCAAGTATTTATACTTGTATTTCCTTCCCAAGGATGGGGGTATTTGTATTCGTATTCTTACACTTGCATATTTTTGCCTTGTATCGGATTCGTATTCCGGTGTGTATTTATACGTATGAGAATACATATTTTTACGGTATTCATTAAGCATCATTTATACTTAATTGCATATTAATTATTCCAGAATATTATCTTAAATAAAGATCCAATATATATTCCTAGAATATATATATTTTAAGGAATATTACTTAGAAAAATTATTTATAATTTTTCTTTGGCAAAAATATTTGTATTCTTTCATAAGTTCCAAAAATCAATATATTTTCAAGTCTAACTTGGAAAATGTATATACAAACTTATTTTTCTCCCAAAAATAATATATTCCGTTTTTGTTTGAGAAAATATATATTTCTTTCAAAAATAATATATATCTTCTAATATTTCCAAGAAAATACATATTTTTATTCACTCAAAAATAATATATTTTCTTCTTGTCAAAAATATGATATTAGTTTGTGATAATTGTAAAAATCATATTTTTGTCTTCTTGGTGTCCAAAATATTATTTACCAAAATATTCTTTATGAATAAATTCCGGAATATTTTTGTAAGTCTTATTCCATAGTTCGGTTTTCACCATTATTTTTGTGTAAAAGAGTATATTTATTTGTAGGAATTTTGGTAATATTTTGGATGGTAATTCTTGGTATTTTGTGAGTTATATTATTTCAAGTGCTAAAATAATATAACTAATACACAAAGTATACAAATAATCACACACATGTGACTTCTAAATACATATTTCCCTAAATACATATTTAGTCATTTTTATCTATGAAAACCAACCTCCAATATTTATATTTTTGTAACAAAATCTATGGCAAAGTTTTTGTAACAATTTAAGGTTTGAAATACACTTGTAAGTGTAGGTTAATAAATATTTTTCTAAGTGTTTGGATTTTTAGAAAATTTTGCCATAGTTTCCCCTAAAAATGGAGGTTTCCATGTTTTCAAGCATATCATTTTCTTTTGTAAAACTCATCACATTCAATCCACAATCAACAATAAACAACTTACCCTTACCAATTTTGCCAAAATCAAGTAATAATCTACTACTTCATGAACTTGAATATTTGTAAAAATTTGTAGTAACTTACTAGTGTTCTTAGTAAGTCTTGTTACCCTTTAAAATGTGATTAGTTCTTCAAAAACTTCATTTTTAAAGAAGTTAGATGTTTACAACTTCTTGTCACATTTTCTAAAAATATTTCTTTATGCATTCTTTTTGTTACACAAGTGTTTCTACACTTGTTTAACCACTAAAAATAAGATTTGTTTATGTAAGAACCAAGATTAAATGAAACTCATATTTTTAACTTGGTTCCTTTAAAGAACCATTCATAAATCTTTAGATCTATATGATTTATAACTTACTTTGATCATTATTTTTCAAGAAATCAAGGTATTCTTTCAAGTTCATGTTTCATATGTGGATGATCCATCATCCTACCATATTTCTACTTTCTCATCTTGCTAGATTATGTTTTTAATCATGATCTAGCAAGATCTTATGATGATCAACATCATTTCTACAAACAATCAATGATCAACAAGCATAACAACTCATATTCATCAAGATTACTTCATTAAACATGCTTATGTTCAAGTTTCATTCTTATGATCTTTAGTGTTCTTCAAGTTTTTTACTATGATTCTTCTTTAACCACTAAAAATGGCAGTAAAATTTAGTGTACAAGGTTCTTACCACTAGCTCAAGGCTAGGGATGATTCAAGTGTAGAAAACAAGTGGTTAAAAGCAAACGAATAAGGTCCTTCCACTTCCATAAGCTCCTAGCTTCTTTGTATGATCTCTAACACCTTTGTATATACTTGGAATGGTTGTAATGTTAGTGCATACATCTGTCGACTTCGTCTTGTATCGAGTCTTGTACTGTACTAGTTAGATCAGGGCATGAAAAACGAGATAGTGGTTTTTAGAGGTGATTCCACTCGAAATGACACTTTGTCATTTCGTGGGGAATCACATAAGTTTCTAATTCCACTCGAAATGTAACATGCTGATTCCACTCGAAAGTTAAGTTCTAATTCCGCTCCAAATGACACCATGTCATTTCGTGGGGAATCAGAAACTATATAAATAGGGGAGTGACCATGTCATTCCGTGGGGAATCAGAAAATTGTACCGAAGTGCTGCCGGTGTATTTCCTGATTGTAATCATTGTATTTTCAATCAGAAGAGTGTTTAAAGTGAAGAACAAGCTGTGTCTATCTTTGTTTCTTGTTTTCCGCACCTGAAACAAAGTTAAACTCCTCTGAACGACTCGTTTGGGTCAGATACACGATCCTACAATTGGTATCAGAGCCAGTTGGAGGAGTTCTACAATTTACAGCCGTATTTCATTGATATTTCTCGCTTCTACACCTTCTCTCATTGTTTCAGGAAGATTTAACGGTCAAAACCGGTTCAAATTTTCACAAATTGTATAAAAGTGACTATTAACAAACCCTAGAAAGTTTCATAGCTAAAATCAGATTAAAAATGGGTAAAAATGGACTCTGAGTTGATTCCGCTCGTAATGGATATTTCTGATTTCGCTTTTGAAAGTCTGATTCCGCTCCTGAGTACATTGTTGATTCCGCTCCTGAGTATATTGTTGATTCCGCTCCTGAGTACATTGTTGATTCCGCTCCTGAGTACATTGTTGATTCCGCTCCTGAGTACATTGTTGATTCAGCTCCAAATTGCAAAATTCTGATTCCACTCCAAATTGCAAAATTCTGATTCCACTCCAAAATACATTTAAGTGTTTTCGCTTCAACTCAGGATTCCGCTTGAAATTTAAAATCATGGGTGACGATTTCTACAACGCGTTTGCTATTTCGACTACTCCGGCTTCCATTGCTCAGAATATGAATTTGGAAAACGAGACAGGAACCACCCAAAAGCCCCCGAAATTGATGAGTATCGAAGAATACTACGGATGGAAAGATAGATTCGAGAACTGGGTTCAGGCTAACCATCTTAGGTCATGGGAATGTATTTTGAAGAAATATGTTTTACCACAGACTGATTTGAAAGTTGATAAAAAGATATCTGAATTTAGTAATGAAGAACGTGATATGTATAGAGCTGAAAAGATGATGATTAGTCTACTTCAGCAAGCTATCAAAGAAGACATTTTCATTCTGCTACAGCATGACAAAACTGCAAAGTCAATCTGGGATGCACTTAAAGTCAAATTTGAGGGTAGCGAGAAAATGATTAAAAGCAAGAAGGCACTTTTAAAGAAAGAGTTTGATCTGTTCAGCAGTCTACCAGGTGAAGACACAAAGAAGCTGATTGAAAGATACTGTCATCTTGTGCGATCTATGTCAATGCTTAGTATAAAAAAGGAGTCTGAAGAGTAGGTAGACAAATTAGCTGATGCGTTACCGCAAAAAGAGTGGGGAACTTATTTGATGATTCTAAAAAACACAGGGGTTTATGATGGGTTATCAATTGGTGAGTTTATCGAAAAGATTGAGGGTCAAGATTTGGAACAGCAGAAGATCGCGAAGATGAACAGTCCAAGTGGTCAACAGGACGTAAAGATGTATTACAAAGGTAGTATTCCGGTTCCAGAAGCTGAGAGAAGTCCGAAAATCCAGACTGCGTTTAGTGCTGGGGATTCTACAGAAAAGATTGATCAAAGTTCAAACAAAAGCAGCAGTGGTTTCTCATTATATCCGAGTGTCAATCCAAAAAGTTCATCAGAAAGTGTTCAGCATCAAAGCTCAAAAATGGGAAATGGTTGTGTGATACAATGCAATATTGCCTTGAATCTTCCAGATGGACAAAGTTTTTCTGAGGAGGTTGCGAAAGATCATATGGCATTACTTGGTTCCGTGCTTATCTCGTATGAAGGTCTAGTGGCTGGTCGGATCGGAAATCCTATGCTCACCAAAGAGGATTACGATCAAATAGACGCCGAAGAGATGGAATTAATGGATATCAAATGGTGTCTTGCTAGTGTTCTTAGACGTGCTGAAAAGTTCAAAACAATTACCGGGAGAAATGACTTTCTTGATGCTCATGTATCTACTTTAGGTTTTGATAAATCTAAAGTTACTTGTTTTCGTTGCAGGGAGAAAGGTCATTTCAAGCGGGAGTGCAAGAATAGAGAAGCTAGTGGCGCTCAGAATCCGTTTGGAAAAGACGACTACTACCGGAAAGCCATTTATCAGCAAGTTGGTCAATCACAAGACTCACAGACGGCTCATGGTAGAAAGATTGAAGATTCCAAGAGAGGATGTTTGGTAGATTTCAACTGGAGCAACTACATATCTCCTGATAGCAAATCATGTTTAGTTGATCAAGATGATGAAAAACTACCTGAAGGTTTTAGCTGGAATATGTTTGCAGATAAGAATGGGAATTTTAAAGCTTTCATTGCTAAGATTGTCAGAGAACCAGACATGTTTGCTACATGGATGAAGTCTATTGGTGAAACAGTGAAAAGCATGGATGAAGAGTCTGTTGTTTCTGTTAAAAGTTCAGAAAGTGCTGATGAAAGTCTACAAAGTTCTGATGAGAGTGTACAAAATGTTGTTATTTCAGAAAAGGAAGTTGTATTTGATCAAACAACGTCAGATTCCGGTTTATCAGATGCTGATTCTGAAAAATCTGTACAGCTTGATCAGTCACCAGTTGATAGTAGCAGTGATGATGAGGAGGAAAAACACATTAATGTTGCAAAAACTCATCTTTCTCCTGAAAGTTTTCATTTCATTTCTGAAGATGGTGTTCAGAAAGAGAATGTTGAAAGTGTTGCTGAGAAGAATGTTGAAACTGAGCGAGTGAAGGAAGAAGAGAAGGTGATTGAAGAAGAGAAAGTGATCGAAGTTGAAAAGATCATAGAAGTTGAAAAGATTGTTGAAGTTGTCAAGCCTTGCACGAAGTGTTTGGAAGCATGCAAGGAATGTATAGCAAAAGACGATATCATTGCTGAATATGAGAAGAAGAAAGAGCAGTTACTGTTCAACCTCAATTATGTGAAAGAATCTTATGATGTCTTGAACAAAACAGTAACTGGTCTTCAAAAGACAAATTCAGAAAGAACAAGCACTTACGATGACGAATGCTGTGATGATGACAAAGCAAAAAGCCATCAACTTTTACATCGAAGAGAGTGCTAAATGGAAGCAAGAGTTGGAGACAGAAAAGATCGAGAATGAGAGAATTAGACGTTTATTACAAAGTTATTCTAGTTCTGATTATCTCATTGATCGTATTTACCCAACTGTTGCAGGTATGGAAGCTTTTCAAGACGAGAAGCCAAAGAAGAAGAAAGATTGTGGTAAGAAACCAACTGTTAGATATAACAAGTGCCCGCCTCCAATTTGGGAAGGGTATTCTCCTAGAAAACCAAACGAGGAGCAACTTGAAAAAGCAGTCAATATAAAGTTAAAAACCGACACAACTGATGAGTTACCAGAAAATATTGACGTCACGTTTACCTCGTCCGATACTGATCATGAGTCTGAGTTAATCAAAAAGGTGGTCGATCAGGTGTTGGATACTGAGGAGGAGTCTGAGTCAAAGTCTGAGTCTGGAGGGTCAAATTCGTCAGTCAACAGTTCAAAGTCGTCGGTTAAACGGTCTTATAGTAAAGAATTTTTGTTATCGAAAGCAAATTTGGATGATGAAACATTTGAAGTTGCTTACACTTTAAATGATTCAGACAAATTATATTATGACAAAGAGTTTCCAATAAGAAGTGTTCGTTTTGACATGATCAAAAAGGTTTTCAAAATGACAGAAATTAATATTTCTAAAATAAAAGATTTAAATCTTACTGAAAAACCTAAAAAGTACACTTCAAGAGTTCAACAACGGTTAAACAAGAAAAAGGGTTACAATTCTGGTTCTGGTTTTCAAAAGAAATCAAACCAAAATCGTAGCTACAAAAAGAAAGGTCTTGGATTTATTCCACCAGAAAATCATAAAAATTTGAAAAATTCTAAAACAAAAACAGAATTTGTGTCAGGTGGAAGTGCAGAAGAGGAACAGAAGAAACCATTCTGGAGACAGTCAAATCAAGAATTTCTTGCTGAAAAGAAAAAGAATGGAACTGAAGTGTTTTATCAAAGAGAGACTCGTACCTGTTACAAATGCAATGAAGCTGGTCACATTGCATGGAATTGCCAGAAAAATGATAAGTCAAAACAGGGAGTTTCTAACAAGTTGAAAGGAAAAGTTGTTGATATTGAACCACCAACCGAAAAATTTAAAATTTTTGAAAACTCAACTTATGAGGTTGGTGAGTGTTCTAAAAAGAATTTTTATAAAAAGAAAGGGAATGACAACCAAGTGTGGGTTGTTAAGAAAGTTGATGTGAATGTCGGCAATGAATCTGGTTCCACAAAGCCAGAAGAGCCACAGGTTGAGATGAAAATTTCAGTGAATGATGATGAGTTTCCATCACTGAAATTTGAAGAAATTAAACAGAAAGTTGGTAAGGTTGATATCTCAAATCAGTTTTACACAGAGAAAACTAAGTTTGATGTTGAGAAAACATTCAATGGGAGTGTTAAGAAAATTTTTGGAAAAATGTTGAATGGGAAAGCAAAGGGGGTTAAAGATTTTTATGCAACTAAAAAGGCAACTTACAACCCTACTGTGCAAGAATTGAAAGCCATCAAGTCTGAGAAGACTTGGATGGAAGTTTGTTTCCCGTAAAGTCTTAGGACTATGCCGGAGATCCCAAGTTTGTAATCGTGGATCAGGAATCGGCATCATTCTTGTTATGTTAGATTTTGTGAAAGATTTTTAAATGTGTTTAAATTTTACAGGATAAGTGTGACTTGCCGGAGCTTCCAGGTTGGTAAGTGCGAAGCAAGAATCGGCATTTTGATTGGTAAAATGATTTGTGTAGATGATTTATTCCTACATGTGATTAAATGTTTTGGATATACTTACAAATGGTATTTGAAAGACAATGTGATGAACCAAACCCCTAATTTTACAAGTGGTAAAACCAACAAAACTTATTTTCCGGAAAAATCATTTTGGTTAAAACAAACTTAAGTGTTTTGAAATCATAATGAGAAAATTGTTTTGTGAAAGGGGGAGTTCTGATTGTTTATGCCAAGTGAATGGTGATTTGAAGCGATTCGATATCGGTTGTCAAGTTTGTTGTACAGTTTATTTTCAAATTTCCTTTAATGTGTTTGCATTTTAGGGGGAGTAGAAATTTTCAGAAAATCCAAAAACATTAGAAAATTTGAAAAAAAGTCAAAAACATGATAAAATCAAAAATGAGTTTTTGTGTAAAAAAAGAGGAAATGATAGTACATCAGTAGATGGTCACAGTATGCTAAAGATTTGTATTGTTTAAATAGCGTTAAACGGTCTCACTGATGATATGCCGATAGGTTTTTACACATTTAGTAAGCTTTTTCGGGATATAAACTAAAATTTAAACTTGCTTATTTCGTGGGGAACACTACTTGGATATATAGGTAACCCCTGAAATCTCGTTTGAAAGGTCCCTCTTTCTGAGATACTAGGTCTTTATGCTCAGTGATATCTGGGGTATTATCCCGGGACTTCTGATTTTGCGGAAGCAATGGCCTAGTCCCCGGAGAATACTTTACTGCTTGCTTGAAATATAGCGCCGCCCTCAGCAAATTGATGAAACAATAAAATTGATAGTCATTGCTGTTGTAACAAAAGATCCTCTAAAGGGGACCCACCAAAAGTCGAAGCCGTCATCTCTCTGCGTATACGGAAGTATCGACCTGAGCTCTCACGCCCCTCGTAATTTAACCCCTTACAGATATCATATGTGGTATACTCACCTGTAAGACTGAATATTGGGATCTGGATACGGGAGTATATTCAAGAGGTGGGACACATGAATGAGTTTAAGTCCTTAATTCACCTAATTCGTATCCTGAATCAGTTGAAATTTGTGTGAAAATTTAAGTGGATCAGTATATCGGCAATCTAAGTGAATTGTTTAATTCTTAATGTGTAACTAAGCTCAACGGTACTTGTGACTTGTCAAAAACTGATATGATCCTCTTACACAAAACTCACAAAAATATTGTCTGTAAATATTTCTTTACTGCATTTCTTTACATTCAAAAATTCAAAAAGATTTTGTGTGTGTTTTAGCTTAAACTTTTGAAAAAGTCAAAAAGATTTTCGACAACTGATGTTGGAAAGCTGATTGTCAAAGTTCCGAGTGCTAAACATGATGACATTGTTGTGAGGGGGAGTGTGTCTTAATCATCAAATGTGTTTTGACAATCAACAAGTGGTTCATCATAAAGAAAGTAGTTAGAGGGAGAGTCGTTGTTGGTGCACATGTTTATGAAAGAGAATTAGTGTTGGTGTACTTAATTTGTTAAAGTCATAAAATTTATTTCTGGGTTAAGAATGTGCAGGAATAGTCAAGTTTCAATTCTGAATCTGAGGATAAGAGTGCCAGATTTCGGATTCTGAAGTCAAAGAAAGCCAGACCACGATCCTGAAGCAGATGATGCTGAAGAACTAACGGAATGCCAGCACATTGTTAAGGGGAGTCTGTTAATGCTGAGTGAAAGAATAAAGCCCAGAGACTGATCAAGACTGAAGATGCGAAGACTCGACACGTGAGACTCGTCAACATCTGAGGGGGAGTCTGTTAGTGCATACATCTGTCGACTTCGTCTTGTATCGAGTCTTGTACTGTACTAGTTAGATCAGGGCATGAAAAACGAGATAGTGGTTTTTAGAGGTGATTCCACTCGAAATGACACTTTGTCATTTCGTGGGGAATCACATAAGTTTCTAATTCCACTCGAAATGTAACATGCTGATTCCACTCGAAAGTTAAGTTCTAATTCCATTCCAAATGACACCATGTCATTTCGTGGGGAATCAGAAACTATATAAATAGGGGAGTGACCATGTCATTCCGTGGGGAATCAGAAAATTGTACCGAAGTGCTGCCGGTGTATTTCCTGATTGTAATCGTTGTATTTTCAATCAGAAGAGTGTTTAAAGTGAAGAACAAGCTGTGTCTATCTTTGTTTCTTGTTTTCCGCACCTGAAACAAAGTTAAACTCCTCTGAACGACTCGTTTGGGTCAGATACACGATCCTACATGTAACTTGATTGAAAGATGATGATGATGGTGGTGCTATGTTCGGCCGAGAGCAAGGAGGAAGAGAGGAGAGTTTTGTGTGTGTTTAAGTGTGTGTGAGAAATGAGACTAGAACCTTATGTGCCTTCTTATAACCCATCTCATGTGTTTAACCCTTGTATCTTGTGTTTAGTAAAGTTTATGCATATATAATATAATATTGAAATAAAATCTACCATGTGGGGGCCATGTTGGGCCGTAAGTAGGTAGGGGGGGGGGTCTAGCATAGGTTTTAACCAACTTAGTTACATTAGGGTTAAAAATCAAGTATTAGTTAGTTATGTTAGTTACTAGATATTTTGGGAGGTGTTATGGTGTTCGGGGACCATAACTAGCTTGGAAATGTTAAAACAGTGCTTCTAGTGTAAATTTGATGTTTCGGGTATTGTCCGGTTGTTCGGTTAGATACTGGTTCGTTAAGGTGCTAAACTTGCAGTTTAGTGTGCCTTATGTACCTTTATGTGACACTTTTGATTCCCGACACTTAGGAAAGTATTCAGGACCATTTAACCATGTTTCTGCATAAAATTAGATTGTTAAAATGCTGATTTTTGCTGAATTCAGCACTTTGGGTGAGTTTTAGGCACTTTCCGGCACTTAAACTATCACTTAGAAAGGCAGTTTTGTGATCCTTACTTTCCTACACACTATACTAGTGTGGTACTTAGTTTCTGGCTCATTCTATGTCTCAATGCACTGTCTGTCTATGTGCTGAGTTCTATCCGCATTTTCCTGATTTATCAGATAACTGTGCTAACTGTACTTAATGCATCATTTGAGGCAATAAAGCTTTCATGCAATATTAGTATGATATTAAACAATGTATGATGCACATGTATGTGTATGGCAGTAATCAGAAAGCAGTTAATTGCAAATTCAGCACAGTCATCAAGCACTAATCATGGTTAATTAGTTGTACGGATACATGGATTTTTGACAGTTGTCACACGTGCCCCCCACACCGTATGGTCTAACAGTGAATTTCAGGAGAGGGAAGGTGATGTGGATAAGAGAGTGTGTGGTTTAGTTTATCTAAAAAAAAAACACTTAAGACTATGGGGTATGGGGCGGGGGTTGGGGCGTGGGTTGGGTACAAACGCCCAAGTCACCACCCCGGGTGGGCTTGGGTTTCGGCGTGGCCCCTTGGGCGGGGGTTTCAGCCCGGGCGTTGGGCGGGTCTAGTGGTCTTCCGTGGCTGGCTCTCATTGGCTGGGTTGACTAGGCTATAGGTGGCTAGGAAATTTTAATAATAATTTTAGGCTTTTTTTTTTAAAAAATTTTTGTGTGTATTTTTATAATAATTGAAAAAAAAATTATAACACGTGGCCAACTCACGTGGGCTAGCCACGCCCCGCCATACCGACCCAACATGCAACTGACCAGCGGTGCCCTTCGATGTCCACGTGTCAACCCCTCCCCACCATACCCCATGGTCTAAAAGCAAGATTGTGAGTTTAACTAGAAGTGAGGAAAGATGAATGGATGTTTTTAGTCTTGTCTGTAGGGTATGAAAGAGTAATATTTGGTTTAGTTTATTATAAACACATAAAAACAAGATTGAAGGTTTAACTAGGAGAGACGCCAATGATCTCTAGATCAAGTGGTGGAGGGCTTGCATTTCTATTGAGAGATGCAGGTTCGACTCCCACTTGGTGCAGAGTGAGGTACTGGTGGGCAATGATAGGAGACCCAGGGAAACCTGTGTTGGATCCTTGAGCCAAACGGGTTTTACCGATAATTTCACCGTCGTGCCTACGGGCGGGTGGGTTACCGGGTTTTACCCGGAATTGGTGGTGGACTCGAGTTACTCTCAGAGTACTCCGTTTGTCTAGTGGGTGCCCCGAGAGTGCTCGGGATTGAGTTTGTTAGCCGTTAAAAAAAAAAAACTAGGAGAGACGAAATATGAATGGATATTTTATGTCATGTGTATAGGCTATCAAAGAGAAATATTCTTATTAGGCCAACTATTACACGTGTCACATGAAAACATCCACCCAAAAACACTTCTATAGGCAATGCTTTAGCATGTTGCTAGTATGTTTTTAATTTAAATTTTTTCGTTAAAGATATCTTTTTCCATTATCCTGATCTGCTCATCACAAAACTTCACATTTGAAAATTCGAAATAATGACATGATATATATTTTTACCAAAATAAAGGAAAAGATCAAATAGGAAGTTTATTTTGGTTAGAAAATGTAGGAAGCAATAGGATTAGGTCATGTGGTAACACTTAAAATAAAGAAAAAGGGTATTTTAGACAATCCAACCATTTCTTCTTCATTTTCAAAACCCAGTAACTTCAAAACCCACCATTTTCAAAAACCACCATCTTTAACCATTTCTTCAATTTCTATATCAATAATCACTACATTATAGTGCGATTTTCGTCACCAATCAATGATTCAAACACCCGATCAACGTGTTCTTCAGCTTTTTTGAAGAAAACCTAGTTTAATTTCATACAAAATCTCGTTTTTTTCCTGTGATTTTGAAGATAATCACTCGATCTGTTCGATTCGAGCGCTGATAAGTGTTTCAATCATTCAAAATTCGTTAATTGTTGAAGAAATCACTTCGATCCATGTAAGAAATTCTTTAATTTCATTTTTACGATCTGGGTTTTTGATTTAGTCATTGCGTTTTACGATCTTGGCGGGGGTCCGGGGGCAGCGCCCCTGGTAGCGGGGTCCCTGGCTGGGGTTGAGCTGCATTGGCCATTGCGTTTTAGAAAAACACATTCTTGAAGTCTTTTTGGTGCATTGCGTTTTAGGTAAAACACCTTTTTAGGTGTTTTCAGTCCATTGCGTTTTACAGAGAACACTTTCTTTTGTTTTTTAGGCAATTGCGTTTTAGAATGAGTCATTTTTAAGTGTTTTCTGGCCATTGCGTTTTACAAATAAGACATTTCTTTGTGTTTTTTGTGCATTGCGTTTTAGGTAAAACACTTTTTTATGTGTTTTCAGTCCATTGCGTTTTAGGAAACAGCCATTTTAAGTGTTTTCTGGCCATTGCGTTTTAGAAACAAGACATTTGTTTGTGTTTTTGGTGCATTGCGTTTTAGGTAAAACACATTTTATGTGTTTTTAGTCCATTGCGTTTTAGAAAGTACATTTTCTTTTGAGTTTTTAGGCTATTGCGTTTTAGAAATAAGACATTTCTTTGTGTTTTCTGGCCATTACGTTTTACAAATAAGACATTTATTTGTGTTTTTTGTGCATTGCGTTATAGAAAAATGTCATTTTTTGGTTTTTTTTTTTCATTGCGTTTTACGTAACTGGAGGTTTTTCTATTGCGTTTTACGCAACTGGGTTTTTAAAAATAAATTTCGAAGATATAGCAATAGTATACTCGTTTTAAAGATAAAAAAACGCTCGTTTTTTTTGGTGCAATTTTTATAAAAAAAATAATGTCGTATGAAAGAGTTATTAACATTTAAAAAATGGGGGGAATTGGAGGAGAGAGAAACTATTGCCTTGTATTGACTAGAATGCCCCTAAACAAACTCACGTGCCTCTTTTCTTCCCTTCAATTTCCATCATTTAATCTTAGCCCTTGATTAACTAAATGGATGGTCAAGATCACTTCTTAGCTTTCTTAGCCAAATAAACTTCCTATTGTATCTCCACCCACCAAAACAAAGCTGATAATTACTATATTACTACCAATCTATATGATTAGTATTTTGTACGAATTACTATTTTTATTCAAATACCTAAATGTGTTGGAATTTAAAAAAAAACACAACCGAAAATAAAGAGTTAAATGCCTGGATAGTCCCTATGGTTTGACCATTTTTCACCTTTAGTCCCTAACTTTCTAAAATTACCTCTATAGTCCCTAACTTTTCAATTTTCGTTCCCGGATAGTCCTTGGCACGGATGAAGGTTAGTTTTTTCAATTAAGTGGGTATGAAATTACTAAATTGCCTTTGTTATTAAAAAATAACTTAAAGATAAAAAAAATATATATTTAAACCCCTCTCCCCTTTCTCTTTTCCTCTTTCTAGTTTTGGTTTGCAAGAATCAAACCACCACCACCACTTCATCTTCCCCCACCCTCACCACCCTTCACCACCATCTCGTTTTTCTTGATCATGTGACCGGTGCACCTCCGGCCGGTTGCCGGTCGTCTATCTTACCAGTCAAACACCCACCCCCATACACCGACACCCCTCGTCTCTATCTGATTCGGCTCCGACGACCGGAGATCGGGGATTCCTGCCAGCTCCGCCATCTTCTCCGGCCAACCACACCCACACCTGCAACATTACGTGAAAAGGGTCAACATTCCAAACCACTGGGACTATCCGGGCATTTAACTCGAAAATAAATTAAGTGTTTTAAAACAAAAGGTAGAATTGCAGTGAATTTATGCAGTTTGATAAATTTCAAAGACGCATCAATAAAATATTCAAAGACGCATCAATAAAATAGTATATATGGTCATGTTCAAAAAAATTATATAATTCTTAATTCAAAGACGCATCAATAAAATAGCATATATGGTCATGTTCAAAAAATTATATAATTCTTAATTTGTCTACATCACAATTGCACCATTGCTGACCATCGTGATCTTTAAGTAGAAAAAAATCACAATATTTCAAGTTTCAAATTTTTTATGCGCTACGTAGACTCGTGGGCATCTAGTAAGTTTATAAACATAAATAAATAAATACCCCCTTACATTTTCTGGTATAATCATTGCTCTTAACAAAAATGATTCTATCTCAAGCTTACCATTTACTAATTTTCCTTTCATTAACTGCAACATCAATCGCAACTCCAATTTACTCCAGAAGAGGGTGCAATGATAGGTGTGGGGATGTGAGGATTCCATACCCTTTTGGAATCGGTCCGAACTGTTCTATCAATCAATGGTACACGGTTGATTGCAACTACTCGACACCATATCTATCTGCACTCAACCACCTAGAAGTCTTGGGCGTAAACTTGGAAGATCAAACAGTCACGGTTAACACACCAACAGTCTCTTATTGCCAAAACCAAGTTCGGAATAGCAGTCAGACGATGAGCATTGATCTTGGCAGGAGCCCGTTCCTGTTTTCCAAATCACGCAACAAGTTTGTTTTTGAGGGGTGTGGTAATGCTGTTGTTATGATGGATAATGGGAGTGTACTCACAGGGTGTTCCACTTCTTGTCTGAATGAGACTGTTAGTGAACGAAACAACGACTGTTTTGGCTTTAGTTGTTGCCAAGCAACAATTCCTCATCATCTAAAGTCGTACAGCACGAATGTCACAGGCTTGGGTGGATGAAGATTCATATGTAAAAGGAAACTTTTCTGTTGCTGCTAACAAAGGTTATGTTCCTGTGTCGCTCATGTGGACCCTTACATATAGTGACACACCACAATGTTGTCGACAAAATCGACCTTTGAATCTGGAACTGAAGACGGGTAATGGTACATCAGTAGAATCACTGAAATGTTCACTTTCTTTGCGAGACCAAGGAAACCCTTATTTATCATATGGATGTGAAGGTAAGTATTGCTGTTAAGTTTTTATTAGTTAACAATTAATTTTGTTTGAATTTAATATCTTACAGAAACAAAAATATAACTTGTGTTTAGAAAGGGAAGAATGTGCAAGGTGCTATGATGCCTATTGTGACTATGATATAATATATGATGAGGATGGCTCAAGAAGATTAACCAATATCACTTGTGCACCTTATCGTGGCCCTTCATTTGATATTGGAAGCAAATCACCCACGGGTGTTATTCTAGGTAATATATTCATAGTAAGCTAGCTAGCTTTTCAAATTCATGTTTGTTTCATTTATATATGCCCTGCTTGAAGCCTGCACATATAATGTATATATGTGAGGCCTTAAGGGGGCAAAACTAAAATTGCGCTAAGTTTAACGTTATTTTACTCATTTTGTAAAAATAACGTTAAAAGCGGCGAACTGTTAATCATGCATCATGTGGTGACATTGATAGCCGAAAGACAAAATGGTACATGCACTAATCGGTCTTTGTCCCGATTGTTGCGTGTTATGTGCCTTATGTCCAAGGCTTGATGCAAAACTACTATCGAGCCGATGGTCTCACTGGAAGCAGTCTCTCTCTATTTCTACAGAGTAGAGGTAAGGTTGTCTACATCTACCCTTATCAGACTCTATCTTAAATTTTGCTACCTACTAGGATTTACTGAGTATGATGATGAAGATGTTTGTTACATGTAGGTGACTTGAACAATTAAAGCGAAGGCTCAAAATCATTTTTTCCCCATCAAATAACAAGAATATTACACATAAAAAATCAATTTTTCCCCGTCAAATAACAAGAAAAAAACGAATTCATACCAATCCTCTTCTCCTTTAGCCTAAAATAGTTTTGAACTAATAAGAGGTGTCGAATCATATATAAAACTAATAATATTTAAACCTACTAGGCTAATAATTATAGGGCCAAACTATCTACACACCTTGGTTGGCTACCTACACACTTAGGGTTTATCTACGCTACGTATAGGTCTCTACGCAGCGTATATGGTTACCTCTATACGCTGCGTATAGAGCTATGGGGAAGGTTCATTTGAGAAGAAAATTTAATTGAGAAGAAAAAGAACAAAAGGCACAATTGTAAAACATTAAATACTTTTTCACTTATCTCATTTATTATCATCTTTGACTAATTAATTAGTCATAAAAACTATCATCCTTCACACTAATGTTTTTTACTACACACATCAAAAGTTACCCTACACCTTGCGAAATTTACCCTACACATGTTGAAATTTATCCTACACAACCCGTAATTTATCATATACACATTGTAATTTATCCAACACTCTAAATTATTTTATTTTATTTTTTTGAAAAAATATATATTTTGAAGATAAGTTACAAATTTAATGTAGTTAGCTAGTAAAGAGAAATACTACTAATTAATGATCTTAATTTATAGGTTTACCATATTACCCTTATAGTAACATTAAATACTTATATTAAATGAAGTAAAATGAAGCATTCTTATTGGTTGAAATTTCTTCTTTTTTTCTTCTTACAAAAAGTTTCTTCTCATTTGAACTCTCCACATAGAGCTATACTCAGCGTAGATAAACCATGGATTTCAGAGCCTTTTCATCAATCATTGCACAGAAAACAAGGGTTTATATACGCTGCGTATAGAGCTATACGCAGCGTATATAACCCAACAGATTTTTTTTTGCTATTTTGATGTATTTGTTGTATAAATTCTCACACGGTTCCAACGTTAAATCGCACTTATACGAAGCCAAATACAAGGGTAGTTGTGTCATTTTTGTCTTATACGCTGCGTAGTAATCTATAAGGAGCGTATATAAAGCTCCATTTTGTATTTTTTGTGTATTCCTTTGTTTATTTATAAAAAAAGGAAAATAACACCCGATACGATACTATACGATACGATATAACACCCGTATAGGCCTATAGGTGTGATTTAGGTCCCGTATTGACCTCGTATAAGCCTATAAGTGTGATATCGTATCGTATAGGTGTAGTATAGGTCACGTATTGACCTCGTATAAGAATATAAGTGTGATATCGTATCGTATAGCATAGTATATGTCCCGTATTGACCTCGTATAAGACTATAAGTGTGATATCGTATCGTATAGCATAGTATATGTCCCGTATTGACCTCGTATAAGCCTATAACTGTGATATCGTATCGTATAGCGTAGTATATGTCCCGTATAGGCCTATAAGTGTGATATCGTATCGTATAGGTGTAGTATAGGTCACGTATTGACCTCGTATAAGCCTATAAGTGTGATATCGTATCGTATAGTGTAGTATAGGTCCCGTATTGACCTCGTATAAGTCATTTTTGTCTCATACGCTGCGTAGGGATCTATACGAGGTCAATACGTGACCTATACTACACCTATACGATACGATATCACACTTATAGGCTTATACGAGGTCAATACGGGACCTAAACCACACCTATACGATACGATATCACACTTATAGGCTTATACGGGACATATACTACGCTATACGATACAATATCACACTTATAGGCTTATAAGAGGTCAATACGGGAACTAAATCACACCTATACGATACGATATCACACTTATAGGCTTATACGAGGTAAATACGGGACCTAAATCACACCTTTAGGCCTATACGGGTGTTATATCGTATCGTATAGTATCGTATCGGGTGTTAATTTCCTTTTTTTTTATAAATTTCCTTTTTTTTAAATAAACAAAGGAATACACAAAAAAAAATCAAAAATGGAGCTTTATATACGCTGCGTATAGATCCCTACGCAGCGTATAAGACAAAAATGACACAACTACCCTTGTACTTGGCTTCGTATAGCCTCAACACAAGGGTATAAATGACATTTTCAAACCTTTATATACGCTGCGTATAGGTCAATACGTAGCGTATATACACTATAAGGGTTAAAAAGATAATTTTACCACAGGTTTGGGGTTAAAAATAATTTTACCACCCTTTATATACGCTGAGTATAGACCTATACGCACAGCATATATAAAGGTCAGAAAATGTCCTTTATACCCTTGTGTTGAGGCTATACGAAGCCAAATACAAGGGTAGTTGTGTCATTTTTGTCTCATACGCTGCGTAGGGATCTATACGCAGCGTATATAAAGCTCCATTTTTTATTTTTTTTTGTGTATTCCTTTGTTTATTTAAAAAAAAGGAAATTTATAAAAAAAAGGAAATTAACACCCGATACGATACTATACGATACGATATAACACCCGTATAGGTCTAAAGGTGTGATTTAGGTCCCGTATTTACCTCGTATAAGCCTATAAGTTTGATATCGTATCGTATAGGTGTGATTTAGTTCCCGTATTGACCTCTTATAAGCCTATAAGTGTGATATTGTATCGTATAGCGTAGTATATGTCCCGTATAAGCCTATAAGTGTGATATCGTATCGTATAGGTGTGGTTTAGGTCCCGTATTGACCTCGTATAAGCCTATAAGTGTGATATCGTATCGTATAGGTGTAGTATAGGTCACGTATTGACCTCGTATAGATCCCTACGCAGCGTATGAGACAAAAATGACTTATACGAGGTCAATACGGGACATATACTACGCTATACGATACAATATCACACTTATAGGCTTATACGGGGTCAATACGTGACCTATACTACATCTATACGATACGATATCACACTTATAGGCCTATACGGGACATATACTACACTATACGATACGATATCACACTTATAGGCTTATACGAGGTCAATACGGGACATATACTATGCTATACGATACGATATCACACTTATAGGCTTATACGAAGTCAATACGTGACCTATACTACACCTATACGATACGATATCACACTTATAGGCTTATACGAGTTCAATACGGGACATATACTAGGCTATACGATACGATATCACACTTATAGTCTTATACGAGGTCAATACGGGACATATACTATGCTATACGATACGATATCACACTTATAGTCTTATACGAGGTCTATACGTGACCTATACTACACCTATACGATACGATATCACACTTATAGGCTTATACGAGGTCAATACGGGACCTAAATCACACCTATAGGCCTATAATGGTGTTATATCGTATCGTATAGTATCGTATCGGGTGTTATTTTCCTTTTTTTATAAATAAACAAAGGAATACACAAAAAAAAATACAAAAATGGAGCTTTATATACGCTCCTTATAGATCACTACGCAGCGTATAAGACAACAATGACACAATTACCCTTGTATTTGGCTTCGTATAGCCTCAACACAAGGGTATAAATGACATTTTCAGACCTTTATATACGCTGCGTATAGGTCTATACGCAACGTATTTAAACTTTGTGAAAAAATGATCACTCAAACCTACCAAAATGACCCAAAAAAGTCTAATGGTTTATATACGCTGCGTAGAGAGCTATACGCAGCGTATATAAACCTTGTTTTCTGTGCAATGATTGGTTATTAGGCACTGAGATCCATGGTTTATCTACGCAGCGTATAGGTCAATACGTAGCGTATAGGGTTAACCCTATACGCTGCGTAGATAAACCCTAATTTTACTAGGGTTTGGTGTGCCAATAGGCACACCCTAATTATACTTTTAGTCAAAAATTATAGGAGCCTGAACACCTTTTAGGCCCTATTATGTCCCACCCTATCGAATCTAATAATACTAAGTGCACCCGTAGTCGCACGGGATATAACGCCAACCTTACACATCACGCCCTATGGCGCCTCCCCACGCCGCCCTGGAGGGCGTTATATCACCTGAACTAGGATGGGGTGAAAATTATAACGGGGTTATTGTTTTTGTTTCTCTCACACACACATATATACATACACATATATGTATAATTGAAGGGTATAACTCTTACACACCCATGTGATATAACCTCCATCTCTTACACAAACGCCACTTGCCGCATAACCCCACATGATAAGAGGTGAAGGGGGGTGACCACTACACCTGACCTAAGTCACGGCATAAATAAAAGAAAAATGACTCCTATTAGCTAATAAATTTATTTTTTATACTCATTTATCCTGGAAAATATTATTTTTCAACTGCATATATTTAATGTTACCTGATAAGTAAAAGTATCATGATAAAAATGAATATAGTCGTGATTTTATTTTAAAAATAACTGAATATATGTGTGTGTATGGGTCCTTTGTTTTTCTTCCAAAAATGGCATAATGGCTGAAAGTTATAGTCATTAACTAAAAAAAATTGCGTCCGTAAATGAAAAGAGAAAAAAGACAACAGATCATAAAAATTTAAACTCAGGTTTAAGATGTAAAAAATGTAACACTAAGATTAACGGGTGAGATAATATCAATACTTCTAATCTTCTAAGTAACACTAAGATGAATGGGTGAGAGATAACATCAATACTTTTAATCTTCTAAGACTTTTTATGTACTTATAAAAGCAATACTTTTATATATTTTGTGCATAAATTATAGACGACTCTCATCAACCTTACTATTTTTTTCATTTTGGGTTCACTTTTATTCAGGTGTTAGCATAAGCGTTGGTGTACTTTTTCTAGTGGCAACTAGCTATGCATTATACAAATGGATCAGGAGAACAAGAGATCAGAGACAAAGAAAGAGGTTCTTTAAACGAAATGGTGGTTTACTTTTAAAACAACAACAAGAAGCCAACTCATCTTTAGTTGGTAAAACCATACTTTTCACAGCACGTGAGCTGGAGAAGGCCACAGACAATTTTAATGAAAATAGAATTTTAGGTCGAGGAGGGCAAGGTACAGTGTATAAAGGGATGTTAGTCGATGGAAGGATTGTAGCAATAAAGAAATCAAAAGTTGTTGACGAAAGTCAATTAGAACAATTTATCAACGAGGTGGTTATTCTTTCTCAAGTTAATCATAGGAACGTGGTCAGACTATTGGGATGTTGCTTAGAGACAGATGTCCCTTTGCTCGTTTCTGAATTCATTTCAAATGGTACGTTGTTTGATCGTCTTCACGATGAAACTCACGAGCTCCCGATTTCCTTAAACATGAGATTACAAATAGCTACAGAGATTGCAGGAGCACTTGCTTATTTACATTCAGCAACTTCCATTCCAATATACCATAGAGACATTAAAACCACTAACATACTTTTGGATGACAAATACAGGGCCAAAGTTTCCGACTTTGGTACTTCAAGGTTTGTCTCAATAGAGCAAACTCATTTGACTACCTTAGTCAAAGGTACGTTTGGCTATCTTGATCCTGAGTATTTCCAGTCTAGCCAATTTACGGAAAAGAGTGATGTTTATAGTTTTGGAGTTGTTTTGGTTGAATTGTTAACCAGAGAAAGGCCAATTTCCCTAACTAGATTTGGTGAACATAGAAGTTTGGCTACACACTTTATGTTAGCTATGGAAGAAGATCGTGTTATGTCTATTTTCGATGTAGTGGTGATTAACGAGGGTACTAGGGATGAGCTTTTGTCATTAGCTAATCTTGCAATGCGATGCTTGAATTTAAATGGTAAGTATAGGCCAACAATGAAAGAAGTAGCTATAGAGTTGGAAACCATACGAACCGCTCACATTCCTTCTATGGTTCAAACCAATATGGGGCCCGTCATGCATGGGGAGGAAGTCTTGATGCTAACGTATGGCGAATCATCATCTTCAGTCTTGAGTTTCAATTATAGTATAAGTAAGGCGAATCATCATCTTCAGTCTTGAGTTTCAATTATAGTATAAGTAAATGAGGGGAAAATGTGAGTCTTTGTTCATTGTTTAATAAATTGATGTTATCATATAGACATATTTATAGAGTATATGATAGAACTTTATATAATTATAAATGGTTAAAAATTTTCATTTATTTGGAGGGCTCTAATCTCTGTATTTCGATTGATAACACGGTGGAGGATGTTACGGCTCAGCTTTTCTCTTTGTCAAGAATAGGTCAAAGTATCATTCTTTGTGTTGGTATAAATGGAGCTGTTCTCATAAAGCTTGTTTTGGCTACTTGGGTAGTTTGTTTGGTTAAGCTAGCTTTGCTTGTTTCTATTCTCCTTGTATGTTTTCCTTGCCAGTCTCGCGCTGGTATTTGTGAACTATTCGATGGCTGAAAGGCTCCATCCTAGCCGGTTATACAAGCTGTTTTTTTTAGGCTCGTCTTATTTCCACACCCCTAAATCTTATTTCCACATCATTTTTCACTCTATCTATCTATAAAATATCTATGTATATATCGAGAGAGATAGAGAGGAGGGATGTGTAAATATTAACACTTTTTTTTATATCAGTGGTCACAAGTTAAAATAGGGATGTGGTCAAACATGGAGAAAGGTCAATTTTCAAATTGCTGGTCTTCGTTTTTTATATTTGTATGAAAATGAAACTTGTTGAATATTCCATCTTTTTTTTCCTATGTCTCCAATATTTGATTTTTCTCGTGAAAGTTGAAACCTATTTTATTATACGGTAACTTTGACCAATTCTATGCGTTTATATACGTCTACTGTTTCTTGTTTATTTAATTATAAGTCACTAGCCTAAGTACCTGTGTGTTACACGGATGGCTTTAAACTATAATATATTATTGGGTTATTGGATCTGATCACCCCCAACTATTCGCTTTTGGCCGCTAGCCTAAGTCACGACATAAATAAAAGAAAAATGACTCCTATTAGCTAATAAATTTAATTTTTAGGGATTTTTTTTTTCATATTCCCCCTGTTAAGAACGCTTATTACATTATTACCCAACCTTTAAAATCAATTACATATTTCTCCATTTCTTTTGAAATTACCCATTTACCCTTTTGTAATATAAATGTTTGACTACGAATAAAAAAACCAAATCCCATGAACACAGATTGATTTCAACCATTGTTGAAAGAGAAATCACCCATGAACACAGATTGATTCAACCATTGTTGAAAAAGAAATCACATCAAGCCTGGTTGAAATCATTGGAATTTCTTCAAAATGTGGTTTCATCCATTTTAAAATTTCTACAACCAATTCTTATACAAATATATATACATATACAATAGATCATCTTTCTTCTGTCCTATACCATCATTGTTACTCACCTTCAAATCAAACACCATCGTAACTCCGTAAGCCATCATCGTTGCGATTGTGTAAAGTAGCCACCACACACCACTGCTCGCCACAATGAACCAGAAAGGGCCCGTCGCGACCCATTTTCTGTATACGCCAACCCTACCGCTGGTTTCGACCACCAATGTCAGCCACAGGTGGAAACCCACTTGAAACCAACCGCTGCCGCCATCGCTTTGAACCACCGTGAGGTATCTTTCCGGCTAGGTTTTATCTGTTTTAGGGATTGGGGTGTGCCGGCGTTAAAGAGAAGAGAGAGAGCTTTGAGGGTGCCTGGAAGTTGGGTTGGAGTGTGTGATTCTAAATCTGGTTATGTGTGTATTCCAAATCAACTCCGTTAATCATCTCAAATCGCTGTGCTTCAAGGATCTATTGAATATGTTAGGGTTTATGTTCGATTGTTTCGGTTTGATACTGGTAGATGTATACTGTGTAGAGATTCGATTTCGAAAGAAAATAGAAAACCATTAATCTGAATTCATTTTCTTAATTGATTTCACAGTTAAATCAATTTATTCAACTAGTTATTGATAAAAAAAGATTAATACAATATTTATTCAACTAGTTATTGGTAAAAAAGATTAATACAAGTGAAGTTGATTTCATCAAGGGTATAATGGTAATTTAAAAAGAATAATTTTAATGAAATCACTACTAGAAAACTGGGTTTTTGCCACCGCATTTCCGGTCGCAAAACAGTCGCAACTGCCCTATTGCGACCGTTTCCCGATCAAACATGCGATCGGAAAAACACCCGTCGCAATTGCTCTATTACGACTGTGTTGCGACTGCTGCTATCATTTGCGACCTGTGTTTTGCGACTATAAAAGTGGTCGCAAATTTTGCGACTGTTACTGGTTTTGTGCGACTTTGGTTGCGACAGTCTTGTTGCGACCGTTTTGCAACTGCTTGCCTTTTAAAATTTGCAATCATTTTCCGACCGCTTGCCTTAAGAAAATTTGTGACCATCTTTCGCGGTCGCAAAATGCTTCTTTTTTTCTTTTTAGCCATTTTTTTAACCTGCATATAATGTCATTTTTTTAAATTTACACATCATCAAATTTTCACAATTATATAAAACATTCCACTTAAAACATCAATCAAATACCAAAGTTATTATAACAAAATACATGTTAAAACAAATTATTTATAACCTACATTATACGTTTTGAAACCTAGCTTTTATCATCACTTCAATGTTTGCCATTCTTTGATTCGTAGCCTCTTTCTCCACGTTATCTTTCCCTTTTTCCACCACCAATCCCGCAATAATTTCGTTCAACCTTTCTTTTTCTTCTTCTTTTTCTTTCACTATATCTTGGATAATCACGTTCAACCTTTCGATCTAATGAAACCAATGCAAAGTGAAATATTAATGGCCGGCATAATCATAATTTATTAAACTGATTAGCTGCTTATATTGTTGTCAAAGTTACCAGTTATATTCCAGCTAAGATTCAGATGCTATTGCAAACAGAAAGCTAAGTTCCTATAGAACCAAAAAGATTCAGCTGAAACTTATTGTAGCTCGTATTACAGCTAGACGCTTTTGATAAGAAAAACAGACAGAGAACCCAGTAGTTACCATCAACTTCAACTCCCTTAGGAACAAATGGTACTGATCCAGTAGCTATAATTATGTCTTTTGCTGTAATGACTGTCTCAGTGCCCCCAACCTTTCCATATTTAACCTTTTGTGGACCCTGTAAATATATTTATAATAATTAAACATAAGGTGCGTGTATGATCCGATGCAAGTTAACGAGAAAAAGGTAAATAGTATAAATGACTCGATTGGCCAGTTACATGACATACCACAACAGTGCCAACACCAGTCAAGATGTCAACACCAAGAGATTTCATAGAATTGGTTAAGTTATTTCGAATTTTGGTGGCGAGATTTTCCGCATGATCGGCTACCCCTTGTCTGTCATACCCAGCAACTGCAACCTGCCAATATAAATTATTATAGCGAAAACTAGATAATTAAAAGTTTCTACCTCAATGAAATGTGTGTATGCTGTAACATAGAATTCAATCCGTATTTAAGTAACATAAACGTTTGTCTGACATACCTTCTGACTGTTGACACTAGCATATAACTAACCTACAAAAATATTCTGACCTACAATAGCTAATAAAACTAACCTAACAAGCATCTTAATTTGTACAGTTGAGTTTACAGCCGAAATACAAACGTTTCATGATTCTCTCCTATTAGTTATATTACTAAGAGATGTTGAGTGCACACAGCCTGATTTTGCTGAAAGTAGTATAACCTAACAAGTACTTAGAGGCCTATTCCAAACAATAAAGATAGAAGCACTAATTGAAACTAGACTCTAAAAGGTCTAACATTTTTTTTTTAAGAAAACGAATAAACTAAACTAAATAGTATGTCTACCATAATAATATCAGATATTTAAGTTCATGAATAAGTGATAATAATAAACATACCTTGGGACTTGTCTACCATGTACATACAGATCATTAACATTGCCTGAGAATCTGGACAAGCATCGCAAGTGATTGTGTTTGATCAGGGGATACCTAGTAACATACCACATAAGTAAGACCAA
Organism: Helianthus tuberosus; assembly: GCA_030545235.1. Classification (NCBI taxonomy): domain Eukaryota; kingdom Viridiplantae; phylum Streptophyta; class Magnoliopsida; order Asterales; family Asteraceae; genus Helianthus; species Helianthus tuberosus. The sequence goes on from CM060433.1 coordinate 120,438,423, forward strand.
ATTCCATAAAAAGAAACCGCAAACAGAACCAAAATACCTGCATTTGACTCCCACGCATTGGTGCAGTCTCCTCTCTAAGTTCTCTTAGAATCTGCAAATCATACAAATCCTTCCTTCTTTCACTCATACACAATTAATCAACTGAATGTTTAACCAGAATTCACTAGAGTTCACATGAGTTTTCGACTTCTTACCAGTGGTTCCCTAACATTAGCGAGCAAGTAGTCGTATATCCACGGAGTAACACTAATCACCTGCTTAGTGCTGTAGTTGTGGACCTTGTGGTCACTGGAAGTAGTGGTCACATCCCTCTCACTCAAGCAAGCGGTGGTCAAATCCTTGTCACTCAAGCAAGCGGTGGTCAATGCCTTGTCACTCAAGCAACTAGCAGTCAAAGGAGCTGACTTTTGCTGACCGAATGGTCAGTTATTAGACCTAGGGAAGATGGTGTAATTAGTGCGCAACCGGTTAGGGAAAACGGTAAATAATGGGAACGCCCACCAGCCATGAATCACTGAACCAACCATCAATTAAAACCACCAAGAAAGTGCAATTAGTGATATAAAATACTATATTAGCATTTAATTTTCTCTTTCAAATCTTGAGTTTTAGTCACTTAATATCGGAAACTTGATGCTTAGAGAAATTGTAACTGGCAGAATAAAAGTGCGCCGGCAAAATCCAACGTTTTGACCGGAAGAAAGAACAGGGTGTGTAGAAAAATTACCTTGAGACATACAAGATTGGCAAGCTCCCGTAAAGAACGACACTCCGACAAGTACAGTGTTATCCATAGCATGTAAATCCAACGTTGTAAGATTTATTTTCGGGTCGGGCCAAGCAAGTGCAAGTATAATAGGCTTGCATGGGTTAGTAAAGAAACACATTATCTGCATGAAAATAAGGTTAATAATCTGACTTTTACATACCCATTTGACCCATTAGACATGAAAAATAACAGAATTGACCCATCAATCACAAGTAAATGGGTCAAAAATGGCACATGTAATTTGAATAATCAACAGAGTAGGAATGTACAATGTTTACTGGAGCATCAGTTTGCCTGCACATAACCCATGGTACACCAGCTCCAAGTCCAACAGCCATATTTGCAGCTCATTTTAAGCTCAATGTTGCGAGTCTGCAGTTATGTGAAACAACTCAAAACAGAGGTATTCACATTCTAGTTTTGAGAGTGCAGAACTATTAGAATGGAACGTTTCTCAGTCTTATCCGTTGGAGATATTTTCAATACAAAAGGCACCAAATAGTCGATCATCTTTGATTTACAATAGTCATCATCCAAATACATATAACAACCACACGACTTGCAAATGTCAACTAGGGCAAATCATATGCAACAACTACAAATACGGATAAAATCAACAATATCGAATTATTTTGCGCCTTAATAAAGTAATTTGACATAAACGAGAAGATTAATGAGTTGTTGATAGAAAATTGAGCATACGAAACCAAAACCTAACTTTAAAATGTTTGATCATCTATGATTAAAATAGTCATCATCCAAACGCAGTTAACAACAACATGACTTGCAATTGTCAATTAGGGCAAATCATATGCAACAAAAACACCAAATACTGATAGAAGCAACTATATAGAAAACCTGAGACTAAGAAAAGCTAAATTTATCAGAATATCACTCATTCAAAATCACCGGTCATCTTCAATTTAGAATATACATCATCCAAATACAGTTAAAGAGCAACATGACTTGCAGTTGTCAATTAGGGCAATTCATATGCAACAAAAACGTTGAATATACAGATAAAAAACTGAATAACGTTGACTATGCAGATAAAAACCGTTATTTCGATCTATTTTGGACCTCAGTAGAGAAATTTGGCATAAACAAGAAGATTGATGCGAAATCGAGCGTATGTACAAACCTGTGTACTTATGGAGATCAGAGAGATTGCTGATCAATCGAAGTCAGATGTGTTCACTTGCTTCTCCTTCTTCAAATCCCCAAATTACATGTTTGAGATAGATGAACATGTCTTCTACATAAGATAATGATCAAATTGACATTCATAACCTAAATATACAAATCGAAAGATAATGAATTCGAGTGTAAACCAAAAGTTATATGATCGATTGGGAAGATTTTGATGTGATTGAAGCATATCAAATCGATTGCGAAGGTTTTGATGATAACGAATACATTTTTGATCGCGTTGGGAAGATGAACCACATGAAAATTAGGGTTAAGATGTTACTTGAGGTTAATTCGACCAGACGCGTGGACGGGGAGGTTTTGTTTGATCAGATGAATATTAGGGCATGTTTGGTTGACAGGAATCCATAGGATTTCAAGGGAATTGGAATTTGAATTCCATTCCTTTGTGTGTTTGGTTGGACAAATTAGTTGAAGGGAATTGGATTTCAATTCCAACAAAATCCCTTATCTAATGGAATTCAGATTCCTTCTAAATTTCAAAGGAAAGTTTAAAAAACCATGGGAATGTTTCCAAAGTTACGAAAATAACCCCTTGCCTCTTTCATTTTTGTCTAAAAACCAAAAAATAATAAAAAAATCAAAAATATTCTAAAATAATAAAAAATCAAAAAATTCTAAAAAATAAAAAATTTTAAAAAATCAAAAAATAAAAAAAATCCAAAAAATTCTAAAAAAATCAAAAAAATAATAAAAAATCCAAAATATTCTAAAAAATCAAAAAAATTCTAAAAAATCAAAAAATTCAAAAAAAATAAAAAACTCTAAAAAATCAAAAAAATAATAAAAAATCTAAAAAAATCTAAAAAATCCATAAATATTCTGAAAAATCAAAAAATTCAAAAAATAAAAAAAATAATAAAAAATCCAAAAAATTTAAAAAATAAAAATATTCTTAAAAATCCAAAAAATTCTAAAAAATCCAAAAAAATCAAAAAAATAATAATAAATCCAAAAAATTCTAAAAAATAAAAAAAAATTCAAAAAAATCAAAAAAATAGTAAAAAATCCAAAATATTCTAAAAACTCCAAAAAATAATAAAAAATCCAAAAATAATAAAAATCCAAAAAATAATAAAAAATCCAAAAAAATTCTAAAAATCTAAAAAATCAAAAAAATTCTAAAAAATCAAAAAAATAATAAAAAAATCCAATAAACTATAAAAAAAACAAAAATTTCTAAAAATCCAAAAAATAAAAAAAATCTAAAAAATTTTAAAAAATCAAAAAAATTCTAAAAAATCAAAAAAATTCTAAAAATTCTAAAAAATCCAAAAAATAAAAAAAATCCAAAAAATTAAAAAAATAATAAAAATAATAAAAAATCCAAAAAATAACCAAAACATAAAAAAACTAAAAAATACAAAAAATTCTAAAAAATTCTAAAAAATCCAAAAAATAAAAAAATTCCAAAAAATTATATAAAATCTAAAAATTTAGAAAAAAATCTAAAAAACCCAAAAATATTCTAAAACACCAAAAAAAATTAAAAAAAAATCTAAAAAATCAAAAAAATATTAAAAAATCCAAAAAATTCTAAAAAATCAAAAAATAAAAAAAATTCAAAAAATTAATTTTTTGAATTTTTTTCGATTTTTTAGAATTTTTTGGATTTTTTATTATTTTTTAGATTTTTTTGAGTTTTTTGGATTTTTTTTATTTTTAATTATTTTTAATTTTTTAGAATTTTTTTTATTTTTATAATTTTTTATTATTTTTTAGAATTTTTTTGATTTTTTAGAATTTTTTGGATTTTTTCTTATTTTTTAGATTTTTTTTTGAATTTTTTGGATTTTTTATTATTTTTTAGAATTTTTTGATTTTTTAGATTTTTTTTAGATTTTTTAGAATTTTTTGAACTCTTTATTATTTTTTCGATTTTTTAGATTTTTTAGAATTTTTTGGATTTTTTGGATTTTTAATTATTTTTTAGAATTTTATTGATTTTTTAGAAAATTTTTTGATTTTTTTATAAATTTTAATGATTTTTAGAATTTTTTTAATTTTTTATAATTTTTTTGAATTTTTATTTAAGATAGTTGTTTTTAAAACTTTTGCCAATTGTTTATAACTAAGGGTAATTTTGTCTTTTTAGGTATTTTTAAATTCTAATTCTATTATTACATTTATCAACCAAACACATCTATGGATTTCAAAGGAATCCATCAAATTCCAATTAAAATTCCAATTCTCATAGGGATTTCAATTCCAATTCCTACACATTCCGCGAACCAAACGCCCCCTTAGGGTTAAGATATTATAGAGGCACGAACTCGATAAAATTGGCCCGCCATTTTCATGTTGCTACATCTTGGCTACCGTATCATGGCAAGCACCTAGCAAACGCGTTTCGAATGCATTTTCGTGGGAAATAGATTGTTAAATTTGCTACCTTTATATTTCGGTAGCAATATTTGGTGACAATTGCTAAATTTTCTAGTAGTGCCATGAGGGAGCGGTGAATCGTGCAGAATTGTGAGTAAAAAAAAAAACCCTAAATGTGAGCAGAGTAAATGTAAATGTGAGGCAGTTTAGTTGGTTTTTTATGAGTAAATTGTCATTTTAGTCCCTAAAGTTTGTCTTAATTTGTCGTTTTAGTCCAAATAGTTTTTTTTATTGGAGTTAGGCAATGTGTTCAAAATGGCAATTTAGGACAAACCTCAGGGACTAAAATGAAAATTTACTTTTTTGTATATCTCTCGTATTTGCGACCGCTTTAGACGGTCGCAACTTTTGTTTTTTTTTATTTTTCTCGTATTTGCGATCGCTTTAGACGGTCGCAACTTTTGTTTTTTATATTCTTCTCGTATTTGCGACCGCTTTGGACGGTTGCAACTTTTACTTTTTTATTTTTCTTGTATCTGCGACCGTTTTCCAACCACTATTTTTCATATTTGCGACCGTTTTGCGACCGAATCTAGGTTGATCATTAATTTTGCGACTATTTTGGTTTTGGTCACAATCTGGTCGCTATTTTTGCGACCGTCTTATGTTGGTCGCAAATTATGATCGCAATTGCCTACTTTTCTAGTAGTGAATGGGTATATATATATATATAATATATATTTTAATGAAATTGGTGAATATATAATATCTATAGTTTAAGAAGGGGATATATGTAATTAATTTTAAAGACTGTGTAAATATGAAATAAAGGATCTTAAAAGGAGGATATATGTAAATGACCCTAATTTTTATACTCATTTATCCTGGAAAATATTATTTTTCAACTGCATATATTTAATGTTACCTGATAGGTAAAAGTATCATGATAAAAATGAATATAGTCGTGATTTTATTTTAAAAATAACTGTATATATGTGTGTGTATGGGTCCTTTGTTTTTCTTCCAAAAAATGGAATAATGGCTGAAAGTTATAGTCATTAACTAAAAAAAAAATTGCGTTCATAAACGAAAAGAGAAAAAAAGACAACAGATCATGAAAATTTAAACTCTGGGTTAAGATGTAAAAAATGTAACACTAAGATGAATGGGTGAGATAACATCAATACTTCTAATCTTCTAAGTAACACTAAGATGAATGGGTGCATGTGATAACATCAATACTTTTAATCTTCTAAGATTTTCTTTATGTACTTGTAAAACCAATACTTTCATATATTTTGTGCATAAATTATATAGACGACTCTCTTCAACCTTACTAATTTTTTTCATTTTGGGTTCACTTTTATTCAGGTGTTAGCATAAGTGTTCGTGTACTTTTTCTAGTGGCAACTAGCTATGCATTATACAAATGGATCAAGAGAACAAGAGATATGAGACAAAGAAAGAGGTTCTTTAAACGAAATGGTGGTTTACTTTTAAAACAACAACAAGAAGCCAACTCATCTTTAGTTGGTAAAACCTTACTTTTCACAGCACGTGAGCTGGAGAAGGCCACATACAATTTTAATGAAAATAGAATTCTAGGTCAAGGAGGGCAAGGTACAGTGTATAAAGGGATGTTAGTCGATGGAAGGATTGTAGCAATAAAGAAAGCAAAAGTTGTTGATGAAAGCCAATTAGAACAGTTTATCAACGAGGTGGTTATTCTTTCTCAAGATAATCATAGGAACGTGGTCAGACTATTGGGATGTTGCTTAGAGACAGATGTCCCTCTGCTCGTTTCTGAACTCATTTCAAATGGTACTTTATATGATCGTCTTCACGGTGAAACTCACGAGTTCCCAATTTCCTTAAACATGAGATTACAAATAGCTACAGAGATTGCAGGAGCACTTGCTTACTTACATTCAGCAACTTCCATTCCAATATACCACAGAGACATTAAAACCACTAACATACTTTTGGATGACAAATACAGGGCCAAAGTTTCCGACTTTGGTACTTCAAGGTTTGTCTCAATAGAGCAAACTCACGTGACTACCTTAGTCAAAGGTACGTTTGGCTATCTTGATCCTGAGTATTTCCAGTCTAGCCAATTTACGGAAAAGAGTGACGTTTATAGTTTTGGAGTTGTTTTGGTTGAATTGTTAACTAGAGAAAGTCCAATTTCCCTAACTAGATTTGGTGAACATAGAAGTTTGGCTACACACTTTATGTTAGCTATGGAAGAAGATCGTGTTATGTCTATTTTCGATGTAGTGGTGACTAACGAGGGTACTAGGGATGAACTTTTGTCATTAGCTAATCTTGCAATGCGATGCTTGAATTTAAATGGTAAGGATAGGCCAACAATGAAAGAAGTAGCTATAGCGTTGGAAACCATACGAACCGCTCACATTCCTTCTAAGGTTCAAACCGATATGGGGCCCGTCATGCATGGTGAGGAAGTCTTGATGCTAACATATGGCGAATCATCATCTTCAGTCTTGAGTTTCAATTATAGTATAAGTAAATGAGGGGAAAATGTCAGTCTTTGTTCTTTGTTTAATAAATTGATGTTATCATATAGACGTATTTATAGAGTATATGATAGAACTTTATATAATTATAAATGGTTAAAAATTTTCATTTATTTGGAGGGCTCTAATCTCTGTATTTCGATTGATAACACGGTGGAGGATGTTAGGCTCAGCTTTTCTCTTTGTCAAGAATAGGTCAAAGTTTCATTCTTTGTGTGGGTATAAATGGAGCTGTTCTCATAATGCTTGTTTTGGCTACTTGGGTAGTTTGTTTGTTTGGTTAAGCTAGCTTTGCTTGTTTCTGTTCTCCTTGTATGTTTTCCTTGCCAGTCTCGCGCTGGTATTTGTGAACTATTCGATGGCTGAAAGGCTCCGTCCTAGCCGGTTATACAAGCTGTTTTTTTAGGCTCGTCTTATTTCCACACCCCTAAATCTTATTTTCACATCCTTTTTTCACTCTATCTATCTATAAAATATCTATGTATATATCGAGAGAGATAGAGAGGAGGGATGTGTAAATATTAACACTTTTTTTATATTAGTGGTCACAAGTTAAAATAGGGATGTGGCCAAACATGGAGAAAGGTCAATTTTCAAATTGCTGGTCTTCGTTTTTTATATTTATATATACTCTAATTTGTAACATTTCTATGCTTATAGGTGTTGTAAGTTGTGCTTTGTTGGTGTTTCCCGCAGCCATGGGTTGTACCTTATGTTTAATGATTTGTACCTTTTATGGGCATAAAACCCCAGTCAAAACCATTTGACCTTTTTCTATACAATCTACTACTATAATCTCTCTCTCTAGAAACTTGCACCACACCTTTTCTTTTCTCTCTCTATACCATCTGATATACTTTTACGGTTGAAATCCGGTTATGTTTCCGGCGATGCTTCGTGATGACGCTATGAGGTTGATTTTATGGTTGGATCATTAGATCTGACAGACATGAACGAGGTGGTTGATGGTTGTTCTCTCTATCTACCATCTACTACTCTGTTACACTTCTTATCCAGTTCTGTTTCCGGAGATACTTTATGACGACGTCATGAGGTTGATTGTTTTATTTTATGGTTGGATCGTTCGATCTGACAAAGTTGAACCGGGTGGTTTGTGGTTTTGTCGTCGGATATTTATACACCATCGATTAGGAAGATATGTAGGCTTATGGGTGTTGTAAGTTGTGCTTTGTTAGTTTTTGTTGCAAGAAGCTATTTTGCCTTTTGTTTGATGAGTTGTGGGTTAGTCGTTGTCAATTTGTTCTTTCTTTTTTGAAGGTTTCTTATTTCCAGTGATGATGGTGTCCTGCTTCTTGGTGTGGCAACTCCGGTTGCAGCCGAGGCGGCACTGAGCCGTGAAGACGATGACGATCTCTTAGATCCGATTTTGTTGGTTTAGTTATTTGTTTTTTTTTTTTGTTGATGTTGGTGGTTGTTTTTCATCGCACTTTGATGATGATGATTTATCGTAAAATGTCTAAGTAAGTTGGTCATGGTTGAAATTTGCCGCATCTTAACGAGGCATTTTCAGGTGGAAGTTGAGCGGATATTTTGATTTCTACCGAGAAGTATGCAGCCATGCCAGTTTAAATCGTCTTTGTTTTCATACACTTACTGATTAGAGCCTCATTGTTCTTACATTTTTTTTCAAAATGCACGTTGTCTGATTTTTTAGTGTCGGTGTTTCTTGGTTGTGGTGGTGATCTTTGGAAACATAAAATAATTACAAGTTTTTGTTATGTGAATGTGGTATCGAAAAAGGAAAGAAGCAAATAATGATTGTTTTTGAAAAGTGAAATTTAACATGTGACTGTTAGTAGGGATGGCAAAAAAGCCCAAGCCCGACGGATATATCTGAAGCCCGACGGGTATACCTGAAACCCGAAACATATGGGCCTGGTATACCCAAAGCCCAATGGGTATGGGCCGGGTATAGGCTTAAAAAAAAGAAAAAAAAAACAGGATATGGGTACGGGTATGGGATTTAGTAATACCCGCCCGATATCCGGCCCATTTACCCGAACGTATCATATGTGGATATGTATTTGGCAGATGTTTAGTGAACAAATAACTTATTTGTGAGCATATATATTGGATATGGAAGCTATTAGGCGGTCATGATACAATTACCTAATGAACTAATCGTTTTGATTTAGTTTGGTATATGTGGTCTGAATATGATATGTAAGTTATTAATCATATTTTCATTTGTTATAGTCATCAAAATAGTAAATTATATAAACACTAAAGTAAAAATTGCACATTTGTTCCAACGGGTATTTTTATGAAATTAACTGGTATTCCCGATACCCGCGGGTATGACCAATACCTGACGGGTAATTACCCAACAAATACCCGACGGGTACCAAACCGGGTATGGGACAAAGAATTACAACCGGTTACGGACCTGTGATTACCAATACCCAGCCCAAGCCCGCCCCATTACCATTCCTATCTATTAGACCATGTTCCACAACCTGATGTGGTTTTCTTCTACAAATCTAAAGTGAGAACAAAGCAGACTAAAATCATTAATTTATCCTAAATTGAATATTTTTACAGATGAAAATATGGTACTAACAATTTAAGATTCCCTTCTACATTATGACAATCTGTACCCCCGACACAACGTGGAAAACAAGCCGAGCTTCAAACTAAAATAAACGCGCCTTAAGCATGTTACGTTACAATTTAATGACAATTGCTACCAAACCCGTCGCAACGCGGCGGGACTGTTTCCTAGTTTGTAGGAAAATGAAACTTGTTGAATATTCCATCTTTTTTTCATGTGTCTCCGATATTTGATTTTTTCTAATGAAAATTGAAACCTATTTTATTATACGGTAACTTTGACCGATATCTATGCGTTTATATACGTCTACTGTTTCTTGTTTATTTAATTATAAGTCACTAGTCTAAGTACCCGTGTTACACGGGTGGCTTCAAACCATAATATATTATTTAACAGTGTTGACATAAATCTTTAAAGAAGGAAACATTCCAGTACTAACATAAATAATAAAAAGGAAAAAAGCTCATAAAAAATACAAACATACATCAGGTTTTTATATACAACTTCATCTTGCTGAGTATATTCAATCATTGAAATAGTTTTACAATCATCAAGGGTGACATCCAAACTTTCAAATTATGAACAGGCTCTTATATTTTCATGGACTTCCAAATATATTTAGATATTCTTTGCATGAGCAAGAGTAGCTAAAATTTATAGAATATATTGCAAGTGAGATCGTTTAGAAAAATAGATAATAAATAATAGTAAAGAGTGCAAGTCAGACTTGCATGAACCAGTTGCCACTAGTTGTCTATACTCATCATAAAAATTTATTAAATAATGTGTCATTTTCATACAAATCACACAGCTGAAAGGAACACAAAGAATGGTGATCCGTAAAGTTTATTTTTTTATATATTTCTTTACAAAATGCTGAGTGATACCGTGGGCCTCAAATGTTCATGCTCCTGTAAAGTTGAAATTAGGCCAACCTCCATATTTATATCCCACGTCTAACAAATGGATATAGTTTTGTTAGAAGACAACTTTAGAAACTCATATAATTTTGTTAGAAGACAACTTAAGAAACATCACCTATGGTACCAAGGCTATCCAAGGTAATTTTCATCCAATCAACCACATTCATACCTTTTTCACGTAGAAATGAGAAAAGATGAATAGGATAGCAAGGCTCGACTCGCTAATATGCTCGGTGCTCTCCAACTGTCAATTAGGCGTTTCAGCAAGTTGGGTAAGGGGTCAACATGGATTCAGTGGATCAAAACGATTACATGTATCTTTAAAAAAAATCCTTTATAAGTCCTTAGTCTCAAATATGGTTTCAAAAATAAAATATAATCCATTTTTCTAAACATGATGATTTATAGCGTTGGTGTATTTTAAAATCGACCCATTCATAAGTACATGTATCTTTTAAAAAAAATCCTTTATAACTTCAGGGTGAACCATTTGACATGTTTCCTTTTTAACTTACCTTTTGTATTACACTCATCTAACCGACTGACCCATTCAAGATAAGTATTAGTCCAAATCGACTCATTCATAAGTATATGGCCCGAAGTTGTAATATCTAAGTTGTACATACCATCAAGTAAAACCTAACCATAAAAAATGTTAATTGCAAAGTTTGATTTTAGGGTGAACGGGGTGTACCCCTCATGAGATGGGGTAAACTTTCCACCCACCCAATCATGAGATGCCATGTCAATTCCGCTCTCTTACACCCCTCTTGCCCAAAAACAATAAGGGGTGTCACCAATCATGCCATGGGGTAAACTATTATTTTTCTTTTTCTTTTTTAAAACTACTTAATTAATAAAAGTACAATAAACTAAAAAACATTACATTAAATTAAAAATAAAATAAAAAAACTAACTAAAATTACTACTCTTCGTCGGATTCTACCAATAGGTAGGGTAAATCTATTTTTCCGAGATGCTCAACGAGATTATGTTTTAGTCTCCAATGCGTATCTTCATCCATAAGCTCGTTTAACACACTGTCGTTGAGAGCGGGCTCGACTGGAGGATCTCGAATTTGCTATCGCGTTTCCGCCATCTTTTAAAATCATGTTTTGTAAAATAATACACGTATACACCACGTACCTAATTTTTTCACACTCCTAGCACGCGTTGGCCGATTCATTATACCTCATTTTGACTTCAAAACACCAAAAGTCCGTTCCACGTCTTTTCTTGCCGCCTCGTGTTGCTTATTGAACTTCTTTTCGTCTAGAAAGTGAGGATATGGAAATGATTTGACAAAATATCTTCGTTGTCTTTTGGGTCCTCAATAAAATAATCCGCCATAAGGGTTTCGTGGCCACTCTCACGATCACGACAAACAAAACGTTTCTTACTAGATGTGACTGTGTATTGTAGTTCGGCTTCGTCAATGAGATTTTGGAATATAATTATGCTACTATCGGATGAATCACTGCTATCGGGTGGGAAAACAATGGTATTTCTTCCGCCATTTTTAAATAAAATAGGGGCAGGGATTTAGTTTTGGAGAAATGAGAAAATGGGTTGGTGTGAATTTGTTTAAAATGGGTTGGGTTTATATAGTTTAAATATATAAAAAAAAACGTTTTTTTAATATAAATGGCTATATAGCCGTTACATTCAAACAGTCAAGCCAACAATGGTCATATTCCAAGCGATGAAGAGTCCCCGCAATTCAAGTCCCCCGCGCGGTGAAGGGGAACGGCGGCGGTGTTCCCCGCGCGGTGAAGGGGTTCACCGCCCTTCACCCCGCACCCGCCCCGTTCACCCTTATAAATAAATCAAAAGAACAAAAAAAGAACGCTAAGCCACCTGCTCATCATCAAGGATTCCTCCAAAGCAATTCACTGCCAAACATAATCATACAAAATTAAAATCCGGAATCCTCAAGACCAAAAAAGATCACATAAAAATCCATTTTCAAATTATTACATTCAAAAGATTGAAAGTTTGTGCACATATCTGAACCTGGTGTCTCAAAAGTTGAACCTCCTTACCTCCAATGGACCTTTAGGCACATAAGTCTCTGACTTCAGTTGGGAAAGATCCTGCAGTTGAACAACATCCAAATTCATTAAGTTCAGTATATTAGCTCTCTAGCAACATGAAACTTGCAACTTATAATACTTATTAATAGACTCACCTGCAATGCAGTTTGATAAACAATATGTTCATCATTTGCCTTAACTCTTGCATTATTATACACTATGGGAATGGGAAGTGGAGGAACGCCAGGGAAAAAAAGAAATTAGATAAGGATACCTTAATATCTCTCCGGTGTGTTTAGGATCCATTATCTAATAAAAAAATAATACTATTCAATACACCAGACATTCGACCCATGACCATACCTGCAAATTAAATTGAATCTCTGTACGTGGCACTTTCATAAGCTCAAAAGAAAAACTGCAATATAATAAAATCCATAGTGATAGTTCATTTTGGCATTTCATCAAACAATTGGAGGATGCAATCACAAAAAAATGGTTGATTAACCATCAACTAATATAAAAAGAAAAGAGAAATCAAATACTTAAACAAATTAAAATCCTGAACACATAACAAATAATGGACTTTTTAACTGCGACGATGAAGTCTAAATATGATGATCCAATAGCCCAAGTAAGGTCTATATAAGCATAAGATTCAGCCAAAATCTAGAAATCAAGGGAACCTAGAGCTTAAGAAGTACCTTCTATGGTTTCATACACATATATGAGAGCAACGCCTTCTCAATTTTAAAAGTATCTTCTGTATAAGAGAAAACTATCAACACAAAATATAGGTAAAAAGAGGTAAAGAGCTATTAATCGAGCACTATATAAAAGAAAATGTAATAGTCACCCGTCAACCATGGTTGTAAAAGTCTCGCCTAAGCATCGAGTATTCCCCGAGTACTCGCTACAAGGTAGGTTGCCGAGGCCTGAGTACTGATCGCCTAGGTCGATAACTCCTCGAGTAATCTCCGCCTAGGCCGAGTACTCTCAAATCCGACTAGGGAGCGCCTAACGACTTTTACAACCATGCCGTCAACAAAGGGGAGAAGATGTTGTTCATCCTCTCTAAGTTACTCTTGAGGATGTGTATAGTGAACTTCCAAGAAACTCTCTTTCATGCAATGTAATATGCATCAAGTGTAAACGTGAGTACTCATAGTCTTCTCTATATATGCGGTTACTGATTACACTTTTTTATTTCAGTTACTCAAGTCTTACATTTGTAGCAAGAGTTCAAAGTGAGGTGCTTCAATGACATGCTACAAAATAAAACTCAAAACAAAGTATTGGGCTTCTAAAAATAAACCATGTAAATCAAATTGGGCCGTTGTTGTCACACCCTTAAATTCCACATGCGGAGTACCACCGCGAGGCGTGTGACTGACCAGGATCCAGCTACCAATCATACTGAATAATTAAGATAATAATAATAATATAATTCACCAACCAAACGATCAGGCTATCAGATAGTTTACTTGGTCAGGTATGCTGGTCAACAACGTCCTATGATGGTTACCAGTATAGGTCAGCTTTGGGTACAGATAAGTCCCGTCTATCCTACACGCATCTAACACATAACATGCATATCATACTAGTATATATATGTTATTGGGCCTATCCTAACACACGAGCAGTTTAAACAGTAACAATAACACATAGTCCAAAACATGACATCACATTGTGCGGCCCAATAACTAAGTTAAGTAGTTCAGTCGAAACCGGGTGGTATTGACTCGAGACCAAGAGATCTCTAGTCGCAACCTTGAGACTCTGAGTCGCAAGCAGAAGGTCTCGAGTAGTGCATAATTAAGTCGCAACCTATGAGGTCTCGGGTCAGGTCTCGAGTCGAGATTAGGAGATCTCGAGTCGCAACCTGGCTGATCTCGAGTCTTCTGGTGTGCGCATCATGGTTTCGAGTAGTCACTATGTGGTCTCGAGTCGGAACCACTTGTTCTCAACTCGCAACCTGGCTGGAATCTCTCTAGAATCTTCACCAACTTTATACGATCCAATCAGATTGCATTAACATGTTTTATCCTACCGTACACTTATCAAAATGGATCAAAACAACATATTTCAAATATTCATCACACATTCAAACAGTTCATCATTTAGGGTTTTTATCACAAGCAACATATCCAATCCTAACCACATTCATATCGGTATATCATACAACTTATAAGTATCATCATTCACACATTTCACAAAACAGGAACATGCATACATATAATTTAGATGTAATGACAACCTTGCATACCATCATCTAAACAATATTTGTCCATTACCATCTAATCATAAATCATCTTCATTAACAGTTCAAATGTACACAAGGTTGACATATCATCATAAAGGAAAGGTTTTACCAACAATCTAACAAGTAAACGCCTCCATACACATAAACACCTAGTAACCATTTAAAACACTAACCGAATGGTGTCCGAATGCAAGAGTGTGTGGAAACAGTTGCGAGAAAGCTTCCGAGCGATGAACACTAGCTGGTTTGCGAGTCCTTAGTTGCCACCGTTAAGTCCGAGAAGAATGGAAGATGTTTGGTGAGGTTTAGGGTTTTCTAGAGAGAGAGAGCTAGAGAGAGAGGGGGAATAAAGGAATGTTTTGGGGATTTGGGATGATGATTGCCTTGTCAAAAAGAAGTAATGTTGGCTGAATCATGGGTCTTATACTCTCCAAGGGCGGTGCATTTTAAGGGGTTTCTAGTGGGCTTTGATGGTTTGGTTTAGGCCAGATTATGTGGGTGCATAGCCCATTGTTTTAAACAAGGCAGACTCTGAGTCGAGACCAGGCGGTCTCGAGTCGGAACCGTGGTTTCGATACATAATCTTTATATATATATATATATATAGTATATAATACACATAACACATCAAGAAATCACATAATGCACAGAAATAAATAACAGGTTCTCATTTAATAATATATATGTATAATGGTATTATACAATAACGTTGTTCGAGAAAACCCGAAATGTCACAGTTGTAACATGGTATGTAAATCAGATTGAACAAAGCTTAAGTTTTAAATCAGAGAAACAAAGAGATATATGTAAATCAAATTATAAGTTTGGAAATTACAAAAAAAAAAAAAAAAAAAAAGAGAGAGATGGTGATCATTTCAAGAGTCTGGTATAAACCTCAGACGAACCGGTACTAAAATAGCCACCACTAAATATACATTCACTTAAAATGACATGTTTCAACCCAAACTCATTTTGACCCGTGATAAAATTGAGTTTTTCTACTCTTTCTGAATGAACATTGAAGCACCTTACTATCATCATTGCCATCTTGTCTACTATCATCATTAGTAGGTGATGCAGGTGTAGAGTTTATTGACACCAATGAAGGAAGACAAGAATACGAAGCTGAATGAAGCACAGTCAGTGTTAGATCTTTAGATGTCAAATTTGAAGCCTCGAGTGTCAATATCTAGCAAAAATGAATTTTAATTTCCATTCATTAAACTTTATAACAGTTAATTATAAGTAGACTAAAATCTAGCCATATGAGGCCGCCATAAATCTATTCTTTCTTTTTTTTTCCTTTTTTTGGTTCAAGTAATATAAAACTTAATGATATAGATATAGCAAATTTACTATCACAAAATAGTTTGACTGGTAAACTATACTTTATTTTTAAGTCTTGAAAAATATTTAAGATCCACATAACTTCACATGTGGCTGAGCACATTGCTCTATACTCAGCCTTAGCTGTAGATCTCAACACTACATTCTGCTTTTTACTTTTCCAGGAGATAAGTGTATCTCCCAGAAAAATACCAAACCCTGTGACAGACTTTCTAGCCGCAATACACTTTGCCCAATCCGAATCAACATATCTGACTAGATTCAAGTCATTTGTTTTTTCTAAACATAACCCCCTTACCTGGACACTGCTTTAAGTACCTTAACAACCTTAAAGCAAAATCCAGATGTGACTGACACGATTAATGCATAAACTTACTTAAAAATTGAACAGCGTAACTTATATCAGGTCTAGTTAAGGACAAATAAATCAATTTGCCAATTAATTTTTGAAATCCATTAACATTTTTAAAAGGTAACTGCTCTTTACTGATTTTACTAGTAACTAAATAACTCTGTTCTACAGGAGTTACCACAGGTTTGCACCGTAAGTAACCAAACTCGTTTAACAACTCAAGACAGTACTTCCTCTGAGACAAACACACGTCACCATTAGAATATAATACTTTTATTCCTAGAAAGTATCTCAACAATCCTAAGTGTCACACCCCGATATTTCCACGTATTACCGGTGGGCCCGGTGGGGAGTATCGTGACGTAGTTGATATCATCATAGACAATTAATCACAGTTTAATGCACAACGAAAGTCTAAAAGTAATAATACAAACCGAATTTGAAAGTATAATAAAATATTATACAACGGTCGATAATGGATCCACAGGCGGATCTAAAACAAAAGTAAACATTGTTCGACAGACTTAAAGTATTAAGAGCTTGCAAGACTCTTTAACTAATGCTCAGGAGCTTCCAGCCCATTACGTGTAGTACCTGCACTTAATCTTTTTGAAAAACACGTCAGTTTACACTGGTAAATACAATTAACTGACTCTTTTTGAAAACATTTAAGAAAATTGATTTAAATGCACAAGGCACAAATATTCTTTTTAACTTGGGACAATTATTTAAAATAATCTTGTATACAGATTTATATGTTTGTCGTACGTTCGGAGCCCGGGTTTGAAGTGCCGGGTTAAGATTAACAGACACACCACTAGTATAAGCCTACAAGCAGTTTCCTCATACCGTTTTACATACGCAACTGTCAGGTGTATGCCTACACCCCGTGCTTAAGTCGTGGCCATTTCAAAGGAATGAGCCAAGGATATCCAGGACACGGTCATATTAACCCCCAAATGCTTATATCAAATAAAACAGATTAAAACGGGTTATCTCAATGATTTAACCACTAATCGATTAAATATTCAATACCCGACCAAGCGGTAATAATTTACCGTATCCCAAGCCCGTATAAGGGAAAATAAGTTAAAACTATTTACCTGAGCTAAATGAAATTTATTCTCAATCGTATTTTCTAATCAGCAAGTACAGGAAGCTTTTACTGGGCTCCTAATATGGAACGAAGGTTTTAATAAACTATTAGATTCCTAACGGGTCTTGTTTAAGTCGCAACTTTGACCGGTTAGTTTTAAAGGAAAGTTTACGGTACAAAACACAAGATAAAGCGGTGACCGGATTGGAATGTGATTTAGACCCGACAAGTATGAAGACTTGTATATAATGGGTAAACTAAACACATTTTGGATTTTGAAGTAAAAACGACAAGGTTTGACCCGTTTCGGCTAATTCATGCAAACTAGTTACATAAATCGTACCGAACTCGTATATGCATAATGGATAACCGGATGAGTCATATACATGTTCCAATAGTTTTTATGCTTAAATAATGTTGTGATATCAGTAAGATATCAACAATTATGCCCCAAATGTATTTAAGACCAATTTAAGTCCCGAAAGGGTATTTCGGTCATTTTAAGGTTTATAAAAGAGGTTTAAAGGTAAACTGAGGTTTTGGTTCAAAACATTCTGTGAAAATATTTATTTTATGTTGTTATATCAGCAAGATATCATACATATGTGTGTTTAATCATTTATGGCCAAACTATGCACCGTAGGGGCATTTTGGTCATTTCAAATAAGCTTTAAGGTCAAATTTGGAAATCTGAGTTCAAGACTTATACTTACTGCTAAAGTACAAAAATTTATTTATAAAATCAGTAGGTAACAAGTCTTAGGCATTAAATATGGTTTTAAACCATACTATGCGCTTAATAAGCGTAAAAGTCGGTATTTGACGATATTTGAAATTTGTTTATAAAATTTTGAAGTTTTGATCAGTCTCTAAAGCTTAAAATATTTTATTTAACATATGAAATCATTAGGAAAAGGTTCGGTATCAAAATGATATGTAAATCTCATTTTATCAATGAAAATGGCATTTTCGTCAATACCGAATTTACACTAGAACTCTATGTTATGGTCAATATAAAATTTGAAAAAAAAATTCCAAAAATCCCTATATATTATTTCATAATAGTGGGTAGCAAGTTTGGTGCCAAAATTGGGTTTAAATATGATTTATGTTGAAAATGCCATTTGATTAACAAAAGCTTTAATTTTACGATATCTTGTATAACTTAAATTTGAGACCACAAACTGATGTCAAATTTTTAGGACATACTTATATATCAGTAATAAAACATTTTTTCCTTTCACATTTTCAAAAATCTCGTTTTAACAACAAAAGGGCATAATGGTAAATTTTAAGCAAATAAAGGAACATGCATGTAATCTCTGATTTCTAAGGGACCATGTAGTATAACTTCAGAGAGTTATACTAACATATAATATGGTCACAAAGGAATCCTAAGGCATAGCTAAACTAAGCTAAATCGGGTCAGAACTGAAAGTCAAAGCAAAAGTCTACTTTTGCGACTTTCGGTACATGTTCTTATAATATTTACCAAGTTGTTTAGGTGATAAAATGTATTTTATATCTTCTATATTATCAGTTATGATTTATTTTGCAAAAACTGACTCGTTTGACTTTTTTGTTAAGTAGTTTGACCCGACAATTGACCAAGTAAATGTGATAATTAGGAGGTGCCCTTTAAGGGTTTATTACCTACATAATTACCAACATATAGCCATATTCAATTCGAACAATGGCTGGACCGTTTATGATTTATCGCAAAGTCAAAGCAGAATTACGCTAACTTTGACTTTCGGTCCTTAAACTAACAAAAGCTTAACTACAGAAGCCAAGAACACTTACAAGGGTCCTTAGCACGAAAATTTGAACTATGAGAGCTTCCTTGTGAACCAGGGTGCTCTAGAGAATAAGCTTAGAGAGTTTGTATGTGAAAATTTGGAATGTGCAAGTTCAAGAGCTCATAACTTGCCCCTTTATATAAGATTTTGAATGTTCTAGGATCAAGGCAAGTGTCCCCCAGGTGAAATTTGATGCATACATGTGTCTAATGGTTTTTAGAAACCATTTGCATGCTGCTGAATTCGCCCTAGAGTTGCAGAGGATCTTGTGGAGATTGCAGGTTGCTTGCTGGGCACCTGCCAGTTTTGCTGGAAAAGGTCCTCCGTCGCGCCACGCGCCAGACCAGGCAATTCCTTGCATGCCACGAGAGGGTACCAAGTTTAAAGTTGTTTTGTTTGTTTGCATGATCAGTCCCTGCACTTTCTGAACGCGAATAACTGACTTTTTTAGCATGCATGGTCAACACAATCAGGTCTGGGGTGTTCTAGGGAGTGGGAACATGCATTTGTAAGTCTTGGATGCTTTGAAAATGTCCCTCGATTGAAGAATTGCTATATTTACACTTTTGACCCTTTTTTGGAAATTTCAATTTACATCACCAAATTGAATCGGATTTTTATAAAATTTATATCAGATATACATGAGGATATATTAACACATTACAAAGCTTTTGGGAACGTTAAAAGGTCACTCAGAGGTAAGAATTAACATGTTGACACTTTTAACCCCTGCGTTTCGTAACTTTTGATTTTTAAGCCCAAACGGCTTCTTGTGTCCGTCAATTTATTCAACAAAAAATATTAATATCTTATGAGGTCAATCAGAGGCACAATTTTGGCATGTTGACACTTTTGGTCCTTCTATTTACATCTTTACACTGTTTGACAGTTTTAGTCCCTCAAGTTATCTTTTAACATGATCAGGGTTTATGGCACGTGTCACCACTATATTGGACATGATTTTGCGATGTGTTACATCCTCACCCCCTTAAAAGAAATCTCAACCTCGAGATTTACTGAAATAAATGAGGGTATTTTAGTTTCATCGTGGATTCAACTTCCCACGTATACTCTGGACCTCTACGGGCATCCCATTTTACCTTGACGATCGGCACATGCTATCTTCGAAGCTTCTTAACCTGTCGATCCTCGATCGACCAAGGTTTTTCAATGAACTTCAAGCTTTCGTCAATCTGCACGTCCTTATGCGACATTGCTAGCGATTCGTAGGCTAGACATTTCTTCAAATTGCATATGTGGAATACATTATGTATTCCACTGAGTTCTTCAGGTAGGTTTAGCTTATATGCCACACTTCCGACACATTCGATGATCTCGAATGGTCCTATGTATCTTGGGCTCAGCTTGCCCTTTTTCCCAAAACGTATCACCCCTTTCCAGGGTGACACTTTGAGTAACACTTTATCACCAACTTCGAATTTTAGAGGTTTGCGCCTCATATCAGCATAGCTTTTCTGTTATCCCTTGCGGCTTTCAGATCATCGCGGATCTGAACAATCTTGTCCGTCGTCTCCAGGACTATATCAGGTCCTGATAATTGGGTTTCTCCAACTTCCGCCCAACAAACTGGCATTCTACACTTTCTTCCATACAAAGCCTCAAAAGGCGCTGCTTGAATGCTCGAATGATAACTATTATTGTACGACAATTCAATCAAAGGAAGGTGGTCATCCAAACTTCCACCCAAATCAATAACGCAAGCCCTGAGTATATCCTCAAGCGTTTGAATTGTACGCTCGTTTTGGCCATCTGTCTGAGGATGATATGCGGTGCTGAAATTTAGATGAGTGCCTAGGGATTGCTGAAAGTTTTTCCAAAAATGAGATGTGTATCTAGTATCCCTATCAGAGATAATAGATGCTGGCACTCCGTGCAGGGATACTATCTCATCCACGTATAGCTGAGCTAGCTTGCCAGAGCTGTGTGTTTCTTTTATAGGCAAGAAGTGAGCTGACTTGGTTAGTCTGTCGACTATAACCCATATCGTATCATTTCCACGTTTCGTCTTTGGTAACTTAGTAATAAAATCCATAGTTACCATTTCCCACTTCCAGGTGGGAAGTTCAGGCTGTTGTAGCAAACCTGACGGCTTTTGATGCTCGGCTTTAACCTGTGCGCACGTCAGACATTTAGCCACATAAGTGGCTTGTAGGATCGTTTGCACAACCAAAACGAGTCGTTCAGAAGAGTTGTTGTCAATACGAAAGGCATAATTCAGTCGTATCGATGTTGTTTCAGCTGATTTGCACAAGAATCACTTTAAATTGTCTCTTGTATTGAAAACACAACAATTTACAGGCTGGAGACACTTCGGCAGCACTTCGGCACCGGAATCAGGTTATTCCAAATGAAATGGTCAAGGCAACAATTTATAGGCATTCCATTTCGTGCGGAACAGTCTTCACACGAAATGGCATTTCATACGAAATAGCTTCATCATTTCGTGCGAAATAGCAAGTTGTTATTTCGTACGAAATGACAACTTGCTATTTCATGCGAAATGGTTATCAACCTATATCTTTCCATTTTTCTCGTATATCGTGCCCTGATCTTTCTAATCTATTACAAGACTCAATATAATACGAAGTCGACAGACATATGCACTAACAGACTCCCCCTTGGATGTCGACGAGTCTTCAGTACTAGTCTTCAGCATGTTGAGACTTCAATCTTTATCAGTCTACGTGCTCTTTTCCAAAGTATTATCCCTTTGTAAGCAACCTCAATCTTTTCTCTTCTCTCTTATCCACTTTCTCTTCCAGAATCACAACCTGGCTCTATACTCCTCTTGATCAGGTCTCTTGATTCTTTAAGCTTTTCACAGGTTCAGAATCGTCTCCTGGCTCTCCGTAGCAACAGGATCTGAAACCTGGCTTTAACGTCTTCAAACTCCCTCTTGGATCAACCTGGCTTTAATGCTTTCAAACTCCCCCTTTCAATCAGCTGGGATAGCAGTCTGAAATATGCTCTTGTTCCAAGATCGTGACCTGGCTCACACTCTGCTCAGGCTTAGACACAGGGATCTGCACAAATCTCTACCCAGAAATAAATTTCACAAATTTAAAATTTGACAAATTTAATCTCTGCTTACCACATGTAAAATCACTTTCAAACCATCACTTGAACATATCATCTAAAATGATTTAACATTTAAAAAAACTCAAATGACCATTTGTTAATAATTTTTTTTTAAAACTTTCCCAAACCAGTTCATCATGTTTAGTACTCGGAATTTTGAAAAACAGCTCTTCAACATCAGTTGTCGAAAATCTTTTTGATTTTTCGAAATTTATGCTAAAACACACTGAAAATCTTTTTGGATTTATGCAATTAAAGAAAAACAACAAAGTAATATTTACAAACCATATTTTTGTGAGTTTGTGTAAGAGGATCATATCAGTTTTTGAGACCAATCCCTAGCACCGTTGAGCTTTAAACACTTTAAGTTCTAAACAATTCACTTAGATTGTCAGTATACTGATCCACTTAAATTTTCACACAAAGTTCAACTGTTTCGAGATACGAGATTAGTGTTTTAAGGACTTAAACTTATTCGCGTGTACCACCTCAGAATATACTCCCGTATCCAGACTCCTATATTCAGTCTTACAGGTGAATGTACACTAGTGATATCTGTAAAAGGTTAGATGCGAGACCATGAGAGCTCAGGCTATTGCTTCCGCAAAATCAGAGAGATGATGGTTCGACTTTATGTGGGTCCCCCTTGGGGATCTTCTTTACAACAGCACATGATTAGCATTTTTCAATGATTCATCATTTTTTATGCTGAGGGCGGGCTTTAAGATTAAAGCAATGCAAAGTATTATACGAGGACTAGGCTATTGCTCCCGTAAAATTTGAAGTCCAGGTATAATACCCCAGATATCACCACGCACAAAGACCTAGTATGTCAGAAATAGAAAGCCCTTCAAACAAGATTTCGGGGGTTACCCATATATCCGAGAGATGTTCCCAACGAGATAAGTAAGTTTTGAAATTAGGTTTATATCTCGAACACAATCTACTAAGCGTGCAAAAACCTACTGGCATATCATCAGTGAGACCGTTTATCACATTTTAACTTTCCAATTCTTTAGCATGCTGTGATAGTCCACTGATGTACTATCATTTCCTCTTTTTCACAACAAAACTCTTTTTTTTATTTTATCATATTTTTAACTTTTTCAAATTTTCTAATGTTTTTGGATTTTCTGAAAATTTTTACTCCCCCTAAAATTCAAAACATTTAAAGAAAATTTGACAAACTGATGAGAATCACTTCAATTCGCCATCCACTTGGCATAAACAATCAGAACTCCCCCTGACAACAAACTATTTTCCCATAATGATTTCAAAACACTTAAGTTTGTTTTAATCAAAAATGGTTTTTCCGGAAAATTAGTTTTGTTGATATTTACAAACCACTTGTAGGTTTGGGGATTATTTCATCACATTGTTTTCTCAACCAATTAACTGAAAGTTAAATCAAGTTCAACTTAATGACCTTGATTAACCACTTGTATGTAAAAACCTTCTTCAACCACTTGTAGGTTCTCATCACCAATACCACTTGTAAATTGAAATATAACAATTTTAAGAAAACTACCACTTGTAGGTCGAAATCACTTTAGTGAATTTCTTAAGAAAGATGCCGATTCCTGCTCTACGATTACCAACTTGGGAGTTCCGGCAAGTCAGGTTCTTAGTCATGATAGGTTCTATCCCAGTTACCAACCTGGGATGACCCATCTTCATCTGGTTTCTTTGATTTCTTCTCATAAAATTCCTTTACCCCTTTGACCTTCCCGTCAACCATTTTTCCAAATATATGCTTCACTTTGGGGTTAAACACTTTTTCAACATCAAAATATTTCTTTTCAGAAAAAAATTGATTTGAAATCTCAATTTTTCCAACCTTTTGCTTAAAATTCTCAGCCCGCAATGGTGGAAAGTTTGCATCATCCATTGGCAGCACTGAATTTTCAACTTTTGATTCAACTTGTGGCTCTCCTGACTTTATGGAATCAGATTCATAGCCATAACTATCATCAGATTTCTTAACAACCCATTTGTGGTTATCAAGATTCACTTTTCTTTTGTAAAAACTTGTTGAACTTTCACCAACCTCAAACTTTGAATTTTTAAAAACTTTAAATTGTTTGGTTGGTGTTTCATTCTCAACCATCTTTTATTCCAGTTTTTCAGAGACTTCCTGTTTTGTTTGAATTGCCTTTGGACAATTCCTGGCAATATGTCCAACTGTTTTGCATTGAAAACAAGTTCTTGTCTCTTTCTTCTGAGCAACTTCCTTCTTCATTTCCTCTTGCTTCTTCGCAAGGAATTCTTTATTCGATTGTTTCCAGAATGATTTCTTTTCCTCTTCTTCCGAGCTTGAGCCTGAAACAAATACAGTTTTTGTTTTAGAAATTTTCTCATTTTTATGATTTTCTGGTGAAATAAAACCCAAACCTTTCTTTTTGAAATTACCATTATGGTTTGGTTTCTTTCGATAACCTGAACCAGAACTGTAACCCTTTTTCTTGTTTAAACGTTGTTGAACTCTTGAGGTGTAAGGTCTTGGTTTTTCAGAAAGATTTACATCTTTTATTTCAGAAATATTGATTTTTGTTAGTTTGAAACCCTTTTTAATCATTTCAGTTTTAACACCTCTTATTGGAAATTCTTCATCAGAAAATAATTTGTCAGAATCTTTCAAAGTATAAACTACTTTGAATGTTTTGTCATTCAAATTATTTTTTGATAACAGAAATTCTTTATTATAAACCCGTTTGCCCTTTTTGACTGTTTGACTTGACGTTTCA
This sequence comes from Helianthus tuberosus, assembly GCA_030545235.1. Classification (NCBI taxonomy): domain Eukaryota; kingdom Viridiplantae; phylum Streptophyta; class Magnoliopsida; order Asterales; family Asteraceae; genus Helianthus; species Helianthus tuberosus. The sequence continues at coordinate 120,463,494 of CM060433.1, forward strand.
GTCTTTGACTCTGAATTTGACTCCAACTTTGACTCCTCGGTTTCATCTTTATCTAACACTTGATCGACCACTTTCTTTATTAACTCGGACTCATGATCAGTATCAGACGAAGTGAAAGTAACATCAATGTTATCTGGCAAGTTATCTGAAGATTCAGATTTCCATTGTAAATTGGTTGCCTTTTTGACTCTTTCCGAATTAGGATTTCGTGGAGAATATCCATTTTCAAGCGGAGGCGGACACTTTGTATAACTGGCACTATGTTTCTTACCAGAATTCTTTTCTTCAGTATCCTCTTCTTCAAATGCCTTCATGCCTTCAACTGTTGGATAAATCCTGTCAATAACATAAGAAGTACATGAGTAACTTTTTAACAACCTGTTTACCCTTTCTGTTTCTATCCTCTGGGTTTCCAATTTCTGTTCCAGCACAGCACACTTCTCAATGTAATTATTGACGATTTTCTGCTTTGTCATGAAAGCTCCTTGAAGTGTCTTCATAGCTGTTGCTTGTTCACTGCTTGATTGGTTGTATTGATTCATAGCTTTGTTTAGAACATCATAGGATTCTTTCAATCTGTTCATGTTATGAATCAAAGTACTGTTTTGCTTCTTCACTGCTTCACAGGTTTCACATTTCACAGGATTTTTTCGTGCATTAGCTTCTACTTCAATCGTAAAAGCTGGAACTTCTTTCACCTTTTTCTTTATCACACAAAATTCTTCATCATCACTGCTAACTTGTTTTTTAACTTTCTTCTTTTTCACTCAAACTTTCTTATCATCATTGTCATCACTCTCCTCTAGCATTCTTAAATGCTCTTTCATTCTGTTTGCATAATAATCATCATTATCACTATCTTCATCAACTCGAGCAACAAAAGCTTTATGATCTGAAATCTTATTAGGATCAAAGTCATCCCAACTAAAACCTTTTAGTAGCCTTTCATCATCTTGATCTATCAAACATGCTTTACTGTCAGCTGAAATATATTTGTCCCAGCTGAATCCTTTATTATCTTGATTGACACAATAAGCTTTCTTTGATTCTTCAATTTCCTTCCTAGCATGTGCAGTTTGTGACGATTGTTGTTGATGTGGCTGTTGAGCAACTTGATGATAGATTGCTTTCCGATAATAATCATTGTTGTTGAAAGGATTTTGAGCTCCACTTGCTTCGCGGTTTGTGCATTCTCGCTTGAAATGCCCTTTTTCCCTGCAACGAAAACATGTAACTTTAGATTTATCAAAACCTAAAGTAGAAACATTAGCATCACGGAAGTCATCTCTTCCTGTGATCTGTTTGAATTTCTCAGCTCTTCTCAATACACTTGCCAAACACCACTTTATATCCATTAATTCCATCTCCTCAGCATCAATCTGATCGTAATCCTCTTTTGTCAACATTGGATTTCCGATCCTACATGCAACTAAACTCTCATATGACTCTAACACAGTCCCTAACAAAGACATGTGACCTTTTGCAACCTCTTCCGAGAAATTTTGACCATTTTCAAGGTTTAATACAATGTTGCATTGTAACATCTTGCCATTTTTGTTTGCTGAAAAGTTTGGATCATATGATGAATATGAAGAAAATCCTGTTTTGCTGTTTGATCCCTGAGATGACCCTCCAGAAGAACTTTTAGCATTGAATGCAGTTTCGATCTTTGGTGATATGTCCGTCTTATCATTGATGCCTCGTTTGTAATATAAACCAATATCTTGTTCACCATCAAAATCCTTCATTCTTGAAATCTTTCGTTGTTCCATCTCTTGAGCTTCAAGTTTTTCAATAAACTTACCCAGTGTCAAATTGCTAAATCTTTCTTATTTCTCAACATCATAAGGTACGTGCCCCAAACCTCATGTGGCAACGCATCAGCCAATTTTTCAATCAATTCTTCATTCTCTTTTGTGATACTCAACCTCTTCATGTTAACTATCAAATTGCAATATCTTTCTATGATCTGCTTGGTGCTTTCAGTTCTTAAACCACGAAATAGATCGAATTCTTTTTTCAAGAGTGATTTTATGTTTTTGATCATTTCTTTACTTCCAACAAACTTCGATTTTAATGCTTTCCAAATTGAATAAGCACTTCCATTGTGTTGCAGTAAAACCAAGATATCTTCCTTAACAGCTTGATGCAAAAGACTAGTCATCATCTTTTCATCTTTGTATTTCTTTTTCTCTTCAACACTTAGATTTTTAATAGCAATAACCTCTTCATCATCATTCACCGGTCTAACATATTTTGTTTCAACACATTCCCAAGCATCCAAGTAATTTGCTTGAACCCAATTTTCGAATCGCTCCTCCCATCCCTTATACTCCTCAATATTCATAAGCTTTGGCGGTTTTTGCATGGTGCCCGTTTCATTTTCTAACATTGTGTTCTGTGCAATAGTAATCGGAGTAGCAAATGCGTTGTAAAACTCTTCCTCCATGATTCGGTTTCAAAAATTTCACAAAATCAGCTTTTCAAGCAAAATGACACAATTCACACGAAATAGTCCTTGATGCGAAATGAATTTTCACACGAAATGATGATTTCGTGCGAAATGACCAAACAAAATGACTACTAGAAACGAAATGAGTTGATTTCGTATGGAATGAATAATCTGGTGCGATTTCGTGCGAAATGAACTAGTGCAATTTGATTTCGTGCGAAATAAAATGCTCAATTCGTGCGAAATGCTGCTGATGTCATCAAGTCGGCCATGTTTTTGTCAAATTGATCAGGTTTTAGTCCGATTTTAGGTCGGAAACTTTCAAGGGTTTGTTAAAACACTATTACACACATTATATTTGAAAATTATGCCATTTTATCCGTGAAAATTCAATTAATTTTGAAAATAAGGTGTAGAAATCAGAATTATCAGCTGAAATGGTAAGAACTCTTCCTCCTGAGCTCTGATACCACTTGTAGGATCGTTTGCACAACCAAAACGAGTCGTTCAGAAGAGTTCTTGTCAATACGAAAGGCGGAATTCAGTCGTATCGATGTTGTTTCAGCTGATTTGCATAAGAATCACTTTAAATTGTCTCTTATATTGAAAACACAACAATTTACAGGCTGGAGACACTTCGGCAGCACTTCGGCACCGGAATCAGGTTGTTCCAAATGAAATGTTCAAGGCAACAATTTATAGGCATTCCATTTCGTGCGGAACAGTCTTCACACGAAATGGCATTTCATACGAAATAGCTTCATCATTTCGTGTGAAATAGCAAGTTGTCATTTCGTACGAAATGGCTATTCTATTTCGTGCGAAATGGTTCTCAACCTATATCTTTCCATTTTTCTCGTATATCGTGCCCTGGTCTTTCTAATCTATTACAAGACTCAATATAAGACGAAGTCGACAGACATATGCACTAACATGGCTATAGATTTCTTCAAACCTATCCACCAATAATTTGCCTTTAAATCCTAGTACATCTTATCACTGCCTGGATGGACTGAATATTTTGAACTATAAGCTTCTTGAAGAATCACATCTCTTAGTCCTCCGTGGATTGGAACCCAGATTCGACCATTTAATCTAAGGATTCCATCCTTGCCATAAGACAATTGATCAGTAGTTACGCCCAACTTCTCATTCGGGAAGTTAGCTTCTAAAATAGCTTCCTTTTGAGCCGCTAACAACCTTTCATTCAAGCTATTCTTTAGTTCAATGCTTTTGGCATTGATCCTGATTTCCTGATCAAAGCATCAGCGACTACATTCGCTTTGCCTGGATGATAGCGTATCTCACAATCATAATCGTTTAGCGTTTCCATCCAACGACGTTGTCTCATGTTAAGATCCTTTTTATTAAACAGATGTTGGAGGCTCTTATGATCAGAATAGATCACACACTTGGTTCCATATAAATAATGCATCCAAAGCTTTAGTGCAAATACAACAACACCCAATTCCAAATCATGGGTGGTGTAGTTCTTTTCATGCACTTTTAATTGACGGGATGCAAAGGCAATGACATTGCCTCTCTGCATGAGCACACAACCCATTCTTGTGTGCGATGCATCGCAGTAAACAACAAACTCTTCAATCCCTTCTGGAAATGTCAACACATGAGCATTGCTTAATTTCTGTTTAAGAATCTCAAACGATTCTTGTTGCTTGGGACCCCAGTCAAACTTGACATTCTTTCGAGTTAACGAAGTTAGAGGTGCAGCAATCCTTGAAAAGTTTTCACAGAAACGTCTGTAGTATCCTGCTAGACCTAAGAAGCTGCGAATTTATGTAGGTGTTTTAGGCGCTTGCCAATTCATAATCGCTTCAATCTAGCTGGATCCACCTGGATACTACGCTCACTTACCACATGTCCAAGAAATTGGACTTCACGAAGCCAAAACTCACATTTGGAAAACTTGGCGTAGAGCTTCTCTTGCTGTAGAAGTTTAAGGATACACCGGAGATGTTTTTCATGATCGGCTTGACTCTTTGAATAAATAAGAATGTCATCAATAAAGCCAATGACAAACTTGTCTAGATACGGCTTGCAAACGCGATTCATGAGATCCATGAATGCTACAGGTGCATTAGTGAGCCCAAAAGGCATCACCAAGAACTCGTAGTGTCCATATCGTGTTCTGAATGCGGTCTTCTGCACGTCTTCGGTTCTGACCTTCAACTGATGATAACCTGACCTTAGACCAATCTTGGAGAAGTAACTTGCTCCTTGAAGCTGGTCGAACAAATCATCGATCCTGGGCAATGGATATCTGTTCTTAATTGTAACTTTGTTCAACTCTTGATAATCGATGCATAGACGCATCGAGCCATCTTTCTTCTTCACAAATAGAATGGGCGCTCCCCAAGGAGATGAGCTTGGTTGAATAAAACCTTTCTCTAACAATTCATCCAATTGTGTTCTTAATTCCTTCATTTCTGTCGATGCCAACCGATAAGGTGCTCTTGCAACAGGTGCTGCTCTAGGAATAATATCGATTCTGAATTCTACTTGTCTGTCTGGGGGTAAACCAGGTAACTCTTTAGGAAAAACGTCTGGATAATCAGAAATAACAGGAATGTCTTCGATCTTTGGCTTTGGCTCATCAACAGTCACCTGTGCCATGTAAATGACACAACCTTTCTTCAAACATCTCGATGCCTTAAGCATAGATACTTGCTTAGGCCATTCATACTAGGTATCTCCTTGAATTATAAGTGGCTCACTATAAGGAGTCTTAATAACCACTTGTTTCTTATCATAGACAATTTGGGCTTGGTTATGAGATAACCAATCCATGCCTATGACTATATCGAATCCTGCTAATTTCAATGGAAGCAAAGACAGCGGAAAAGAATGATTCCTAATGGATATAAAGCATCCATCTAAGATTGTTGAAGCAGTCTCTATGGTACCATCGGCCAATTCTACTTCATACTTTATGTTTAGAGTTTTAACAGGCAGATTTAACAGTTTACAAAATTTATTGTCTACAAAAGACTTATCTGCACCAGAATCAAATAAAACTCTAGCATATACATCATTGATAAGGAAAGTACCTGTTATAACATTATCGTTCTGTACTGCTTCCTGTGCATTCATCTGGAAGACTCGAGCATTAGTCTTTTTGACCTCTTCAGGTTTCTTTGCAAATTTGGGGCAGTTAGTCCTTATATGCCCCTTCTCGTTGCAACCATAACAGGTTGCATCCTTCATCTTTTTGCAATCCAAAGTTCTATGCTCTTTGGACTTGCAGATCCCACAAACTTTAGGCTTCGACTGCGATTGCGATTGTGATTCGAACTTGCATTTTCCAAAGTGGTTTTTCTTGCAGACTTTACACCTGGGCTTCTCCCTTGTCTGCTGGGTATCCTTTCTAAACCCAGAACCCTTATTGTGCTCGAAGTTCCCTTTTCGCTTCTTATCGGAGCGACGGGAATTCCCATCCTGTCGCTTTCGCTTACCTTCATCCGGAGCTTTGATAGACTTGTTTCTGATTGCATCAAGTGTGAGAGATAGAGACAGGTCCACCACTGACCTGAACGTAGTAGGTCTGGATGCTTTCACATTTCCCTTGATTTCTGGAGCCAAACCTCCTATAAAACGTGCTATGCACTTTGGTTCCGGTGTAACTAAATAAGGAACCAATCGGGACATGGTATTAAAGCTTGTAAGATAAGCTTGGCAATCCAAATTCTTCATGACCAGAGTCAAGAAGTCTGTTTCAATCTTTTCTACCTCATGTTGAGGACAGAAGTTATCCTTGATCAATGCTACAAATTGTTCCCAAGACATGTTATATAATGGGATCTTCCCTGTGGATTGGATTAACGACCTCCACCAAGCCAAAGCTTCACCCTTAAATGATTGTGAAACAAACTTCACAATATCCTGTTCTACACAACCACTGATATCAACTACAGTATCCATCTGATCGAGCCATGTCATGCAATCAATGGCTCCTTTTTCTCCTGTAAAGTCCCTTGGCTTGCAAGAGACGAAGTATTTGTAAGAGCAAGTCTTGACACGTGGCTCCTGATTAATCACAATTTTCTTAGACGGGAGACTCTTCTGATTAGACAAGTAACAAGAGTTGTCCTTATTTGACTCATGGGTTTTAGAAGGGGGCTTACTATGAGCCACAGATTGAGTCTTTGTGCGAGTATTACGTGGTTCCTTGAACTGTCTGTCAATAGCTCTAGTAACAGCATTGTCTATCAATGCTTGAAGATCTGCACCAGCTACATTTATTCTGGTGGTATCATTTCTCTCCCTTGGATGACTTTTAACCTCTTCTGATTCAGACATACTGAAGCTTGATTGCTATAAAACAAATTGACAATAGTTTGTTCAGAGGTTTATTATGGAATCATCATTTTCGATGATTCATTAACCATGGTAAACATAGACCATAGTGGTTAATTTATTATCAGGTTTATTTTAAAATTTACCTTATAATTAATCCCAGTTATAAACTATTAATGATATTGAGGTTAGCACAAAAGGCCTAGTTACGAGGATAAGCCATGATCTTACAAGATCGAGGCATTAAGGTGTGAACATAGTTCATCACCTTTCTTGACAGGGAGTCATAGACTACAACTGCCATTTGTCTCTAACGGACAATAAGTATGGCCCGTAGGCACTTCATCACTAATGGATGTTTAATAATATGATCATCTTATTTGATGATTTGAACCATGATTTCTAGATCATTAGGCTAGATAAAGAATTTGGGAGAATCCAATATAAAGATAACATGTGTGACTTTATCGAATCACATTTGCCAAGAGTGGAAACACGTTCTCAGGTGTTAACAAGGATTTATCATCTTAAAAAGGTTTTACCATCATGGCCATGTCTAGAGTGACATATAGGCTAGGTTATACCTTTAAGATTTTCTTTTAATACATAATGGCAGATCAATTTAAAAATTGAATTGATACTTTGATTTGTTTTATATAGTACATGCATATAATGACAAATAAGAATTTAAAAATAAAAGATTCCATAAATGTCTTAAGAAGTACGATAGTCTTGCCCTAAACGGGACTTTTAAAGAAATAACATTGTCCACGCAGGGACAGAAACAAGAAAGACAAGTCCACGCATGGACCAAATACATAAATAAAATGTCCACACAGGGACTTAATAAAAATACAAAACAAACAAATAAATAAGGATTTTTAATAATCCCTCTTCTTCTTCCCCTTTATAAGGTTTGCCAAACCATTTAGTAGACCCCGGTGGCTCCTATGCTCCTCGTCTACCCTTTGCTCCACCTTGTGCAACCGTTGGAGGATTTCCTGCTGCTGCGGTGGTTGAATCTGTGGCGGCTGCGGCGGCTGCTGCTGCTGAGGTTGAGGAGGTGGTTGGTATTGATACCCATATGCTGGGTACCCAGTTGGGTACGTAGCTGGAAAGGGTCCAGGGTAGAGAGCATTGTAGTTTGTTGCCTCGAGGTACGGGTCAACGGCAGGGGCATTATTGTAGTTATAACCCGAATAAGTTGGCTGCTCGAACGGGTTGTACCCAGCTGCACCTAGGTAAGATGGGATTGGGTTTTCATAACCCATTTGTGGTGCTGGTGCGACTGGCGCAGAGTCGACTACAGAAACTGGGTTTGAAGGCCCACCCATTTGCGGGTCTTCATACAACGGTGGGTAGTGGCTGTTGCTGGAGTGTTGGGGGGTGCTGAAGTGAAATCACCCACGCACGGACATCCGTGCCCCTCTTCTTCGCCTCGGTGGTTCTGGAGGCAGTTGCTGCTCTTGTGCTGGCGGTGGCGGTGGCGTGACCGCCTGAAAATGCGGGTCCTCAGAAGGGACCTATTGGTGAGGTGGTGAGTTGTGGTGAGGGGGAGTGTACTCCAACTTGTATGTAGCCCATCTTTCAGAAAAAATGTCAGAGCCCCTGTAAGGCGAACCATGAAAGGATGATCCGCTAGAAATCTCAATGGGATGCGTCGGCGTCCCAGTCGGTGGTAGTTCAGGATCTGGATCCTCGTCCATCTCCATGTCCTGTATCTCAGGATAATGATCGGCTGGTCCAAAAGGGTTTGGACCCTCTGGTTCTTGTACCTAGTTCATCGGGTTGAACCGGCTTTGGAAATAGGGAGTTGGGTTCTGGAAAGAACTGTGAGAACCCGAACGCTGCAACGGGATAAAAGAATGATGCGAATCATGGGGCTCATCGTATTGTTGTGGCCCGAATGAATGGTGGTAGGACGGTGAGGAACTGAGTGAGACTGAGCGTCTCGCGGGCTCCAAGTATGTTCTCCAGTCTTCGTGGGGACCAGAGCTAAGTGTTGCAGATGGAATACGCCAGTGAGATGGTCCGGCTTCATGGTCGTTCCTAGCAGTCATTGGAGCTTTTCCTCTTCCTCCTCGGCCTCTCACTCTTGGTGGCATTTTTTCTTTTGAACCTGTCAAAACAAAAGGAACAACAAAAGACAAAAACAATTAAGATTAGGATTAATCCTAAGTCCTTTGCCTTGACTCGAAAGTCAAGGAATGTGCAACTGTGTCATTGAGATTAAACACAAAAGACTAGTGTTTAATTCACTCAATGTTGGCTATGATACCAACCTGTCACACCCCGATATTTCCACGTATTACCGGTGGGCCCGGTGGGGAGTATCGTGATGTAGTTGATATCATCATAGACAATTAATCACAGTTTAATGCACAGCGGAAGTCTAAAAGTAATAATGCAAACCGAATTTGAAAGTATAATAAAATATTATACAACGGTCGATAATGGATCCACAGGCGGATCTAAAACAAAAGTAAACTTTGTTCGACAGACTTAAAGTATTAAGAGCTTGCAAGACTCTTTAACTAATACTCAGGAGCTTCCAGCCCATTACGTGTAGTACTTGCACTTAATCTTTTTGAAAAACATGTCAGTTTACATTGGTAAATACAATTAACTGACTCTTTTTGAAGACATTTAAGAAAATTGATTTAAATGCACAACGCACAAATATTCTTTTTCACTTGGGACAATTATTCAAAATAATATTGTATACAGATTTATATGTTTGTCGTACGTTCGGAGCCCGGGTTTGAAGTGCCGGGTTAAGATTAATAGACACACCACTAGTATAAGCCCACAAGAAGTTTCCTCACGAGTGAGATACCGTTTTACATACGCAACTGTCAGGTGTATGCCTACACCTCGTGCTTAAGTCGTGGCCATTTCAAATGAATGAGCCGAGGATATCCAGGACACGGTCATATTAACCCTAAAATGCTTAGATCAAACAAAATAGATTAAAACGGGTTATCTCAATGATTTAACCACTAATCGATTAAATATTCAATACCTGACCAAGCGGTAATAATTTACCGTATCCCAAGCCCGTATAAGGGAAAATAAGTTAATAGTATTTACCTGAGCTAAATGAAATTTATTCTCAGTCGTATTTTCTAATCAGCAAGTACAAGGAGCTTTTACTAGGCTCCTAATCTGGAATGAAGGTTTTAATAACCTATTAGATTCCTAACGGGTCTTATTTAAGTCGCAACTTTGACCGGTTAGTTTTAAAGGAAAGTTTACGGTACAAAACGCAAGATTAAGCAGTGACCGGATTGGAATGTGATTTTGACCCGACAAGTATGAAGACTCGTATATAATGGTTAAACTAAACAAATTTTGGATTTTGAAGTGAAAATGATAAGGTTTGACCCGTTTCGGCTAATTCATGCAAACTAGTTACATAAACTGTACTAAACGCGTATAAGCATAATGGGTAACCGGATGAGTCATATACATGTTCCAATAGTTATTATGCTTAAAACATGTTGTGATATCAGTAAGATATCAACAATTATGCCCCAAATGTATTTAAGACCAATTTAAGTCCCGAAAGGGTATTTGGTCATTTTAAGGTTTATAAAAGAGGTTTAAACGTAAATTGAGGTTTTGGTTCAAAACATTCTGTGAAAATATTTATTTTATGTTGTTATATCAGCAAGATATCATACATATGTGTGTTTAATCATTTATGACCAAACTATGCACCGTAGGGGCATTTTGGTCATTTCACATAAGCTTTAATGTCAAATTTGGAAATCTGAGTTCAAGACTTATACTTACTGCTAAAGTACAAAAATTTATTTATAAAATTAGTAGGTAACAAGTCTTAGGCGTTAAATATGGTTTTAAACCATACTATACGCTTAATAAGCGTAAAAGTCGGTATTTGACGATATTTGAAACGTTTATAAAATTTTCTAGTTTTGATCAGTCTCTAAAGCTTAAAATATTTTATTTAACATATCAAATTAGTAGTAAAAGGTTCGGTATCAAAATGATATGTAAATCTCATTTTATCAATGAAAAGGGCATTTTCGTTAATACCGAATTTACACTAGAACTCTATGTTATGGTCGGTATAAAATTTGACAAAAATTTCCAAAAATCCCTAAATATTATTTCATAACAGTGGGTAGCAAGTTTGGTGCCTAAATTGTGTTTAAATATGATTTATGTTGAAAATGCCATTTAATTAACAAAAGCTTTCATTTTACGATATCATGCATAACTTAAATTTGAGACCACAAACTGATGTCAAATTTTTAGGACATACTTATATATCAGTAATAAAACTTTTTGTCCTTTCACATTTTCAAAAATCTCGTTTTAACAACAAAAGGGCATAGTGGTCAATTTTAACCAAATAAAGGAACATGCATGTAATATCTGATTTCTAAGGGACCATGTAGTATAACTTCAGAGAGTTATACTAACATATAATATGGTCACAAAGGAATCCTAAGGCATAGCTAAACTAAGCTAAATCAGGTCAGAACTAAAAGTCAAACCAAAAGTCTACTTTTGCGACTTTCGGTTGCGAACAGAGCCTAAACTCAGAATTGTCGGGTTGAACATGCCTAAACATGTTCTTATATTATTTACCAAGTTGTTTAGGTGATAAAATGTATTTTATATCTTCTATATTATTAGTTATGATTTATTTTGCAAAAACTGACTCGTTTGACTTTTCTGTTAAGTAGTTTGACCCGACAATTGACCAAGTAAATGTGATAATTAGGAGGTGCCCTTTTTAGGGTTTAATACCTACATAATTACCAACATATAGTCATATTCAATTCGAATAATGGCTGGACTGTACACCCACCCCGTAACCCGGGTGATTATGCACAATTGATACACTTACAGCGGAAACAAACTAAACTTTCATTAAAAATTATAATAGTCTGAGTACAACACTTTATTTATTTACAAACTTTTGGCAACTAAGAACTCCTTGATCTTCTAAAACTCCACAATTGTCAAGTAGTTACTTACCTGAGATAAGTATACTCAAAACGACGTCAGATATGTACTGGTGAGCTCATACTATACAATTTTTATAAAGACATACCACAATTTACATTATATGCATACACAATATGGGCATGTGACCACATTATAGTCAGGTTGGGCCTCATTGAACCTTATAGGTCACATTTGACTTGTCACAAACCACCGTACAAGAGACATACTGGTCCTCCAGCTGTGTCCCCCTACGACCGTCACATAGGTATGAGTGTGTGTCGCTGGACCTTATAAGCACGAAGTGCCTGTGGGTACAACACCTTATTACCCTTCCCAGAGTGACACACCTCATTAAGCATAATAGGATTGTAACACCCTATTTTCTATTTAACGGTTTTATATGCAAATACCAACAATTAGATGTGTAGCTAAGACTACACATACTATAAAAAAAAATACGGGTTTATTAAAACTTTTACAAATTATAAATTATTCTACATAACGTGATCGAATTCGTTGTTTAAAATATACAACGTGGCAAGGTGCGGAAGCATGTAACTATATCGTGTTCGGTTCTTCGTTGAGCTTGATCGTCTCTCGGCATCCAAAATGTACCTACATTTCATAAACATGAAATGCTTTAGTCATACTGGGATTAAAACGTGATTAAACGAGTCCGGGAAACAGTTGATTCTAAAAACAAGAATTTGGAAATGACCTCCACCGTAACTTACGGTGGCACCGTAAGTTACGGTGGCCCCTGTAATGTTATTTTCCTACCGTACAACAGTAGGCAACCACCGTAGCATTTTCATCTCCACCGTAACTTACGGTGGCACCGTAAGTTACGGTGGACTCTGTAACAGCCCAGTTTCCTTTTTGCCGTAATTGACACGAAATCTTTCGTATCTTTCAAACCGCTTGTCCGTTTAACCTACCGTTTCTTCCTACGTGATTGTGATTTGATTCTCCATCACATGGAGTTAAAATCCGACATCCGGCTTAATAAATTCTGAGACTTTTATGCCTTCGGCTTATTATCTTTTTACAAGATTTTGACCCGTTTACGCATTTTTCACACAAACATATTTGTTTGACCTTTTTATCACATACACTACTTCAACTTAAGGTTATTTACCATATTAGGTTCTAACCACAGGTTTATTACACAATTTAAACCCATTTTCACTTGTATGCTTATTTTGACCCGTTAAGGGTATTTAAGCACTTTCGAGCCTAATTTCGCTTTTGATTACTTCTAGCAATCCATCACCACATTTCTTATCATATAATCTCCCACCACAACTGAATTTATGGTGGGTTTAATGTGGTGATCTATAAAAACCAATTTTTACCTCTCGGATCATTATTCTACGGCAAAAACTCAAATAGTGCCATTTGACTAGTATAATACTTCTTTCAGCTTCTATACTTATTCTAAGTATTTATCTAATCATAAAACTCGTTTCCAAACAACCTTTAAAGGTTGTTTGTTCAAATTAGCTAACAAGGGCGTTTTGGTCCTTCTTAGTCTTTCAATTACGACAAGGTCTTTTGAGAGCATGTTTGACCCATGATTCTTCTTTTGAATTATGATCTTGCTCGAAAAGTCAATATGCTTTTCAAAACGCCACTACCCTCTTTTAAAACATTCGGTTTACCCATTTAAGTAACCCATTGTCTATCTAAGACTTCATTAAATACTCATTGAACCTTACGTTCTCAATGAATCATTACTCTATTACACATACCTGGCTCGGGTCAATGTATTGACCCGATTTAATGCCTTGCTATAATATTCGCTAAATAGTAGCGATGCAAATATCATTTCTACATTTATTCCTGAAATCATATAACTCGACAAGAATCATTAGTCGCTATTATCAAAAGGTGGTATCTTCACCCTTTGACCCGTTTGGTCTAAATGACCGATTATATTGGCGAGATGACATGTATTTTCATCTCGACTATATGACTCGCTCCGATTTACATCGTGCGGTCGCTTTACTTATAATTCATTTCTTAACACTTTTCGGCCTATTAAGGCTTACTTCATAAGTGTCTTTTAAAGCCAATAGTTATGGTCGATGCATGACCAATTTACCGTTTTACCCTTATTGTTTGTTTTGGTTTACCCTATAAGGTAACCATTCAAAAGTTCATTTTCCATTTGTCATAAAATGATCAAATTACCGATTTAACTCCTTTTAAACCATCAACATGGTTTCTCGTCATACTCGACTATCTTGTTCCGTACGTTTACACGCCGGAACATCATACCTTAATTATGTATTTATCTTATTCGTAACTAATACGATAAGAGAATATTCTAAAATATAAGACTAGTGTAAGTTATACTTACCTTGCATCCGAATTATGCTTTTTCCTTCATTCTTGATTCGTTTGACCCGCATTCACTCCAAGCTTCACCTAGCTTGTTTAAGCGCCAACTATTATCCATCATTTCACAAGGTGGTTAGTTTAGTCATAACTTAATACGATCATTCCACCCTACACATTTTATATTCAAGAATTATCATTCATCGTATTATAGGTCGGTTTGACTGTTTAAAGTCAACGGCCTATTAATCATAAGTGATTACATGATGTAGCTTTACTACTCATTTAACTACTTGGTCAAATACACGGTAGCATCATACTTAGGCTACCGTTTATTCACTTCGTTTACCAAGTTTTATAACCATAATTCATCGAATTAACACTACATTAATCTTTCTTAACACATGATGATATCAAGCTTCATTTTTTAACATGAATTTATCATCATTTCCATTCTTTTTACACCAAACCCAATTCATGGTAATTATGATTCATGTACTCAAACACCTAAATGGTTCAAGTAGCATACTTTTATTATCTAATATGAGGATTCTAATCACAATTTAGACACTAACATCATCATATCATAAAAACCCATCTCTATCATGTATGAACAAGTACTCAATCATGTAAATTTGTTCAAGTACTTTGTTTCTACTATCAACTATGATGATTTCTAGCACAATTATATCATCATCTTCATTATCTAGCCATAACCCACTTAGCACATACAAGGGAAATCATCAATTCCCTAGTTTTCAACACTAGTTCATCAAATTGTTAACTAGGGTTGTTCCTACACATAAATTTCTTCACAACTACACTCATGGATTCATCATCCATTCCCAAATTGTGATTTTGAGTGTTCATCATAACTTCAAGACATCACCAAATTACAAAATTTAACATACCTTACGATCCCTTTGACTTGGTGATCATTTATACGCGTTCATGCATTGATTTGGGGCTTGATTCGAGCTCCAATTTGGTGAATTTGTTGATTTTAGGGTTTGAGCTCTCTTGGTCGCTCCTGATGATCGATCCACACAAAGTGTGTGTGGTGTGTGTTTTTTTTATTAATAGAACTTGTTCCCTTTTTGACGATTTTGGTCCCTCAAGTTTTGTTAACTAGTAAGTAGGCTACAACCTACTTATTTTCAACAATACTTTGTTTTGTTAACTAGGTTAAACTTTGCTAGTTTAACTTAGTGAGTTCGGGGTAGTCATAACCCGTTTTATTTTAAGTCCCGTTAGCTCGGGCCTTCTATATACTTTGTTTTCCTCAAAGTATTTATCCTCTTTTAATTAACATCAAATTTATTTATTTAAATCCTAATATTAACCGGGTTAATTTTTACCACTAACGGTATTTTACCCGTCGTCACTAGTAACGTGGTTTAATTACCAAACCCATTTTTGGGGTGTTACAAGGATCCCATATACTCCTACTGACACATGCATACTGCAGCATTCTCATTATTACCAGTTATGGACGAGTATACTATCACAGTTTAAAAGACAAGTATGATGACTCACCTGATTAGCAATTGCTTAACAGCCGCTAATACGACGGGGTTATGTCTCAAGGTCCTGACACAATTACATAATCCTAGGTTAGGTAATGGTACACCTAACTAGTCATTATCATGGTTGGATATTGGTTAGTGCTGCCTTATTTAAGCATGGTTGATCAGTCTATGCTTAACTAAGGCTAGGCTACCCAATACCCACCCCTGACAATAACCCTAGTACCTAAAAATAATACTAACATTACTACTACTAATAATAATACTCCTATTAACTACTAAAATTAAATAATAAATAACTAAACATAGACGTAAACGAGAGCATACCTTAAAACTATCTACGACACGTTGATGTAGAGTTTCCCTACTCCTGCTCCTACTCGCGCTCCAAAAACGACTACTAACAACACCCAACGGGGTATCGTATACTTAAGATTCTCTATACTAGAGCATTCCCGTTAAAGAAACTGGTACCTAAACAAACTACTGAGACTCTTATTTAAAGGAAGCAAGCAAGCACCTCAAAACCCTTTTTGGGTCGATGTGGGATTCAAGTGACGTGCCTACATGCCTGCCTGCTTGACCTGCTAGCTTGCTTATATATATTAATTCAGCTGCTTCACTCATTTTTCTCGTATAACTTTTAAAATATGACGTTTTATAAAATGACGAATATGTCATTAGAATGCGCATATTTTTATCTACGTTTTAACCTAAGTTTCATTAAAAACGGAGTAAGGTCAAAAATAATATATTTAATTATTAATATTAAACGGTCTCCTATATTAGCCAAGGCTTGTCAAGATATTTCACCTTTCACACAATCATCTTTACTCATTTAACAATATATGAAATATAAATTACATAATTTATACGTTTATAACCAGTACATTAAGGTTCGGGGTATTACATCCTTCCCTCCTTACAAAAATTTCGTCCTCGAAATTTGTCATCACTTAAAAAGATGAGGGTACTTATCTTGCATTATGTTTTCTAATTCCCATGTAAAGTTGGGTCCATGACGTGCGTTCCACTTGACTTTGACTAACGGGATTTCCTTCTTGCGTAACTTTTTAACCTTCCTATCTTCGATTTGTAGTGGTTCTTCAATGAAGTTGAGTTTTTCGTCAACCTGTACGTCTTCCAGGGGTATTTGTTGGGCTTCGTCCACTAGGCACTTCCTTAAATTTGATACATGAAAAGTATTATGTATTCCTGCCAGCTGTTCAGGAAGTTTTAGCCGATAAGCCACTGGTCCTACTTTGCTTGTTACTTCAAACGGCCCAATGTATCGGGGTTTCAACTTTCCCTTCTTTCCAAACCGAATCACTCCTTTCAGAGGTGATACCTTAAGCATTACTTTATCCCCTAGTTGGAACTCTAGGGGTTTACGCCTCTGATCTGCATAACTCTTTTGTCGATCTTGAGCACATTTTCATCCTTTCTTTTATTTGCTGGATCTTTTCTGTGGTCTCCACAATGATTTCTGGTCCTGATAGTTGACTTTCCCCTACTTCCATCTAACAGATAGGAGTTCGGCACCATCTTCCGTATAAAGCTTCATAAGGTGCAGCTTTGATGCTGGCGTGATAGCTATTATTGTAGGCGAATTCGATGAGTGGTAGATGAGTGTCCCAACTTCCACCAAAATCAATTACACAAGCCCGAAGCATATCTTCTAATGTCTGAATAGTCCGTTCACTCTGCCCATCCGTCTGAGGATGATATGCAGTGCTTAGATTAAGCTTGGTTCCTAACTCTTGTTGGAAACTTTGCCAGAATTTAGATGTGAAACCACTATCTCTGTCTGATATGATTGATACAGGCACCCCATGTCGTGAGACTATTTCTTTGATGTAAATTTGAGCTAGCTTGTTCATCTTATAGTCCTCACGAATTGGCACGAAGTGTGCAGACTTGGTCAGTCTGTCCACTATTACCCAAATAGTATCATAACCGTGACTTGACCTTGGGAGCTTCGTGATAAAATCCATGGTGATTTTCTCCCATTTCCATTCTGGGATCTCTGGTTGTTGCAAGTATCCAGAGGGTTTTTGATGTTCTGCCTTCACCTTAAGGCATGTAAGGCACTTTTCCACATAATGGGCAATAGATCGCTTCATTCCTTGCCACCAATAATCCCTCCTTAAATCCTTATACATCTTGTCACTGCCAGGGTGAATGGAATACTTAGACTTATGAGCTTCCTCTAAGATGGTATCCTGCAGTCCTCCAAAATTAGGAACCCATATCCTATTGTTGAACCTAAGGATATTATCATTTCCCATTGTCAGTAGCTTCAGCCTCCCCATCATTCTTTCTTTTACAATATGATTCTCTTTTAAGGCTTCTTGTTGTATATTCTTAACTTGTTCTACGAGACTAGTTTTAACCTCTATTCTGGTTGCGCGAATTCTTATTGGTTGAGGTTTCTCTTTTCTACTTAGAGCATCTGCTACTATGTTTGCCTTACTTGGATGGTATTGGATCTCACAGTCGTAATCACTTAATAACTCCATCCATCGTCTCTGACGCATATTGAGCTCCTTCTACTCAAATATATGTTTTAAACTTTTATGGTCACTATAGATAGTGCACTTTGTACCGTAAAGATAGTGCCTCCAAATTTTCAATGCGAACACTATGGCACCAAGTTCCAAATCATGGGTTGTGTAGTTCCGTTCATGAATCTTCAACTGTCTAGAGGTGTAGGCTATCACTTTGCCTCTTTGCATGAGTACACATCCCATACCATAGTGAGATGCATCACAGTAGACGGAAAAGTCTTTTATTCCCTCAGGAAGTGACAGTATTGGGGCGCTACATAACTTATGCTTTAACGTGTTAAAGGCTTCTTCTTGTTTAGGTCCCCAATTAAACTTAGAGGTTTTCTAGGTTAGTGTGGTTAATGGTGTTGCAATCTTTGAGAAGTCTTGAATAAACCTTCTATAGTATCCTGCTAACCCCAGAAATCTTCTGATTTCAGTGGGATTCTTCGGTACTTCCCATTTCTTGATGGCCTCGATTTTTGCAGGGTCAACTTGTATTCCATGTTCATTTATCACGTGGCCTAGGAATTGCACCTCACGTATCCAAAATTCACACTTAGAGAACTTTGCATAGAGTTTTTCTTTCTTGAGCAATTCAAGGACTGCTCTCAGGTGTTGTTCATGTTCTTCCTCATTCTTAGAGTAGATAAGGATATCGTCAATGAAAACGATCACAAACTTATCGAGGTAAGGTTTACAAACCATGTTCATGAGGTCCATGAACACTGCAGGTGCGTTGGTTAATCCAAATGGCATTACCAAAAAATTCATAATGACCATACCTAGTCCTGAAGGCAGTCTTATGTATGTCTTCTAGTGCAACTTTCACTTGGTGGTATCCAGACCTCAAGTCTATTTTAGAGAAATAGCTTGCCCCTTTTAATTGATCAAATAAGTCATCGATCCTGTGTAAAGGGTATTTATTCTTTATAGTGGCTTTATTCAAGTCTCTATAATTGATGCACATGCGCATCGTCCCATCTTTCTTCATGACAAACAAGATGGGTGCCCCCCATGGCGACGAACTAGGTTGGATAAACCCCTTGTCAAGCAACTCTTGTAGTTGCTTCTTGAGTTCTTGCATTTCTGTCGGGGCTAGTCTGTATGGCGACTTAGCAATTGGTGATGTACCGGGAACTAGGTCAATGCGAAACTCAACCTGTCTATCCGATGGTAGTCCCGGGAGCTCGTCGGGAAACACTTCGGGGTATTCTCGTACTATTGGCATGTCCTCGACCTTCTGCTTTTCTGTAGTGTTTACGACATATGCTAAAAAGGCAACATACCCTTTCCTTAGGCATTTATGTGCTTGGGCTATCGTGATGAGGTTCTTAGTCTTGTCAGTGCGGTCTCCCGTTATAGTTAGTTGTTTGCCGTTGGGTAATTGGAGTCGGACGATCCTTTTGTCACATATAACTTCCGCATGATATGGTGTCAACCAGTCCATTCCTATGACTATGTCGAATTCTCCAAGTTCCATAGGCATTAGGTCTATAGGGATAACATGGTTGTTTAAGCTTATTTTACAATTCTTAACAATGTCAACTGTCTCTCTTTGACTTCCATCAGCCATTTCTACTACAGAGGCATGATCTAGGTTTTGGGACGCCTGGTTCAAGTAAGGTCTAAAGGTAGTCGACACTAGACTTCTATTTGCACCGCTATCAAATAACACACGCGCATATACATCATTTACGAGATGCGTACCCGTGATAACGTCTATATTGGTCTTGGCTTCTTCCGTGGTGAGTACAAATGCACGCCCTTTTGGCTTATTTGGTTGTGTCCTATCATTTCTTTTGAGTTCGGGGCATTCAGATCTCATGTGGTTAGGGTCTACACATTTGAAACACTTCTTCTTTTCCTTGCATTCTTGAAGAGCATGACCCGTCTTTTTACAATTTGGACAAGGAAAACGACATTCCCCCGTATGAAAGCGTTTGCAAATTTGACATTGAGGAAATGTTTTAGGCCTTTTAAAGTTGTTATTCCGGGTGTCCCCCTTTCTTTCTTCCAACTTCCTTTTTGAAGCGGGAGATTCAGCCTGCAGCAGAATCATCTCGGCAGCCATGACAGCGCCAGCCTCAACAGTTTCTGCAAAAGTCTTGGGGGATTTGGATTTGATAAACACCCTCATTTCAGAGGGTAGACCCCAAATAAACCTATTGATCAGTTGTTCCTCAGTCAATGCTAAATAAGAAACCAATCGAGATATGTCATTGAAACGAGAAACATACTCTCGATAGATTTTTATTTCCCATTTTTAACTGAAAGAATTCCACTTCCAGTTGCTCAGTCTCACTGAGAGGACAATACTTAGCAAGAAACTTATGAATAAACTCCTCCCACTTCATCTCCTTAACCTTTTCTTTTCCCTCTGTTTGGACCACAATGTTCCACCAGTGAAGGGCTTCAGCTTCAAACATATGTACGGTGAACCGTACTTTGTTGCGGTCATCACACTCACATATGTCTAATACTGACTCCATTCTGTTGAGCCAGTCTTGAGCTTCTAGTGCTCCCTTTCTTCCGTCGAAGGACTGAGGTTTACAGGACATGAAGTGCTTATAAGTACATTCCTTTGATTTGGAATATTCACCTTTTCCTTCTAGTGGCATGGTTGCAATAGTGTTTTTCTTTTCGCCCATTCTTTCCCTTTGTACTGGCGTGGAGGCAGCTGAGCTTTCTTCAGGTCGTTCTCTTGACTGGTTAACATCACTGGTTTGTGCATTGTTTATTATCTTAGCCACTTCCGTAGCTATATTGCGAATATCTTCAGCATTTAAACGCATGCTCACACTAGACTGAGATCTGACACTGTGAGAGGGAGTTTGAGTCCTATGAGAAGCTTCCTCTCTCCTTCTGTTATTCTGTTCATTTCTAGACCCTTGTTCATCTCTATGTTTAGACATTGTCACCTTCCTAAAGGGATATGATTATAAAGAGTTACTGGTATGTATGATACATCATTATAATATAACAACTATATACATCACACACACACACACACACATATATATATAGCACATAAAAAGGCACAACATAGTTTACTTCTTCTAGCGTCACTCAATTGACTATGCAAGTACTTTTCCTGAGAACACGTTATTTGGACTAGTCTGAGTGTGCTATTAATCTTTAGAGAACTACTGGTTAAAGCTTAGGCATTCCTACAATACCTAATTCGCTAAAACCTCGGGCTCTGATACCAACTGTAACACCCACCCCGTAACCCGGGTGATTATGCACAATTGATACACTTACAGCGGAAACAAACTAAACTTTCATTAAAACTTATAATAGTCTGAGTACAACACTTTATTTATTTACAAACTTTTGGCAACTAAGAACTCCTTGATCTTCTAAAACTCCACAATTGTCAAGTAGTTACTTACCTGAGATAAGTATACTCAAAACGACGTCAGATATATACTGGTGAGCTCATACTATACAATTTTTATAAAGACAAACCACAATTTACATTATATGCATACACAATATGGGCATGTGACCACATTATAGTCAGGTTGGGCCTCATTGAACCTTATAGGTCACATTTGACTTGTCACAAACCACCGTACAAGAGACATACTGGTCCTCCAGCTGTGTCCCCCTACGGCCGTCACATAGGTATGAGTGTGTGTCGCTGGACCTTATAAGCACGAAGTGCCTGTGGGTACAACACCTTATTACCCTTCCCAGAGTGACACACCTCATTAAGCATAATAGGATCCCATATACCCTACTGACACATGCATACTACAGCATTCTCATTATTACCAGTTATGGAAGAGTATACTATCACAGTTTAAAAGACAAGTATGATGACTCACCTGATTAGCAATTGCTTAACAGCCGCTAATACGACGGGGTTATGTCTCAAGGTCCTGACACAATTACATAATCCTAGGTTAGGTAATGATACACCTAACTAGTCATTACCATGGTTGGATATTGGTTAGTGCTGCCTTATTTAAGCATAGTTGATCAGTCTATGCTTAACTAAGGCTAGGCTACCTAATACCCACCCCTGACAATAACCCTAGTACCTAAAAATAATACTAACATTACTACTACTAATAATAATATTACTACTAATAATAATACTTACTACTAATAATAATACTCCTATTAACTACTAAAATTAAATAATAAATAACTAAACATAGACGTAAACGAGAGCATACCTTAAAACTATCTACGGCACGTTGATGTAGAGTTTCCCTACTCCTGCTCCTACTCGCGCTCCAAAAACGACTACTAACAACACCCAACGGGGTATCGTATACTTAGGATTCTCTATACTAGAGCATTCTCGTTAAAGAAACTGGTACCTAAACAAACTACTGAGACTCTTATTTAAAGGAAGCAAGCAAGCACCTCAAAACCCTTTCTGGGTCGATGTGGGACTCAAGTGACGTGCCTACCTGCCTGCTTGCTTGACCTGCTAGCTTGCTTATATATATTAATTCAGCTGCTTCACTCGTTTTTCTCGTATAACTTTTAAAATATGACGTTTTATAAAACGACGAATATGTCATTAGAACCAGCATATTTTTATCTACGTTTTAACCCAAGTTTCATTAAAAACGGAGTAAGGCCAAAAATAATATATTTAATTATTAATATTAAACGGTCTCCTATATTAGCCAAGGCTTGTCAAGATATTTCACCTTTCACACAATCATCTTTACTTGTTTAACAATATATGAATTACATAATTTATACGTTTATAACCAGTACATTAAGGTTCGGGGTATTACATGGACCGTTTATGATTTATTGCAAAGTCAAAGCAGAATTACGCTAACTTTGACTTGTGGTCCTTAAACTAACAAAAGCTTAACTACAGAAGCCAAGAACACTTACAAGGGTCCTTAGCACGAAAATTTGAACTATGAGAGCTTCCTTGTGAACCAGGGTGCTCCAGAGAATAAGCTTAGAGAGTTTGTATGTGAAAATTTGGAATGTGCAAGTTCAAGAGCTCATAACTTGCCCCTTTATATAGGATTTTGAATGTTCTAGGATCAAGGCAAGTGTCCCCCAGGTGAAATCTGATGCATACAGGTGTCTAGTGGTTTTTAGAAACCATTTGCATGCTGCTGAATTCGCCCCAGAGTTGCAGAAGATCTTGTGGAGATTGCAGGTTGCATGCTGGGCACCTGCCAGTTTTGCTGGAAAAGGTCCTCCTTCGCGCCACGCGCCAGACCAGGCAATTCCTGGCGCGCCACGCGAGGGTACCAAGTTTAAAGTTGTTTTGTTTGTTTGCATGATCAGTCCCTGCACTTTCTGAACGCGAATAATTGACTTTTTCAGCATGCATGGTCAACACAATCAGGTCTGGGGTGTTCTAGGGAGTGGGAACACGCATTTGTAAGTCTTGGATGCTTTGAAAATGTCCCTCGATTGAAGAATTGCTATATTTACACTTTTGACCCTTTTTTTGGAAATTTCAATTTACATCACCAAATTGAATCGGATTTTATAAAATTTATATCAGATATTCATGAGGATATATTAACACATTACAAAGCTTTTAACCCACCCCTGTGTTTCGTAACTTTTGACTTTTAAGCCCAAACGGCTACTTGTGTCCATCAATTTATTCAACAACAAATATGAATATTTTATGAGGTCAATCAGAGGCACAAGTTTGGCATGTTGACACTTTTGGTCCTTCTATTTACATCTTTCACTGTTTGACAGTTTTAGTCCCTCAAGTTATCTTTTAACATGATCAGGGTTTATGGCACGTGACACCACTGTATTGGACATGATTTTGCGAGGTGTTACACTAAGTCTTTTATTTTAAAGTTAAACTAAGATATTTTTTTACTTTCTCAATTTCACCAACACTATTTCCAGTTATAACTATATCATCAACGTACACTAACAACACCAGAAACACATCTTTATTACACAAAATGAACATAGAATGGTCACATACACTTTGTATAAATCCCATCTTTATTAACACAGATGTTAACTTTTCATTCCACTTTCTTGGTGCTTGTTTAAGTCCATAGAGCGACTTAACAAGTTTACATACTTTAGTTTCATTATTAGAATAATATCCTTGTGGTAATGACATATAAACGTCTTTGGTTAATGAACCATACATAAAGGCATTATTTATATCAAGCTGTTATAAAGGCCAACTGTTATTAACAGCTAACTTTAATATTATCCTAAAAGTAACCATTTTAACAACTGGGGAGAAGGTTTCACTAAAATCAATACCTTCTCTCTGGTTGTATCCTTTGGCTATAGTCTAGCCTTATATCTTTCAACCTCACCATTTGCCTTATACTTTATTTTATAAACCCATTTACAGCCTATTGGTTTTCTCCCTTTAGGCAAATCAACCAATTCCCATGTATTGTTCCTATACAGGGTTTCCATTTCACTGTTCATCGCCTCTACCCACCTAGCATCTTTTATAGCTTCATTATAGGAACTAGGTTCTACAGTTTTATTCAAAGAAGCTACCATACACATATTATCAACAGACAAGTTTGCATAATTCACAACCTTTTCAATACCATATTTTACCCTTCCTTCATTAATATAATCATTAAATTTTCTAGGAAATGTACTATCTCTAACAGACCTTCTCATATCTATCCTATCTCCCTCAGATGGGTCAGTCTCATCAACTGAGAATTCTGTGTGCTCTGCCTACCAGTTCTATGAGTCTCACCTCTTCTGAACTCCCTATTATTGTTAAGTACAGGGGCAGCTGAAGTAGACCCTACTAGTTGCTGATCATCACAAGAACTCCCATGAGAACTACTTAAATCCCATTCTTCATCATTGGGAGCAATTGTGTTCTCAGAACCAGTGAATGTAGATGTTTCAACACAATTAAAAAAAATTCAAACGATTTATAGTTTTATCAGTTTCAACATCTTGTGAATTCCAACTTTGTGACTTAAAAGGATAAGCATTCTCATAAAAATTTGACATCTCGAGAACAAAACTCTTTTTTATCATCTAAACTCCCCAATTTATACCCTTTCTTTAAGTTGGAATACCCAATCAAAACACACTTATTTGCTCTAAAAGATATTTTATCAGTTTCATTTAAAACAGTGCTGAAACACAAACATCCAAAGTTTCTAAGATGACTAAGAGAGGGCTCAAAACCATGTACTAATTCATAAGGACTCTTACCTAATAACACAGAAGTTGGCAGCCTGTTAATCGAATATACTGAAGTTAGCACACAATCAGACAAAAATCTTATGGCAAGCCACCTTGAAATAACAAAGCTCTAGCCATATTTAAGAGGTGTCTGTGTTTTCTCTCCACTACACCATTTTGTTGTGGTGTATGAGCACAAAAGGTCTGGTGCAAAATACCTTTACTTTTACAAAAACTACTCATTTGACTGTTAACGAATTCAGTTCCGTTATCTGATCTAAACGCTTTAATACTTTTCTCAAACTGAGTTTGTAAAAGATTATAAAAACCAGTCAAATTTTCAAACACTTCATAATTATTTTTCAACATGTAACACCAAAAAGTCCTAGAATAGTCATCAACTACAGTTAGAAAACATTTATAACCTTCCTGACTAGTAACCCTATAAGGACCCCATAAGTCAAGATGAATTAAATCTCCTACATTCTTTGTTTTGTGTTCACTAAGTCGAAAAGGAACTCTTACTTGTTTAGCCCTATGACACACTTCACAAGAACTATTTGCACCAGAATCTATCCCAAGACTACCTTTCAACTTGGCTAAAACTTCATCAGTGTAGGATAGGTGAATCGATCAAAACGAGTCGATCAGAAGAGTTCTAGACCAAATCAGAGGCGGAATTCATTGATTTGATCTTCATTCAGCTTGATATGCACTTAGAAGTAGGTTAAATGTCGATTGTATTGATTTCACAACGTTTTACAGGCTTGGCAACACTTCGGCAGAGCTTCGCTACCGGAATCAGAAGTTCTACAAATGAAGAACCAAGACCCACTATATATAGGGATGCCCAGGTCGCACGAACCAGCACATACCAGTTCGCACGGACTGGCCAGTTCGCACGAACTGGTCACTTCGTGTGAACTTGCTGGTTCGTCCCTGTTTCCCATTTCTTTCGTACTACGTGTCTTGGTTTATCTAACCTATTACATGACTCGATACAAGACGAAGTCAACAGACATATGCACTAACAAACTCCCCCTTGGATGTTGACGAGTCTTCAGTGTATTGAGTCTTTAGTCTTGATCAGTCTTCTCGCTCTTCCAAAGTATCTTTCTCTGTAAGCATCCTTCAATCTCTATCTTCTTCTCTCTCAGAATCTCAACCTAACTCTTCAAATTCTCTTGATCAGATCTCTTGATTCCTTAAACTCTTCAGTAATCTGAAATCTGGCTCTTATGTCTTCAGACTCCCCCTTTCGATAAGCTGGGATCGCAGTCTGGAATTCACAATCTGCATCTTTCACAGGTTCAGGAACGTCTCCTGGCTCTCCGTAGCAACAGGATCAGAAACCTGGCTCTAATCTGCACATGCTTATGCGGAAAATCCTCAGGAGTCGAACCTAGCTCTTTCAAAGCTATTTACCTACACAAACCTCTAACCAAAAGTAAATTTCACACTTATAACAATTTTAATCTCTGCTTAACCACTTGTATCCGTAACACTCAAATTTGACATTTCATTAATTTGAAACCATTTAATCATTTCAAAATCATTTAACATTTCAAACAAACTCTCCCAACCTTGTTGTTCATCATGTTCAGGACTTGGAATTTTGAAAATCAGCTTTCCAACATCAGTTGTCGAAAATAAGAGGAAGAAAAATCTTTTTGATTTTTCAAAATTTTATGCTAAAACACACTTAAAATCTTTTTGGATTTTGGGAAATATACTATATACAGACATCTTTTTGTGAGTTTGTGTAAGAGGATCATATCAGTTTATGACAAATCACTAGCACCGTTGAGCTATAAACACTTTAAGTTCTAAACGATTCACTTAGATTGTCAGTATACTGATCCACTTAAATTTTCACACAAAGTTCAATTGATTCGAGATACGGATTTAGTGTTTTAAGGACTTAAACTTATTCACGTGTCCCACCTCAGAATATACTCCCGTATCCAGACTCCTATATTCAGTCTTACAGGTGAATGTACACTAATGATATCTGTAAATGGGTAATGCGAGGCCATGAGAGCTCAGGCTAGAACTTCCGTTCAATCAGAGAGATGATGGCTCGACTTTAGGTGTGTCTCATTTAGGGATCTTTTCTTCAACAACACATGATTAGCATTTTTCAATGTTTCATCATTTTTTATGCTGAGGGTGAGCTTTATGATTAAAGCAGTGCAAAGTATTATACGAGGACTAGGCTATTGCTCCCGCAAAATCAGAAGTCCCGGTATAATACCCCAGCTATCATCACGCACAAAGACCTAGTATGTCAGAAATAGAAAGCCCTTCAAACAAGATTTCAGGGGTTACCTATATATCCGAGAGATGTTCCCCACGAGATTAGTAAGTATTGATATTTAGGTTTATATCTCGAACACAATCTACTAAGCGTGTAAAAACCTACTGCATATCATCTGTGAGACCGTTTATCACATATGACTTTCAAATTCTTTAACATACTGTGATTGTCTACTGATGTACTATCATTTCCTCTTTTTCACAACAAAACTCATTTTGATTTTTCCGATGTTTTTGGTTTTTAGATTTTATCATGTTTTTGGATTTTTCAAATTTTCAAAATTTCTAATTTTTTTACTCCCCCTAAAATCAAAAATATGTTTCAATTTTTGATTTTCCGGGAAAATTTGAAAACAATAAACTGTACAAATAAAATGGCAAACTGATGTGAATTGCTTCAATTCTCCATCCACTTGGCGTAAATAATCAGAACTCCCCCTGACAACAAACTATTTTCCCATTATGATTTCAAAACACTTAAGTTTGTTTTAATCAAAATGGTTTTTCCAGAAAATTAGTTTTGTTTGTCATTTCACAAACATGGGGTTTCATCACATTGTTTTCCAAATTACCACTTGTAAAATCTAACACTTGTAGGTTTTTCACAAAAACATTTTTCAAGAATGATGCCGATTCATGCTCCACGATTTACCAACTTGGGAGCTCCGGCAAGTCAGGTTATTCAAGCAAAGAATACTGACACCCAAGCCTGACCAGCTTTGGGTGCATCCGAGTTATTTTCACTCGGTGGGTAAATTCTTCTCTTTGATTCATAAAATTCTTTTACCCCTTTTTCCTTACCATCGACCATTTTTCCAAAAATATGTTTTACTTTCCCATTGAAAGCCTTTTCGACATCAAATTCTTTCTTCTCAGAATAGAATTGATTCGAAATTTCCACTTTTCCAACCTTTTGTTTTAAATTTTCCGTCCGCAATGGTGGAAAGTTGACCTCAGCCATTGGCGGAACTGAATTTTCTCTTTTTAGCTCAACTTGTGGCTCCTCTGACTTTGACGAGTCAGATTCATCGCCAGATTTAACATCTGATTTCTTAACAACCCACGTTTGGTTGTTAAGATTCACTCTTCTTTTGTAAAACCTTTTAGAATTCTCACCAACTTCAAATGTAGAATTTTTAAACACTTTGAATTTGTTCATTGGTGGTTCATTTTCATCAACAATTTTTTCTTTAAGTTTAGAAAGAACTTCATGTTTTATGTTGATTGCCATTGGACAGTTCCAGGCGATGTGACCAACTTTTTTGCATTTATAGCAAGTTCTTGTTTCCTTTTTCTGATTAGCTTCATTCTTCTCATGTTTCTGTTTTTCTGCAAGAAACGCTTTGTTCGATTGCTTCCAGAATGAGCTCTTTTTCTCTTCTTCTGAACTTGCCCCTGAAACAAATACAGTTTTTGATTTAAAATCTTTAATATTTTGATTATTTTCAACATCAAAACCCAACCCCTTCTTTTTGAAATTGCTTTTATGATTTGGTTTCTTTTGATGACCTGGACCGAAACCTTTCTTCTTGTTTAAACGTTGTTGAACTCTAGAAGTATATTTAGGTTTTGAAAATCCCATTTTATCATTTATTTCTGAAAACTTTATTTTTATCAATTTAAAAACTGTTTTAATATTTTCAATTTTCACATTTTTAATTGGAAATTCTTCATCAGAATATAATTTGTCAGAATCATTCAAAGTATATGCCACTTTGATTGGTTCATCATTCAAATTATTTTTTGATAACAGAAAATCTTTATTGTAAACCCTTTTGACCGATGATTTCGAACTGTTTACTGATGAACTTGAACTCTCAGATTCAGACTTTGACTCTGACTCCTCATCCTTATCCAACACCTGATCGACCACTTTCTTTATTAACTCAGACTCATGATCAGTGTCAGACGATGTGAATGTGACGTCAATGTTGTCTGGTAACTCATCATTTGTTTCAGACTTTAACTTTATATTGACTGCCTTTTTGACTTGTTCTGAATTTGGTTTTCTGGGAGAATAACCTTCCCAGATCGGAGGCGAACACTTGTTATAATTTGCACTTTGTTTCTTACCAGTATCCGTATCTTCCGACTTCTTATCTTGAAAAGCTTCAAAACCTGCTACTGTCGGATAGATTCTATCAATCAAGTAATCAGAACTTGAGTAACTCATTAGTAATCGTCCGATTCTTTCATTTTCAATCTTTTCAGTCTCCAATTCCTGCTTCAAATTTGCACACTCTTCAATATAGTGATTGATGGCCTTCTGCTTAGACATCATCAATGCATTCATCATTGTCAAAGCATCTTCTCTTTCTGAGTTTGTCTTTTCCAACTGGTTGACTGTTCTGTTCAACACATCATAAGATTCTTTCACATACTTAACATCGAATAACAATTTCTCTTTCATCTTGTCTAGCTCACTATACTTCTTATCTTTCTCTTCACAATGTTTGCATGGTTCCAAACATTTCAGACAAGGTTTTGTAACCTCTACAATCTTTTCAATAACCTTAACTTCTTCACACTGTACATTCTTCTCTTCCTGGGCAACGTTCTCACATTTTACCTCTTTCTTTTCTTTTGCTGCTCGTTTCTCCTTTAGCTTCTCCAATTTATCTACAAAATAAAATTTGAAACTTTCAGGAGATAGATGAGTTTTACCAATGTTTATTTGTTTAATTTCTTCTTCATCATCACTGCTATCAATTGATGATTAATCAAAAACTGGTGTCTTTTCTGAACTATCTTCTGAAGTAACAGACTCTCCATCTTGACTTTTCTCATCATTCGCAAACACATCCATCCATTCTTTCATCAACTCTGGCTCTTGAATGATCTGTGCAATAAATGCTCTAAACTTTGAATTACTTTCAGGCGGAATATATTTGTCCCAGCTAAATCCCTCTGGCAATCTTTCATCTTCTTGATCTGGAGGCATAGTAATACAAGCTCTCTTCTTTCCATCTTCAATTGACGGCTGTTGAGCTACCTGATGATATATTGCTTTCCGATAATATTCATTGTTCCCGAAAGGATTCTGAGCTCCACCTGCTTCTCGGTTGGTACATTCCCTCTTGAAATGTCCTTTTTCCCTGCACTGAAAACAAGTAACTTTAGACTTATCAAAACCTAAAGTAGAAACATTAGCATCACGTAAATCATCTCTTCCGGTAATCTGCTTAAATTTCTCAGCTCTCCTCAACACGCTTGCTAAACACCACTTAATATCCATTAGCTCCATTTCCTCAGCATCAATCTAATCGTAATCCTCTTTTGTTAACATAGGATTTCCGATTCTTCCCGCAACCAAACTCTCATATGATTCTAACACAGTAACTAGTAATGCCATATGACCTTTAGCGACTTCTTCAGAGAAATTCTGACCGTTCTGAAGATGCAACGCGATGTTGCATTGTAACACATGACCATTACCCTTGTTTGAGCTTTGAGACTGATAATTTGAAGTTGGAACATTAGGATTAACACTCAGATATGAAGAAAATCCGCTGTTGTTGATTGAGCTTTGATTGGGTGATCCGGATGAATTTTCTGCTCTGAAAGCGGTTTGGATATTCGGACTTGCTTCAACATTTTGAACATTACCTTTGAAATACATCTTGATATCCTGTTGACCACTTGAATTGTACATTCTAGCAATCTTTTGTTGTTCAAGATCTTGTCCTTCAAGTTTTTCAATGAATTGAGCAATTGTCAATCTATCATACTCTCCGGTATTCTTCAAAATCATAAGATATGTACCCCATTCTTTTTGAGGTAAAGCATCGGCTAATTTTTCATCCCATTCCTCTCGATCTTTAGTGATATCCAACCGACTCATTGAACGTACTAAATGACAATATCTCTCAATAAGAGTCTTTGTAGTTTCACCCGGCAAACTTGAGAACAATTCGAATTCTTTCTTTAATAGTGACTTTTTATTTTTGATCATCTCCGTACTTCCTTCGAATTTTGTACGAAGTGCTTCCCAAATCGAACGTGCACTATCTTCATGTTGAAGTAATATGAAAATGTCTTCTTTCACAGCTTGTTAAAGTAAACTGATCATCATCTTTTCTGCCTTGTACATTTCTCTTTCTTTTTCCGTAAATTCAGAAATATTCTTTGTAACTCCCACATTATTACGAGGTCGAACGTACTTAGTTTCAATACACTCCCAAGACCTTAGATGATTTGCTTGAACCCAATTCTCGAACCGTTCTTGCCAACTATAATATTCTTCAATGCTCATCAACTTAGGAGGTTTCTGTAACGTTCCCGTTTCATTTTCCATAGTTACACTCTGAGCAACGGTAACAGGAGTACCCGGGGCAGTAGCAAATGCATTATAAAATTCGTTGTCCATGTTTCGGTGTCGAGTGTTTACAACAACAGAATTTCAAACGATCTGGTTCAAACAAGCTGGCTCAAACGAATTGGCTAATCTCAAACGACCTGGTTAATCTTTCAAGTGATTTGGACCACTTCGTGCGAACTGATCAATCTCACACGACCTGAACTAATTTTCAAACGACCTGATGAAATTTCAAGCGAACTGAACACCTCGTGCGACCTGAAGTGTTCAAACCGTACGATCTGAAAATCTTTCACACGACCTGATACACTCTCACGCGACCTGGTTCAAACCGTGCGACTTGGAGTCCAATTTCAAACGAACTGGACCACTTTCATACGAACTGGATGAATTTCGAACGATCTGATCAGTTTTTCACGCGGTTTGGTCAATTTTATCAAGTTTTAGGTTGATTTTAGGTCTGATTTGTTCACGGATTGATTAAAACAATGTTTTACGTGTTATATGTGAAATTCAGCTCATTTTAACCGTGAAAACTTTCTGATTTGATGAAAAAATGTAGAAGAATGAGTAAAAATGAGTAGAAATCAGATTTTTCCTTGAAAACAAGCTGAAATGGTAAGAACTCTTCCTCCTGAGCTCTGATACCACTTGTAGGATCGGTGAATCGATCAAAACGAGTCGATCAGAAGAGTTCTAGACCAAATCAGAGGCGGAATTTATTGATTTGATCTTCATTCAGCTTGATATGCACTTAGAAGTAGGTTAAATGTCGATTGTATTGATTTCACAACGTTTTAGAGGCTTGGCGACACTTCGGCAGAGCTTCGCTACCGGAATCAGAAGTTCTACAAATGAAGAACCAAGACCCACTATATATAGGGATGCCCAGGTCGCACGAACCAGCACATACCAGTTCGCACGAACTGGCCAGTTCGCATGAACTGGTCACTTCGTGTGAACTTGCTGGTTCGTCCCTGTTTCCCGTTTCTTTCGTACTACGTGTCTTGGTCTATCTAACCTATTACATGACTCGATACAAGACGAAGTCAACAGACATATGCACTAACAATCAGAAGGATGTTCAAGTCTGCTATGCCATAAACTAGACTTAACCAAAGAATTAAAACACACATTTGACACATTACCAGGTTTCCTCTGTTGTGTTTGATGAAAATACTTGTTCTATCCAGGATTTGAAGTCAATGAAAGTCCTGGTGACTGGTAGACAGGACAATGGCCTGTACTTTGTTATATGCATGGTGTTCGAATAATGTATGATTGAAATACATAGTGGTCGCTTAAAGATGTGGTAGTCGCTCCAGAAATAGCTCCAATTCTCTCTCTACAAAGACTGAGTGGTCGCTTGAAATACGGAGTGGTCGCCAGAGCTTTCTCTCTCTGCAAACAACTCTGATTCGCTCTCTAAATTTCAGATTTGTTTCTGAATAATGCCCTAATTTACGAGCTTGATTCAGATTTTGACTGGTGAGGGACAGTGTATGTGATACAGAGATGAATTGAGGGGTTGTGATGTTGTTGATTACAAACACATATCCCCTGTTTTCTATCTTCTTGCACAACAAATTCCAATCTTTCTTGCAAAGATTCAATCTTTTTTACAAAACACATATCCCCTGTTTTCTATCTTCTTGCACAACAAAGTTCCAATCTTTCTTGTAAAGATTCAATCTTTTTTACAAAATGGATGTTACCCTTGGTTTATTACTTGATTCTCCGGCCGGTGATGACGGTGGTGGAGTGCCGTCCGGTGGGTCAACCACCGTTAAGTCAATCTTGACTAAAGAAGATAACAACAAGAACAATATGGTTATGTGTTCTGAGGTTAGTTCAGCATACCCTGTTGGTGATCAGAATTTGGGTGATCTTGAATTGGGACTTGGGTTGAGTATTGGTGGTGGTGGTTTTGTTTTGTTGCAGGTGTAAATCATTGAAGAAGAAGGGAAAGTGTAAGGGTTGAGAGGGACAAAACTTGTAAGTTATTCAATAATATATTATGACGACTAAAGCTATTAGAGAAAAAACAAAACAACATTGTAATCTTAACAATGAAAATCCACAATGTTATTGCAAGTTTCGGTTTTTCCAACAGGGCGTAGAATTGTTAATTTCTTGGTAGGTTCCCCAATCATGCCCCCACCATTATAAAAAAAACACACTTTACATTTTCTCCTATAATCCTATCCTTCTTTACAAATATGAATTTACATCAAGCTTCCCTACACTTACTCATATTCCTTTCATTAATAACATCTATTGCAAATCCAATTTACTCCAGAATAGGGTGCAATGATACGTGTGGGATTGTGAGGATTCCATACCCTTTTGGAATTGGTGCGGATTGTTCTATCAACCCATGGTACATCGTTGAGTGCACCTCCTCGACGCCATATCTATCTGCACTCAACCACCTGGAACTCTTGGATGTAAATTTGGAAAATCAAACAGTCACGGTTAAGATACCAACAATCTCTAATTGCCAAAACATTGATGGGGTTAGCACTCAGACGATGAGCATCGATCTTGGTAGGAGCCCCTTCCTGTTTTCCAAATCACACAATAAATTTGTGTTTGAGGGGTGTGGTAACGCGGTTATGATGGATAATGGAAGTGTGGTCACCGGGTGTTCAACTTACTGTCCCAAGGGAAGTTTTGTTGAAGGACACAAGTGTTTTGGCATTAATTGTTGCGAAACAACAATTCCTCATTATCTTAAGTAATCTTACGGGTTTGTTTGGAGCTCGAGTTGTGGGTATGGCTTCTTGGTGGATGAGATTTCATATGCTAGAGGAAGATTTTCGGTTGCTGCTGAAAAGGCTTCTGTTCCCATATCTCTCACATGGATCCTTACATCCAGTGACATACAAGATTGCTGTCAAGGAGCAGGTCCCCCTTTCAATCTTGAACTGAACATGGGTGATAGTCCTTCCGTACAGTCACAGAAATGTTTTCCTGGTTTGCGCTACGTAGGAAACCCTTATTTGTCATATGGATGTGAAGGTATCTATCTATCTATCTATCTATCTATCTATCTATCTATCTATCTATCTATCTATCTATCTATCTGTTTTTATTAGTTTATATACTTTGTTTTTAACTTCTGACAGAAACTTTCTTATAACGTGTGTTTAATTAGTAAGGGAAGAATGTGCAAGGTGTCCTAATAACTGTTACTATGATACAATATATGAGGACGATGGCTCAACTAGATTAACCAACTTCACTTGTCCACCAGCTTACCCTGTGAGTTTTGAGAAAAAAACATCTATTGCTATTGGTAATATATTCATATTCGATCTCTCTTTCTTCATGATCTGTGTACACCATATTTTCTTTGCAAGCTCTACAAATAACTTCATATTATTGTGAGGGAAAAAATTAAAAATAATAAACCTTGCAAGCTCTACAAATCCTTTATTTTTTATCATTTCATTTTTTTAGGTTCTACTTATTAGAGATAAATGCTAGAGTTAATTACATAGTTAGTCCCTATGGTTTGCACAAAGTAACATACTTAGGTACTAATAGTTTAAAATCACATTCTAGGGTATTAACTTTTCATTTTGTAATGTTTGGAGGTATTAACGTTATTTGTAGGTTTAAAATCACATTTTATTAGTACCTAAGTATGTTATTTTGTGCAAACCACAGGAACTAACTATGTTAATATCCTAGAAGTTAATAACTTCAAATGTTACAAAATGAAAAGTTAATACCCTAGAAGGTGATTTTAAACTATTAGTACTTAAGTATGTTATTTTGTACAAACCACAGGGACTAACTATGTAATTAACGATATATATTTACATAAAAGAACATTTAACTTATTTGTTTACATGTTTATTTAAACCTTTATCCACACATGTGTAAGTTATGTGTAGCTAATATAACTTGCATATAATTCACACAGGTTAATGTATTATAAATAAATAAACCAAATTTGGCCATATTTATTTTTTTTCATTGAATTTCGGTTATTTTTTTAACGGAAAATTTCTTTTTTTTCCTGTCGTCTGCGGGACTTGAACCCAAAACCTCCCTCTCCCAAGGTGTTTAAAGGTTTTGTCTTTGTCAATGGACCACTACCCTATTAGTTAAATTTCAATTAAGTTAAGATAAATAAATATGCATTTCAATTATTTTCTTATATTAAAAAATATTAAAACTAAAAAAATGAATGATGTTTTTTTATTTTCCTATTTTTCTGCAAAAGTTAGTGTTCTGCATAAAACATTCTTGTCATGATTTTTTGGTTATAAAAAAAATCAAGCTTGTCATCCCCACACATAATGCATATACCTACAAAAAGAAGTTACATGTACAGTAACTTCACGTGGGTTTTTTTTTTTTTTGTCTTCTCGTGTCATTTTGATTTTTTTTTTTAATTTTACACTTCAACATTTAGTATTGCCACTTACAACCCCTCAACTCTCTAAAGACTTTATAATCAATTTTTGCGTGCTTATAATTATGTACTTATCGATATAAATTCAGGTTGATTTACCTTTCAATGTAATTTTTTTGGAAATGGTAGGCTTAAATATAATACGTTTTTGTACTTTTTTGTACCTTTTTAGTTTTTTTTTTTTTTTTTTTTTACTTTCACACTTCAACATTTGGTATTAGCACCTACAACTCCTCAATTTTCTAAAGATTTTATAATCAATTTTTACGTGCTTGTTTTTATATGGAATGCATTCGATTTCTAAAAAAGATTACTAATCCTTAACTTTTCGAGGAATCCTTCATCAGTGTTTGTGAATGGTTGTTAATGACTGATTTTTTCAATATTTTCGGTTTTGGTTCCGTAGGAGCAAGTCAGAAAGTAGAACCATCTAATTTGATTCGTTCTCGATAGCCAGGAGATGATCATCTTATGGTGATCCTTTTGTCGACGGATGCTCCTATTACACTCGTAGTCTCCAAAGGATGAGAACCAACTATGTAGCATCTACACCGAGAATTCAAGTATTGTATACGCCATTAGTCTGATCCTTTGTAGGAACTACCCGTAATAACAAACTTGCAAAACGGATCTTTTTATCATAAAGAGATTCGTCTTTCTTGACGCTGCTTCACCTTAATTGTTATTCAAACAACACTATTTTTGTATACCGTAAGTTATAGTGATTGTTGGCATCGGTATCACGAACCGAATCCATACCGGTATCAGGTATTTGAATCGGTACCTATATTTGTTTCTATGATTTTCGATCTTGTTTCTATAATTTCCGATTGATATAGAACATACGGGGTTTCTCTTTGAGACTTTATTTTCTTTTTCTCTTTTTTGTTGCTATACTAAGTGCCGGTATCACAATGAACCAATATAGACCGGGACTAAATTCTCACCACATCACGCGAAAAAATTCCACTAGTTTCTTTCAATCCTAAAAGTCAAAAAAATAGATAAAAACGTTAGTATATATTTTAATCTCCAATTTAGTTAAATCTCTCTCAATGCCTCTTCTCTACTATCCTATCCCATACAATATTCCCGTAAAATATTTTCAAGCCAGGTGCTCATGCGCATTTTTTGGCGACCTGCACATGTGCATTTTTCGATGACATGCACATTTGAAATTATACTATTGAATAGGGTTTTAGAGTTTTTATCATACCTACACATATGTAGGTATGTTTGTGTAGTTTTAAAGTATGTTATACCTACCTTTTTTTTTTTTTTGAAAAGTATATTTCATTAACAACCGCCGACCCAAAACGAGCCGACAAAACAAAACAGAACAGGGAAAACTACATATTTACAAAAGAAACTCAATCCTTCCAATCTACGTCTTTAAATCTAGATCTATTAGAGAACCAAAAATGACCCAACGCCTTAACCTCACTCAGAATACAATCAATTTTAACCGGGGAATTAGAAAATTTGAACTTGTTCCTCGCACACCACAAACTCCAACAAGCTATCAAAATAATACCTTGCACCGCAACCTTTTTTCTTTCCGAAACTCTGAGAAAATCATGGAAACAAAGCAGGTCCTTGGTCGAGAAAGCATAGATTTGCGGGATCTTGCACCAAGAACTAACCCCGTTCCAGATAATAGTCGCCACTCTACAAGAGATGAAAACATGATCCACCGATTCTTCTTCCGAAAAACACAACGGGCACATAATGTCATCGATAGCAATGTTCCTTTTTCTCAACGCCTCACCCGTCGGAAGCTTGTTCATCTCCATCCTCCACGCGTGGATATTACACTTGGACGGAACCCACCGACACCAATCCATGACGAACCATGTAACCGCAGGATATTCCTTTAGCAAAAGTCTTTTTGCCGATTTAACAGAGAATACACCACTCGAATCCGCCTGCCAAGACCACTGATCCCTATCGTCCGACAGCCGCACCTCGGCAAGCAGAGAACTGAGCTGCTGAATGACGTCAGCCAGATTATCCGCAGCCGACGAGGTCCTCCAAGCCCAGCTCAAAGTCTGCCCCTCACCATTATTAGAGATCCTTTCGGAAACTTTACACTTCTTGAAGACCTCCAAGGAAAATAACTCCGGAAAACTGACTTTTAGCGGTTCGTTGGAGATCCACGGATCCAACCAAAACAAGTCGTCGTCACCGTTCCTAACCTCTCCTTTAAAGAAGTTACGCAGCGGCTGACCTCCCGCTTTGGAATTAATAAAAACTTTTGCAATGTTGCTCCAAACGCCACTAAGCGATCTTTTGAAATTGATAGATTCCCACCCTACTCGACTCGAATGAAGAGAATCAATCACCTTTTTCCAAAGGTTGTTATGCTCCGTCTTGAAACGCCAACCCCATTTCATTAAAAGAGAAGTGTTAACCTCTCTAAGCTTACTAATCCCCAACCCTCCATCTTTTTTGTGGCGAGCCACTCGATCCCATTTAACCCAATGCAATTTTCTTTCTTCGACCGATCCACCCCAAAGAAAACTTTTTATCAATGATTCCAAAACCATAATGACCTTTTTCGGAGCTTTATATAACGAGAAATAATAGGTCGGTAAGCTTTCCAAAACCGACTTAATCAAAACCACCCTACCTCCAATAGATAAAATATGCGACTTCCATTTTGCTAGTCGGCTCCTAAACGTTTCGAGCTCCGGATTCCAGTTGTTCACCCTATTCATATTAGCTCCGACCAATAAACCAAGGTATTTAAACGGAAACACACCCGGGTTACACCCAAATTCGTTGCCCATAGCTC
Source organism: Helianthus tuberosus (assembly GCA_030545235.1). Classification (NCBI taxonomy): domain Eukaryota; kingdom Viridiplantae; phylum Streptophyta; class Magnoliopsida; order Asterales; family Asteraceae; genus Helianthus; species Helianthus tuberosus. Next base: position 120,502,646 of record CM060433.1, read on the forward strand.
CTATATCCTCCGCACACACACCAACACCGAAGAGATTAGACTTGTAAACATTGATCTTGAGACCCGAGCAAAGATAAAAGCACCGAAGAATTCTCATTATGTTTCCTAATTCTTCCTTGGACCAATCCCCCATCACAATGGCATCGTCCGCATAAAGTAGGTGAGACAAAACCGGGCCGTTGTTCGGGATGGAAATGCCATTTATGACGCCACCCTCCCTAGCCTGAGAAATCATTCTAGAAAGACCTTCCATCACCACTAGGAAAAGGAACGGAGATAGAGGGTCGCCTTGCCTCATACCTTTTTCACACCGGAATTGGAACGTAGGCGCCCCGTTCACAAGAATAGACGATCTAGCCGACGATAGAATACCCATCACCCATTTACACCAAACAAACGGAAACCCCATATGACGAAGAACATTAATCACAAAAGACCATCTAACGTTGTCATAAGCCTTATCGAAGTCGATTTTGAATAAAAAGGCACGTTTTTTGGTCTTTTTGATCCAAGTGATGAGTTCATTAACAATGAGGGGCCCGTCCAAAATGTATCTCCCCGATAAGAACGCCGATTGATGTTATACCTCTACCTACACATGCGAATATAGAAGAGGCATTGAGAGAGAGATGTTCATATATTTTTTTATGTTCCAAACTTTTTTCAATGATTATGTGTAGGTTATTCTTCCTACGCAGATATCACACATCTATAAGTTGTCTAAATAAATAAAATGTGTTTATATTTTTAAATCAATAAAGATAATTAATCATTGCATCTTAATAATTTTTCATACATTTTTTAAACTTTTAAGATTGTAAAAATTTATTTTATTTTCTATTTGTAAATTACAATAAACATTGATAAAGTGTGTAGTTTCCATACTTGGTAATTTGTTTTTAATACATCAAATAATGCTAGAAACCCATGGAGTGGTAGTTCATTAGTAAAGGCAAAACTTTTAAAATAGTTGGGTTTTGGGAGAGGAAGATCTTATGTTCAAGTTCTATAGACAACAGAGATTAAAAGAAATTCGTCGTTAATAAAAATATAATGTTAGAAACAATATATATCCTGCAAAATTGGAATACAAGATTTGAGTTAATTACTGTTTTCGTCCCTGAGGTTTGTCAAAAATAACGGTTTCGGTCCATTAGTTTAAAAATTGCGATTTCAGTCCATTAGTTTCATTTTCGTAACCATTTCAGTCCACTTTTCAAACGGAGTTTGTTTTATGCAGTTAATGGAAGCACGTGCTTGTCACGTGATGGGCAATTTGGTCATTTCCATTCCAATTCTCACAAACCCAGTTGTATTAAACACCACCTACCCCTTATTCATCCAAACCCTGACCCATGTAAAAACCTTTTCACCCCTCTTTTTCCCAATCCATTAATCGACGATTCAAGATCATCAACCACAAGAGGTTCGTAACAAGAGTTGGTCGTTTTCACAATGGATTTTGCATTTCAACTTTGGAATGAACGCTTGGCAGGAGACGATTTTGACCCAGATTCAACATATAGTAAGTTACTAACTTAGCTAGTTTTTCAATGCATCTTTTTTCTAACAAGAGTCAATAAAACACAAAATTGGGTGATTTTCCTTTCTTTAACAACAATGCAGACAATAATCACACAAAATACTCACTAAAAGATGCATTGAAAAACTAGCTAAGTTAGTAACTTACTGTATGTTGAATCTGGGTCAAAATCGTCTCCTGCCAAGCGTTCATTCCAAAGTTGAAATGCAAAATCCATTGTGAAAACGACCAACTCTTGTTACGAACCTCTTGTGGTTGATGATCTTGAATCGTCGATTAATGGATTGGGAAAAAGAGGGGTGAAAAGGTTTTTACATGGGTCAGGGTTTGGATGAATAAGGGGTAGGTGGTGTTTAATACAACTGGGTTTGTGAGAATTGGAATTGAAATGACCAAATTGCCCATCACGTGACAAGCACGTGCTTCCATTAACTGCATAAAACAAACGCCGTTTGAAAAGTGGACTGAAATGGTTACGAAAATGAAACTAATGGACTGAAATCGCAATTTTTAAACTAATGGACTGAAACCGTTCTTTTTGACAAACCTCAGGGACGAAAACAGTAATTAACTCACAAGATTTTGTCATTCTTTCATGACTATCAAGAGATAAATGAGAGGTTTACTCCATTGCTATATTTTAGATGAAAACTTTGTATCCGTAGCATTGTTATGACAACAAGCTACAAGGTCTTGTCATCAACCGAGCAAGTTGTAAAGCAATAACTCAAAACACATGCAAATAGTTTAAATAAACCAACACATCAAATTGTTTATAGACGTCGTCAATGTCAAAAACTATTCCAAACATGAATAAATTGAGAAAAAGTATTAAACCCTACGAACCGTACGCTTAAAGAAAGCCACCTAAACATTCATGCCTTGAACCATGTACTCTGTGCCTCTCTTCAGCCGTCCAATACTTCCCCTTCTTTATTCTTGTAAGATCCTCTTTTATTCAGCCGTCAATCCCCCAATTCCATATGTCGAACTCCTCTCTTTAATGTAATAACTAGTAGTACCTTTGTAGGTTCAGGTCAAAACTAGTATGGGTATGAGTCATGGTTGGTCAAAATGGGTACTAATCAGGGTGGGTCGTTTAAAAAAATGATCATTTTGGTTTGTGCAAGAAAGGGTTTGTCAAATTGGACAGTCGAAATGGGCTGTTTAAAATAAATTATCAAACAACTAAATAATAATTACAACTATGTTTATTATATGGAAACGAGCGACAATGGTTGGGTTGAATGGCGGGTTGAAACGGTCGGGTTACACACACTGGTATACTAGACCAAACATTTTGTTCCTTTATATAAATTTTTAAAAACTAAAATATTTTTAAACATAGTGTTAGTTAACTCTATGGTTTGGGACTCATGACTTTCACTCCTCCAACAAGTGTATGTCTCTGCGCAAACTCAGATGTATGAGAATGGACTGTATTTAATTTAATTTTGTGTACACTTAATATGGATTAGCTTTGTTGTTCATATGTTCATTCATGTTGTTACTATAATACATCAACGTAACCCGTCCACCAGACATGTATTAATTGAGGCCTACTAAGCAAATGGTTTGAAAAAATTCGTATCACCTACTCCTTTGTTTCATAAACTTTATTAATTAAATGCCCACGTTTGAGGCCTACTAAGCAAATGGTTTGAAAAAATTCTTATCACCTGCTCCTTTGTTTCATAAACTTTATTAACTAGTGTTTTTCAATGACGCGCGTTGCGTGAAGGCGTTGGTGTTTTCGACCGACATCATTCTTCAAACGATTCGAGATAAACGATGCGTAACCAGCCATATCCGGCATCGTGGAGTGTATTAAAAAGGGAGCAATTGGACGATTGGATGCTGGGCTAGGTGTTTCTTGGAATGCCCACGGATTGTTCGGGTCAAAACCACGATTATGAGGATTCATTTTTCGTATTGTGGTTGGATGAGATTTTTTTTTTTTTTTAAATAAGATAGAGATGATTATAGAAGAGGTGGAGTAGTTGTGGTAAAAAAATGAATAGAAGTGTGAGTATTTATAGTGAATAAATTTTTTTTAAACACATAGCCGTTGGCCAACGGCTACTTGTCTTGGCCAATGAGATCCTATCATGTCATCTTGATAGCCCCGTCCAACGCCCGGGCTGAAACCCCCGCCCAAGGGGCCACGCCGAAACCCAAGCCCACCCGGGGTGGTGACTTGGGCGTTTGTACCCAACCCACGCCACCAGGCTGAAACCCCCGCCCAAGGGGCAACGCCGAAACCCAAGCCCACACGGGGTGGTGACTTGGGCGTTTGTACCCAACCCACGCCACAACCCCCGCCCCATACCCCATATTCTAATATACCCTAAATTCGCCACAACCCCGCCCCATACCCCATATTCTAATATACCCTAAATTCACTGTTCATTTAGTTTGATTTTTATCATGTATGAATTTGAAATATTTAATAAATAGTAAAAGAATTGCATTTCTATTAAATTTTGAGTGGCAATGACAAATTGAAATCTTTAATAATTAATAGTAAAAAGAATTGCATTTCTATTAAATTTTGAGTGGCAATTTTTTTAAGGTGCCATTGTCCTTATTAATATGGTTGTACCTTTGTTTTTTCTTATCAAAATACAAGATTAGGTTTGTTTTGCCTTTAAATTTCAAATGTCATGCCTTAACGTTTTAGCAAATGTGAATTAGAGACACCGAACCCTCTAAATATCTTATCAGTTGGGAGTGGCTATTTTATTTGAGATCTTTCCACATTCTTGATCTTTTGTTATATCTAATCCGTCTTTTTTTATGTCCATAAAATGACATATATAACACATGAAAACTTTAGCCATTAAGGATCACTTTTATCCTCATATATAAAGAGAGAAAAGAGCGTGAAAACGTAAATTTAACGAGTTCAAACAATGTTACAAGAAGATGAACAGTTGAGTTAACATTGATACTTTCAGATATTTTGAGCTTGAATAACTAAAAATTTATGAAAGGTTAGATATGTTACTAACCTACCATTTTACGTTGGCCTTGATTTAGATATTATCACAAGTGTGGGAATACTTTTTCTTGTGGCAATTGCCTATGCATTGTACAAATGGATCAAGAAAACAAAAGAAAGGAGACAAAGAAAGAGATTTTTCAAACGAAATGGTGGTTTACTTTTAAAACAACAACAAGAAGCCGATCCGTCTTTAGTTGGTAAAACCATACTTTTCAAATCACGTGACCTGGCCAAGGCGACAGACAACTTCAATGAGAACAGAATTCTGGGTCGAGGAGGCCAAGGTACGGTCTACAAAGGGATGTTAGTGGATGGAAGGATTGTAGCAATCAAGAAATCAAAAGTTGTTGATGAAAGCCAGTTGGAACAATTCATCAACGAGGTGGTCATTCTTTCCCAAGTCAATCATAGGAATGTGGTCAGACTATTGGGATGTTGTTTAGAGACAGATGTCCCATTACTTGTTTCTGAATTCATTCCAAATGGTACATTGTATAATCGTCTTCACAATGGAACAGACGAGTTCCCAATTTCTTTTAACATGAGATTACAAATAGCTACAGAGATTGTAGGAGCACTTGCTTACTTGCACTCAGCAACTTCCATTCCCATATACCATAGAGACGTCAAAACCACTAATATACTTTTGGATGACAAATACAGGGCCAAAATTTCTGACTTTGGAACTTCAAGGTTTGTTTCAATAGAGCAAACTCATTTGACTACTTTAGTCAAAGGTACATTTGGCTACCTTGATCCGGAGTATTTCCAATCTAGTCAATTCACGGAAAAGAGTGATGTTTACAGTTTTGGAGTTGTTTTGGTGGAATTGTTAACGGGAGAAAGGCCAATTTTTGTAAATAAATTTGGTGAAAATATAAGTTTGGCGGCACACTTTATGTTGGCTATTGAAGAAGGGCGTGTTATATCTATTTTTGATGCGGTGATGATCAAAGAGGCTACCATGGACGAGCTTATGTTATTAGCTAACCTTGCAATGCGATGTTTGAATTTTAATGGAAAGCGTAGGCCAACAATGAAAGAAGTATCTATGGAGCTAGAAATGATACGAACATCACATATTTCCTTTACGATCTAAACCAATACCGGTTCATCAAGTAAAAGGAGGAAGTCTTATGCTAATTTATGGCGAATGTAATCTTGAGTTTAAATGAAAGTGTAAGTCAATGACGCTAAAATGTCAATGTGTGTTCATTGTGTAATTAATGGATGTTGTCACACAGAAAAATTCATGAAGGTAGGGAGAGGCGCGTAGTGACAAATAATTTTTATTAAAGGAACTATTAATGAATATGAAAATATGAAAAGTACTAAAGTATAAGATTTAGTTTAATACATAGTTGATGAACCACTAATGAAACTGACTCACTTTGAAGCCTTTAAAAGAGAAACATGCGGTTCTGAATAAAATTACTAAACTGTCATGTGAGCATTTTCTCTCCGGCAACCATCAGCAGGTAATCACCATCTTCACGTCGTTACTTCAAACTCATAATCTTTGAAAAGTGGATTTAGTGTTAACACATACCTTGTTAATCTTGTGTAGAAGGGTATATGTCATAAGAAGAGGGTTGATGAGGGTGTGGGTTTGTTTCGTCAAGGTTCAGGAATGTGGAGTACACGAGTGAATTACTGTTGATGATGCGTGAAAAGTTTGTGGAACCTGATGCATAACTTTCTCCATATTAATAAACAGGTATTGCAATTTAGGTGAACTGGAGCATGGGCGGACCTACCCTTTGGTCAGGGTGGGCGGCCGCACCCTTTGAAAAAAAAAAATCTAGTGTATATTTTAGGCAAAAAACCTGACCGCACCCCTTGAAAATATGGTTGAACACCTTCTCCGCACCCCCAGCAAATAACTTCTGGGTCCGCCACTGAACTGGAGGAGTCTAAAAACATGTTGAAAATGATGTTTTCTAGAGGTTTTATGTCTGATAAATTCGTATATGATTCTTTGTTAAAAGCTTTATGTTCAAAGGGCGAAACAGATGAAATCTTTAAGTTACTTCGTGAAATGGCTATAAAGGGGTTTGCACTCGACTCAAAATTAACTTGGTAAATTTTGAACTTGGATTGACCTTCATCAGCATTTGCTCTCAATATCTCTACTGAGTCATGAGTGTTGACTCTCCTTGCTTGCTATAATTTCTCAGGCCTGATGCCAGATGTACCACATGGTCCCGGCTGGATGTCAACAAGACCCACGATAAGACTAGTTGGTCACAAGGTATGCAGGCTGGCAAGTCACCAGTTTGGGAACATCTGGGTTCACGGATTAATTGACAACCCCATCTAGACAGACCAGTGTGTTTGGATTTAGGTACAGGGTGCGCCATATTATGAACTGTTATTTCTTGTTGCTGCTAGTAACGTTGTTGAGGGTTGCCTATACAGCAGTAGTTAAGCTTATCAAGAGGTATGTGTGTTCAAAGTTAAAGCACAAGTTTCTTGTTTCTAGCTCGTTGTTTCACTTTCATGGTTCAAATTGTAATCTTCAAGGATGTTTGGTAGAGTACCAGGTGCAAGGCTTAGAAAAAATAGAAATTGGAAAATTAAGCTAAAGTTACAGTGGTCTTTTCACTTCGAACCTTTGCCACATAATTGAGGTTCAATTTTCTTGGATATTGTCACTATAATTATCTCTTCTGATAGTTTCTCTAAGTGCATAGTTCATTGATCTAGACATGACCATAAGCATTGCTTATAATAATGGGGGAAAATTGTTGTTATTATTGATCAACAAAAACTAACACTTTTATTCAATCAAACAATCTGAAACTTTTGATAGAACTATAGGTGGCGGTTTCATTAAATTTACTTATGAATTGGTCGATTAGACTATCTTATATCTCAAACATGTCAATGGGTCAAAGATAGCTAGAACTGTAAAGGGCCAAGCACGTTGAAAGTTGCATAAAGGTTTATTTAAAAAAGCATGCAATGGCCTAATTTACTTTTTACGCAATCAACATAGTTTAAATTGCCTTTTTTGCTTTTAATATAATAGTTATTACCTTTTGTGTATTGTTATTATTATTTTGTTAATGAAATCTTGAATAATAACTAAACATCAATTTTTAAAATGTTTGCATATCTTATAAATAAACAACAATTTGATGTTAGCAAATGATTATTAATAATAAAAGTCAAACACAATCACTATTAATTAAGGTTGGATTGTACTTAAAAGAATTGGTTTTTGCTCATGATAGTTGATAGTTGTATGTGACACTATCAAAGATAAAAACAAAACACAAAGTCAAGTTACTAATATTAGACAAAGATGAAAAATATTACAACTAAGACGACAAAAGTGGTGTACAGCGGAATATTAGAGATTTATAGATTGCTTATATGTTTGTTACTTACCAAGAAGGTTGGTGACCCATTGACAAAGGCAAAAGCCTTTAGGTATAATTAGATTTGAAGGTTTTAGATTCAAGACTTTAAGTCACACATACAATAGAAATAATAAAGAACTTTTATATTGTAATTTAATTTTTTCTCATATTTAATGCATCATTTCGTTTTATTATAATTTGAATTATATTATATATTATATAAGTAAAGTATACTATATAAAACGACTTGTGATTTTTTCGTATTTATTTGTTAATGAGAAGCAACTTCGTGTTAAAGAGTAGGGATGTTAAAAATATGTTAATAATCATAACACGGGAACCAATTGTGAGTATAATAACATCTACATTTATATGTAATTTATCAAATCAATAGATATATAAGAAGTAATTTATTTATACAGCCCGTGTAACACACGGGATTTTAAACTAGTTAAATATTAAAGTTACACAAGAAAAGTTAAATAATATGTTGTATCACGATTAAATTAAGTTGTTAGAGAAAAACAAAAACATTGTGATATTCACATAGAAAAGCCCACAATATTCAAAGTTTAGATCTTTCCTAGGTTCCAGCAATAATACCAACAATTATAAACACACACACCCCTTTACATGTTCTATTATAATCCTATATATCCTCCTTTACAAATATGAGCTTATTTCTAGCTCACCTGCATCTATTCATATTTCTTTCGTTCATAACAACATCAAATGCAATTGCAAAGTATGCCAAGCCAGGGTGTAGTGATACATGCGGGAAAGTGACGATTCCATACCCTTTTGGAATTGGTGCGGATTGTTCTGTCAATGAATGGTACATCGTTGATTGCAACTACTCGACGCCATATCTATCTGCACTCAAACAACTGGAAGTGTTGAGTGTAAATTTGGAAGATCAAACAATCATTGTTAATACACCAACAATCTCTTATTGTCACAACCTTAGTTGGTTTGCTACCAAGACGATGAGTATCGATCTTGTTATGAGCCCCTTTTTGTTTTCCAAATCACACAATATGTTTGTTTCTGAGGGGTGTGGTAATGCTGTTATGATGGATAATGAGAGAGTGGTCACTGGGTGTTCGACTTATTGTCAGGGTGACATTGTAAGTGAAGGAAACAACTGTTACGGCATTAATTGTTGCCAAGCAACAATTCCGCATTATCTACAGTCCTATAACATGAATCTAACTAGTGTGGATGGAGATGGAGGTTGTAAGTATGCCTTCGTGGTGGACGAGGATTCATATATTAAAGGAAGGCTTTCTGTTGATGCACACAACGTTTCTGTTCCCGTTACCCTGATCTGGACCCTTACATCCAGTGACACACCATACTGTTGTCAAAGAGCTTACCTTGTGAATCGGGAATTGGATATAGGTAATGGTACTTCAATGGAGTCGCGGACATGTTTCCTTGATGGGCGCTACGAAGGAAACCCTTATTTATATGATGGATGTGAAGGTATTAGGCATCTTCGTATTTCTATTTTCAATTTCTCGCAAACTGATTTCTCTTATACTACTTGTGTTTAGAAAGGGAAGAATGTGCAAGGTGCCCTTATTCATGTGACTACATGATGTATCTTGAGCATGGCTTATTAAGATTCAGCAACCTCACTTGTAGCCAAAATCCTGTATGGTATGAAAGCAAATCATCATCCTTGGGTGTTACTCTAGGTAATATTTGATCTCTTTGTACATTTTTGGGTCCTATTTTCTTTGCAAGGTCTACAAATGCATGACAATTTCATATTGGCCGGACATGATAAACTCATAAAAGACCCAACATATTTTCAATTCTGAATAAAAATCATTTATTTGGGTGGCTCAAATAATAATTTTGGGCGGTCCACACAAAAACAACGCCAAAAAAATTGGTTCTAAAGATATATTTAAAACAAAACCGCCTAAAATGCTACAAGATGAATGGCTGAGTTATAACAGCAATACACTCATCTCGTAAGACTTCTGTAGTCTTATAACATCAATTCATTTAATTCTTTTGAGCCTTTTTGAAACTTTTAATTTGTTTCTAACTCGCATCTTTGTATTGGCCAGGTGTAACCCTAAGCATGGGTATACTTTTTCTTGTGGCAACAAGTTATACATTGTATAAATGGATCAAGAAAGCAAGAGAAAGGAGTCAAAGAAAGAGGTTTTTTAAACGAAACGGCGGTTTGCTTTTAAAACAACAAGAAGAAGCAGACCCATCTTTAGTCGGTAAAACCGTACTTTTCACATCCCATGAGCTAGAAAAGGCCACAGACAACTTCAACGAGAATAGAATTCTAGGTCGAGGAGGCCAAGGTACAGTTTATAAAGGAATGCTCGTGGATGGAAGGATTGTAGCAATCAAGAAATCAAAAGTTGTTGATGGAAGTCGGTTAGAACAGTTCATCAATGAGGTGGTCATTCTTTCCCAAGTCAATCACAGGAATGTGGTCAAATTGTTTGGATGTTGTTTGGAGACAAATGTCCCTCTACTCGTTTCTGAATTTATTACAAATGGTACCTTGTATGATTGTCTACACAACGATACTAAAGAGTTCCCATTATCTTTGGACATGAGAATACGGATAGCTACAGAGGTTGCAGGAGCACTTGCTTACTTACATTCGGCAACTTCCATTCCAATATATCATAGAGATATCAAAACTACTAATATACTTTTGGATAATAAATACAGGGCCAAAGTTTCTGACTTTGGAACTTCAAGGTTTATCTCAATAGAGCAAACCCATTTGACCACCTTGGTCAAAGGTACATTTGGTTACCTCGATCCTGAGTATTTCCAATCCAGCCAGTTCACGGAAAAGAGTGATGTTTATAGTTTTGGAGTTGTTTTGGTGCAACTGTTAACCGGAGAAAAGCCAATTTTCGTAAACAGATTTGGTGAACATATAAGTTTGGCTACACACTTTATGATGGCTTTTGAAGAAGGGCATGTTATGTCTATTTTTGATACGATGGTGGTTAAAGAGGGTGCGAGCGACGAACTTATGTTATTAGCTAACCTTGCAATGCGATGCTTGAATTTGAATAAAAAGTATAGGCCAACAATGAAAGAAGTGGCTATCGAGTTAGATATGATACGAACGTCACAGATTCCCTTTACGAATCGAACCAATACGTGTTCGTCGCGGACGGGAGGAAGTCTTGATGCTAACATATGGCAAACATGTTCTTGAGTTTCTATGATATCATAAGTCAAAGATACGAAAATGTCAATTTGTGTTCATTATTTAATATATGTAACTCTGTGTAACCCTGACCAATCTGTTTAACACTTTAACTGGCCTATATTTGCTTAAGTTTTTTTTAGTGCCATTTTGTTTTAAGTGACCCAAATTTTTTAGTCAGATTTTGAGTGACCCAAATATGTTTAAACAATTAAACCCAATCCCCAGGCCCAAGTGTTCAAACATTCAAACCCAATTGAAATAAACATCAAACATCGATTAAAGAGGGAGGGGCGGTAAAGAAAACACAACGATGCAGGGATGAATGATGCAAGAACAAAAGTTGCGATATGAAATTTTGAAAAGGGTTTGATTGAATTGTTGAGTGACGCAACAACAACGTAACAACGACCTTGAATTTACTAGGGGGTAAGGCCATGTTTGTTAATCTCGCCAAGGTCCTATATTTTTTAACATTCTCTGAGAGACCCTAACCAAAGGAGCTAACAGTTGACAAGCTAAGTGTATGTTTGTCACACCCGCAAAAATCAGAGTTGGGCATAACGACTGGTATCTTCATTGCACAGCGGAAGTATAATGTTAAGACTTCTAGAAAGTTGAACTCCCACTAAGTACTCGAATCACAATGTGTAACCTGAGAAAGAACATGCAAAAAAGTCAACATAAAGTTGGCGAGTTCATAGTTTATTTGAAAAAGATTTGAAATAAATCTTTTTGGTAACCGGGTTCAAATAATGTTGCGAAAACGTAATAAACCATTTTCCTCGGCATGCTATTTGAAAAAAATTTGTGCTTGTAAAACTTGTATAACCATCAATACCGCGTACGACAACGACAACATGCCCGCATGAGCCTATCACCAACCTCGAGCTAGTGTGTGCCTTGCCAAACCGTGTACTCAAGACGGTAGACTAGCAGTTGGTTATAGTTCCAATATGTAGCGAGGACTTCACTGTACAGTTTTAAGGACCCTACGACCCTTACGATTGAGTAGAGGACAATCTAGTCCTTATGTTTGTATGTAGGACAATCTAGTCCTTATGTCTGTATGTAGGACAACCCAGTCCCGATGTTTGTAAGTAGGACGTCCCAGTCTCATTGTTTCTATGTAGGACAACCCAGTCCCGTTGTTACGTATGTAGGATAACCCAGTTACTAATTGTAACCAAAACAATCCCGTCACTAGTCATGAAACCCATGCATGTTTCAAAAATACACGTGTGTTTTGTAAAAACTGGTATGTTTAGCATAAACCTTTCATAAACCATTTGAGTTAATTGGAATTCGTTTGCAACATGGTTGAGAAATATGTAATTTTTGTTCATCGAAATATTGTATGCTTTTGCAAAACTTGCATGTCTTTCCACCCCCAAAAACATTAATAAAAATGTAAAACTGTAAAAGGTGGGGGTTATGAACTCACCTCGATATCCTTGTGCAAAGCTAGCATAATACAATCCATATGTCATTTCCAAGACATAAACCCGCTAGGCATGCAATCTATAACATTCCTATCGAGGAATAAACTCATAAGTTTCTACTAAAATATAGGTAAACTACGTGTCACCGAGCTCTACCGAATAGTTAACCAAAAGATTCGATGGGAAGATGTTGTTAACTTAATGGAAACGATAATGCTATACTTGTTTAATCCCATTTATAGTCGGTGATAAATACTAAGTCTTGGAAACACTTAGTTTCCGAGATATTTAGAATATATATATTTATATATATATATATATATGTGTTTAAATATAAATATATTTATGAAATCGTGTTAATCGTCTCAAATGGTAGCACGCGTATGTAAGAAAATGTTTGTATGAAAATAATACACGTTATAAACTCGTATAATGTGTTTGTATGGTTTCCAAGTAGTCGTCATGTACGTGGATGAATCATTTCGCGACTCGTCGTAGTTTTCGTAAGATGTATATATATATATATATATATAGGGTCAGGATTTAGAGAGAACGGTGAAAAGTGTGAGAATGGTGAGAACGATTTTAAAGTTGACATGTGGCATTGATGCTAAATTACACTAAGGGTTAATATTGTCAAAAAACTCATACACGTGAACTGGGTGTTCAAACAAAACGCCATAGAAACACCAAATTCAAAAAAAAACGCCATGAAAATACCCAGTTAAAACGCCATAAAACACTCAGTTCAGAAAAACGCCATGAAAAACTCAGTTTAAAACGCCATAAAACACTCAGTTCAGAAAAACGCCATGAAAAAACCTAGTTAAAACGCCATAAAAACACATAGTTCAGAAAAACGCCATAAAAATAACTAGTCTAAAACGCCATAAAACACCCGGTTCAGAAAAACGCCAAAAAACCCATTTCATTTTTTTCGAAAAGTATATCAATAGTATACTCATTGGAAAGATAAAAAAAACGCTGAGTTTTATGGTGTAATTTTTTTTAGAAAAATAATCACGTATAAAAAAGTTATTGACGTTTAAATATGATGGGGAAAATGGCATGTGATTAGCATGTGCACCATTGTTTGGATCTTCCAATTTTACCCCTCCTGGTAGTTATAAGATTCCCATTATTTACAAAAATACCACTGCATCATCTTAGCCACAAATCACAAAGAACCTATGGCTGAAAATCGTTCTAACTGTTCTCACACTTCAAATCGTTCTCTCCTGATCCTGTTCCTATATATATATATATATATATACACACGCGCACACACACACACCGTGTCCGAAATAATAGTTTTGCGTCTCGTTTATATTTAATAAATGATTATATAATTGTACGCTCGATAGAATCGACTTTCGTTTGTTCGTTACCGGAAATAACTCGGATAATAATATATGTTAAGATCATACGGTAACGTGTCGTATTCCGTTTAGACGTTTGAAATAAATATAAATAATTATATTTATTTTTTATATAAATTTCCGAGTTCTATCATCTATCTTGTAAACCGCGTTCGTTGAAATGTTGTAAACTCGTTTTTTGTGAGTTATAAGAATCGCCAAAATAAATATATACTTATATTTATTTTATAAAGTACTTGAATTCCGATATGTTTCGTTGTTAAAAGTGATAACATATTCCGTGGTATGAATTTTTACAAAAAACGGACAGAATTTGCTCTGTTTTTAGGATAATCCTAACAATACTAGTTATCGATAATTTTCAAAACTCAACAAATAATGAAACAACAATATATATAATTTCGTCAAGTGTTCAAAACATCATTTTTTTGTCGACTACTAGTCCAATATATATATATATATATATATATATATATATATATATATATATATATATATATATATATATATATATATACATATTACGTCACGATACGTCGGTTTGGTTTTTATAACTAATATATACACTAGTTATATATGCATGTAAGGGTTAAGTTCATTTGTGAACAACCCCCCTTGATAGTAAACTGTGTGAACGAATCCTTGCCCTTGATTATCAATACACAAGTGTAAATCAGTGGCCAAGATTTGATTATGAAAATACACTAATGTATTTTACGATTTGATGATGTAAATCAATAGGCAGGATTTGTTCACTCTGGTCGCAAATACACTAGTGTTCACTCTAGAACCCCACCCATGCATGTAATGTACAAGTTCAAGTAGTAATTAATTCGCGCGTAAAATACTAATCGTTTTCACTAGTCGGGTTGATTTAGAGCTCGGCTTTGCGTTAAAACAACATTTATATAAATGATATACTATATTTTGCGTTGTTAAAATTTTACCAAGTCTCGTGTCGACCCGTCGGCCGAGTTTGATTGCATTGACTAAGTTGACCCGTGTTGACCGAACTTTGACCACAGTTGACCGAACCCGAATCTGATCGCATTGACCAAAATTTGACCCGAACCGAAATCTGACCGCGTTGACTGAGTTGACCCGTGTTGACCGGGTTTGACCAAACCCAAAACTGAACCGAGGCCCCAAAAATGACCCAAAACTGTCCCTTTACCCATGTTTGACCTATTGACCGAGTTGACCCGAGCCTAAGAGTGTCCTGAAATTTATTTTTCTTCCGAGACAAAAGTGTTTCGTATGGACTCTACGGGTTACTAGGAGCCCAAAAATATATTTTTCGTCGGAAACGGATGCCCGGAACCTCGCCAGAGCCATGCCAGAAGTCGGAATTTCGCCGAAGAATAAAATTTCACGATAACTTGCAGAAAAGTGTCTAACCACCCGATCTAAACATACACGAAATGGAAAGCCCAAAACGGGTTCGCCGGAGTTTGGCCGGAATGTCGGCAGAGTTGCTCCTGAGTTCAAACGGCTTTGAATCTTGAAAAACGGACCACCCCATTGCGTCGGGGAGGTCCAAATTAGTGGGGGTAGGGTGTCAAACCGAGAAAAACGTCGCCGAAAAATATCGTCGGTCGCCGGACCGTCGCCGGTGGTCTGTCGGTCGCCGGAAATCTAGAGTGAGAAAGTGAGAGAGAGTTTGAGAGAAGAGAGTGAGTGAGTGTATGTGTGTGAAAAATGGTGTTTGTGTGTGTAGTATGCCTTTTATAGGTAGGGTTTGGTGTGGGTTGGGCTTTTAGGTATGTTGGGTTTAGAGCCCAGTATCTCAATCCTAGCCTTTTGTGCGGCCCAAATGCATTTTCGAGGTACTTTTTCGCCCCCAAACTTCGGTGAATGTCGTAAAATAAGGTCGGAAGTCGATGTTTGACGCGTACGTTCGTCGGTTGCGTTAAAACTGCTTATAATGCTTCGGTTGTTGTTTCCAGACCGTTTTTCGATCTGATTTTGACTGCGAATATTAAAATTCGATTACGAAGCTAAATATATCATAATATTTCAGTTTTCAAAATAATAAACGAGTCTGATGCTTCCGTTCCGTTGTCAGTGCGTTCTTACTGTCGCGTTTTTCGTTCACGTATGCGTTCTGTGGCGTTCGGAAGCATGATAATTTCGCAAAATAAATTTATGTGTGTACATATACATATACATATACATATACATATACATATACATATACGAACCCAAATTTTTCGGCCTTGTTAGTATTTCGTTCGATGTTAGTTCGTTACCGTTTAACGCTCGTCAGGTTTCCCGCAAATCACCATTCGCGTATTATGAAGCCGAATAGACGTTCCTAGGCATTCCAAAGGCCTAACTAAGTTAATCTGCATCTTAAAACACTACTTATAGCTGTCTTAATGTTTGTTATGCGCGTAATTGATAACCGAAACCTACCGGTTGTCACAATGTTGTCCCAAAATTTCGTTTTTGCAACAATTCGCTCGACTTTCTTTCCAGCTGCCTTCTTTGCAAAGTCATTTTTCCTCTATTCTTCAGAAACAAACAATACTTGAATATGATGTCAATTCTCATGGACATTCTGAATGGTATAAAACCTAGTTGCATAAGACCTATGCAACCACTTATTTTTCGTCAACTTCCTCATCAGATTAAGAATCATTTCGTCGTTGTAAATGTAAACCACAATTGCTCTTGCATCAGCCAGAGTACTTTTTATCTTCCGTATTTCTCACCAATATCTTGAATCATGAGCTTCACACAATGTGCTGAAAATGAGTCCAAAAACATTATAAGGTGTTGTTCTTCTAAAATATTTCCGGCAACCTTAAAGTTTGACCCGTTATCTGTATTAATAAACTATAAAAAATAATAAAGAATTTAATTAACAAAATAAACACAGTAAACATAACAAATAATAATTTATGACATCTTTAGAAAACCAGAAAAGTAAAACTAAGGCTACACGGTATGGTGCCGGAGATGAAGTCGGCGACGGGATGAAGACGGAGGGGGCGGCGTGGGAGGACGGGCGTCGCAGAGGGGGGGCCCACCTGTTTGCTCAGTCGCAAACGGCGAACAGAGGACGAAGAGGACGGGACGGAGGGGCGACGGGATGAAGACGGAGGGGGCGGCGTGGAGGGACGGTGACACGGTGGCGGCGCCGGGTGGAGGACGGGACCATACCGTCCAGCCTAAGTGCATAATATTCATCTTACACAAAATACACTTGGGATAACGAAATTTAACAGAAATAATAATTGAAGTGAATGAATAGTAGAAATATGTGTGTGTCATTAGATCATTGGACCATATTTTTGTAGTGGTCCAGTCAACACGTGTCCAGCTGACTGTTGTGATGGGTTGTGACACGTGTTTGTTGAGATGGCCTTTATCTACTTTCTCAATCCCAGATAACTTTTCCATATAAAGTTTATAAATCCCTGATAAAACCTAATTGCAGCATCAATTTTAAAACTTCATGTAATGAATCCTCCTCCGGTTGCGACTCTGATGGTGGATTGCAAGAAGAATTTCAAACCCTAAAAAGGGCCTCCCGTTCTGTCAACGAAGATCTCACCAAATCCAGGATACCATGTACAAGGTAGCCACCGCCACCGCAACTATCGGACTTCCTGCAGTGACCACGGTGGCCGACCACCGCCGGAGACGGAGAAAAAGAGAGAGGCGGCTAGGCGGTTTGACTATCGGACTTCCTGCAGTGACCACGGTGGCCGACCACCGCCGGAGACGGATAAAAAGAGAGAGGCGGCTAGGCGGTTTGACTATCGGACTTCCTGCAGTGACCACGGTGGCCGACCACCGCCGGAGACGGATAAAAAGAGAGAGGCGGCTAGGCGGTTTTGTGGTCTTAGAATTTTAGGGTTAGCCACAATTACTTTTTACTTGGTTTTAAAGATAACCATATGTGCCTTTAATTGTAAGAGCATTCACATCCTAACCATCAAATTATGTGAGGAGGGGTTTTTATATTATAAAGGGTATAAAAAGTGGTTGTGAGTAGAGGAGAGAGAAAATGTTACTGTTCATCTGTATATTTGGGGGGACACTGTTCACCCGTTATAATTTTTTAATATATTTTGAAAGTGGTTGTGAGTGGAAGTGAGAGAGAAATGTAATGATAATATTATTTAATTGAAAGGAGAGAGAAAAAAATATTTGTTTTTAGTGGAAATATATTGATATAGGAGTTGTTTTTTAGTGGAATGTATGTATAATTTGATGGATTGGATGTGAATGCTCTAATAATTAACAAGTTGCGATAGCTCTGTTTCCAAAAAAAAATGTGATATCTCTGTTATAGATACGTGGTTACATATTATTTAGTCGCAAGTTTGAGGGGTTAAGTTTTGGTTAAGTGTGCTTTGTTGCTGTATTTTTTTTTCTTCCCTGTATGTTTGTTTTGCTTCGACTTTTGGTTTTGTATGAATATATTCTCCTCTTGGTTGGCCAGAAAAAAAAAATTTAGTCGCACCTAATTTTGAGATGCTGGTTATTTAATAAGAGAAGTCTTATTTTAAAACAACATGAAAATTAATAGAAGAACTAACAAAAGACATGATGGGATTGGGTTCAGTTCCCAAATTATTACAAAGCAAGCCCCTTATTAAATTATGTAAATTTTATAACGTTTCCTTTTAGGCATCGTTCAAAGACTTTTATATGTTAAAACGGTTTAACTCCTTTGATTTTTTTCTATAAAGTTTCAAAGTTGTTTAGCCTTTTGTTGTTTAACCTTTTGTTATTTAACCTTTTGTTGTTTCACGTGGTGTGGCGTATAGCCTTTGTTGTTTAACCCTTTGTTGTTTAACGTATTGCAACACGGTGTGGCCGCAACGCGCCACACCGGTGTAAAATACTAGTTTAACAGAAATCCCCAACTTTCAGACAATGCTACACCGGTCCACCACCGTCTAACCCAAAAATGCTCCGATCCCGGCGTCGCCCCCACTACGCCACCCACCTCTGCGCCTTAACCGCCGCCGTCCTCCTCCTCCTCTCCGTCTCCATCCTCTACATCCGCCTCACCTCCCACCAACCACCACACCCCCACCACCACCACTCCGACCTCACCTCCAACCCTCTCCTCGAAGACTCCGATCCCGACGACCGTACCTCCGACGACGACCGCATCGACATCCTAGACGACACCGTTCAGGACGATCCATTCTCTAGGGTTTCAGACGAAGAAGAAGAAGAAGAAGAAGAAGAAGACGACATCTTCAACCATTATTCCGACGATGACGTCACCGATCAACCTAGAGTTTCCAAATATTATTATGATCATGTGCAGGGAGTGATTCGGCGTGCGTTTGATAAGCGATCGATTGATCAGTGGGAGGATTATGTTAATTTTGATTTGAATAGTGCTGGTTCAGGTTCTGGTTTTGTTGATTTAGGGTTTGGTTCAGACGACGTCGTTTTGGATGATAATGTGAGGAGGAAACTGGCTCAAGTGAAGGGGGTTGAGGATGCACTTTTGTTGAAGGTTTCACCTTTGAAGGAAGGGTGGGGGGATTGGTTTGAGAAGAAGAGTGATTTTTTACGGCGTGATCGGATGTTTAAGTCGAATTTGGAGATGTTGAATCCGATGAGTAATCCGTTTTTGCAGGATCCGGATGGGGCGGGGGTTACCGGGCTTACTAAAGGGGATAAAATGATTCAGAAGCGGATCGTTAACGAGTTTAAGAAGGTGCCTTTCGGGGTGTCTGTAACATCTGTTAACAATCCAATGTCGAAAACGAAGGTTGAGAGTGAAAACAAGGTTGCCGAGCGAAGAACTTTGGATGAGGGGATTCGAGAGGTTGTTGATAAAAGTGACGAAATGAGAAATGAGTTTTCGGGTCAGATTTATGCGGATGGGAAGAGATGGGGATACTTTACCGGTTTGCATCCTCGTTTATCGTTTTCGAATTTCATGGATGCTTTCTTTAGAAAAGGGAAGTGCTCGATGAGGGTTTTTATGGTGTGGAATTCGCCACCGTGGATGTTTACTGTTCGACACCAACGTGGGCTTGAAAGCCTGCTGTTTCACCATCCGTATGCTTGTGTTGTAGTCTTTTCTGAAACATTGGAGCTTAATTTCTTTGATAGTTTTGTAAAAGATGGGTAATTTCTCACTCATTGGTATACTTGATATCTGTACCGATTTTTAAGAAGCTGACATGTTTAATTATAATATGTTCTGTAGCTTCAAGGTTGCTGTTGCCATGCCGAATCTAGATGAGTTGCTGAAAGATACACTGACCCATGAATTTGCTTCTGTCTGGTTCGAATGGAGGAAGACAAAGTTTTATCCTACTCATTACAGCGAGCTTATCCGCCTGGCTGCTCTTTACAAGTAAGCAAATTTTGATGATTCTAACTTCTCATTGAACAATGATTTTTCCGTTATATTAAGTTGTCATAGGTTTGAATTCTTTAATATGTATACTTACTACGGTTTCTTTGTTGTAACCAGATATGGTGGGATCTATCTTGATTCTGACGTTATAGTGATAAAACCGCTCTATTCGCTATCTAATATGGTGGGCCTAGAGGATGAATCATCTGCAAGTGATTTGAATGGAGCTGTGATGGTATTTAGAAAGCACAGGTATTATAACAAAATAGATCAAATGTGTTGAAATTGTTCATTTTATAATTTTTTAAAATTTTGCGCAGCCTATTTATAATGGAGTGCTTGAAGGAGTTTTATGCAAGTTATGATGATACAAACTTAAGGTGGAATGGGGCTGATCTTTTGACTCGCGTTAGAAGTAAGTTTCTGCATGAAGAAAATGGGTTCAAGAATCAGATGGAACTGAAACTGCAGCCCTTCTTTGCTTTCTTCCCTATAAGTCGTAAGAGTATCACACGGTATGAACTTCTTGCACGTGTGTTCGACTATTCGTTTACATTTTGTTCATTTTACAAGTGCCTTGATAGTCGATACATGTTTTTTTTATTAAAATAGATATTTCACCCAACCTACAACTGATGCTGAAAAAGCCGATCAAGATGCTCTATATCAAAAGATCGTTGATGAGGCGTTAGTATTTCATTTCTGGAACAGCTTAACATCTAGTCTAGTTCCTGAGGCCGGGAGCCTAGCAGCCAGACTTATTGACCGACATTGTATCCGTTGTTCTGATATGTTGTAAAATTTGTATCTCATATTCACCCACGATCGGCTTCGAGTCCAGTGAGTTATATAAGTTATTGTTGATCACTTTACGTCAATGACTTCTATGAGGGTTCGTGATCCCATATGGTGGGCGTCGGAAATGATATATAGTTTAGATAAATGCAAAGTTTTGTGCAGTTTAGTCGGTGTAATCATCAACTGGATTTCTCTTTGAGGTACAAATATTGTTGAATTTTTGTATAATGAAGTCATTTTCTTTGAAGATGAGTGTATGTTGGCATGTTAAGGCAATTGTTGTTTGGTGATTGTGATACGCAATCTCTTGGTTCATATGATATTATGAGATTTCTTAAGGCTTGTTCTAAATATACCCACCCTTTTACTAGTTATGCCTCTTGTGAGAGAAAAAGTTAACGAAGCACAAAACATGTATTCTAACCTAAATTTTATAATTGAAAAATCAAAAGCAATAAAATCATTTGTGCTTGATTCATTTCTTGTTCTTCTACTATTTAAATGAACGGATTGAAAGTCATTATAACAAGAGTTAAGTGCATTTCCGTACCTCTGGTTTGGTGGAAAATGGCACTTCGGTCCAAAAAAAAATTTTGCGCCAGTTCCGTCCTAAAGATTTTTGAAACGTACCACTTCAGTCCAAAAAGATAACGCCTTGCGCCAGTTCCGTCCCCAACGTTTTTAACGGGCGTTATCTTTTTGGACTGAAGTGGCACGTTTCAAAATGTTGAGGACGGAACTGGCGCAAATTTTTTTTTTTACTGAAGTTTCATTTTCCACCAAACCACAAGGACGAAAATGGCAGTTAACTCTTATAACAATCATAACCAATAAAATTTCACCAATAGCAAAACCACCACCAATAAGTAAGATCTGGGGAGGGTGAGATGTACGCAAACCATATCTTTATCCTAGATGACAAAGATGCCGCCTCCGGGGAGAATCTCGGGATCTAAACCCATAATTGGGCCTGAAAAGTATATTAAAAACAGAAAAAGTCCCCAAGTAATCTAAAAACCAGATGAAAGATAAAACAAGATAGATAGGAAGGGGATTAATGCAACATTTTTTCGTGGAGGGCGGAGCTAAATCGTATCCCGACGGTGGATGCGCTCGCTAGGAGAGGTATTTTTGTCTCTAATGACAGCTGCCCTCTCTGCAATCATTCTGATGAGACAGTTGAACACTTGTTTTCCTCTTGTGTGATATCGACTATTCTTTGGCAAAAAAATAAGCTCTTGGTGTCGGGCCCCAAATTTGATTGTTTTCTCTTTTAGAGACTTGTTGGAGTTCCATAATTTCTGTGGTAAAAAGGCGGCAGAAAAGGAAGCTGTTCACGGCATAGTGATGATATAGTGTTGGTGCATTTGGAATGCGAGGAATGCAGCCAGATTTTCCGGGAAACGAACTAAGGTGGAAGAGATTTTCAGTGATGTTTAGATCCTTGGGTTTCTTATGGTTTAAATAAATCGAAATATAGTTCGATTAGTTGGTCGGATTGGTGTAAGTTTGTAATTATGTAGTTTGTTTGTTTGTTTTGTGCCGCTCCGGTCTTCGGGGTTGGTTTGTTTCTAATGAAGTTGACGTTTCAACAAAAAAGGTTAAGGACTTCACGCAGTTCTATCCTCGATCATGTCCTCCAAGAGGTGCAAGTCTATCATAGCATGCCAATTACGCTCATCTCAAGTCAGTTTGGGTATGTCTCTAATCCTCATCCCCTCAACAATGAGGGGTTTCCACGGCTCCGACTAGCATCGTCATTTGTCTCCTCTTCACATGCTCAAATCATCTCAATCTCTCATCCCTTATATTATTTGATATATTAGTCACCCATAATCTTTCCTTATAGAGCCATTTCTTATTCAGTCTAAATAGAACCATTTCTTATTTAGTATAACCTTGTGTGCTCACACATCCACAACAATATTCTCATCTCTGCTACCTCCAGCTTACGAGCATGTGTCTTCTTGTTCCGTGTAACGTAGGCGGTTAGGATGACCTATAAAGGATTTTTGAATGATTGATTAAGATATATTCCTATAAATCTTAAAATCACTGAATTTTGTTAGGCCTGCTATAAAGCGTATTTCTAAAATAGTTATCCATTTACAACATTTTGATCTATGTGATGCTAGGATATCCTTATTTGGGGTAAGGTTATTGTAAAAAGGGTTAAAAGTGTGAGAAATGTGAGAAATATTGTGGAGATGACATGTGTCCTAAATCTAAATTAATTCAAAAGGGTAAACAAATAATTTTATCATTAATTCAATTAATAAAAAACTTCCCATAACCGCCACCTTAATTATAGGAACTGGATTTTTTTTTAAATATCTCTATAAACACCATTCAGCAAGTATATAACACCATTCAGCAAGTATTTAACACCATTCATGGACTAAACATCTGATCGAAACATATTTTTTTCTCTATATAAGTATAGCAATATGGTACTCATATTAAAGATAAAAAAACGCTCGTTATTATGGTGTAATTTTTTTTTTTTAAAAAAGAAGTTACGTATAAAAAGTTATTGACGTTTAAAAAAGACGGGGGGAAGTTACATGTGCATTAATGTTAGTTTCATAATTTAAAAATGTTAAATTTACCTATATACCCTTAATCTAGAAAATTAATATGTTTAATAGTAAACATTATTTACAATTTTACTATTATGATCTCAACCATTAGATCAAAGATCTAATGATGTAGATTCTTTCTTACCTTTCTCACAAAAAACCATTTTTTACAGGAACCTCTACCTATTTAAATCATTTTGGCATTATGAAAAGTAATTAGATAAGAATCAAAGTAATAGTGAACATTTAATTGTGTGATTTATATATCATTCATTTTCCATCTACTAAACTCTTTAGCTCAACCATTTAAATCATCATGTACAACCACCATGATGTGACCTGAAGGTCCCCTTGTCACGGTTGTGTATAAGGTCATGGGATATCAACTAGCAATTATTCAGGATTAATAGAATTAGAATTTTATATCTAATTATTCAAACTTGTATATATATACAAATTTTTTAGATACGAGATGAAAATTAATCGGTAAATTACCGTTTGATTAGCGATTAATCTCGATTTTTACAACATTGTCCCTTGCCAAGCCTCGCACTTAGGTATTGCTACAACACCGATATAAGCTTCACAAGATCAAATTTGAACATCAAATGGGCAAAAGCTGATTTACATATTTATACAAGTAACAGAACTCAAGAGATGCAAGCAAAAGAACAGATTTTAACAAATCAATAAAAAGTTTCATATTTCAACACCAGGGGCTGAGCTTTAACCCAAAAATGCCCAGCTCAATGTATATTCAACTTTCACAAAATTTAACAAAACTAAACATAAATTCAAGCAGGTTCGTTCTTCTATATTCTAGCAAGACTAAAGCTCCAAAAATCCTTTTGCACCCAAAACACCGTCCATAGTTATATGCAATATACGATAGTCTGAATATCACCACTCGATCCAACCACACATCTTTTGGTCCTCATTTGACGTGGACCCTTCCACAACCACACTGTTTTGGCTTTTAAGTACAACTTTTGTTGATACGTTGTCTTCTTTGGAAGATGAGCTTTCATCAGAAGTCGGCAGCATATTTAAATCAATTTCAACTTTCTTTGAGCTCTCACTTCCTGCTTTTGTTGAGCTACCGTCATCAGGTGTATTTTCATGACAAGCTGGCCCCATGGATTCGATTAATGCATCAACCTTCTCTGAACCTTCAAGAGCCGCATTGGAGCTATCATTTGCGAAAAGTGTATTTTCTTGAGCACAATGTTTGATGGATACATCAACTTTCTTTGAGCTTTCACTTTCTGCTTTTGTTAAACTACTGTCATCGGGTGTATTTTCACGACAAGTTGGCACCACGGATTCGATGAATGCATCAACCCTCTCTGAACCTTCAACAGCTACATCCGTGCTATCATTTGCGGAAAGTTGATTTTCATGAGTACCAACACTGTCGGGAACGATATTTTTTTCAACAAAATCAGGCCTAACCAGTTTTCGACGCTTATGTGGCATACCCGTTAACAGATTATTTGCAACAGGCCCCACATCTGATGTGGTGCCTACTAAGCATTCAGAGTTCTCTTTGTTTGCATCATCAATTCTCTTGTTTGACTTCTTACGACGCTTAAAATCCACAAGTCTGGTTTCCTGATATGCTGATTCACCTTCAGCTTCTTCATCCACCACATCAGCATCAACTTCTAAATTCACATCTGGAAACACGTAATCTTCAATCTTACTTTTTGGCGAGTTATCAGCATCGTCTTGTTTTATAACTGAAATGCTTTTTCCACTTCGTTTTTTAGGGCTACTTACAACCTTCTCCAACATTTTCATAACTTTGTTAACTGATGAGTTTAACTCATGGTTTTCATCAGTTTCAAAGGCCTGTTCTTCTTGCCTTAAAGTCGAAGATAAACGAGAAAAAACACTCTCTCTCTTTCGAGTACTGCCAAAACTACGCTTACTTTCATGTTTTTCATAACACCTTTTATCATCATCAGTCGGGTCCACATCATCCACACATAGACGAGCATCAGATGAAGAAAGAGAAAGATTTCTGGAAATAAACTTGGGAAATATAGAACTTTGTGAACCAGGATCATCACGATACCGATACGACCCTTCGTCATGTGAGTAATACGTCATGGGGATTTTCTCGGGACTAGAGTAAATAGGATAATTATTAGCAATGGAAACAAAACCCGACCCGTCATCTAAACAAGGACTAAGCTGGATATCAGGAACATCAACCCTTGTAGTATCAACATTTGAATAATCGTTGTGGTTGAAATGAGAATAATCATTGGTCAATGTGCGTTCATTCAGACTTTCCCGAAAACGTTTTCTAACTTTATATTCATCTTGCAACCTGTTATAATCAATAATATCTTTGCTTCCTATGCCGATTTCATCAAGATGCGTTCCATGTGGTTTGCTGAAAACCGGCATGTCGAATTCGGTCATTCTCGTGCTAAAGAGTGTTGAGGTTCGAGTCTGGTCTTCAATATCTTTTTCCCTAAGATCAAGGTGTTTTCCTAATATGTCATGTCTACTGTAATCACCAAACTTGTCACTTTCTGTCGTGTAATGTGTTAGAAAACCGTCCCGCTTATCTGTCTGCCTATCTTCTATAATATGTTTGTTTATATACATATTATCATCTACCTCTTTGACTTCGTCACCCCTAAGGTCACAGCTGTCGAATCTTATCCTATGTCTAATGTCCTTCCTAAGGTCACCGGATCTTGCATTTGCTTCTTCTGGTTTATTATATCTCCGGATATTTCTCTCGGGGTAATTTTCAGAGATAATCTTTGAACGAAATAGCTTCATAAGTTTACGTACCTGGAATTTTAAGCAACAAATAATAAGATTTATAGGATTACATCAGAACAAAATAGGTATAATGCTCAAGCATATAAAAATACCTGCTTTTCATCCAAACCAAAGTTGAACTTCTTCCCTGAGAAGTAATTATCCCTAATTACATCCTTGAACTCACTTTCAGCTAATGGGCTACATTCCCAAACAGTTGTAAAACGAACCTACATTATAAATAAAAACAAATGCAAGTAAAAAATAAAAACTAAAACATCAAAGATGCTCTAGCCCTAGAAAATGGTTAACTATACATGACCTTTGGCATCCCATTTTTTTATTAAGTTCTAGTGGCTTATTTACCTAAAAGATTATTTCCAATTTTTTAAAAGGTCAACCTACACGTCCTCCACAATGTTAATATAATGATATGTTTGCAATAATTTTGCCTTTGCATCTATACAGTTAATATCGGTGATATTTCACCAATATATCGGTTATCGGTCCCCATGTAAAATATCGGTGTCAAATATCCGTCAGAATACCGGTACCGATATTATCGTCGATATTTGACCGATATATCACCGATTTTCCCAATAATAGTACCTTTTTTCTTAGTTCTACTCATCTTTCTTCTTATTGTTGCTATTAGCGTTTTAAGTCTTAGTTGTTAATTGTTAGTGTCTTAAGTCTTCATCAGTTCCTACTTGCTACAATTGTTAGTGTTTTGCAAGTTGCAAAAGATTAATTTGTTAATGGTAGGAGAGTATACTGAATTGTTAGTGTTAAATTGCTATATATAAATTCTACATGCTATTAAAATTACCAATATTCCACCTCAATAACCTATATCTCAAATATCGATCGGTCCTTGATAGATATCCGATTTTTTACCGCATTAACTGCTTAGCTTTGCATTGTAAATTGCCAAAAGAAGTACTGCATGACTTATAGATGTGACCTAGCTAGCAACTTAGTCTTTTTAAAATGTATATAACACAAAATCAACTACACAAACATATTTAGCAATGCAGACGTTGATACCTGTGCAGGGAACTGTTTACCAGATGATCTGAATGCTTTGGGGTCAATATTGATATCACCATCGCACGTAGCACGAAATACACCGTATAATAATCTCCTTTCAAACTCAAAAAGGAAAAGGGTCATTCCTTCTTTTACATGCAGCACAAATTTGGACATACCTGATGGTAGTCCAAACAACTTCCTTTCTAAGCACTCTTTATGTGTATTAATATTTGACATAAATATCGCACCGCGTTCTGGAACCTCCCCATGAACAGAGTTACCTTTATACCCCATCTCCTCTGTAAACTGCCAATATATTATGTCCAGCTTGTGGTGTGGTAGTCAATAAGAGAAGAAAAACGGACCACAAATTCAAGTTCCTTGTGATAATTATTTTCTATTTCTAATATACAGTAAGCAGTCACCAGAAGATACTGTTTCCACTTTCCAGACAAACATGTGTTGATGCAGTTTGTGTGTCCGATGCTTGTCGAATAGATTAGTTATTATTTTACGCTGAATTTGTAATAGTTAGTGAAACGGTCTATCGAACGTGTATAGACCCGCTCGTTTGAAGTGGTCAAACGAGAGGGTTATTCGTTTGACCGTGTGTGTGGTTGCAAGACAAATTATGGTTGTTTAATGTTGGTGTCGAAGGATAAGGCATCGAAGGATTGTGTATCCTTCGATGAGCTCGAAAGATATCCATCGAAGGTTGAAGATGGACCTCGAAGGATATGTCATCCTTCGAGGTATATGTGTATCTTTCGAAAGCTGAATGGTCGACAGATGATCTATCGACCAGTCAGTTTGATCCTTCGACCATACAACCTGTGTTTGGTATAAATACCAACACTTTGTCATTTGCAACATAAGAGTGAGAGCACAAGTGTGTGCAAGAGAGTGAGTGGAGGTTTGAGACCTCACCGGGAGAAATCACCACTTGATTTCTCCCTGGATGTATACTTCTTTGGTATTAGTTCGGATTCCATGTAATCGGGCCGACTTGTAATGTTTACTACCGGATTAATACAAAGTTTGTTTGTTTATCATCTCTTATCTCTTCCGTCTTTGAACATAATCACAAGAATCACGGTTTCGGTCCCCAAACCCGGTCCTACAATTGGTATCAGAGCCATGGTGCCCGATTTAGTAAATCTAACCGTTTACTAAGTCACATGTGCTCTAGATCTGTGATTTTTGTGCTTTTTGTTCAAGATGTAAAAATGGTGAAAATCAAGAAAAACTCAGATCTGGACCCGAATATTCAGATCTGTGCTGAAACGAGTGTTGGGTTTTATGTTTCACACCGAAATCAACAAGTTTTCATCATCAAATATCATTTTTTTTTGGATTTTCGTCAAATCTGCGGTATAAACAGTGGCTGTGTTCTTGATGTTCTTGGCGGCTGCTTAATCCAGATCTGGGTCGAAGGATGTTCTTTGGGTCGAAGGATCCAGATCTGGATCGAAAGATACCAGATATTTTGTGGGAACCCTCAACAACTTCGAAAGATAATCCTTCGTAGATGATCCTTCGAAAGTATGGATGTGTGTTTCGAAAGATGATCCTTCGAAAGTATGGATGTGTGTTTCGAAAGATGATCCTTCGAAAGTATGGATGTGTGTTTCGAAAGATGATCCTTCGAAAGATGATCCTTCGATCCTTCGAAAGATGATCCTTGAGAGATACCAGATGTATCGAAGAAGAAGATGAGGTTCATGTTAAAAAAAAAAAAAAAAAAAAAAAAAAAAAAAAAAAAAAAAGGGATGATGATACTTGATGGTTGAAAAATTGTGGGGTAGTCACGGTTACCGATGCAAATGTCAAAAATGGTGACGCGACTATTATGGGCCAAAAACAACACGGTATGTTCACTTCCGCACGTCGATAGTTTATGATTGTTATTGGTTATTCGAAAATGTTCGAAAGCATTTTGTTATTTGTCATATTCTCGCATTTGAAGACGAACGTATGAACCTTGAACGCCAACACCGGTCCTAACGAGTTCACAAAGTCTTTGGAGGGATACAAGTCGGATCCGATGGGGTACTAGGCGATATTGCTTTATCAACTAGAATATGCAACGAAGAAATCCTTTTTGTTTATTGTCATATTCTCGCATTTGGTAACGAATGAATGAACCTAGAATGTCAACACCGGTCCTAACGAGTTCACAAAGTCTTTGGAGGGATACAAGTCGGATCCTACGGGGTACTAGGGGACGTTCTTATTCAACTAGCTTATGCAAAGAAGAAATTCGTTTTCGTGATTTTTCGAAAAACCAAGAACATTCAACGGAGATTGATGACAGTTCCGCTTAGTGGAGGGAACTGGTGAACATTTGACGACAGTTTCTTTGAAGTGGAGAGAATCTGTTAAGGTTTAGAAATCTTACCAAAGAAATGGGGGGATAAAAATTGAATTTCTTCGGTAAATTTCTAAACGCAATCACAGGTGGTAGAGTTGTGATTTTCTGATGATACAAACGGTTCGGCGTGGAATGTTTTGCATATACACATATTTGAGAATTTTAATTAATTCTCCAGCCAGCGTGAAGGGTTTTGCACGGAAAAATACAGGTTTCTGAAGTCTACAGTAGTTACAAAAGCGCTGTTCACTGAAGACCTGGGGAATCTTTATGGAAGCTGATAGTTCAAGGCTGAAGACCTGCAGGATTCGGTTTTGGGTTTGATGTTTCTTTGGGATTTTACAGGGATCTGGGGGTAACTCAATTCGTTGAGTTTGCAAACGATGTACTTGGTCAAGCTGACTTCCTGAGTACTGATGCTGAAGATCCGTAGTGCATTACGTGGTCAACTTCACAAAGGCGAGACAATGAGATCTGGATGTAGTTCAACTAAGCATGCTGGTTGAGCTTGCAAGGGATACACTTGGTCTAGCTGACTTTCCTGAGTGTTGATGCTGAAGATTAAAGTGCATTACTTGGTCGATTCCACAAAGACGGTTTACAGAAGACAGTTCACCAGAAATCTCTATCAATGTAGTATGCTTGTATGAAAGAGAGTTCTTATGACAAGATCAAGACTTGATGCAGTTCTTAAAGATTGGAACCCTTATCAAATGCCGGTTGGAGTATTGGAAGATCAGCGGAAGATCGGTCAATTGAGGAAATTGCACAACACTCAACACGGATACGCGTACTTTAAGGGGGAAATATTATACAAGGAGCATCAAGATACTACTTACCTGGATCATCGGTCAAGGGGGAATTTGTTAACACAGAGAAGATGAATACTTGACTGAAGATCGATTGCAGTTGCATTTTCAGCATTCGACAGCAACGGACAAGGGGGAATTTGTTGATGCAGTTTGTGTGTCCGATGCTTGTCGAATAGATTAGTTATTATTTTACGCTGAATTTGTAATAGTTAGTGAAACGGTCTATCGAACGTGTATAGACCCGCTCGTTTGAAGTGGTCAAACGAGAGGGTTATTCGTTTGACCGTGTGTGTGGTTGCAAGACAAATTATGGTTGTTTAATGTTGGTGTCGAAGGATAAGGCATCGAAGGATTGTGTATCCTTCGATGAGCTCGAAAGATATCCATCGAAGGTTGAAGATGGACCTCGAAGGATATGTCATCCTTCGAGGTATATGTGTATCTTTCGAAAGCTGAATGGTCGACAGATGATCTATCGACCAGTCAGTTTGATCCTTCGACCATACAACCTGTGTTTGGTATAAATACCAACACTTTGTCATTTGCAACATAAGAGTGAGAGCACAAGTGTGTGCAAGAGAGTGAGTGGAGGTTTGAGACCTCACCGGGAGAAATCACCACTTGATTTCTCCCTGGATGTATACTTCTTTGGTATTAGTTCGGATTCCATGTAATCGGGCCGACTTGTAATGTTTACTACCGGATTAATACAAAGTTTGTTTGTTTATCATCTCTTATCTCTTCCGTCTTTGAACATAATCACAAGAATCACGGTTTCGGTCCCCAAACCCGGTCCTACAACATGGATACTTACCTATATATTATTTTGCATTTAACAATTTGTGATTCTTGTAACTAGCAGACAATACAAGTTCAAAGATCTCACATAAATCAAACTCACGAAGCATAAATCAATTTAATAATGACTAAAACATTTCCAGAGTAATTACTACCTAGTCCCTTCATCTAATGAAACTGCAACAAAGTTTGTTTATTTTTTAACCAAAAGAAAATAGCATCCTTTCCATCTCAGACAAGTTTTCTAGGTTAACTTGGTTGTTTGTCATTTATTTATTTTAGCGGAAGAGGGGGGATGCTAGTCGAAAGTGAAGAGCAAATTTTTGAGAATCAGGACTTGACATGGTTTATATGGCAAATGCAAGTGAGGCTGGAGAGGTTAGGACTTAGGAGCACCGAACAATCAACAAAGATCTTCACAACCTATGTAATGAAAGGCGACAAAGACACACGCCTAGACGCCCAGGCGACAAGCAGTAAAACTGTCTTGAGTGCAGCAGGGCGTAAAAGGCGTTGGAACCAGAAAACAAAACCACCCTAAACCACGAAAAAACTTGCCTGAACTGGCCAAAACTATTTTCAAACGGTCTGAACCAGCCACCAAAGAACCATTTTAATTTTCAAACAAACCAAAATTAAGTCTAGACACACAACAGCATGAAGCCAACTTGTGCTTTGCTTGTCTCAGGCTTGCGCTTTTTGTGCGCCTAGGCTCACCCTTTGCGCTTTAAACCTTAAACTACCTACTTCCCAACTTTCACCTTCATGGACCATAGATGATGATCAAAGATTATGATACACGTGGAGAAGACACAGAAGACAAATTCAAAGAATGTTACTAAAATGAACTTGAGAATAAAAGTATGGATTGTTTTTGTAATGCCGACCAAAATATGTTACTTTGAATTTTCATTATTTTTAAACCTGTTGACAATAAGTTGATCATTCTAATCACTAATCAGTAATCATGATACTTTCTTTGTTTATTCATAAACTGGCACTAATTTCCTAAACATATTACATTTTTTCTCCTATCTGTGCTTCTTTTCGCCCTTGCGCTTGCACAAAAAAAAACTACCTACCGCAACCTTAACCCTGTATAATCAAACCAGCAGAATTAAAATTTAAAACCACTTTTTATCAACCTAAAATCTCTTCAAATAGCAACAATCAAGATCTACACACATCCAAACAACTTCAAAAACAAGATCTACACACACACAACAGCATAATAAATCAAAAAACAATCACTTCAGATTCACAACCAGAAAATAAGAAATCTAGTAACCGTCAAGTAAATTAACAACACCTAACATCATAACCAATCCACATAGCAATCATAAATCATACACAAACAACAACTAATCAACAAAAGCACTAAATCAACAAACAAAACCGCAACAAAAATAACGAAAATCAAACCCTAATTACTCATATTCGAACAACAAAACCGCTAATATGACGTCATATAGATCTTCAATTAAAATCGGATTATAATGTAAACATGATTAATAGCAAATTGATGAGTAATTAAGGGATATAATTAGGGTTTTCACCGATTAGAAGACGAAGATGCTGTTGTTGTTGATGTATGAAAATCCAGAAAAGTGAAAACCGTAGCGTAAGGGTGAGTATTTATAGTAAGGAGAGAGCGGGTGGGCGAATCGTCTGCAGCGAATGGAATCGTGTGATGGTGTGGAACATGTTATCGGATATATCGTAAGCGGATGATGGATGAAAGGGAAGTGCAAAAATGGTCCCTTGACTAGTGGTTAATGACGTTTTGGTCCCTTGAAAATGTGTGTGTATCAATTTAAGGATTTTAGGGGTTTGGTTTGACACGTGACGATAGGAGGAGGATGATAATATGAAATATGAAGTGTGTTTTTGTTATCGGTTTATATGTTGTATTTTTCGGTGTTTACTTTTATGTGTTTGTTTATGGAGAGGGGTGAGCAGATAAAACGGAGAGCGGATTTAATCATTGATGGAGATGGTGGTTTCTTGTGATGAGGTTAAGGGATAAGGCATTGTTATTGATGGTTGTGAAGGAGGTAAGCGAGCAACGATGGTTGATTGGTTATTCTTAACGGAAAATGAGATGTTTATTATTGTAAATAGTATTAATATTAGACAAATATACTCATTGTGATAAATTATGGGGTTTAGGGATAGTAACTACGATTTATCAAAAGCGTAAAGTTATTTTAAGAATTATAATGGTATTTTTAACAAGCATTATTTTAAAAAATTAGATGTGTGACACTTTTTAACTAACATTTTCATCTATAAACCACAATAATCATTTATGTAATCCCTTCTTTAATATGATTAACGCTATGTTACACCGCTGAAAATGCTAACGGATTATTTATGTATCAACTTTTACATGTGTTATAAAAGTTCTTCAAGGCATTCGTATTCCTTTAGGAGTTGGATAAACTTATTGTTCTACCCAACTTTATGAAATTCTTTAGGGCTTAAATGCATTGCTTGGTTTATCTAGACAAGTTTTGTTTTTGGGATGATACTTGAAGTAACTAAGCACTTAGTAGGTGTTTGTTACATTATATCCGTTAACACCAATTGCTAAATTTTTAGTATTATAACAACTCATAAACGTCCGTAACTTAGCAAAGACGTGCACTCTAATAACATGTTCCCTAAAACGTTCATTATATGTGTATGAATCATTAAAAATGTGTGTACAAGTCAAGTGTATGATACTTCAAATAAAAAATAAAAAGGTTGCATGATACAAGAAATAAAAAAATTAAAATAAAAAACTTAAAGGGGCATGGTGAAGATAGTGATATAATAAGAGGGTATGGAATAAAAAATTACAAGTGGTGTTGTGGTGGGAGAACACACTAACGGGGTAGCCGGTATTTCTGGCAGACCATTGCCCCCCACAACCTAAAACTACCCCTATATTCCTCTACGTTTATAATTCACAAAACTAAAAAAAAAAATCACTAGACCACTAGATCATGGATACGGGTTGTTTAAGTGGCGTACACGTATAGTCTGGAGTTACTTGGCGTGATTAATGTCTCATTTGTAAAATAATAAAATATGAAGAATTTAGATGGAACGAAATGATTATAATTTGTTATTAACATGTAGAAAAAAGGTTTTAAATAGTCATCCGTGAGATTTAAAAAAAGCTTGAAAAGCAACAATGGAGGTTTGGTTATAGTATTATATCATCTTGTATGGCGAAGAAGAAGCAGTTGGGAGTGGACCACTTGCAGCCAATTTTTATTGGTAAATGCTTATCCATGTGGTTGTTTAATTATTTTGGTTGAGATAAATGGTTAATTTTGATAGGTGGAGAATCTACACCTCATATAATGATGCCATTATTTCTTAGTCCACATAGATACAATGTTGTAATTGGATTATTGTTTTATAAATAAAATTTTCTGCCACAAACAATGACAAACCCATGAAAAAATGATTTTGAATTTAAATTTAGATTTGAGATACTATCTTAAACTAGGTTTAAAGAAGTTCGTCGCGTTGCGGCGAATTTCTTTTGTTATTTAGTCTGTGTTTTGAAAATCACTACGAGCGTGTTGCGAACGGAACTGCTGACAAGAACAAAAAGAAAATGTAGAAAAAAACACTAAAAGATAACCGAAAGAAAATCAACCAAAAAAGTTGTATGGTAACAATGTTGTTCGTATGAAACCCGTGGTCAGAGATGAGCAAATTGTTCTGGGTACCGGTACCAAATTTGCCGAACCGAAAGATCTTAAGTACCAATTCGGTACCGACTTTTAGCGTTCCTGATACCGGTTCACTACCGTTTTTTACCTTCATATACATGTACCGTAACCGGTATTTTCGGTATCAGTACCGATTCTGTATCGGTTGGCACCGAGCTCATCCCTACCCCTGAAACTAAAAAAAGAAAAAATTAAAAGTTGAAGAAAATCAGCAAAAAAAAAGTTGTACGATACCGTTGTTCGTACAGTAACTGTGACAACCGTCAAAAATCCAGGTATCCGTACAATTACTTAATTATGATTAGTGCTTAATGACTGTGCTGAATTACAATTAACTACTTTCTGATTACTGCATCATACTTACATGTGCATCACATATTGCATAATATTACATGCAAACCATATTGACACAAATGATGCACAAAGCATAGTTAGCACAATTAGCGGATAACTCAGAAAAATGCTGACAGGACTAAGCACATAGACAGACAATGTTTTGAGACCCAGTATGGGCCAGAGACTAAGTACTACACTAGTATGGTGTGTAGGGAAGTAAGGACCACAAAACTGCATTCCTAAGTGATAGTTTAAGTGCCGGAAAGTGCCTAAAACTCACCCAAAGTGCAGAATTCAGCATAAATCAGCAAAAATCAGCATTTTAACAAGCTAGTATCATGCAAAAATATGACTAAATGGTCCAAAATGCTTTCCTAAGTGTCGGAAATTAAAAGTGTCACAAAAATGGTCCTAAATGCTTTCCTAAGTGTCGGGGGGAATTATGATCCTTTGTTATTTCTTATTTAGTTGGTTAAAAGATGATATATGTTGCAAATCATGAAGAACACTAATGAACAAGAAGATGAACCTTCACATAAAGCTTAATAACATAAGAATTAATGTTGATTTAGTGTATGTATGATACTTGATTGTTATTTTCTTGAGATTATGATGTTGATCATCATAAGAAGCTTGCTAGATTGTGATTAAACACATGATCTAGCAAGTGAGAGGATGATTATGTGATAAAACAAGATGATCATCCTTATGTGTAAACATGAACTTGAAGTATGAAGTGTTTTCTTGAATGATGAAGTATGTAACATGTTATTGGCCATAAACATGGATGATTCCAAAACTAGTTTTCTCAAGAAACTAAGTTAAATCACAAGATTTACATAAACAATGTTTTTAAAGAAACTAATCACATTATAGTGATTAATCAAGTATAGAAATACATTGTTAACAAGAAAAATACAAGACGATTGATTTTTGAAAAATCATCATACAAGTTGTAAAAGACTAAATTTTACAAGAATAAGATTTATAAACAAATAACCATATTTTAAGGGTAACTAGGCTTACTAAACACACTAGTAAGTTACTACAAGTTTTCATAAAAGTTTAAGTTCATGTTGTTGTATAAATTGCATGATTTTGGCACTTGGTAAGTGTTGATAGAGTTGTTGATTGTTTGTGATGATTTTAAAAGAAAATGATATGCTTTGAAAGCATGGGAACCTCCATTTTTAGGGGAAACTATGGCAAAATTTTCTAAAAATGTAAACACTTAGAAAAATATTTTCAAACAAGTATTTACAAGTATATTTTAACCATGAGTTTCCATATAAACTTTGCCATAATTTTTGTTACAAAAATACAAATATTGGAGGTTGGTCTTTATAAATAAAAGTGGCTAGATATATATATTTAGAAGACACATATGTGTGATTATTTGTATACTTTGTGTATTAGTTATATTATTTTAAGATTTGAAATAATATAACTTAACAAAATACCAAGAAATTATAATCTAAAATATTACCAAAAATCTCAAGGAATAAATATACAAGTTACACACATAACATTGTGAAACCGAACGAAAGAATGTAACTTACAAAATATTCCGGAAAATACCTTTATAAATATATTTTTGGTAAATAATATTTTGGACACAAGAAATGAAAATATGATTTTTGTGAATATCACAAAGTTATATTATATTTTTGACAAGAGGGAAATATATATTTTGGCGATTAAAACATATATGTTTTCTTGGAATTACTCGGAAATATGATATTTTTGGGATAAATTATATATTTTCTTGGAATACATTGTTTTGGATAAAAATAAGTTTATATATATATTTTCTAAAGTTAGACTTGAAAATATATTATTTTGGAACTACAAATATTTTTGCCAAAAGGAAAAATTATAAATAATTTTTCTAAGTAATAATTCCTAAATATATATATATATATATTGGGAAATATATATATATTAGTGGACTTTTATTAGAAATAATATACCGGAAAGTTTAACACAAAATTAATGTATAAGAATACTTAACGATTACAAGAAAATACGTATTCTCGTACGTATAAACCCACACCGGAATACGACCCCAAAATATGACAAAATACACATGTATGAAATACCCCCATCCTGGGGAAGGAAATATGGATATAAATACTTGAGAAATATTATTACGAAAATATTGTTTAACAATTATTCCAAAATTTATAAATATAATTTAAGTTGAAATATTAATTATTTTGACAATAATTATATAAATTGGAATGATATCAGAAACGTAACTCAAAAACATTAATACTAAGACAAGGCACGACCCGTTCGTCTAATAGACGTCAGTACATTGTAGGTAGTCGTGTTTGCTGAAGGGATTTGAGTTACGAGTACTGAAGACGCAAGACAGTGAGTTCATGTCCCCCTTTTCTTTAAACTGTTTTGTTTATTAACTTCGGGGGTGAAATACATGTTACAAAATGATTACATACAATTACAATTGGTATGGTTAGCCTAGGAAAGTACAGTAGATCATGTGAATGGGTAGGCGCACACTTGAGACCATTAATCCTCTTATAAGGACCGAGGGGCATGAGTGATAGATCTATTTGGGTGTAGTGAGCCCACACCCATGAGGACCAGGGTGGCCCATGAGGTGACTATGTCTTACAGCCGGAAGCCCGGTACAAATTTGCTAGGTTTGAGCCTTCCTACGCCGTCACACATACCAGTGGCCTTGCAAACCATTGGTGATCTGTTTCCTTGTTTGCTTTCATACCGGGATTTACAAACATACATACATACACTGTTTACAAAGGTTTTATACATACATATACACAAACACATGAACTCGCTCAACTTTTGTTGATGTTTTCAAATTACATGTATTTCAGGAAATTAAGTGGATCTGGCGGGTGTTTGCATGTCCCAAGCTGCGCCATGAATAAAAAGATGTCATCCGAAGTTATTAAGGGTTTAGGAGATGTATCTTAATCCTGGACGAGATACATGGTTCTAAACTCGGTTTTATTTAGGGTCTTTTGTCGAGTCTTCGTGAACTCTTTAAAAACATGTTGTGGTTTGTAATTTAAATTTGGAGTCTACGTTTCAGACAATTATGTTGTGGTATTTTCAAACTTAATTTATGGATGAACATCTAATGGTTTAATCATATAGTGTTGTTATGATTGTATGCAATGGTATTAAGAAGTCACACCATAATCACGCTTCCGCAAAAGTCAGGGTGTGACAGCTTGGTATCAGAGCTTCGATCGTAGCGAACTATGATTCTTTCTCGAGTCTAGACTACGATCATTAGGGCTCTCACGAAAATATTTTCACAACATGTTTTCATTGCATGCATAAAACGCCCAGATCCAGGAGACAAACATTTTTACAAACAAAAGGCACGAAACACATTTCAAGGAATTCATTTATAATTCAGTCTGAGAGACTGGGTGGTTCAGTCTGAGAGGCTGGGAGGTTTAGTCTGAGAGACTAGGAGGTTCAGTCTGAGAGGCTGGGTGGGATAGTCTAGGAAGACTAGGATGAATACATGCTTACATTGTTACTACTTACATGCTTATTTGATGATTGTTGATGTATGTGCATATGTTGTGATTGT
Organism: Helianthus tuberosus; assembly: GCA_030545235.1. Lineage (NCBI taxonomy): Eukaryota > Viridiplantae > Streptophyta > Magnoliopsida > Asterales > Asteraceae > Helianthus > Helianthus tuberosus. The sequence goes on from CM060433.1 coordinate 120,541,754, forward strand.
TTTGTTACACACACTATGTCCTCATCTGAGAGTGGACTGTCAGATACTGTCGATATAACAACCCTAAAGAAAACCGACACCCTAATATATTTTAAATATGTCCTAAAATACACCCCATACACGAAAACGGACCCCGAATACCTTGAATACTAACAAAATTAATTAAAAATCAATTTTTGGGTTTTGTCGCGGGCCGCGTAGAACCTTTAAGGATCTTACGTGGGCCGCTAGAGATCAAAAGTGTGGCGCAGCCCGGTGCTGCCATGTGGCAGCCACATGTCGACCCTATACGCTAACCCGGATCAGCTATACCGTTGACCATAGTTGACGCGGGCCGCGTAGCCCTAGTCTAAACTTTACGCGGGCCGCGTAAAAGTCGATCTCAGCCCCTATATAAGAAGGCATCGAGCCTTCAGTCGAATTCGTTCAAAACTTTCTTTCTTTCTCTCAATATTACGTAGTGTACACTATACTCGGGTATTATACCCCCTAAATAACGAAGTTTTGCTCCGTTGTAAGTATCATAACCCATGAATACGTATTAGATACTCTGCCCGATTGATCTAGGGTTCCGTAACGGCTGTCGTGGTTCTGCCCGACGTAGTCGTTGGAATGCCGTCTCGGGGAGGGTATTACTAATGTTAAAATGGGTTATTATACTAACACGTGTGCATTTGTGTAAATTATAGATTGTCACCAGGAAATCCTAAAGGATAATCTAAGACAGCAATGTGAGTAATCTCCTTTTTGTAAACTGTTTTTACAAAACCTTAAATATTTTATGGCGTGTGCGTATATATACATAATTTTGCAATGAATTTACACACGATTTGGTTTTAAATTTATAAAAGTGATAATTACTTTTACATCAAAACACACACGAAAGAGGCAAGTGTACCCCGTCATATATGTAATAAAGTATCGGTAAGAACCAAGTATCGATCCAAGGAAATGGGCGGAGAAATAGTACTAGACCTTTGTCACTAAACTACCGGTAAAAACATAGGTTTGGTTGATTTAAACTAAACTAAAGTAAGCATAACCAAATACATAATAAAAACATAATAGATAGTAGATAAAAAGCCTTGCTAAATACACAACCACAGCATGTCAACTAAGTTAGTTTTGGCACTAGAAGCATTCGGTCAATTTTCCAATTTAAGACAATTAGTATCCCTTTCGGGAATCCTAACATGACAATCATTCGGAAAGCTAAAACGATAAACACACTTTAACCACCTAAAATTGTTCTTTAACGTGCAATTGATAAATGTCTATGAAAATCTCTTAAAAATAAGCTAGTCATCCGTTAGGAGTTTTCCAACCGCACTTAATCAAGGAAAGAGACACCGATAAACACAATGCAACCACCGAGACAAGCATAAACTAGATTAAATCACAACCGAGTTCATTTTACAAATCTTGCACAATAACTCACTAAGATAGCAATTTTGGCCTAAACTACTAACTAAGCTAACAAATCATGGCAAGAATTTATAACGACACCATCTAACCCGTTAAGGTCCTTACGTGACGGCAAGCTCTCTTGATTAACAATAATTACATTTTATTAAATCACTAACCATTTCTAGTATCATGATGCATACATTTAAACCAAGTTAAACTAGTTAACCAAATTCAAAGTTTACTAATACAAGATTAATTAAGCTTCATTTTTCAACTATCTTGACTAACCAAGCATCAATCATCCAACATAATTACTTATAATCAAGATTTCAATATCAATAACAAGGTTGCAAACTAATCATCAAAGATTAACATAGAAAATACTTCAAGTGTCATTACAAACAAAGCTTAACACACTAATGGCAATAATCTAGCAAGGGATTGTTTGTGTTTTTGCCCAAAGGCTACAATAATACATAAACAATAATCTAAGTACTTGAAAGATTAACAAAATCATGGAAAGATTAGAAAATCAAACCATAAACAAGTACTAGACTAAGGATCCGGGTAGTAATCGAGCTAAACGGGACAATGTGGCTTGAATCCGGGTGAAAGCTAATGCCTCCGGAGCCTGAAAATCGCCTGTGAAGCTCTCCAAAATCCAGAATGTCGAACAGAAAGTTTCTGTTCTGTTTTTATATTTTTCGTTGTCGCACGGTCGTTCTCCATATGGCACGACCGTGCACTTTAATCAATTATTGGGGATGGGTCACCATACTGCATACGTCATCAGATCTTTGACCGGATACGATATCGCACGACCGTTCTTTGGATGGAACGGTCGTTCAGTTCCGGGTTGTTGCTGCACGCCGAGTCGCACTGGTCGTTCATCACCGAGACTCTGTTGGTTCATCGGATACGCACGGTCGTTCCTCAGATGGAACGTCCGTTCTTCACCGAGCCGCCTTGTTTTCCTAGAACGCCCAGTCGCACCTCTCGTTCATTGCCGGGTTGATCAACTTTGTCGGAGATGCACGACCGTGCATCAGGTGGAACGGTCGTTCCACAGGCCCAGGTCAGAATCCTTAACAGAATGTCCGCAGCTTCGTCGTTTTGTCCGGAAAGTCCTCGTTTTTGCTATCATCTTGTCTGGAATGCAGTTTTAGGCCTGTAAACATAAATGTAGATAAATAAGTATCCGAATGACGGTTTTACGGCCAAAAACGCATAAAATAGGGGTAAAACGGGGGACTAAAATATGTGTAAATTAACGAATATCATTTTACAATGCAATTTAGCAGTGATTAAGTCTTTGTAATTCTACGATTACTGCCGGTATGTTGGGGTTTTGTATACAAAATGTGAGACACGTTACCATTGGACGAAGAGTTAGCCAATGTGTAATATGACCCACCAGTCAGGATTGACAGTACTGAATGAGTAATTGGGTAGATATAAACATTGTAATCACTCTCAATACTGTTTAAATTAAATTAATATTTCTTGATTAAACTGGGATTCACTCACCAGTATTTTCCACTGACAAATGTTTTTAAAACGCGTTTCAGGTAACACAATGTGAAAGCCAATTAGAAGCCAGCCGGATAGCACTGAAGGCTTAGAAAAGTGGGTATAAAAGTTACCTAAATAAAGAAGGCGTTTTAATTCAATAAAATGGGATTTATTCCTATAAATCAGTTTGTAATGAAAACTTGGGTTTTATCCCAATGTGTTTATTTCTATAAAATGTGGTGTTTTACTCTAATAAAATATTTCCTAACTACGGTCCTGATGTAATTTCCGCTGCCAAATAAATAAACACCGATACCACCAACACTGAGTCTGCGGCCGCCTGTTCACGGGACAGATAGGGGGCGGGGGCTGTGACAGAAGGTGGTATCAGAGCTAAGCCACTGATTCAGCCACAGAAGCGTTCTGCTGACATCAAAATTCAAATTGTTAGGAAATAAATTATGGAAATACGTGTATTGTTGGTGCAGTTGTCTGTCGACTACATCTTAGTTCGAGTCTTAGGCTAGGGCTGATTGTATAGTGAACGAAAATCAAGAAACACATGAGTTAGATAGGTCCACTTATGTGTCATGTCCATATATGGGAACCTATTTGGTTAGGTCCGCTTATTCGTACATGTCCGTATATGGGAACCTATTTGTTCAGGTCCGCTTATACGAACATGTCCATATAAACGAACCACCCAATGTAGGTCCGCTTATTTGTCAGGTCCGCTTATTCGGACATGTCCATATAAGTGAACCACTCTGGCCTATATATAGGGGTCATATAAGCGGATCTAGTAGAGCAGTTAGATAGTGTTACGGCGAAGCCCTGCCAATTTGTCTCCAGAGCTTGTATATTGTTAACCGATCAATAAAAGAGACGTTAAATAGTGAAATCAAGCTAAACAAAGACTGAATCAATGAATTCCGCCTCTGATCCAGTCTGAGCACTCTTCTGATCGACTCGTCAGGTCGTATAACGTTCCTACAAGTGGTATCAGAGCTCAGGAGGAAGAGTTCTTACTGTTTAGTTCGTTTTCGCTCAAAAATTCTGATTTCTACACCTTCTTTCGTCATCAGATCAAGTTTTACCGGTCGGAATTCGCTCAAAGTTTCACGGATTGTGCGCAATTGATCATAGACAAACCCTGGAAAGTTTCGGACCAAAATACGGACTAAAAATGGATCAAATGACCTTCGGATTTAGGTCCGCTTATACGGACACTCCATAGGTTCGTTTGTTAGGTCCGTTTTTAGGAACATATTTGTTATAGGTTCGCTTTAGAGGTCCGCTTTTAGGGACATATTTGATCAGGTCCGCTCCAAATTACTTGATAGGTCCGCTCCAACGACACATATTTGATTAGGTCCGCTCCAAAGTACTTCACAGGTCCGCTCTTGTGTACATCAGTAGGTCCGCTCGTGTGTACATCAGGAGATCCTCTTATTCGAACATTAGGAGATCCGCTTATTCGAACATTAGGAGATCCGCTTATTCGAACATTAGGAGATTCGCTTATAAGACATTAGAGATCCGCTTTTGTGAACAGATCAGTTCCGCTCATTTGGACATCAGTGAATATATCGATTTATGTGTGCATGATATGGGTCAGCTATGCATGTGAAACATTGATTGAATTCATGTGATTGTCAGATCATTTATTTGAATCAGATTGTGTTGGAAAATTGAAAAGGTGTCAGCAAACATCGAAAACAATCAACAGTTGTCAGCCATTTTTAAACATTGGCCCAATCATCTTATTTTGTTACTTGTTAGTTGTCGGATAAGTGGATTAGAGGTCCAATAACAATCGTGTATAATTGAGTGTTGTCAGCCCATCACAAGACCCAATCACATTGAAGAAGTTGTTGTCGGATAAGTGGATTAGAGGTCCAATAACAATCGTGTATAATTGAGTGTTGTCAGCCCATCACATGACCCAATCACATTGAAGAAGTTGTTGTCGGTTAATCAATTTGATTATATCAGCGTTTATCCTACAATTCACGTGAAAGTGTTAAGCCCATGTGATTGGTCCATATCAGCGGCCCAATCAATTTGAGTATAGCTTTTATCTTGTCGGCAAAATACACATTTGTATTATCCTACGAGATCACACGAATTTAACCAAATTGTTCAGTGTGTATTAAGTCTACAGGTCACACATGTTTTGAAGTTCAAAGTGTTTAAAAGGTCATCAGTTTGTTTGAATAGTGTTTGTTGTCGGCTTGTTATTTTCATCGATCAAAGGCCCAAGTTTCATTATCAACGACCCAATCAGTGAAGGCCCAATCAAAATTTAAAGTGAACATTTGACATCGAAACATGGATTTTGAGGAATTGTTGGCATATGTGCATTATGAATCTCTGCAGTATATTCTGATAAAGCAAGAAGGAGAAACAGTCTCAGCAAAAGAAGTGGTTGAAAAAGGTCCGGTTTTTGATCATTCGTCTGATGAAGAGAGTGACAATTATGAAGAGGAAATACGGAAACTTGAAAATCTTAAACAACAACTTCCATCTGATCAACGTAGTGGAAAATTATTTTATGCCGATAAAATTGAAAAATTGAAAGAAAAACAAGATGCAAAAAGAAAGAATCAAAAGGCAATTATTGTTAATGAAGAGATCAGAGCTGAGAAGATTGAACAAGTTCCATCGGTCAAGATAGATAAAGAACAAGATCCAAAGAATGAAGAATCTGTGAAGAATGAATCTTCAAATTCTGAATCAGTGTGCTCCAAATGTGACAACTTTAAGACTAACAATGACAAACTCTTGAAGGATGCGGAAAGTCTGACATTGGAAGTCAAGAAGTTGAAAGATGAGAAGCAAGCTGATATTAAACAGATTCTGGATTTACAGGGAAATTGTGAAAAGCTGAAAGCTGAAAATGACAAACTGTTAAGTAATTTGAACAGTTTGACATCTGAAAACAAGGTTTTGAGAGAGAAAGAAAAAGACTTTGAAAGCAAAAAGAAATCTTCAGAAAATGAAGATTTCTGGGTAAAGCTGGAAAACAAGAATTTGAAAGCAAATGAAACAAAATTTCAAGAACAGTTAAAAGTTTTGGAAAATGAAAAATCTGTTCTTGAAAACATGAAGAATGAAAATGAAAAGACAATCAAGTCTCATTTTGAGAGAATATCTCAGCTTGAAAATGAAGCTGAGAATTCAAGAAACAAGATTGATGAACTTGAAAAGAAATTGAAAGGTTTTGTGACTTCATTAGACAGTTTGAAATTTCCCTGTCCAAAACCTATCAATTCTGTTCCAATAAGTGACGATGTCACAAACTTTGACAAAGTCAAAGTTGAAGATTGTGATGAGAAATCTGATGATGAAAATAAAAAATTCGAAAAACAAAAACTGTTTTTGAAATTAAAAGAAAAGTTTCAAGAAACTGTTCCACAATCAACTGAAAAGGGAGAATGTTCTAAGCAAAAACCTTTGAAGAAGAAAGTGGAACAAAAACAAAAAGAGAAAATTTTGAAAAATGTACAAAAAGATAATAAAAGCTCATCAGATCAATCATCCAATCGCAATGAAAAATTACAAAAATCGAATAATGAAAACACTAAAATTGTTGGCAATAAGTGGTGCAGGTCGGACCACAGTGCTCAAAAGTCAAATCCAGCAAACAAGAGGAGCAAGGATTATCACCAAGCCAAACAGTGCTATGATCTGAATGTTTGGACTGAAAATGGTGATTGGTACGATAACAGAGTGTGTTACCGATGTGGTTATCAAGGACACATTGCTGTTAACTGCCAAGGGTGGAGTTATGAGACGAGAAGATGCTTTAACTGCAACATCAGAGGTCATATTGCGAGAGATTGCCCAAGGAGATCAAATGAAAGATTGAGGGTTAATTCTCAGAAGATGGCAAAGAAATCAGTCAATGTCAAGCCCAAAGAACAGAAGGTTCAAGAACCTAAAGTTCAAGAAACGAAAGTGAAGCTTTCTCAAGGGCAGAAAGACAGACTGAGGAAAAAGAGGAAGAAGGCTAGAGAGTATCTAGAGAAGATCTTGTCCTCGGATACAACTGGTAAAACAGATAAAAGTTCTGATAAATCGTCTTGCTCGCCAAAGAATGACAAATCAAGCAAAACGGATTCATCAGATATAAATCTGAGGACGAAGGAGAGAAAGATGAAAAAGAAAGTTGCTGGTGATGAATTTGTTTCTCCGGAAACAAAGAAGCCAGTTGTTGGCGATGAATCTGACTCTTCAAAGTCAGACAAGCCACGTTCAGGCGATGAATCTGGTGTGGTAAAGCCAGAAGAGCCATGTGTTGAGGTAAAAATGGAGAATTCAGGTTTAACAATGGATGATGCAAAATTTCCACCATTGTTGAACAAGAATTCGAAATCATCCAAGGACCGTCAGGCTTGGGTGAATCTGTTTAAATAGAAAAACCTGACTTGCCGGAGTTCCCAGGTTGGTAAGCGTGGAACATGAATCGGCATATTTCTTGAGAAATTCACGAATGTGATATTTCGTCTTACATGTGGTAAATCAGGGACATTAAGTTGTACTTGATTTTCTACAAATGATGTTTGTGGATTGATTTTATAAATGTTAATTTTTACAAGTGGTTGAAAGAACAAGGTGATGAAACTCCATGTTTGAGAAATGTCTCACAAAACTTATTTTCCGGAAAAACCTTTTTGATTAAAACAAACTTAAGTGTTTTGAAATCACTATGGGAAAATGTTTTGTTGTCAGGGGGAGTTCTGATTGTTTATGCCAAGTGAATGGAGAATTGAAGTGATTCTCATCATGTTGTCAAGTTTGTACAGTTTGTTTCAAATTTTCCCAGAAAATCAAAATTGAAACATATTTTGATTTTAGGGGGAGAAAAATTTTTAAAAAATTAGAAAATTTGAAAATGTCAAAAACATTGAAAAATGAAAAAATGAGTTTTGTAGTGAAAAAGAGGAAATGATAGTAGATCAGTTGGACTATCACAGCATGCTAAAGAAATGAAAAGATAAAATGTGATAAACGGTCTCACTATAGATGTGACGATAGGCTCAGCTAGACTAGTAGATTTGCGATAACGATACAAACTTAAATGAAAAAGCCTAGTTCTAGTGGGAAACATGGTTGAAAGCATAGTACTTAGTTTTGTCCTTCTTGACTGTGTGCCTACTCAGTAATCGCTGATTGTCGAAAGACATAAAACTGGTTAAGTTCGTGAACTTTCACAACTTTGCTAAAAAGTCGCTGTGATTGTGCATTTTATTTTGCAAAGATTTAAACTTGTCTTATTTCTTTATTTTGTTTAAGCATCGGACATCCTCTGCGTATACGTGAGTATCGACCTGGATGTTGTTGCCTAAACGTTCTGCTTTATTTTCTTTGGTGTTTCGTTTAAGCTTTGGATCACCTCTGCGTATACGGGAGTATCGACCTGGTGGTTAAAGCCTAAACAACTTCAACTTATTTTTATTTTCTTATTTTGTTTAAACATTGGACTTTCTCTGCGTATACGGAAGTATCGACCTGATTGTTAATGTTTAAACATTCTGCTTTGTTTTCGCACAAATCACAGTTGATAAAGTTTAAAGGCATTATTCGAGATAGTGTATTGCATGATGAGGGGATATGCTGAGATTGTGGGGTCCATAAGAACTTAGTGCTATCTTAATATACCTTAAAGTATCGGTAAGCATTTCGAAAGTTTTTAGATTGAGCTTAAGTGGACAACAATATCGTCAATCCATGTGAATCGTTTAGAGCTTAAAACGATTAAGAGCTTAACGGTGCTTGTGATTTGTCTAAAAACTGATCTGATCTTCTTTCGCAAACTCACAAAAATATGTTTGTACATATTTCATTTCTGTATTTAATTTCTGTTATTGCGTTTGTGTTTCATAGTTTGAAAAATCTAAAAAGATTTTTGACAACTGATGTTGAAAAGCTAATATTCAAAATCTCAAAGGCTAAACAAGATGAACAATTGGGTTGGATAATTGGTTTGAAAAGTTGAATCAAAATTTGGAATGTTTCAAGTTTTTTTTAAATCAATTTTAAGATGAAAATGATTCTCAAAGGTTTAGTTGATTCATTAAATTGAATCACAATATTGTTTGTTATAATTGTGTGTTTGAGTTGTGTAGGTTTCTGATCCTGTTGCTACGAAAGCCAGGAGATGCATCAGAATCTGAGGAGAGCTTAAATTGAAAAAGCCAGGATTTGATTTCAAAGGTGATAACAAATTCCAGACAGCGATCCCAGCTTGATGAAAGGGGGAGTCTGACGAGAGTTAGAGCCAGAGAAAGATCCAGGTTCATGATTCCAGGAAGAGTTCCTGAAGAAGACCGATCAAGATTGAAGAGTTGTTAGGTTGAAGACTCTCACTGAAGATTCCGTCAACATTCAAGGGGGAGTCTGTTGGTGCAGTTGTCTGTCGACTACATCTTAGTTCGAGTCTTAGGCTAGGGCTGATTGTATAGTGAACGAAAATCAAGAAACACATGAGTTAGATAGGTCCACTTATGTGTCATGTCCATATATGGGAACCTATTTGGTTAGGTCCGCTTATTCGTACATGTCCGTATATGGGAACCTATTTGTTCAGGTCCGCTTATACGAACATGTCCATATAAACGAACCACCCAATGTAGGTCCGCTTATTTGTCAGGTCCGCTTATTCGGACATGTCCATATAAGTGAACCACTCTGGCCTATATATAGGGGTCATATAAGCGGATCTAGTAGAGCAGTTAGATAGTGTTACGGCGAAGCCCTGCCAATTTGTCTCCAGAGCTTGTATATTGTTAACCGATCAATAAAAGAGACGTTAAATAGTGAAATCAAGCTAAACAAAGACTGAATCAATGAATTCCGCCTCTGATCCAGTCTGAGCACTCTTCTGATCGACTCGTCAGGTCGTATAACGTTCCTACATGTATAATTGTATTTTCTTGTTATGTGTTATTTGACTCTTTGTTAGTTTACAGTATGAGCGACCAAGGACCATCTGACGCGTACCGTCAATTGTCCGGTTCGCCTAGAAGCGAAGGTGCCTCTTCTCAGCCTGCCCTCTCGGGGTACTCTGCTGATAGGGAAGAAGGAATATTCGTATTTAAGGCTCAATCTGAAGAGCCATTTCCTCAGAAAAAGAGGGGATGGTTCAGTCGAGGGGCACATGAGCGTAGAAAGCGTATGAAAAAGTTACAAGACCAGAGAGTACTAGCCGCAGCCAAGAGAGAAACTGATGCTTATGCCCAGGATATGATTAATAGGGGTATAGCCAACATCCACATCCTAGCAACCACTGCAGCTGACCCTAACCTGGAGCAAATGATAGCACCCCAACCACAACCACCAATTCCTGACCAACCAATGGAAATAGAAAACCCTGAAAATCAAGTAGAAATGCATGATTTTAATCCGGAGGAAATACCTAGGGTACCAGCACCAAACCCCTTAGACCCAAATTACGACCCCTGGTGGGACGATAATAGGGACTATGTGCAACGTTACCCGATACATGAAGACATGCCCATGCCAAACATAGGAGCCTACCTAGGTTTGGATCCTTTTGATCCATATTATCACGATGTATTCATTAGGGAGATTTTAGAAAATCCTTACCAATTCCAGGCACCAACACCTCCATACCAGGAACCCGTACCCCAGATTCCGAACCCAGTCCTAGAACCTGCACCCCCAATGAGTGCAGAAAATGTACAAGAACTTAGGACATTTGGTGAGGAAATTTTAGAAAGTAGTGAAAGAATGCGACAGGTGGGAGAGCGACTCGTCTGGAAGTACAACGAGCGCAATATGGATTTTTGGATGAATCCATATCCATGAATGTGATGGTGGAAACGGTAGTAATAATAATATTTATAATAAAATAATATAATATATGTGTATAAAAAAAACTACGGATGCCTATTATTAGTAGTGTAACTTTAAATTTTAGTTGGTATTGTAATTTTAATTTCAGTACTGGTGTGTAATAGATGCATATTATCTGAATAGAGTAAAGTCACAATGATCGATGCTTTTGACCAAAATGCGTGTCATGTGATTGCTATATTAAATATTATTTTGTGATATTAATACATGGTAAATGTTTAAAATTCAGATGACCGACGAAGGAAATCAAGAAAATCTGAATAACGATAACCAGAGTAACATTAACTTGGTTAATGAGAATCCGAGCATCAATAACAATGGAAACCAAGTGGATAATAGTGCTATCCAACACATAGTGGCACAAGGAATTATAGATGCAATGCCATTTATTCTTCAAACTGTTAAGGATGCTGATAATAAGAGTAAACATAGTAGTAAGCGACCAACTGAACCAGAAAATAGCGTAAACAATGGACCTGTATTTCAAGCGCCCATTCCCAAAAGAAGAAGAACCATGCCTTATGGTTGTTCTTACAAAGAATTCTGGTCCTGCAAACCAATAGATTTCTCGGGCAATGAATGACCCATTGCAACTCTACGCTGGATAGAAAAGACTGAGGCTGTTTTAAAAATAAGCAAGTGTGCTGAAAAAGACAAGATAATGTTTGCTTCTAATTTATTTAAAAACTCAGCCTTAGAATGGTGGAACACTATCATCCAGTCTAGAGGATGTGATAGGATTTATAATATGGAATGGGAAGAATTTAAGAATATGGTAGAAAGGAAATTATGCCCTCCCAATGAAAAGGAACAGATAGCGAATAAGTTTCTTAACCTAAGAATGACCGGGTTAGATAGTAAGGGTTATACTACCACATTCTTTGAATATGCTAGAATAGTACCAACCCTTGCATCACCTGAACCGGTATTAATCTCCCGTTACATATGGGGATTAATCGGAGAAATTAGGCATGTAGTCAAGGCAGCTAGACCGCAAACCATAGAAGAAGCTGTAGAACTAGCAAATACCTTGACAGATGAGTTAATCCGTACTAGAGAAGAAGACCAGAAAAGAAACCTAGCTCAAAGACTTACCCAGGAATTCCGATCTGGAAATTCCAACCGTGGGAAAAATGTAGGTTCCACATCTGCACCTTATTGCAAGTATTACAAAAGGAAGCATTCTGGGAGATGCTCCATATATTGCAATTTCTGCAAAATATCAGGACACAAGGAAGAAGACTGCAGGAAGAAAGCCAACAACAGGATATGCTACAACTGTGGGGAACAAGGCCACATCAAGCCGAACTGTCCGAAATTGGCTCCAGCTACGAACAACAAGAACACTAAAAATGCTAGAGCATTCGTTCTGACTGCAGATGAAGCCAATATGATTCCAGACGTGATAGCCGGTACGTTTTTAGTTAATGATGTTTTTGCTAAGGTATTATTTGACTCTGGTGCAAACCAAAGTTTTATTAATCTTCATTTTGCAAACTTCTAAATCAGTCACTAACTAAACTACCACAAGAATGTCTAGTCGAGACAGCGAATGGAGAAATGGTTATGATTTCTGAAATCTTGCAGGAAACAAGAATAGAATTTTTAAATCAAAAGTTTATTGCAAACCTTTACCTAATGAATCTTGCAGGATTTGATGTCGTTTTTGGAATGGATTAGTTAATAGCCAATAAAGCCAGTATTTTATGTGATCAAAAGTCAATCCAAGTAAATTCACCAAAGGGTGAAAAGATCACAATTAAAGGAGATAAACCCTATAGATCCACGAAATTCATCTCTGTGATGAAAACTGCAAGTTATATAAGAAAAGGATCTATAGTGTATTTGATTTCTATAATCACTAATACTAAAGGAAAAGAACTAAAAGATATTCCAGTAGTGTCCCAGTTTTCAGATGTATTTCCAGAAGATTTACCAGGACTACCACCAGACAGAGAAGTTGAATTCAGAATCCATCTATTACCCGGAACAGCACCAATTTCCAAAGCACCCTACCGTTTGGCACCCGCCTAAATGCAGGAATTGAAGAAACAGTTAGACGAATTGTTGGAGAAAGGATTTATACAGCCAAGCTCGTCGCCATGGGGAGCACCAATTTTATTCGTTAAAAAGAAGGACGGATCAATGCGTATGTGCATTGACTACCGTGAATTGAACAAAGGTACCTATTACCGAGAATCGATGATCTGTTCGATCAACTGCAAGGAGCTCGATTTTTCTCTAAAATCGATTTAAGGTCAGGATATCATCAATTAAAGGTACTGGAAGATGATATTCCTAAATCCGCATTTAGAACAAGGTATGGCAATTATGAATTTACTGTCATGCAACCAATGCCCCAGCCGCATTTATGGACATGATGAACCGAATATGTAAACCATATTTGGATAAATTCATAATTATTTTTATAGATGATATTCTCATTTACTCTAAAAGTAAAGAGGAACATGCAAAGCATTTGCACGCACTTCTAAGTCTATTAAGAAAGGAAAAGCTTTATGCTAAATTTTCAAAGTGCGAATTTTGGTTAGAGCAGGTACAGTTTCTTGGACATTTAGTTAATCATGAAGGAATTCATGTAGATCCCACTAAGATCGAGGTGATTACCAAATGGAAAACCCCTGAATCACTAACCGAGGTTAGAAGTTTCTTATGATTGGCCGGTTATTATAGAAGATTTATTCAAGACTTTTATAGAATAGCCATTCCTTTAACTAAGTTAACCTGTAAATCCATTAAGTTTGAATGGGGACCAAAACAAGAAGAAGCATTTAGAATTCTTAAGCAAAGATTAACCCATGCACCCATATTAGCGTTACCAGAAGGAACTGAAGACTTTGTAGTCTATTGTGATGCCTCTAAACTAGGTTATGTATGTGTGTTGATGCAACACCAAAAGGTTATAGCTTACGCATCTAGACAACTTAAGAATCATGAAGAGAATTATTCAACCCATGATTTGGAATTAGAAGCTATAATTTTTTCCCTTAAGATTTGGAGACATTACCTTTATGGTAGTAAGTTTACCATATTCACTGATCATAAGAGTTTAAGGTATGTTTTCGGGCAAAAGGAATTGAATATGAGACAAAGACGCTGTATGGAGATGCTCAGTGATTATGATTGTGATATCCAGTATCATGTAGGAAAAGCAAATGTAGTGGCAGATGCTTTAAGCCGAAAGTATCACGAAAAGCCAAAAAGGGTACGTTCTCTTAAATTAAATCTACAAGTAGATTTAAATGATCAAATTAGAAGAGCACAAGAATCAGTAATCAAGGACGATACTGAAAAATTAAAAGGTATGATTAAGGAATTAGAACAAGGCACAGATGGAATTTGGAGATTCCATAAGAAGAGAATGTGGATACCTAAATTAGGAAACCTACATCATCGTATATTAGAAGAAGCCCATAAGTCCAAGTATACGATGCATCCAGGAAGTGATAAAATGTACCAGGATTTAAGAAAGAATTTCTGGTGGATAGGAATGAAAAAGGACAAAGCAGCCTATGTTTCTAAATGTTTAACCTGTTCACAAGTTAAAGCTGAACATCAGAAACCCTCAGGATTGCTGCAACAATTAGAAATGCCCGTATGGAAATGGGAATTGATAACAATGGATTTTGTTACCAAATTACCCAAAACAAGGAAAAGTAATGATACAATCTGGGTGATTGTATATAGGCTAACCAAGTCAGCTCATTTCTTACCAATGAAAGAAACTTTCAGTATGGAACAGCTAGCTAAATTGTATGTAAATGAAATAGTTTCATTACATGGAATACCTTTATCAATTGTTTCTGATAGGGACAATCATTTTACCTCTCATTTTTGGTCAAGTTTCCAAAAGGCAATGGGAACCAAGTTAAATCTAAGCACAACTTATCATCCTCAAACAGACGGACAAAGCGAAAGGACAATTCAGACAATGGAAGACATGCTCATAGCTTGTGTCATTGATTTCGGAGGTAATTGGGATGATCATTTACCTTTAATAGAATTTTCCTATAATAACAGTTACCACACAAGTATCAACGCTGCACCATTCGAAGCACTTTATGGACGAAAGTGTCGAACACCAGTCTGTTGGGCAGAAATTGGGGAAAAGCAACTATCTGGACCTGAGATAGTGCAAGAAACGACTGACAAAATTATTCAAGTCAAAGAACGACTGAAAACGGCACGTGATCGACAGAAGAGCTATGCTGATAACCGACGCAAACCGTTGGAATTTTAAATAGGAGATAAAGTATTGTTAAAAGTCTCTCCTTGGAAAGGAGTAGTAAGATTCATCAAAAGGGGAAAGCTAAGCCCCAGGTATGTTGGACCTTTTGAGATTATTAGAAGAATAGGACCTGTAGCCTATCAGCTACAACTGCCAGAGGAAATGGAAGGAATACATGATATATTTCATGTATCTAATCTTAAGAAATGCTTAGCTGATGAATCACTGGTAGTACCTCTTAAGGACATAGAGGTAAATGAACAACTCAAGTTTGTAGAAAGGCCTCTGCAAATTGAAGACAGGAAAGTCAAGAACCCCAAGCACAAGAGATTAGTTCTGGTCAAAGTGATGTGGGACTCCAAAAGAGGACCTGAGTACACATGGGAGCTTGAATCAGAAATGCAAAGCAAATATCCACACTTGTTTCAGTAGATCTCGAGGACGAGCTCTAAAACAAGGTGGGGAGGATATAACAACCCTAAAGAAAACCAACACCCTAATATATTTTAAATATGTCCTAAAATACACCCCATACGCGAAAACGGACCCCGAATACCTTGAATACTAACAAAATTAATTAAAAATCAATTTTTGGGTTTTGTCGCGGGCCGCGTAGAACCTTTAAGGATCTTACGCAGGCCGCTAGAGATCAAAAGTGTGGCGCAGCCCGGTGCTGCCACGTGGCAGCCACATGTCGACCCTATACGCTGACCCGGATCAGCTATATCGTTGACCATAGTTGACGCGGCCGCGTAGCCCTTGTCTAAACTGTACGCGGGCCGCGTAAAAGTCAATCTCAGCCCCTATATAAGAAGGCATCGAGCCTTCAGTCGAATTCGTTCAAAACTTTCTTTCTTTCTCTCAATATTACGTACTGTACACTATACTCGGGTATTATACCCCCTAAATAACGAAGTTCTGCTCCGTTGTAAGTATCATAACCCCTTGATACGTATTAGATACTCTGCCCGATTGATCTAGGGTTCCGTAACGGCTGTCGTGGTTCTGCCCGACGTAGTCGTTGGAATGCCGTTTCGGGGAGGGTATTACTAATGTTAAAATGGGTTATTATACTAACACGTGTGCATTTGTGTAAATTATAGATTGTCACCAGGAAATCCTAAAGGATAATCTAAGACAGCAATGTGAGTAATCTCCTTTTTGTAAACTGTTTTTACAAAACCTTAAATATTTTACAATGCAATTTAGCAGTGATTGAGTCTTTGTAATTCTACGATTACTGCCGGTATGTTGGGGTTTTGTATACAAAATGTGAGACACGTACCCATTGGACGAAGAGTTAGCCAATGTGTAATATGACCCACCAGTCAGGATTGACAGTACTGAATGAGTAATTGGGTAGATATAGCCAATGTGTTTATTTCTATAAAATGTGGTGTTTTACTCTGATAAAATATTTCCTAACTACGATCCTGATGTAATTTCCGCTGCCAAATTAATAAACACCGATACCACCGACACTGAGTTCGCGGCCGCCCGTTCCCGGGACAGATAGGGGGCGGGGGCTGTGACAGTCGACCCCATGGCCATTGTTTCGGACGATGAGATTGTCCCAGACCCTGAGATTTTTACCTCCGACACTGAGAGTGACGATGACGATGATTTCCAGCCTTTTGCATTACCTGACTTTGGCGACGATGTACCGCATGCTGATGGTTTACCCGACGAGGATCCCTTTCTTATTCCTATTCCAGAACAGGACCATCTCATCCTCGGACATCCCGATGATGAGCATGTCGTGGTTTCGATCTTCGCCCCTTTGCCTCTTGCGGCTTTTCCTCTGGAGGATATGCCTTTTGATGAGCTGTCAGATGATGATGTTAATCTTTTCATTGATGGTCCCCCTGTTGCTGCTCAGGGAGATGGAGTTCCAGCCGATGATGTCATTGTTGTTCCACTCATTGAGATTCCTATCGTTGAGGTTTCATCTGATCATTCTGGTCCAGATTCTTTTGAGTCTGTGTCATCCACCACTTTGCATGCACTGGGATTGCATCGTTACCCCACTGATTCTGATTCTGACATGGCCCTGTCTGTTGTACCTGTTCTTCCACACGACTTTGATCATGACGTTGAGCCTGGACATGAGATTAACTTTGTTCCCGACGATCAGCCTTTTGATGCACCCGCTGATCTCGAGCCGATACCTGCTGATCCTGAGCAGGCACTTGCACCTGAGCCTATACCTGCTCCCGATCCTCTGCCTGATCATGACCCTGTACCTATTGGCATACCTGTTGTTGCACCACTTGTACCCGATCCGATCCCTGTACCCGCTGACCATGCTGCTTTTGCTGATCAGATAGACCCCCGTTACGCTTTCACCAGTAATGGGTGGATAGAGGACGATGATGATATGCCCCCTTTTGTGGAGCCTGTTACTCCCCCACCTGCACCTACACATGCACCTGTTGATGTTGCCCCGTTTCACCCGCTTTTGTCTGACGTTCACCGCACCGACCTGCCTATCACATTCTTACAGTTTATCCCTCCACCCCGTCCAGGGGAAGGCCCGTCCAGCCAGCAGCCTGGTCATGCTCCACACTTGTCAGCTGCATTTCCTTTCATGTCACAGTATACACCTGCTACTCATTTTACTGCTGCATCGTCGGGCGAGCCACTCATATGGTTTCCGCTGAACACTATACCAGTCTCTGATCCATACCATCCCTCCCACTTTATTGGCTACACGAGGGATGAGCTACTCCTGTCCTTGCAGCTTCAGCAGGAGATTTTGTGTCGTAGAGTCATGGAGCTTGAGAGGATTCCACGTCCTCCACCTTGTACATGTCAGTCACCTTTTGCAACTCCACCTGCTCCTCTTCTGCCTTACCCAGATTTTGATGTTCGATTTCTTACCATGGAGCAGCAGATTAGTTATCTGTTGCGTCGCGTTCATGCTCTTGAGGAGGAGTTAGCGCATGTGCGCAGTTTGCTTTTTGTTCCTCCTCCTCCTCCACCATCAGCATAGCCGGTTTTTGGTTTTATGCAGGTAGCTTACTTTTGATGAGAGTGTCGCTATTGAGCCCAGCTTGCACAGCCTTTTGAAGACCACTTTTTGATTTTATGACTGTTGTAGATTGATGGATATTTTGGACAAGGGTAGTGTGACCCTGTAGTCCCTTTTGATGTGATATGATACATTTGTAGAACATGTAACTGTATTTGTGGTCAATGATATATGAAAGCTCAATCGCAATATTCTCATTATATACATTGTTGAATTACTTGTTAATGTTATGATTGAGATGTTATGTGTTTACTTGCATTAATAAATGTTATTACATACACATACTACATACTTATATGCATAAGACCTGACCTATACAATCTTCTTTAGAAGATGCCTCCTCGAAGAGACAACCAGCTGCCCACAACATAGGCTGAGCTACAAGAACGGATTTCACGAGGAATAGCACAACACGAGGCCTTGCGCTCTGAACACAACGGAGGTACCTCGGGAAGCAACCCACCTCTTGGTAATGTTTAAGTCACTAAAAGACACATTACGTTACATTTGGATATTCCATGTGCGTTCGCTAATGCTTTCTGTGAATGATGTTGCTTGTACAGGCTGCACCTATAAGCAGTTCCTAGACTGTAAGCCTCTAAATTTTGACGGCACCGGGGGTGCTGTAGCTTTTGTTAGATGGACGGAGAAAACTGATTATGTGCTAAGAATGAGCAAGTGTGCGTCGGAGCACCAGGTTACCTACATCTCTGGATTGTTCTTAGACGGAGCGCTATCATGGTGGAATCTCCAAGTTCAGACCTTGGGAGAAGAGGCTGCATATGCCATTACATGGGATGAAATGAAGGAACTCGTGCGCAAGAAATACTGTTCAAGGGCCAAGATCCAGAAATTGGGAACTGAATTCTGGAACCTCAAGATGGATGGTCCAAAGATTGCTGAATATGTGCAGAGATTTCATAACTTATCTCGCGTCGTTCCTTACATGGTTGATCCGGAATTCAAGCGCATTGAGCGTTTTATTTGGGGATTGGCACCCCAAATCATGAGCATGGTGACGACATCAAAACCTGCAACGATCATTGAGGCTATTGATCTGAGTGTGGCACTAACTGAAGAAGCGATCAGGTTAAACAAGTTCTCGATTTCTGACCAAAAGGAGAAGGAGACTCACGTTGAGTCATTAGGTGAGAACAAAAGGAAGTTCTCAAATTTTAAGAAGGGTACCAGCAGTGCCAACAAGAAGAAAGATGCGAACCCACCAGCCGAGGTCAAGACTGGTGTTGAAAACAAAGGGAAAGGGTATATGGGCACCTTGCCCAAATGCGATGCATGTCAGTTGCATCACACTGGACGATGCCGAGCTGGGAAGTGTGAGACGTGCGGAAAGGTTGGTCATGCCAAAGAAACATGCTGGTATGGTGCTGGTCGTGGTAATGGTGGTCTGCGAGGTAATGGCAACGGGAATGGAAACGGTAACCGTGGTAGAAATGGGTATGGAAACCGCAATCTAGGAGGAAATGGCGGTAATGGTAATCGTGGTGGTTTTGGGAACCAAGCTGGTAGTGGAAACCGTGGAGCGAACAACAACCAGGGTGGAATTGGAAATGGAAATGGTCGGGGACCAGGTTGCTTTAACTGTTGAGATATTGGGAATTTCAAGAGAGAGTGCCCAAAGATCAACCAAGCTCAGGGGAGAGTCTTTAACATAGGAGCTAGAGAAGCTCGCCAGGATCCGAACGTAGTCACTGGTACATTCCCTATCAACCAACACTTTGCATCTGTACTTTTTGATACTGGTACCGATTATAGCTTTGTATCCTTAGAATTTAAGAAAATACTTGGGTTGTGTAACACCCCAAAAACGGGTTTGGTAATTTAAACCCGGTTACTATTAAGAAACGGGTAAGGTACCGTTAATGATAAAAGTTAATCTGTAAATGAAGATTAACTAGGAATAATTAACCTAGTTGATTATTGGTATCGTTAGTAGTAAACGAAGAGTTGTAGCCTTATTTAATTAAAACGAAACATGAGGGACCAAAGTGGGATAACTTGAAAGTTGTTTTATTAAATGAAAATAACACACACACACACACACACTTCGTGTGTGTTCTGTACGTGATCAGGGGAAGGCTCTAGAGAGCCAAACCCTAGTTCATCATATATCATCCAATTGAAGGATGAATCGAGGCTCAAATTCAAGAAGGAACATGAATTAACGATCACCCAAGCTAGGGGATCATAAGGTATGTTGAATTTTGATGTTTAATGAAGTTGAGAAATCTTGATGAACATCACAAGTAGTGATTTATGTATGAATCGTAGAGGTTATGGCCAAATTGGCAATGTATGCTTGCTTAGGAACGAACCCTAAGTGAAGATTTTGAGTAAATTGCTATAAATTGAGTGTTTTGATGAATTACTACACCTAGCTAAGTGGGTTTATGTTTAATCCATGAAAGGGTATGAAATTGATTGTGAATATGAGTAGTATGTGATGTGTACATGTATATGGATTGAGTATGGTATATAATTTGTATGATGATTACTTGTATTGATGAATGAAAATGATAATTAGGAAGAAAAGCATGAAATACTTGTACATCATGCTTAGAAATTAGTACGCACACCAAGTGTTTGATGAAATGTCTAAAAGACAATAATAAGTGAAATTGCATGCAAGTAATGAGTAAACAGATATAGTTCATGTGAAGATTATGTAGGGATGATGTTGAGTATGCTTTATGCTTGTTTGAATGGATTAACGAAGGTTATATATGAGATGTGAATTTGATATGGTTGTTCATATGTATAAGCATATATGCTAATAAGAATGTAAATGTAATGACATGAATGTATAGGAATCATGTCAAGATGGTTGAGAGCGTGGAAGGCTAACGGGCTAAGAAGACTTAAGTAAGCGAACGCAAATACGGACGCACAAGGTAAGTGTATTCCGGACTTACCCTTTAGTTTCTAAAATGTATTGTAGTATGACGATTATCGTGAGTCATGTAAGAAGGTATGAATCAATGGAAGTATTAAGGTAAGTTTGGCGAAATGAGTCGAAAAGTGGTTAAGGGAAGAGTTTCTAACAAGTGCGGGTAAGAGGGAACTTACAATTTGGTATCATGTATTAAAATAAGATAAGTAGTTACAAATGTGGATATGGGTTTGATTGTATGTAAGTAGTTGAAACTAGTAGGAGAGTATGACTATGAACGCGTAAGATGTAGATTGTAAGTATGTGCGTACGGATAGAAAAGTATGTATGAATGAATTGGTATTTAGCTAAATGCATGGACGAATGACGTTTGATTATGTGTATACGTGAACGTATATATATGAATGAAGTCTAACGATGCTAATCGATTTTCTATTAAGAGTGTAATGGAAGTGCAGGAATACTAATAATGGAAGTAAAGATTCGGTATTGAAGTCCGATGAATGTGCTCGAATGGACGGGTTAATGGATTTATATAAGTGAGATCAAGAGATGTTGATGCTTTAATATACATGTTTTAAAATTTATGTATGATGTCACTAGTTGTTAACAATGTGTTTGTATGTGGTGACTGCAGGTTATACAGGTTTATGGATTTCTCATCATTGAGTGTATGCGGTCGAAGATCGAGTTAAGACATGGATTGTATGTGTGGGTGCATGGTTACATAATTTAGTATAAGTACGTCAGGTCTTAATTAAATTATAGAAGGGATTAAAGTATTTAAGGTGAAAGAGTGAATATAATGAAAGAAAATTTTAAATATACATTTTTTCCGTTGCGTTAAATTTGGTTAAAACGTGTTAGGGCGTTATAGGTTGGTAGCTAGTAAGCTAGATATTCCGTACTCGATAGAACTAGCTAACGGAAAGCTAGTAGAAGCGAATGAAGTCATTAGAGGTTGCGTGATAGAACTCGGGGAGCATGAGTTTACGCTTGATCTTCTGCCAGTCAAGTTGGGAAGCTTTGACGTGGTGGTTGGAATGGATTGGTTATCAAGTAACCGAGCGGAGATCGTATGTCACGAGAAGATCATTCGCATTCCGATGGTGAATGGAGAATCGTGGTGCATGGAGAGAAACATGATATGCCTCTAAGGATCATCAGTTGTTTGAAAGCCCGAAGATGTTTGCAGAAAGGACGTGTTGCCTTCTTGGCACACATTGTGGACAAAGAAGCCGCTGAGCCAAAGCTGGAAGATATCCTAGTTGTAAAGGAATATCCTGAAGTCTTCCCCGAAGACTTGCCAGGATTGCCGCCGCAGCGATAAGCCGAATTCCACATTGACTTAGTTCTAGGCGCTGCGCCTGTAGCTAAGGCACCTTATCGACTTGCGCCTTCCGAGATGCAAGAGTTGTCGACGCAACTTCAAGAGCTTTTGGACAAGGGATTTATTAGACCAAGCTTCTCTCCTTGGGGAGCTCCAGTTTTGTTCGTCAAGAAGAAAGATGGTAGTTTCCGCATGTGTATCGACTACCGAGAGCTAAACAAGTTGACCATCAAGAATCGGTATCCTTTGCCGAGGATTGATGACCTGTTTGATCAACTACAAGGTTCAAGTTTTTACTCCAAGATCGATCTTCGATCAGGTTATCACCAGTTGAGATTTCAAGAGGAGAGTATTCCGAAGACTGCCTTTAGGACTCGATATGGACATTACGAGTTTTTAGTAATGCCGTTTGGTTTGACAAACGCGCCGGCAGTATTTATGGATTTGATGAATAGAGTCTGCAAGCCATACCTCGATAAATTTGTGATTGTGTTTATCGACGATATTTTGATTTATTCAAAGACGAAGGAAGAACATGAGCAACATCTAAGAGCTATCATAGAGCTGCTCAAGAAAGAGAAATTGTACGCGAAGTTCTCAAAGTGCGAGTTCTGTTTGCGTGAGGTTCAATTCCTCGGTCACGTGGTAAGCGAAGATGGAATTCATGTGGATCCCACCAAGATCGAGGCGATCAAGAATTGGGAGACTCCGAAGACGCCAACCGAGATCCGTCAGTTCCTAGGTTTGGCAGGGTATTATCGCAGATTCATTGAGGATTTTTCGAAAATCGCTCAACCGCTGACCTCCCTTACTCAGAAGGATAAAAAGTACAAATGGGGAGATAAACAAGAGGAAGATTTTCAGCTGTTGAAGAACAAGCTTTGCGATGCACCTATTTTGTTCCTACCCGAGGGCACCGACGACTTCGTGGTATATTGTGACGCCTCGCGTCAGGGATTGGGATGTGTACTGATGCAGCGACAAAAGGTTATAGCTTATGCTTCGCGCCAATTGAAGGTTCATGAGAAGAATTACACTACGCATGATTTGGAATTAGGCGCAGTGGTGTTTGCATTAAAGATCTAGCGACATTACTTGTATGGCACCCGATGCACGATCTTTACTGATCACAAGATCCTACAGCATATATTCGATCAGAAGGAGCTTAACATGAGACAGCGACGATGGGTTGAGTTGTTAAACGATTATGATTGCGAAATCAGGTATCACCCAGGAAAGGCGAATGTGGTGGCAGACGCCTTGAGTCGAAAAGAAAGAATCAAGCCCATAAGGGTTAGGGCTTTGGAAATGATTATTCAGACAGACCTCTCGTTGCGCATTCGTGCCGCACAGAGAGAAGCTGTTGGTGCATGTTTGTGACAACAGCTTAGATTTGGTCTTTGGATATCTTGTAATTAGTTAAACGATAAACAGTTAGCGGGTTTAGCTTTGTATTAGTGAGTTGTAATGTTTGGGCTAACCAAACCCATACTTATGGGGATGTGGGGCGAATTGGGCTTGTCCAATTCGCAGTCCATGTGGTTTATCCTAGCCCAAGTAGCAAACCTTGTGTTATATAAACAAGGTTAGGCTTTAGGGTTCAGGTGAATCAGCCAAAACAGTTTGTGAGAGATAGAATTTCGTGAGAGCTTGTCTTGGACGAAATTGAGAGAGTTAGGGTTTTAATTGATTGTAATTCAGTTTGATTGATAATCAATAGAAAACCCAGATTGAAAGTGTCTTGTTGTTTCTGTTTTCTACTTGTTTCTGTGATATTCTGATCAAGAGGATTCCACACTCTTGATTGGAAAGACAATTCTATGAAAGATCCATACGAATAGGGGACCTACAATTGGTATCAGAGCTTTAGGCTCTTGAAGGCTCGGTTCAGAATTGCAGGCTGCAGATTCGGGTGAAAGTGGTTAAAAATTTTCGAAATTTGGAAACCTGAAAACTAGGGTTTTTGAAAATTTCGAAATTTTTGAGCTTTGTTCTTGGAATTTTCGAAATTTTTGGATATTTTGATCTGTTTGAAAATTTAATTTTTTTGTTTGAAGTGTTTTTGGTTGCAGGTTTGGTTGATTTTTGAAGGATTTTGGCAAGAAAGTCTTGAAGATTCGAAGATTGTTCTTCGTGTTCTTCATAAATTTCGAAAATTTGTGCTGATTTTGGTGTTTCGATTTTACAGGAAGCTGTTAAAAGAATCTGGAAAATCTTCAGAAATTTCAAACATATTGAGTTTCCTAAATTTGCCAGCATAATTAACAATTCCGCTGACAAATCAGAGGAATTATCTGATCCAGCAAATTTAAAATCGGTGACCAGCGAAATTAAAATCCAAAGGCGACTTTGGTGACCGTTTTAATTGTCGTCAGCGAAATTATTACGGTGATCGGCGAAATTAACCGTCGTGCCAGCGAAATTGACTTGCCAGCGAAGTTATCTAGAGAAATTAACCAGCAAAATTAATTTGATCAGCTAGCATAATTAACCGGCGAAATTAAGTGATCAGCTAGCATATTTATTCCAGCGAATTTAAAAAACCAGCATAATTATAATTCCTCTACCAGCATAATTATAACTACTCTACCAACATATTTAACTTGGTTTGCCAGCATAATTAGCGTGAGACGGCGAAATTAAGTTGGTTTGCCAGCAAAATTAAAAGGTGGAGTATTTCTTTAGATACGCATAGAGGATTTAACGTTTTCGAAGATAGAAAGTGATCCGTAGCTCATCTCGACAAACCGTTTGCACGGTTGGATTCGTGGGAGTTTTAGGACCAAAAAAAAAACAGTTTTCGGAAAACGTTTGCACGGTTGGACTCTGGGAAATCCCGAATTTGGTTTTCGACATTATATATCATTGGATTCGTTTTTTCGAGACGATTCTAACGGTATAATTTGGTAAAAACAGTTTTCGAAAAATTTTGTACGGTTTTATCAGTACGGTTACGATAAAAACGTGTTTAAAGATGGTCAGAATGGACAAGGTTAGTGAGAGTGTTAAACATTGGCCAAAGCTGAAAAATGTCAAAGAATATGCTGACTGGAAAGAGGAGTTTGAGGCATTTGTGAAGAGTGAAGATACCAGAATGTGGTACTGTATGATAGATGGCTATGTTGCTCCTACGCGTAGTATTGAAGGAAGGGTTTTAGTGTTGTCTTATGACAAGATGGATGAATCTGAGAGACAGGTGGTTGAAGCTGAGAAGAAAGCTTTAGCTGCGATAAAGATGTCCTTACCTGATAGCATCAAGCATACCGTTACGAAGTACACTAATTCAAAGGATATGTGGGATGCATTACAAAAGCGATATCAGGGAAATGAGAGTGCCACTCAGGCATTCATGGCAGAGATAGTGCCAGTTGATGAGGCTGAAACTACTGTTAGTGATGCTGAATCTGAAGTGAAAAATGATGAAGCCAAAGTGGATGCTGAAGTAGAGAAAGAGAGTGAAGCTGAACAGGTTGTTGCTGATGAAACCTCAGAAGTTCATGAGAAAGAGGTACAATCTAATTCAGTATGTTTGAGATGTCGTGAACTACAGGGTGAGGTTGCCAGGTTGACAACACAAAACCAAAGTCTGGTAAGTGAGATGTCTAACATAAAAGAAGCAAACTTTTTTGCTAAAAGAAATGAATCTACATACTTGAAAAAGATAAAAGGTCATGAAGCTGAAATTGAAGCTTTAACATGCAAGTTAAATGAAAAACTTCAAGTAATAGATTTAGCTCATGACATGATGGCTGAGAAAACAAAAGAGATTTCTGAAAAATGCAAAGAGTTGTCAGATGCACAACTCAAAATTGTTGAACTTGAAAAGAAATTAGGTCAATTCAGAGATTCGTCTTTTGTAATGAAACACATGATGGGTGGGTTAAAGAAGAGTAATGACAAGACCAGTGTGGGCTTCCAGGGCTTTAATGAAGTTCCACCTCCTCTTAGTCATGACTATTCATTCCTGCCTAGTGATGATGAGCTAGCAAACTTTATGGCATCTACACCAAGTAGTTTTGGATCTACATCAAGTCAAGGTGATAGATCTGAGAATGATGAGGCTAAGGAAAACAATAACAGGGAACCTTTGAAAAAGAAAAATTCACCGCCTAAGAATAAAAATCAAGCTTTTGTTAAAAAGATTAATTTTGTTCAAGGTAGTGATATGAAAAACGAAACTGCTGTTATTGAAAATGAATCGAATGTAGAGTTTGCAAAAAATAAGAGCATAGAAAAATCTGAAATCAAGCAAACTGAACAAGGTTCATCCAAGGGATCATCACCATCTGATAAGGGATCTACCTCAGAGACTCCAACTAAGAAGTCTTCGAGAAAGAGATCGTGCTTCAAATGTCACGTCAAGGGACATGTAGCAAGCTGCTGTCCTAACAAAAAGAGTGAGGCACAACTTAGTGAAAAACAGAGAGGGAAATTACCAGTGAAGGAAGGTGATAGTGAGGAGAAAGGCTCAAATTCTCCAAAGAAATTTGCTCCTAAGCAACCAGAGAATGTTGCTGTTGGTGTAGATAAGGCTGGAACAGGAACTTCACAGGTTCCACGTTTTCAAAGAAATCAACCTCGATTTCAGCCTAGATCTCCACCAGGCAGATACGAGAGACCTAGAAGCAATTTTAATGGAAATTTAAATAATTTCAGAAGTCAAGGTCAATATCAAAATCGATACCAAAATAATGGTTGTCGAAATTTTTATAACAATGGCTTTAGAAATTATAACAATCAAGCTTCTTGGAATCAAAATTCAAGGTTTCAAAATCAAAATTTCCAAAGGTCAAATAGTCCAAATACATATAGGAACCCTCAGGACCAGAGACCTTATGGAAATCAAACCCCATTTCCATCAACAAGTCTAAGATCCAAGACTCCTGTTAGGAGTAATGGATATTGGATGGATGTTCCAGTAGTTGGTGAATTTGGACGACCCAAGACCATTAAGGCTTGGGTCCCCCAATCTAA
Source organism: Helianthus tuberosus (assembly GCA_030545235.1). Classification (NCBI taxonomy): domain Eukaryota; kingdom Viridiplantae; phylum Streptophyta; class Magnoliopsida; order Asterales; family Asteraceae; genus Helianthus; species Helianthus tuberosus. Next base: position 120,569,046 of record CM060433.1, read on the forward strand.
CTAATTTCTTAGTTGGTGTGTGCAGGAGCTGCTAAGGAGGATTATCAACTTATGTTGATAATGGCTGCTCTAGGCATATGAAGGGGATGTGAGATTGTTGATATATTTATGTTGATTGATTTAAATTGAAGTTCAAAGTGCTGAGTCAATACACTAGATAACCTGGCAGATCTTTATACTAAAGCTATTGACAGGGCTCGCTTTGAACACTTAGTTGAACTCAACGGGATGAGGAATCCTGAATAACTGGTTTTTCATAAGAATTTTTGTAAATAGTTTACTGTTTTTCTTAAAAATCAAAAATAAAAAAAATTTGAAAAATCAAAAAATAGAAAATCAAAAATGAGTTATCACTGAGTGAAAAAGAAGAAATGATAGTACATCGGCAAGTTAGACTGTCACACTGAAATGAAATTAAATTGCTTAAGTGTGATAGCAGCTTCACTATACGATGTATCAGTAGGCAAAAAGCATGAAATAATCAACTTACCAATGTGATATAAACTTAAATGAAATGTGTATGAGTGGGGAACACATCAGTGGTGTATGGTTTAATGACCTTAAATCTTGCGTTGATAGATTGCCAAAATCTGAAGTTTTGGGTCTTTATACTGTTATTTCATCTGGGGATATCTTGGCTGTCTTTCTATTCAGAACTAAAATTGTACATGACCTCAGGAAAGAAAGTCACTTGGAATTAGCTCATTTCTATTTGAATGTCTGTATGTTGTCCCGATACACACAATTTTGATCTGATTCTGAAATCTTCTCTGAAAAAAGTCGTGTACCTCCTCTGCTGCATCCAGATATATGCTGACCTGGAGGTGCTAGGCAACGACAGCTTCTGCTGCATCCAGATATATGCTGACCTAGCTGTACGTTGTCGCGCTATAGATCTAATACACCCTAAAGAGGCCCTCAAATGCCCAAAAGAAACCCAAGAAACCTATATCAAACTGAGAAAACTCATTTGATCTGTATATTATACCATCTCTCCTAAAGATCTATTATGTTCTCTTCTCAACCTATTCCCAGTTAAGATTTCAGAAATCTGGATTGGACTTGTGAAATATGTGGTAGGGAAGATACTTGCATGATAGAGTGTGTTGTTTATATTTCCAGGATTTGATTAGTATTTATTTGGGTGTTCATAGTTAAGCAATTAAAACATGATAAAACAGATTATATGCAGACCTAGGCACTGTCAGGATATCTTAAAGGATGACATCAGTATACTCACCTACTACGATGAATCTTTGTGCATACCTTGATCGCGGGGGTATATCCTGAAGTGGGACACGCTAATATATCAGAAATAATATTACCTTAACGTATCATACGGTAATGGTACTTGAAATGTTCATGCATTTTGTTTAAGTGGACAAACATACTGGTAATCGTCTTGGACTGCTTTTCACGAAAAATTAAATAAAGAATTATATAATAGTGTGAAAACAGTTTGATTGTGTTGATATGATCTTCTTACCAGTGATTCTCACAAAAATAGAGTGTTTATTGCTTTTGTAAATAGTTTACTGCTTTCTTAAAATATCAAAAATACCAAAAAAATTTCTTCTTAAAAGACTTCCATTTTGAACTGACAAGTAGTTGTTTTTGCAAACTAAGATAAAATATTGGTTTATCTTTATATGTGAAAAAGACTAATGGTTTTTCGAGATACTTTCTTGTGTTGCTAAACAGATTGATGCAGTTATCAAAATGAAGTGCAGAATACAAGTAAAGTGCAAATTGAGTGTGAAGCAAAGAACGTGTGAAGGTGCATGGTAGGATCCTTCTACTACATTGCAGAAAGAGAGATATGGAAGAGTTGGAGCTTACTTGCTTAACCAATGATTGCTAGCTAACTGATCTACAATGAATGAAAGTTTTGGAGATTGGAAGCATCAGCTAAGGGGGAGTCTGTTGATGTCAGAAACTGTGTAGCTGACGTTATCCAAAGACCAAAAGAACACAAGATGTTTGAAGACAAAGTTACACTATGAAGCTATTGTCAAGGGGGAGTCTGTTGGTGCATATTCGGTGACAACAGCTTAATAGTTTGATTATTTAGTCTTTGGATATCTTGTATTGGGCTTAGCTTATTGGTTAGGGAGTTTATTTATTGTAATGGGCTTGGAAAATGGCCTAGCCCAGTAGGAAGCCCAGTTCACAAACATGTGGTATATAAACATGTTTTGTGATTAGGGTTTGGGGGGTTAGAGAATTCTAGAGAGAGAAAGTCTAGAGAGAGAGAGAAAAAATGAAATTAGGGTTGTAGTCAAGATCACAGATAGTGGCTGTGAGGTTGTGAGGGTCTTGAGTTGATTGTAAAACGTTTCGTTTGGATAATCAATAGAGGACCCGTTTGATTGTGAAATTCTGTTTTCTACTCGTTTCTGTAACAAATCTGATCTAGAGGATTCCGCACTCTAGGTTAGACATACAATTCTGTGAAAGATTCATACATCGAGGGGACCTACAATAGTTGGTTAGGGATCTTGATTGCTTTTGTATTTACTTGCTTTCAGAAAATATAAAAATAAAAAAATAGTGTCTTTTTCTGTTTAAAATTCTTAACGTACGGAAAACTGTTATTCTTGGAGGAATTGTTACTGATAGGGGGAGACAGTGTTAGAAAGTGAGTTCAAAATTTTAAATCATGCGGGTTATAGGGTGTGTGATTAAAAAGTTTTGCGTGTTAACAAAATTGGAAATGCTTAATCTGTGATACAGTTTAAACTGTCTCTTGAAAAATAATAATTTATTTAACCTTGTTGAAAAATTCTTATGGTTTCTCGAGTTGTTTGTTTTATAGTATACAGATTGAAGCAGTGTGTTGCTGAGAAGTTGCTGTGAAGAGATGAGAGTTTGATTGGATGCATGGTAGAACCTCCTTTCTATATTGCTGACAAAGTTGTAGAGTTTGAAGATTACTATACATATGCTGAACTGGAGTTTACTCAAACGCTAAAGTTTTGAAGATTTGGTGATTGGATGCATCAGCTTAGGGGGAGTCTGTTTGTGACAGAAGCTATTGAAGCTGAAGCTATCCAAAGACCAAAGACAGTGCAAGACTACATGAAGATTGCAAGACGACTGAAGACAAAGTTATTTTATGAAGCTATTGTCAAGGGGGAGTTTGTTGGTGCATGTTTGTGACAACAGCTTAGATTTGGTCTTTGGATATCTTGTAATTAGTTAAACGATAAACAGTTAGCGGGTTTAGCTTTGTATTAGTGAGTTGTAATGTTTGGGCTAACCAAACCCATACTTATGGGGATGTGGGGCGAATTGGGCTTGTCCAATTCGCAGTCCATGTGGTTTATCCTAGCCCAAGTAGCAAACCTTGTGTTATATAAACAAGGTTAGGCTTTAGGGTTCAGGTGAATCAGCCAAAACAGTTTGTGAGAGATAGAATTTCGTGAGAGCTTGTCTTGGACGAAATTGAGAGAGTTAGGGTTTTAATTGATTGTAATTCAGTTTGATTGATAATCAATAGAAAACCCAGATTGAAAGTGTCTTACTGTTTCTGTTTTCTACTTGTTTCTGTGATATTCTGATCAAGAGGATTCCGCACTCTTGATTGGAAAGACAATTCTGTGAAAGATCCATACGAATAGGGGACCTACAGAAGCTCTTAAGGAGAAGAATCTTGAGGATGAATATCTCCGTGGGATGGAGAAACAATTAGTACCCAATAAGGAAGGAACATTGTGTTTTATGGGAAGAATTTGGGTTCCCCTCTTTCGTGGTCTTAGAAACGTGATTTTCGATGAAGCTCATAAGTCAAGGTACTCGATCCACCCAGGATCGGATAAGATGTACCAAGATTTAAAGGATTTCTACTAGTAGCCGAGATTGAAGGGTGATGTTGCAACGTATGTTGGCAAATGTTTGACTTGTGCCAAGGTAAAGGCCGAATATAAGAAGCCTTCAGGTCTTCTGCAACAACCTGAAATACCCATGTGGAAATGGGAGCAAATCTCCATGGATTTTATAACGAAGTTACCAAAGATACCCAGAGGTCATGACACGATTTGGGTAATCGTAGACCGTCTGACAAAATCTGCACACTTTTTGCCGATCAGGGAAAAGGATAACACTAGTAAGCTTGCCGAGCTGTACCTCAGAGAGATAGTTGCACGGCATGGAGTGCCTCCCTCGATTATTTCTGATAGAGATGGAAGATTTGTGTCAAGGACTGGGCAATCCTTCCAAGAAGCCTTTGGTTCTCAGTTGAATCTGAGTATTGCATTTCACCCACAAACAGATGGCCAGAGCAAACGAACGATTCAAACGCTAGAAGATATGTTGCTTGGGTGGCAGTTGGGACACTCATCTACCTTTGGTTGAGTTCTCTTATAACAACAGCTACCATGCGAGCATTCAAACTGCACCATTTGAAGCTCTCTACGGACGCAAGTGTCGATCACCGTTATGCTGGGCAGATGCGGGTGATAGACAGCTTGTTGGTGTCGAATTGGTTCAAGAGACGACTGATAAGATCATACAGATCCGAGAACGCATTAAGGCGGCTCGTGATCGACAAAAGAGCTATGCGGACCAAAGAAGGAAACCTTTGGAGTTTGAAGTGGGAGACATGGTTTTATTAAAAGTCTCACCTTGGAAAGGTGTAGCACGCTTTGGGAAGCGTGGAAAGTTAAACTCACGATATATTGGACCGTTCAAAATCCTGGAGAGGATTGGTCTTGTAGCTTACAAGTTGGATCTACCCGCGGAACTAAATGGAGTCCACGATACATTTCATGTATCTAATTTGAAAAAGAGTCCAACTCAAGAAACAGTTGTCATTCCTGCCGGTGAAGTTCACATTGACGACACACTCCACTTTACAGAAGAACCTATTGAGGTTACTGATTGGAAGGTTAACAAGATACGTAGGAGTAGTGTTAAACTCGTCAAGGTCCGATTGAACGCGCGTCACGGCCCAGAGTTCACTTGGGAGCGTGAGGATCGCATGAAAGCAAAATACCCGCATTTGTTCCCCAACTCCCCTTCAGCTAGTAGCAGAACTAAAATTTCGGGACGAAATTTTCTTAACAGGGGGAGAATGTGACAACCGTCAAAAATCCAGGTATCCGTACAATTAATTAATTATGATTAGTGCTTAATGACTGTGCTGAATTATAATTAACTACTTTCTAATTACTGCATCATACTTACATGTGCATCACATATTGCATAATATTACATGCAAACCATATTGACACAAATGATGCACAAAGCACAGTTAGCACAATTAGCGGATAACTCAGAAAAATGATCACAGGACTCAGCACATAGACAAACAATGTTTTGAGACCCAGTATGGGCCAGAGACTAAGTATTACACTAGTATAGTGTGTAGGGAAGTAAGGACCACAAAACTGCATTCCTAAGTGATAGTTTAAGTGCCGGAAAGTGTCTAAAACTCATCCAAAGTGCAGAATTCAGCAAAAATCAGCATTTTAACAAGCTATTATCATGCAAAAAATATGACTAAATGGTCCTGAATGCTTTCCTAAGTGTCGGGAATTAAAAGTGTCACAAAAAGGTACATAAAGAACACTAAACGGTATAGTTTAGCACTTTAACGAACCGGTATCTAACCGAACAACCGGACACTACCCAAAACACCAAAATTACACTAGAAGCATTGTTTTAACATTACTGAGCTAGTTATAATCTCTGAACACCCTAACACACTATATAACATCATATTAACTAAAACACCTAAACTTATACTTGAAATCTAACTATAATCTCTAACTATCCATTACATCCCAAACCTATACCCCCCCCCCCCTTTAGGCGACGGTCACAAGGGTGTGGCCCACCCTTGATCTTACTTGATCTTATGTGATTTGTTAAGAGATTTGTTTGGTACTTAAGTGACATATTATCTAATGGTTAAAGATTAAACTTGGTTATAAGTATAACATGGAAGATCATTCCCTCATTATCTCACACACACAACACACACTTATCTTTCTCCTCTCCCTCTCTTATCTATCGGCCGAGAATCACCACAAGACCACCACCATTGTCAAGCTTTCTTCATACAATCCCAAGTGGTCACAAGGTGTTAGAAGCTAAGTTAAGAAGCTTGGAGCTTGTGGATCTTCAAGGACCTCTTCCATTTGCTATTATCCATCACATTTATCATCTTCATCTTCTTGAGTTCATCCCTAGCCTTGTGCTAGTAGTAAGGCTCTTATGATCCTTTGTTACTTCTTATTTAGTTGGTTAAAAGATGATATATGTTGCAAATCATGAAGAACACTAATGAACAAGAAGATGAACCTTCACATAAAGCTTAATAACATAAGAATTAATGTTGATTTAGTGTATGTATGATACTTGATTGTTATTTTCTTGAGATTATGATGTTGATCATCATAAGAAGCTTGCTAGATTGTGATTAAACACATGATCTAGCAAGTGAGAGGATGATTATGTGATAAAACAAGATGATCATCCTTATGTGTAAACGTGAACTTGAAGTATGAAGTGTTTTCTTGAATGATGAAGTATGTAACATGTTATTGGCCATAAACATGGATGATTCCAAAACTAGTTTTCTCAAGAAACTAAGTTAAATCACAAGATTTACATAAATAATGTTTTTAAAGAAACTAATCACATTATAGTGATTAATCAAGTATAGAAATACATTGTTAACAAGAAAAATACAAGAAGATTGATTTTTGAAAAATCATCATACAAGTTGTAAAAGACTAAATTTTACAAGAATAAGATTTATAAACAAATAACCATATTTTTAAGGGTAACTAGGCTTACTAAACACACTAGTAAGTTACTACAAGTTTTCATAAAAGTTTAAGTTCATGTTGTTGTATAAATTGCATGATTTTGGCACTTGGTAAGTGTTGATAGAGTTGTTGATTGTTTGTGATGATTTTAAAAGAAAATGATATGCTTTGAAAGCATGGGAACCTTCATTTTTAGGGGAAACTATGACAAAATTTTCTAAAAATGTAAACACTTAGAAAAATATTTTCAAACAAGTATTTACAAGTATATTTTAACCATGAGTTTCCATATAAACTTTGCCATAATTTTTGTTACAAAAATACAAATATTGGAGGTTGGTCTTTATAAATAAAAGTGGCTAGATATATATATTTAGAAGACACATGTGTGTGATTATTTGTATACTTTGTGTATTAGTTATATTATTTTAGGATTTGAAATAATATAACTTAACAAAATACCAAGAAATTACAATCTAAAATATTACCAAAAATCTCAAGGAATGAATATACAAGTTACACACATAACATTGTGAAACCGAACGAAAGAATGTAACTTACAAAATATTCCGGAAAATACCTTTATAAATATATTTTTGGTAAATAATATTTTGGACACAAGAAATGAAAATATGATTTTTGTGAATATCACAAAGTTATATTATATTTTTGACAAGAGGGAAATATATATTTCGGCGATTAAAACATATATGTTTTCTTGGAATTACTAGGAAATATGATATTTTTGGGAAAAATTATATATTTTCTTGGAATACATTGTTTTGGATAAAAATAAGTTTATATATATATTTTCTAAAGTTAGACTTGAAAATATATTATTTTGGAACTACAAATATTTTTGCCAAAAGGAAAAATTATAAATAATTTTTCTAAGTAATAATTCATATATATATATATATATTTTGGGAAATATATATATATATTAGTGGACTTTTATTAGAAATAATATTCCGGAAAGTTTAACACAAAATTAATGTATAAGAATACTTAACGGTTACAAGAAAATACGTATTCTCGTACGTATAAACTCACACCGGAATACGACCCCAAAATATGACAAAATACACATGTATGAAATACCCCCATCCTTGGGAAGGAAATATGGATATAAATACTTGAGAAATATTATTACGAAAATATTGTTTAACAATTATTCCAAAATTTATAAATATAATTTAAGTTGAAATATTAATTATTTTGACAATAATTATATAAATTGGAATGATATCAGAAACGTAACTCAAAAACATTAATACTAAGACAAGGCACGACCCGTTCGTCTAATAGACGTCGGTACATTGTAGGTAGTCGTGTTTGCTGAAGGGGTTTCAGTACATTTGGGTAGGCGCACACTTGAGACCATTAATCCTCGTATAAGGACTGAGGGGCATGAGTGATAGATCTATTTGGGTGTAGCGAGCCCACACCCATGAGGACCAGGGTGGCCCATGAGGTGACTATGTCTTACAGCCGGAAGCCCTGTACAAATTTGCTAGGTTTGAGCCTTCCTACGCCGTCACACATACCAGTGGCTTTGCAAACCATTGGTGATATGTTTCCTTGTTTGCTTTCATACCGGGATTTACAAACATACATACATACACTGTTTACAAAGGTTTTATACATACATACATATACACAAACACATGAACTCGCTCAACTTTTGTTGATGTTTTCAAATTACATGTATTTCAGGAAATTAAGTGGATCTGGCGGGTGTTTGCATGTCCCAAGCTGCGTCATGAATAAAAAGATGTCATCCGAAGTTATTAAGGGTTTAGGAGATGTATCTTAATCCTGGACGAGATACATGGTTCTAAACTCGGTTTTATTTAGGGTCTTTTGTCGAGTCTTCGTGAACTCTTTAAAAACATGTTGTCGTTTGTAATTTAAATTTGGAGTCTACGTTTCAGACAATTATGTTGTGGTATTTTCAAACTTAATTTATGGAAGAACATCTAATGGTTTAATCATATAGTGTTGTTATGATTGTATGCAATGATATTAAGAAGTCACACCATAATCACGCTTCCGCAAAAGTTAGGGTGTGACAGTAACCGTGGTCAGGGATGAGCAAATGGTACCGGGTAACAACACTGAATTTCCCGAAACAAAAGATTTCCAATATCAAATCGGCACCCACTTTTGGTGTTTTCTGTATTAGTGTCGTTTTTTACCTTCATGTACTGATACCGAACATGACCGTACTTGTATTTTCGATAGCATTACTGGTTCGATACCGGTTGACACCAAGCTTATCCCAACCCCTGATATTAAAAAAGGATTAAAGTTAAAAAGTAAAGAAAATAACTATTATTATAATATTAAAATAATAAAAGTATTTAAAAAACTATATATTATTATAATATTAAAATCACTATTTATTTCAATTCATTTAGTAATATATAGTAATAATAATAATAATAATAATAATAATATTAAAATAATAAAAATATTTAAAAAACTATATATTATAATTATCCTTATTATTATTAATTTTATTTTATTTATGTATTTATTTATTTATTTATTTTATATTAATTTTTCAACGTTTTGAACAGTAAGTTTGTTTTCTTTTTAATATTATAGTTATATCTATAGATTTTTAATACTTTTATTATTTTGATATTATAATAATAATTATTTTCTTACTTTTTAAGTTGAATAAGTTTTGTGTCAATCGGTACTTGTATTGAAAATACATGTATGGTCCAGTTCGTTATCCGTACATGAAAGTAAAACCGGCACCAGCCTGGTACATACACGAAGGTAAAAACCGGCACCAACCTTGTACAGAAAACCCCAAAAGTCAGTACCGAAATAATTTTGAAAATCTTTTAGTTCGGGAAATTCTGTACTTTTACCCAGTACCATTTGCTCATCTCTGATCATAGGTACCGTACGAACAACAATGGTATCATGCAACTTTTTTTGTTGATTTTTCTCCAACTTTTAATGATTTCTTTTTTTCAGTTTCAGGGGTAGGGATGAGCTCGGTGCCAAACGATATCGATACCGAAAATACCGGTTACGGTACCGGTATATGAAAGTAAAAACCGGTAGGTGCCAAAAGTCGGTACCGAATTTATACTTAACATCTTTCGGCTCAGGAAATTCAGTACCGGTACTCAGTACCATTTGCTTATCTCTGACCACGGGTTTCATACGAACAAAATCATTACCATAAAGATTTTTTGGTTAATTTTCTTTCGGTTATCTTTTAGTGTTTTTTTCTATATCTTCTTTTTATTCTTGTCATCGGTTTCGTGCGCAACGCCCTCGTAGTGATTTCACAACACATGTAAACACAGACTAAATAACAAAATAAGTTCACCGCAACGCGGTGATTGTGAAAAAACCTATATTATAATAATATTAAAATCACTATTCATTTCAATTCATTTATTTATATATAGTAATAATAATTTAAATTTGACAAACTTACTTTATTTTTCAAAGCAAGGAAAATACAAGTTCTCATAAGAGCATCAACAATAATGTATTTTTAAGGGGTGTTTTTTGGGGTGTGACATGGCATTGCCCAACCAATCTAATGCTTTCTCTCTCTTGCCCTACTCACACAACACAAAAATACACATTATCCCTTCTCTCTCCTCTCTCCTACATCACACTCACATAACTTTATTCCCTCCATTTTTTCTCATTTTCCCCACATACACAACTACACTCTCTCTCCTCCACCTCACACCCTCTCTTTTCCACCTCACTTTCTCTCTCTTTAAAAACACCAAAAAATATGTCTATTGTGGATGCTCTAAACTCAAACAATTTCATATAATTTTATTAGTTATCATATTAACTTTCTTGATCTTTAATTACTTTTTAGTTTACAATTTGCAAGATTATATATAAATTTGGTTAGCGATGTCTGATGAATAGTGATTCCTGCCACATCATTTTGCTTTTGCTTCAGTCCATATTTTTCCACGTCACACATCTTGAAACGTGGTGTGATTTGCACACTGGAGTTTCACCATCTCTTTCTCCACACACCACTTCCTGCTTCTTCCAATCCACCTCCACCGCTTCATCCTTCTCGATTTATGAAACTCCTAAGCAGATCCACCGGTAACCACCAACTTCAGGCCACGCAAACAACCCACGTTTCCTTCTAACATGATGAAACCCTTGAGTAGATACAACAGTCGCCACCTGCTTTCGGGCCATGATGGTGATGTTTGTTCACCTGATTTTATCTCGGCCACTCTTTGATTTTGTTTTCACGTTTGAGGATGTGAGAACGGCGTATGAGTTCTTATCGATGAAAGCTTATGACATTTTTCTTTAGTTTTCGTCTCTATTTCGAGAACAATGTTTGGGAACATTAAATATGAATGTCTGGGTTGTTCGTTTTAACCCTCATTCGAGTTTGAGGTTGTGATGCTCAGCTGAGCTTTAGAGGCTATGATAGTTGCCTGAGCCTCCATTGTGAACACCTACTAGCTTAAAAATTGCGCACATGAGGTGTTTGATAAAATGCTTTTATGAGTTTGTTGTTGAAATATGGGCTGTCCATACCTGTTACCTTAGAAAGTCTCTATTGTGAACACGTGTTAGCTTAAAAATTGTGCACATGAGGTGTTCGATGAAATGCTTCAATGGGTTCATTGTTAAAAATAAAGTTTGTTCATTTTAACCCTCACTCCCGTTTGAAGCTCTGGTTCCTACCTGAACTTTGATGAAATGCTTTCATGGTTTTATCACCTATCTTCATGATTGTTGGTTGAATCTATGATGTTCTTTCTTAGTTGACTCTACGAGGAAATGGGGTATGATAATGTTGCTTTACTTCACTGCATGAGGTATAGCTGAGGTTCAGCAATGATGAATCTGTAACACTGTCTTGGCGTGGCAACTGAGATGGCTAGAAGCAAGCAACCAGATACACTGCAGCCATGATTCTGAGCCTGACTCACGCTAAATTTGTGTGGAAAGGGATAACCGTGAGTTGTCACAGTAGACCAATCTTGCCGGTAAATTTTTAAATGCACAATCTAGATTTTCAATGTTATTGTTGCCTTACATCTTTAAATAGGTAGATAATAATATAACATAATATATACAATGTGGTTATATGACTTATGGTTGTTGGGGAAATGTATAGAAATTAATCACTTTGAGGGCTATGATGAAAGATTTTGTTGTCCAGGTGAACTGTATAGAAATTACTTAATTGATTTTGAGGGTTGTGATGAAGGATTGGGTTGCTTAAATCTGAATAGAAAATTTCAGCTCTGGCATGAATTTTCTGGCTGTTTGTTGGTTGCTTTTGTAGGGTGTTGTCCGGGTTTACTCCTTTTTAGCTCTTTCATTCTTATAGGCTTTTAGTTGATTATTGGCAGACATCTAACCAGGTATGCATCAACACTTCAATCGTATTTTGTATCCAACTATGTTTATGTTTTTTCACATAATTGGGGTGTGATGGGATGACATATTTAATTCTTCATATCCTTACAAACATGTTCGAACAATCCTACAAGTTGTTAGGAACTATAATGATGTTCCTGTGTTGACATGCCTCAATTTTAGAGACACACAAGGTAGCTACTCAATTTAAAAATTAAAACTTTATATTACCATTCATTAAATGATTCTGGCTTTCTTGAATTTTTCACATGGTAACTTTGGATTGCATCTTCACTTAGTAGTTAGATTGAACTACTTTCAATCACCAATGAAGAAGTAAGGCTATTCATATAATCATATCACCATTGCTATTGAAAAATACCCATGATGGCGTTTCATATGATGTGGAAATAGCTCCATTAACCACAAAAGCTCTACAAGCCGAGGTTCCTAATCCTCTAAACATCACACCATATACATCATTTGTGACACTTTTCTTGAAACGCTTCATAATCTCATTATACTTTACTGTAGAATTAGTACGAATTTTATCAGTTCTTAAAGTTGGGTTTTAAGTTTTGCAGATGAAAAAGATCACGAAACCGAATCAATTGCACCTGCGTTTTGTAATAGATAGTTACGGGTTAGATTGCATGTTAGTTGAATTTGTGTTTATCTTATCTTCAATTCCATGTGGAGGTGGGTATCAAGGAGGAGATCGTTGGCGCAACGCCGGTGATATAATGAAAATCTTTTAGATTACACGGTTGTATTTATAATTTTATTTAACACTTAGAATTGACTTACCAGGTTATGTTCTTCATCAACCAATTGATATTCTTTTTGTTCTTAAAATTGGGTTTTAGCTTTGCAGATGAAAGACTAATGGGAAATTGAATTGATTACATTTGCATTTTGTCGGCCACGGGTCAGATCGCGGGCCGCTTTTCTCGGCCACATTTGACACCACATTTTGTTTGTAAGAAGTAGCACTGCTCAGGCTGTAGATTATGTGGGCTGTTAGAAAATTTTTAAGGGCAAGACAAGTAAAACTATTAATTTTTTGTGTATATATATTATACTAATGCTAACGATGTTATATATAGCTAATCTCTACAAGGCTCTTACCTACATTACTTTTTTCTCTTTGGAAAGAGGTCAGTTGCCGCAGCAACGCGCGGTCGGAAATAACCTAGTTTTACTATAAAAAGGAGCTTGATCTAATAGTTTATTCATTATCATTAAGTTTCATATAAATTTTTTGAAGAAATATTCTATGTTTATTATTCGTGTTTCCTCTCAGCATTTCAAAACAAGGAAAATACAAGTTCTTAACTTCTTATCAACTCATACAATTTTATTAGTTGTCATATTAACTTTCTGGATTTTATATTATTTTTTAGTTAACAATTTGCAAAAAAAAAAAAAATTCCTATAAAAAGGAGCTTCATCTAATAGTTTATTCATTTTTTATCATTAAGTTTCATATAATTTTTTTTTGAGAAATATTTTCTGTTTATTATTCTTGTTTCCGCTTAGCGTTAGTTGGCATCATAGACAGTTAGCATTTTGACAGGCACTAGCGAAGATGTTTAAGACTAAAGGGTATGGAGAGCTCCATCCCCATGAGGATGGGCCTCCTTCACTTTTATTGTTTAATTTATTTATTTGTTTAACTTTTATTGTTTAATGTTTAATTTTTATTGTTTAACTTTTTTATTTGTTTAACTTTATAAAAACAATTCAAAATTTAAATATAAATAACACATAAAAGAAGATAATAAAATCCATTACATAACATAAATAAAAACTACATAACCTAAAAAAAATACATTACCTAAAATTTATAAAAAAAGACAACATTTAAAAATTTAAAAAAATTACACTACTCGTCTTCGTCTCCGTCACCATCCCTGACGTTTACGTTGTTCCATATATGTTCTACCAAATCGTGTTGAAGGTTTGCATGCGTGTAGTCGTTGGTTAGCGCGAACGAGTTTAAATCCTGTTGCGTCGGATCTATCGGGACAGTATTCCCGTAAGATGCATTCTCATCATACTCACAAATCGCCCGACATTCGTCTTCAATAATCATGTTATGGAGCAAAATGCAAGCGTACATACAAAGGCGCAACCTCTTCGGTGTGAAAGCACGTGCCAGTTGTTGAATGATGGCCCATTTTTTTGTAAAACACCAAAACAACGTTCGATGTCTTTTCTTGCAGCTTCTTGACGCTTGGCGAATTTTTTCCTTTTTTCATCCTCGGGAAATGAAATAGTCTTGACAATTGTAGACCAAGACGGATATATTCCGTCAGCAAGATAATACCCGCGTCTATACTCAACCTCTAAAACTGTAAAACGGGTGTCCGGACCGGTTCCATTAACGACATCGCTAAAGATCGCCGATTGGTATAGCACGTTGAGGTCGTTGAGTGAACCAGAGAGCCCAAAGAAAGAATGCCAGATCCACAAATCTTGTGACGCCACGGCCTCAAGTATTAAGGTTGGATGGCCGTGATCACCTCGCGTGTATTGGCCTTGCCACGCAGTCGGGCAGTTATGCCACTCCCAATGCATACAATCAATGCTACCAAGCATTCCCGGAAATCCGTGCCTTGCTTCATGAGCTTGGTACAATTGTTGAACATCATACGCGTTTGGTTTCCGCAAATATTGTTTGCTATACAGTTTCACCACATTATGGCAAAACCGATACAAACATTCCCGTGAAGTTCTTGCCGACATCTGTAAGTACTCGTCCAAAGCGTCGGCCACTGCCCCGTACGCCAGTTGGCGAATGGCCGCAGTACACTTTTGTAACGTGGTGAACCCTTCATAATTCCGAGCATCGGGTCGTTGCGTGAAAAACGGGTCTAGCCCCGCCAAATCATCAACAATCCGTGTGAATAACCGACGACTCATTAGGAACCTTCGTTTGAAAATGTCAGCATTGTAAATGGGTGCATCCGAAAAATAACCGTTCACCAATTTCTCGTGCGCTCCTGTCGTAAAAATATATAAATACGAGGAAATATATAAATATATAAAATTTATTAATGACAAACCTTGGCGGTCTCTGTTAATCCGTATTCGTCTGGTAATAACGTTTTCAGACGAGCCATCTTCCTCTTCCTCTTCCTCCTCCAAAAAAATCTGCGCCGCCTTTACCACTGCGTTTGCGAAAAACATCTCCTCTTCGTCAGAAGTAGACGAGGACCACCAAGAATTAGATGCCATTGTGGATGAAAATGGGAGTGTTTTTTTTATAAAAATGGATGAGAATGGGAGAAGAATTGGTGAAATATTGAGGAAATGGTATAAAAAATGGAAGAAGAATGGGTATATATTTAAAGTGAAAAAAGTTTTTTTTTTTTAATAATTCTAGCCGTTACAACGGCTATTTGTTTGAAAATGGGCCCGTCGACTTCGTCTGTGGGGAGCCGGATACGCCGGGACGGGAAGAGGGGGCGGTGTGGGGGACCGGCGCCGCGCCTCGCCAGGCCTAAGCCGGCCCCCATACCGCTTAGTCTAACAAAATTGTCCCAATGGAGATGGGCTTAGGTTGGCAAAATGTTGTGGTGTGGTGAATGATCTTCACACCAAGTCCGACGACTCCATCATGAACTTTGAAGAATGAAGAATTGTGCACCTCAACCACAAGTGGTTGTAACGGGCATGAAAATAGAGAAGGTGGTAGATACAATGCCACTTATTGTTGCTCAAGTATTAACCGTAGTAATGACAAACCCCTTAAATTGAAATCTCAAGTGTTTTGTTGTCATTTTCATCTTAGATACGCCAAGAGAAATGAATAGTACATGAGTCAATGTTGCATACGTATTGAATTTTGCTAGTTGAAGTGTTGAACATGCATTTTTTGATTGTATTCAAATGATGCTTCGTGTACGACATAACGTTTAACTTAGAATTGACTTAAGTCAGGGCTGACTTAAGGGTCATTCAAGTGAAGCAAGGGCTTTGGGCCTCACTTTAATAGTTCCTCCAATTTAAAAATAAAAAAAAGTTTTTTTATATAAGGTAATTTGAGCTTGAGAAATAATTTGAGATGTATTAAGCGACCCCTTCTAAGATGAATTTGGACTGTCCAGTTAGGAAATAGAAAATTAGGTTTAGGTATCTGGCAAACCAAGAACCGAAGGCGACATTGACTAAGAATTGGTCTTTGGCACAACAATATTTTAAAGTCATTAAACGAGGCTGTTATAATTGAATCAAGGGAAACTTGTAAGGTACATATGTAATTTTGAGGCTTTTTCTTTATAGTTATTTGAGTTATCGGATTTTTCTTGAAATTTATTTTTAAGCTTAACATGGATCTTGAGGTTAGTGTAAAACATCCTCTTTATGTAGATCAAGCAATATGTTTATTAGTCCACACCCCAAAAGGAACTTTTTTATGCTAAACTTTAAAGAGGATGTTTAAGTTGCTAAATTATTTACTTTTTTTATTTAATGGTTCATTTTGACCTAAAACTAAATTCAATTTCTTTTTTTTTTTAACTTGATCCATCCTCACTTGACACCAATATGCCTCCTTACTTGGCCCGAAAAGTCTAGGCTTTGTTTGTAAAAACAATGAAATTCTATATACATACACTTTAAAACGTGAACGGTTGTAATTCGTCATAGGTCTGTTTTCGGCAGTTTTGCCACATGGGAAATTATCATGGCTATTTTTTTTCTGCAACATACATCTTAATTGTATTTATACATTTTCGTGATGAGTTAACAAACAAATCAATCCATAGCTGGTGGTGTAAAGCTCTTGCTAATCCCCCACTTTCTTCTTTTCTTATTTCTATTTTAAAATTGTTATCTTTTTAGTTTTTTTTTGTTTG
Organism: Helianthus tuberosus; assembly: GCA_030545235.1. Classification (NCBI taxonomy): domain Eukaryota; kingdom Viridiplantae; phylum Streptophyta; class Magnoliopsida; order Asterales; family Asteraceae; genus Helianthus; species Helianthus tuberosus. The sequence continues at coordinate 120,586,072 of CM060433.1, forward strand.
TTTAACGTTTTGTTACTATTCTCTCCCTTATACGTTACAAATTTAGTATTACTATTATGTCAACGTTTTGAAATACATAATCACGTATTATGACAATATAGGTACCAAATATCCTACCGCAAAGCGTGGGTTACCATACTAGTTGGAAAACAAAACATATTTTCAAGTTTCAAACTTTGTTTGGGCCGGTTGAGCTAAAAAATAAATACTAAAGAAATAGCCCATGTATCATAATGTCATATGACTAAACGTATAAACTCTCTTTTAACTCCTGACAAGTTGATTTAGTAGTTAGTAATTTGGTTTCTGAGATTTCAAGTTCAACTCTCACTAGCATCACTTTGAAGGACATTGGTGGTGGCAATGAAGTTTCGTCAGTTCAGAACCGAGCCAAACCGGGTTTTACTGCAGTGGGCCTTCGGGCGGCGGGTTTTCCCCGGAACTGGTGGCTTGGTGGCTCGGGTATGCATCCAACTCTGACCGTTATGGAGGAGGAGATGCATTTGCTCGATTGAGAGCATCCCAAAATGCTTATCCGGTGATTTAGTTGGCCGTTAAAAAAATCTTCTCTTTTAAAATTTGGACGAAATTACCCCTCCAAGATTAGTGAAGAATCCCTAATTTCCGCTTTGTCGTTGCTGTTAACCTGCAATTCGATTTCTCAATCGCATCTGTGCTTCCGCCATTGTTAGACCTGCAATTTGATTGCTTCCACAGGTAACCTCCATAACTAATCATCGATTTCATCTTTTAATTCTTCAATTTCATCACTTTTAACATCTCTAAACCTGCTAGTATCTTTCTTTACCCCAATATAAAACTAAAATGTTGAGAAAACAGACCTAGATCAATACAACGAGCTTTTATGTGCTATAATTTTCGATTTCATTTTCATATCGTTTTTAAGCGACGCATAACCCTAATTGCTAATAGAATATGTGTGTTTTTGTGAGTAATTACAAGTGCTGCTTGGTTTCAATTTCTAATTGAAAAAAGATGTAAAACTTGTTGTATGTAATCACTTTAGTCATTTTTGAAAGATAAATCTTACAGCAGTGTTGTAAAAATCCCGACTAGTCTCTGATTAGTCTCCGATTAATCACTAATTGGAGGTTCACCAATTAATGACCGATTAATGGCTAGGCGGTCAATGACGCTCCTATTTTGGCCAGATCCCAACCAAATTTCGCCCAAACCTTATAAAATCCAGTCAACTACTTAAAAAAATGGGTCAATTAGAGGTTGATACATGTCTACTTTAAAAAAACTATTTATAAAAATGTGTGTGTGTATATATAACTAAAAATTACATATAGAAATCCCGATCCGACTAATTCTGATTAATACCTATTAATCCCGATTAATCGCTAGTCGGTACCCCACCGACCGAATAGCGCCTAGCGATTCTTACAACACTGTCTTACAGTATATGTGGATGTTAGTTTGATTGTTAAGCATATTGTTTTGGACTGCCTGTTAAACATTACTCTAATAGTTGGGATTTACTAGTTACTACATTCTAGATTATATGACAGATTTACAAACCAAATAGAAATTTAATTCCATTTCATTTTCTGTTACCCGAACAGATTATGGTAAATATTATTATGTGATATTAACCCCTATGCGGGTTTCTTTTCTCCAGCGAACAATTTGGTTTCATCCGGCAAAAGTGGGATTTGGGACGAGGACAATCTCTAGAGTAGTCGTAAAGGTACATTTGACTTCACATGCATGATCTTCCAATTTTTTAATTTCATGTTAAGTATTGTTATTTGGGTTTTTTTTTTTTCTCAAACATGAGCATTTTGCTTTCTTCTAGTTTTAATATTGTATGGTGCATTTCTATACCTTTCTTTTTTGTTGTAGATTCAGCTGAGTTATATCGTTGTGGGGTAGTGAACTAGGGATTATACACTATAACTTGGTTTTAGATTGCGTGAAATTGATGCGTGATGCGCTCCGATGCATTTGGTCCAATAAATTGATGCGTGATGCGCATCGCATACGCGATGCGCTCTTTATGAAAAAATACTAAGAAATTATTTATACATAACAAGCTATAAAAACATATACGCCCCGCTTGCGGTATGCTCATATAATGTATATATGCGTGGGCGCTCGGGGGGCAAAAGTGAAAGTGCACTAATTTTAACGTTATTTTACTAATTTCGTGAAAATAACGTTAAAAGAGGGGGACGGTTAATCATGCATCATGTGGTGGCGTTGATAGCCAAAAGACAAGGGGGTGCATGCACTAATCGGCGTTTGTCTCAATTGCTGAGTGTTATGTGCCTTATGTCCAAGGCTTGATGCAAAACCACAATCGAGCCGGGGGTCTCATTGGAAGCAGCCTCTCTATTCCTACGGGGTAGAGGTAAGGCTGTCTACATCTCACCCTCCTCAGACCCTACCTTAGCTTTGCTATTGGTGGGATATACTGAGTATGATGATGATGATGATGATGAAGCTATAAAAACATACTTAAACTAAAACAGCTAACGTAATAAGAAGATAAGAGTTGTGCTTTTTGGTTCAAATCAAGCATACTAAAATGTTTCTAGAACCACAAAAAGTGTTTAGGAACCATAATGCTCCAAATCAAGCATACTAAGATATTAATTATTGAAAAACCCAACCCATTTCATAAAATATGGAAAAAAAAACATAACAAACAATGTTGTTGCATCGGAGCGCATTATGCGACGAGCGCATTATACGAAATCAGCGCAATATGCTCGCATCATGTAAGCACAAAGCATCAACTGTGGCAATGCGCTCTCATCAGCGCATCACGTATTATGCGCGCATAATGCACACATTTTAAAACCAAGCACTACAAGCATTTGATAAAATTGCTCTGACCTAATTAATTGAATATTCATATTTTTACGCTACCGGAGGTTGTAATTGTTGTCATCCAGAGTATATTGATGGGATCCTAAATGAGCTTTACTTAAATATTTCCATTTTGCTAGTTGTCTAGCGACTTGAGGCACAATAAGGAAAGTTAGGTTAAAGTCATGAATGTAACATATCAGCAATTGTCTATGTGATTATAGAATTTCATTTAACGAAACTGTACTCCCTCATTACTGTGAACTTGCAAACCGTGTTCATCTACTATAAGCAGATTTCATTTGTGTTAACGCGTACTTCTTTAGGTAACATTTAGTATATTGGAATCAAAAGAGGAATGGAAGGGTCTTTTACATTGAGATGCGAATAACACTGTGTGTTTCGTGCGATGGAATGGATCATTCAATGGGCAGAGCGTGCTCTTTCTCCTTTCCATCATGGAATAAAATGTAAAATTTATAATGCTATTCAGCTTTACACTTGTTTCATGTAATAGTCATAAAATGGTTTTAAAGTAGTCAATTAATTACTTATTATTTTTCAAAAACGACTGAAAACATGCTTTTTATTATTATCCTAATTGAGGTTTTAAGTAGAGATAGAGGGAAGTCGAGAAGTGGGCTGAATTAGCGGGAACAGTTAAGGCTAATAACCGTTCTTAGTAGTATTAAATTAGGGTTTCCTTCATTTGGTCAGTGTCAATGTCTATTCTAATCAGAATTAGGGTTTTATCCCTTGTATTTGGAGAATCGCCCATCTCGAATCGGACACTTATCTTGTAATTCCAGTTTTATCTAATCATATTTTTCAGTTGGTAACAGTACGTTACCATTGAATGATGCATAAAGTAAGAATAACCTATACATTGTGCGAACAACTAATAAAAAAATTTCATGTTAGACCCCATTCCATTCCTCCAGGACAACAAACATGATAATGGGGTATTGGGGTGTAATGATCAATTCCATTACGTTGCCCAGTGCATTCTATGTCATTCCATTTTCAGCCAATCAAAAGGGTTGAAAGCCTAAATTAATAGTACTAGCCCTGGCAAAACAAACCCAGGTGCTTGTATTTGGGTCATAATGGCTAATGTTTATTACATTTTGGGCCCCCATTATTCGGGTCATAAAGGGAAAGACACTTTGTTTTTTCTTCGAGAGGCTTCAGATTCTATCATAATCTGCGATTGATTGATTCACCATCTTCAATTGAATGACAGTCTTGAATCGGCGATTGCTTCGATTTCGTGTCTGCATCAGTTGAATCAAAATCTTCATCACAGTCTTCAATCTTTGGTTGCTTCGATTTCTTGTGAATCAAAGGCGATAGCTTTCTTCAATCGCTAGTTAGAGAGGTGAGTAAAATCAAAGACATTTTCTTCATGTACAGGTGAACGGATTCAAATTTTCCTTTTTTGTCATCAATTAAATCGATGTTTCCCACTTTTTGATTTGGGTTATGGCTGAATGTGTTGAAGAAAGAATCAAATCTGAACCTTTTCTTTTCTGGTTTTTGATCGAACAGTTACTAATTTTTTATCCGTCTTAAATTGGCTTGCTCCGATTCCTGAAAATCTATGAATCTGTTTCTTATTTTCACAAAAAGTTGCAGCTTTTAGACAACATCTAAGACTAATTCCTTTGTATCTCTTGTTTGAACATTAAGGTCAGTCCAAACCCTAACCAAGCCCATTCTGACCTCCACCCATCCTGACCCGGACCAAAATAACGATTTTTTAAATTGACCCATTCTGACCTGTTACCCAGCCCATTTTGCCAGGTATAATTAATACCTAATATACCCTCAATGATGACAATACCGGATAATCTTGTGGATATAATTACAATGCTATCAATTTGTTAATGATTACTGATACAACGTAGGTAATATGTACTATGGGACATCCTAGAAATAAAACTGTTGCATTCGGTTTTGGGATGTCGGGGGTTTAATATTTCGACACTGATAAGTTAGGTTGTAGAGCAGGACTGTGTTATTTTGCAAGGATATTTGCCCTTTGAGTTTTGATACAAATATTCTGTAAAAAAATGTTAATATAACTGTTTTATTTTTTTTTTGTTTTCTTCATTTACTTTAGAAACAATGCCTCCAAGAATTGCACAAATCCGACTAGTGAGTTCACATCCTCAAGTGTATGCACCATGCGACGACTCATTTGCCTTGGTTGACGCACTGCTGGCCGACCGGACCAAACTGTTAGACCACCACCCGTCAATCTGTATGGAAATTGGCTCTGGAAGCGGCTACGTCATCACTAGCCTTGCTCTTATTCTCGGATCTGAATCCAAAAACGCGCATTATTTCGCAACCGACTTGAACCCTCATGCCACAGAAGTGACCCGTCAGACACTCGAGGCCCACGGGGTTCACGCAGAGTTATTAACCACTAACATTGCTTCAGGGCTTGAAAAAAGATTGTCTGGAATGGTGGATTTGATGGTTATCAACCCGCCTTATGTGCCAACACCTGAGGATGAAGTGGGTAGTTCCGGGCTTTCATCTGCTTGGGCTGGAGGTGAAAATGGCAGAAGTGTAATTGATAAGATTTTACCGGTTGCCGACAATCTGTTGTCGGAAAAGGGTTGGTTGTATATGTTGTTTCTTGCGGATAATGATCCGTTACAGATATGTCTTCAAATGAGAGATAAAGGTTATGGTGCAAAGATTATAGTTCAGAGGTCAACAGAAGAAGAAACTTTACATGTGATTAAGTTTTGGCGGGACCCGGATATTCAAATAGAGGGAACTGAAGCGGTGTCGGGTGGTAAAACGGCTCCCCAATGGGGTTTTGATTTTCTGCGTTCGCAGATTTCTAGGTTGTCGTTTAGGGAGACGAGGCAATAGAGGTGAACTACAGAAATCTTTCTTTTGATGCAATGATTTTATGTTCATGGTCACATTTTTCTTGAATTTGTTAAGGTTGATTGATTAAGCATTTTTGGCTTTTGAAATCATTGTGCGCCTCGGTAATGAGTCATAAGTTATAACCAATTGGTTGTAGAATGAGTTGTTTTTAACCTATTTTATTGGCTAAAGAAATTTACATATTTATACTTTTATGAGAAAAATGCCCGGATAGTCCCTGTGGTTTTGCATTTTTTCACCTATAGTCCCCAACTTTCTAAAATTACCTGAATAGTCCCCAACTTTTCATTTTTTTGTTCCCGGATAGTCCCTCGGTCTAACTTCAGTTTGTTTTCTCTGTTAAGTAGGTGTGAAATGACAAAAATACCTTTCCTTTAAAAGGCCAAACCACAGGGACTATCCGGGCATCTTCTATATTTTTAGAGAAAAACCCCACCGCCACACTTTCCGGCGAACTTTTCCGGCGAAATTAATTTCCGGTGACTTTAAATCTTGAACGCGAGTTATTCCGGCGACTTTTTTCTTTACTGATCGATTTTTTAAAAACTCAAACCAAATCCACAGACACCGAGTCAAACCACAAACACCACGTTCCTCACCGGCGACGTAACAGTCACCGGAGAAACCGAGTCTGACTCACCGGCATTCGAGACAAACCGATATACAACTCGGAATCGCTAAATTTAGCAACGATTTCCACCCTTTAAGACATTCTCTCGTGACACCTCCCCATGTTTTCTTGTAAACACCCGAAATTAATATGTAAACCACCAATGAAGCAACAAGATTGAAATTTGTCCACACACTACCAATTGCAACACCTTCAATCCCCAAATTTAGATACTTCACAAGATAATAATTAATGGGCATCTGAAGAAAGATCGAAACCGATGCACAGAATGTGAGCGGTAGAGTCAATAACAGAACGGTTCTTTGTAAACAAAGACCAAGAAGAGTGTCTTTTGGCACCAAAAGCTTGGCCACAAATGGGCTCCATACCCATGGCTAAACCGGATAGAACCGAGTAACCTGTGATGTTAGCGAACCCGACTGCCAACGAACCGCCTGCGAGTGCTAGCTCGCCGAGGTGGCCTAAGAACAACATCGATATCATGGACCGTGAGTAGAGCAAGAGACCCGTGAGGATCATTGGGATAGCGATTTTGGCTATTGAAATGGCTTCATTTATGGCTAATGAAAGATGAGTTTTGTTCTTGTTGTGTGGCTTGTTGAATTGTTGTTGATGATCTTCAACAGTTGGTTTGATTGGTTCTGGGGATTGTTTGATGGGTTTTGATATCAAAAACGAGTCGAATATGTTTGTATCTTGTTCGGCTGGGTTACGAGGAGATGAAGGTTACGAGGAAAGTGTGATGGTGGAGGGTGGAGGAGGGTGATGGTGGGTGGAGGTTGAAGTTGAAGATGAAGTGTGGTGGTGGGGTTTTTCTCTAAAAATGTAGAAGATGCCCGGATAGTCCCTGTGGTTTGGCCTTTTAAAGGAAAGGGTATTTTTGTCATTTCACACCCACTTAACAGAGAAAACAAACTGAAGTTAGACCCAGGGACTATCCGGGAACAAAAAATGAAAAGTTGGGGACTATTCAGGTAATTTTAGAAAGTTGGGGACTATAGGTGAAAAAATGCGAAACCACAGGGACTATCCGGGCATTTTTCTCTACTTTTATAATCATTTTATTTAAATCATTATTGTCCCAGTTCAACTAAAGTTAACTATGATCAATCTTGGATACGGGTGTAAACAAGTTGAGCCGGGTCTGAACTCACCTAATCTTGAGCTCGACTTGTTTAATTTAAGGGAGATTGAGCTCGTTAACACTTTCAAGTCAGATCCTGGCTTGCCTCATCTATTATCTGTTAAATATATTTAGGCATGTGGGGCTAGTCAAACACGATAAGGAAAGCTTGGGCTTGAGCCCGCCAATAAAAGAGCAACAATTCAAGTTCGACTTTGGGTTTATCCTCATTTAAGCTCATAAAGCCCTCTATCTGAAAGAGCAAAAGAGCAACAATTCAAGTTCGAGTTTGGGTTTATTTTCATTTGAGCTCATAAAACCCGCCTATTAAAAGCCAATTCAACCTCGAGTTTGGGTTGTGTGCTCAACTAAGGTCGTTATCGGATTGGCTCTTTATACCCAAATCGTGGAGAAAGAACAATTCATCTTCATCACATTAAAAAAAAGATATGTATTCGTTGATTATAATTTATTTATTTATTTTAGTTAAATTGTTATTTTCGGCATGCTTGCCTGAAAACAATGATCTAAAGTAAACCCCACTAGTCCCATAGCTTTAAGTGTCAATTAGGTGGATTACATAATGTATGCTATTTCTTATAATGTATTTATCTATTCAATATCAATAAAAGATCCATAGAAAAAATAAAAGATCTTTTAAATACATAGAAAATGAATCTAAGATCAATTTTTAATTCTTCATTTAACGGCCATATAAATCACTGCATAAGCATCCTGAGATGCCCTAAATCGCCACCAAGCCACCAGTTCCTGGGAAAAATCGCCTGCCCGAAGGCCTACTGCGGTAAAATCCGGTTCGGTTCGGTTCGGTTCGGTTCGGTTTCGAACTGGCGACCTCCAGAGAAGCCTAGTTCTAAACTTCATTGTCACCATCTATGTCCTTCAAAGTGATGCTAGTTGGAGTTGAACTTGTGACCTCAATGAGAGAAACCAAGTGACTAACCACTACATCAACTTATCAGGACAAAAAATGTGAGAAAATGAGGGAATTACAAAGTAATTATATGATATAAATCATATTATTTATTATTATAAGATAAAAATAGATAAATTTAAATTGCTTTTCAATTCAAACTAGAATTGCGACCCGCCGCAATGCGGCGGGGATTCTTTAGTTATAACTAAGTCGATCTAGGACTCGCACGTTATGTTAAACCTGTCAATCGGGAAAAAATAGACGATGTAAAAACGTTCACCCACACACGCACGTTGCGTCGTGTTAACTTGCAAAATTTAGAACGAAACGCAAAAACGTTAAACCAAAGACGCACGTTATGATGTGTTAAGTCACAAAATTTAGAACAAAGCATAGAGCGAAAAATGAAAACTATAAAGGACCAAAGTTGAAAGTAAAAAAAAGTTGTGAGGATAGATTGCAAAAACTAAAAAAATTTAGGTTAAAAGTAAAAAAAAAAAAAAAAACAAATAGTTTTTGGTTAAAAGTAATTTATGAAATAATTTTGGATGAATTGTAAAAAAAAATCATTTTTTTTGGAAAACCCCCGAAGCCAAGGTTACAACAACCATATACATAACCATTTTTTCTTTGAGAAACCCCCAAAGCACACCCCGCGGCGGGGCGTAAAACAGTGTCAAATAGTACTAATGCCAATTTATGAAATACTTTTGGGTGAAATGTAAAAAAAAAAACAATATTTTTTTGGAAAACCCCAAAAGCCAAGGTTACAACAACCGTATGCATAATCATTTTTTCTTTGAGAAACCCCCAAATCACACCCCGCGTTGCGGCGGAGCGTTAAACGGTGTCAAATAGTACTAATGCCACACAACCGTCATCAACCACCAACACTGACTCGACCTAGGATCTGCGTGTTGCGACGAACCTGTCAAACATGAAAAAATAGAGGTAAAAACGTTGAACCACACATGCACGTTGCACCGTGTTAACTTGCAAAATTTGAAACAAAACATAAAAAGTTGAACCACAATCGTACGTTGCGTCGTATTAACTCGAAAATTTAGAACTATACATAAAAAGAAAATTTGAGAAAGATGAAAAGTATAAGTGACAAAAGTTGTGAACTTAAATTGCAAATAATGAAAAGTTTTGGGTTAAAGTTAAAAAACAAATTATGTAGGGTTAAAATTACAAAAGGTAAAAACTTTTGAATTAAAAGTAAAAAATTTAAGTTTTTTTTTATAAAAAAGTCTCAAAACACAAGCTACAAGTTGTATTGTATATTTTTGTTGCTTATTTATAGTAATAAAATAAAATGTTTTCAATCTACACCTCCACATTCATATTTAATATTCGTATTATGGTAGTGTATTTCATTTTATACAAGTTTTCAAATGTTTTCAATCTACACCTCCACATTTATATTTAACTAGTAGATGCCCGTAGGCGTTGTGGGACGATAGCCGAATAATTCTCAATCAATTAAAAAAAGACTACTATACTTTTGCTATGAAAAAAAAACAATGATAAGACCGTAATTTTGGGCTCAGGGCAAAACTATAATTTTTCAGGACTAATGAACCAGTGTTAGGTAGCTCCTTGACAAGAAAAAAAATTAAATCGAGTAAACCAATTAAAACAAAAAACCTTTATAGTTTTGCTAAAAAAACTAAAACGATGGGGAAAACGTAATTTTTAAGTGAGGGCGAAATCATAATTTTAATTCAGGGATAAAATCGTAAATTAAATGATCCTATGGGGGAGTGCCAGGAAGCTGCCGGCATGACTGTAATTTTACACTGGGGGCAACATTGTAATTTCACCAGGAAAACAAACAAAAACGATGTAGAAAATGTAAATATAAGTTGAGGGAAAAATCGTAACTTGGCTGTGAGAAAAAAAAAACTAATGGCAAAAGTATAAATTTATACGGGGCAAAATCGTAATTTTGAACCGAGGGCAAAATCGAAATTTTTAGCTGGGAGCAAAAGCGCTAATTTATTTTTAAATAGGGGTAAGAACATAATTTTGAGCTGATGGCAAAATCGTATTTTTAAGGGAAAAAAGCTAATGGCAAAACTGTAAATTGAAACGGAGCAAAATCGTAATTTTGAACCGGAGGCACTATTGTCGCCGACATTGGTCTTTGTTTTAGTTGACTGGCACTATTCCCCCTGCCGCCCATGTGACCCAATAGTCGGCAGGCACTATTGCCGCCGACATTGGTCTTTGTAGTAGTTGACAATATTCGTATTATGTTGGTGTATTTCATTTTATAAAAGTTTAAATAAATCATATATAAACGTGTATTTAATTTTATAAAAGTTTAAATAAATATTGTATAAACTTTTAAGTTAAATAAATGAGTAAATTGCCATTTTAGTCCCTGTGGTTTGGTCCATTTTGCCAGTTTAGTCCAAATGTTTCATTTTTAACATCTGGATCCAAAAAGGTTTCATCGTTGCCATTTTGGTCCAACTGACTTAACTCCATCCATATCTGTTAAAGCAACCAAGGGCATTTTTGTCATTTCATTTTTCCTTTTATTAACCTTTTTTTTCTTAATTGCTTTTCCCTTGGGTTTTATTAAAGTGCCATTTTAGGGTTTTATTGTTCATTAAAGTGTCATTTCCCCTGTTCTATCATCTTGCAGACAAGTTTCAAAACCCTAAAACCTCTTGTGCAGACACACAATTTTGAACCACCCTCATCAAACATCATGATCCACCGTCACCACACAACTCCGACCACCATCCCATTCCCACAAACTCCGACCAAATTCCGATCGTCTTCTCCGGCCACCATCTTTTCCTCACCACCGCCTCACCACAACCATCACCACCACCCGCTTAACCATCACCAACATCACAATCACCTGCACCCGACCACCACCACCATCACGATCACCTGCGTTGGTGACTAAAACTAACCCCGAATCCTCAAGCACCCTAGATTTCAAATCCACCAAGTTGATTGTTGAATCTCCTCTGTCGTGGCAAATTTACAGAGGGGTTTTGTTTGGAATCGAAAAACGAGTGGAATGGTGGAAATAATTACCGTTAATGGTGTCAGATCGGACGCGCGACGGGTGGTGCAGGGGGTGCAAGGGTTGTAGATCGAACTGAATCAACAATCGTCGGAGTTGCAGGTTCTCGATCGTCGAAGTTGCAGGTTCTCGATCGTCGAAGTTGCAGGTTCTTGATCGATCCTCAGAGTTGCAGGTTCTTGATCGAACTGAATCAAAATTAAAATCTCCATTGTGGATTTTTGAAGGTGTTCAGATCACCGGAAAACGGCTCGTCGGTTGTGTTGTTGATTGGATTGGGTAGTGTTACTGTTATCAAAATTGTGTTATTGGTTTGATTTATGGTTTATCTGAAGTTGTTTGTAATCTGTCAATGAATAGATAGATAGATAGATAGAGAGAGAGAGAGAGAGAGAGAGAAGTGTATGTGTGTGGGCGATGGTGTCTGATAGTAGTGGAGGTGGCGGTGTTGACTGGTTGGGGGCGGCGGTGGCTGGTAGGAGCATAGAGAGAGAGAGAGATAGAGAGATACTTAGAGAGGGGTAAGGTATAATTATATAATTTTTTTAAATAGGGAGTATTTAATAAAACCTTTAAATAAAATAAAAAGGAAAAGACCAAGTTGCCCCTAACTTAACAGAGGTTCATGGATGGAGTTAAGTCAGTTGAACCAAAATGGCAACGATGAAACCTTTTTGGATCCAGATGTTAAAAATGAAACATTTGGACTAAACTGACAAAATGGGCCAAACCACAGGGACTAAAATGGCAATTAACTCTAAATAAATTTTATATAAACTTTTAAGTTAAACCTTTATTACGAGTTTGCTTCTTAAATTTTGTATTATTTACGTTATTCAGTATAAACACGTATTAAATATATAGTTTGCATATTTCTATGTTTTTTTTAAATTACTCGTGACAGTAGCAGTGTCGTTCCTACGTTTTCGGAGGCACTAATTGAACTACGAATTGGTGGCCCTTTTGCAAAATTATTGTTTTCAACATATTTAGTAACAAAACCCTCCTCCTTTATCCGGACTTAGGACCGACAATTATACACTAAAAAGTTTATAATTGGCGTAGTTAATTTTTTTTTTGCATAACCGGATTCAAAAGTTCGGATTCGATTTGATATAGCAAATAGGCTAACTACTATCACGGTTTCTAACAAATATCAAATCGCAATTGAAATCTAGCAAATATCTACTATCACAGTTTCTAACTATTATGACATCTAACACAACAATCCCTAATTTTGTAGCAAATAGCAATGATAGTTTCTAAGAAATATAAAATAGGAATCGAAATCTGAAAGATTACCTATGCAATAGCCACTTTTCACTATTCTCTTCTCTTCTCTGAAAGTCTGAGCAGGTTCTCTGCCTTCCAAAAACAGCGCCACTCTTAACTTGCAACCACAGTATCAATAATCAATTGCAATTCCACAGAGTTAATTGCCATTTTAGTCCCTGTGGTTTGGCCCATTTTGCCAGTTTAGTCCAAAGGTTTCATTTTTAACATCTGGATCCAAAAAGGTTTCATCGTTGCCATTTTGGTCCAACTGACTTAACTCCATCCATGAACCTCTGTTAAGTTAGGGGCAACTTGGTCTTTTCCTTTTTATTTTATTTAAAGGTTTTATTAAATACTCCCTATTTAAAAAATTATATAATTATACCTTACCCCTCTCTAAGTATCTCTCTATCTCTCTCTCCCTCTATGCTCCTACCAGCCACCGCCGCCCCCAACCAGTCACCACCGCCACCTCCACTACTATCAGACACCATCGCCCACACACATACACTTCTCTCTCTCTCTCTCTCTATATCTATCTATCTATCTATCTATCTATTCATTGACAGATTACAAACAACTTAAGATAAACCATAAATCAAACCAATAACATGATTTTGATAACAGTAACACTACCCAATCCAATCAACAACACAGCCGACGAGCCGTTTTCCGGTGATCTGAACACCTTCAAAAATCCACAATGGAGATTTTAATTTTGATTCAGTTCGATCAAGAACCTGCAACTCTGAGGATCGATCAAGAACCTGCAACTTCGACGATCGAGAACCTGCAACTTCGACGATCGAGAACCTGCAACTCCGACGATTATTGATTGTCGATCTACAACTCCGACGATTGTTGATTCAGTTCGATCTACAACCCTTACACCCCCTGCACCACCCGTCGCGCGTCCGATCTGACACCATTAACGGTAATTATTTCCACCATTCCACTCGTTTTCGATTCCAAATAAAACCCCTCTGTAAATTTGCCATGACAGAGGAGATTCAACAATCAACTTGGTGGATTTGAAATCTAGGGTGCTTGAGGATTTGGGGTTAGTTTCAGTCACCAACGCAAGTGATCGTGATGGTGGTGGTGGTCGGGTGCAGGTGATTGTGATGTTGGTGATGGTTAAGCGGGTGGTGGTGATGGTTGTGGTGAGGCGGTGGTGAGGAAAAGATGGTGGCCGGAGAAGACGATCGGAATTTGGTCGGAGTTTGTGGGAATGGGATGGTGGTCGGAGTTGTGTGGTGACGGTGGATCATGATGTTTGATGAGGGTGGTTCAAAATTGTGTGTCTGCACAAGAGGTTTTAGGGTTTTGAAACTTGTCTGCAAGATGATAGAACAGGGGAAATGACACTTTAATAAACAATAAAACCCTAAAATGGCACTTTAATAAAACCCAAGGGAAAAGCAATTAAGAAAAAAAAATGGTTAATAAAAGGAAAAATGAAATGACAAAAATGCCCTTGGCAGCTTTAACAGATATGGATGGAGTTAAGTCAATTGGACCAAAATGGCAACGATGAAACCTTTTTGGATCCAGATGTTAAAAATGAAACATTTGGACTAAACTGGCAAAATGGACCAAACCACAGGGACTAAAATGGCAATTTACTCTTATTTTTATTAAGTAAAGTTCATTCTGCATCTTTTAAGTTTGAGTCGAATCGTAGATGTCGTCCTTTAACTAACGAAATTACATTAGATGTCCTTTATGTTACCTAACCTAGTTAATTTTTTCTGTTAACTCTTAACACGTGTTACTCACATGAGGGTATAAAATGCCCGGATAGTCCCTGTGGTTTCACCTTTTTTCACCTATAGTCCCTATCTTTCTAAAACTACTTGAATAGTCCCTGTGGTTTTCCGTTTTGTTCTCGGATAGTCCCTGGGTCTAACTTCAGTTACTTTTTTCTGTTAAGTGGGTGTTGAAATGACCAAAATGCCCTTTCCTTAAAAGGCCAAACCATAGGGACTATCCGAGCATCTTTTTCATTTTTATTTATAAAACCCCACCACCACACTTCATCTTCAACCTCCACCCACCATCACCCTCCTCCACCCTCCACCATCACCGGCCGCCGCCGGTCTCCGCCGTGCAGAACCACCATCGTTGTCGTCGTCCTCTTTGCCACCACCTTTCAAACCATAAACAGGAATGAAAACACAAAAAGCCGTACCAATATCAAACCATCTTTCACCACCAATCATTTGCCAGCCAAAAGCCGTACCAATATCAAACCATAAACAGGAATGAAAACACAAAAAACAGACAAAACAGTGGTGAACACTCTATTCACAAACTAAAAAGCCACCTTTCTTAATGTTAGGCATACATACAATATACTATGCTTAATATTCCATCTTCCATTTATTTGTCTATCATGTCTCAACCTGACACTTATCTTGCTTTCAATTCTCCCCTAAAACTTCCAACATTTGTAAAGGCAAGCAATTAACCTACGGGCATATAACTCAATGACAGAACGGAAACAAAACCAGTTATAACGAAACCAGTTATAACGACCGGAAAACCGAGCATCAATCTGCTCCACAAGCACCGACTGAGAAATATTATGCGGCAAGTGCCGAAGCACAACCTTGGTTCGATCCAATGCACCTTTCATCCGTACGACACAATCAGAAACCACCAAACCCTAAATGAAGTATTCAATCAGAGAATTCAAATCCTAGGCGGATGCAATTCGTCAAATCTCTCGGTCAATTACATCTTTTCCCCAATGATTGCTCGATCTGTGCCCTAATTGTTCAATTTTGAAGGAAAACAAGTGTCGCCGTCCTCTCTTTCTGGTTCCATTAACCGACGTATGGGGGGTTTGATTGTTTGTCGATGAAGGGGTGTGGTGCGGTTTGTTGTCTGGTCGGGTTACGCAACACCGGAGCGCCGGTTAATCGGCTCCGGCAGCTGTCTATCGGGGTGGGAATGAGGAATCGAGAGGGGGGAAAGGCTTGTTGTGGTCTGTGTTTGTGTTGTTTGCTGTTTTCAGGCGGTGACAAAGAGGATGACGACAACGACGGTGGTTCTGCACGGCGGAGACCGGCGGCGGCCGGTGATGGTGGAGGGTGGAGGAGGGTGATGGTGGGTGGAGGTTGAAGATGAAGTGTGGTGGTGGGGTTTTATAAATAAAAATGAAGAAGATGTCCGGATAGTCCCTATGGTTTGGCCTTTTAAGGAAAGGGTATTTTGGTCATTTCAACACCCACTTAACAGAGAAAAGTAACTGAAGTTAGACCCAGGGACTATCCGAGAACAAAACGGAAAACCACAGGGACTATTCAAGTAGTTTTAGAAAGATAGGGACTATAGGTGAAAAAAGGTGAAACCACAGGGACTATCCGGGCATTTTTCTCTTATTTTTATTTAATTTTGTTTTAGTTATTAATTGAAATGGACCATTATGCTCTCATATGAATGACACACAGTAAGAGTTAACCGGAAAAAAATTAACTGGGTCTGGGCAAAAGAATACCGCTTGATGAGAAACAACATAAAAAATATTCGATGTAATTTTGTTAGTTAAAGACCAGCAATTTCACTCAAATTTAAAAGATGTAAAATGCAATTTACTCTTTTTATTAGATCATCCACACTCCACAGTGTGGGTTTTTTTGGGTGTCCGAATGGCAAAAGTCCATGGACCTTGTATATTGTGTATATAGTGGACGAAGTTTGGAATCAAGTTTTGAACTAGGATTCGAAGGTGACTTTTTATAAAGGTTTGTTGAACATCTACGACGTGGATGCTCTTGCGAAAAATGGAGTCACTTTCTCGTCTTTTGTTAATAGAAAGATAGTTTCGAACAGTGGCGAACCTTGAAAAAAAAGTTCGGGGGGTCGGAAGGTAACGGACCTAAAAAAAATTTTATCGCGTAGTTTCGAGGTGTATGTTTGGGTTGGATGTCGGTGATTTGATTCCGGTCGGGTCAAATATTAATATCAAATAAAAAACGTTCTCAAACATTAAAAAATAAGTTATCATTTTATTCTTCCTCATAGCATAATCTAATAACAAAATAAGTTAACAAATCACCCTAAATTTCAAACTCTAATTTCTATCTAAATCAAATCACAATAAGATTAAACAAATAAAATTAAACATAGTTACAGAAAGATTCAACAAGTTTATGGCAAAAATTCAGACCAATTTCACCCCTAATTCAACCTAAATCACATAAATTGCACCCCTAAATTAAATTATAAAGATAAAAAATATATACCTTTAACCTTATGAAGATTGAAGAAATCGAACAAGAGTACAAGACAACAAAAACGAGTAGCGTTTTGGCTTATGTTCTCGAACAAGATGCTGAAGTCGAACAGTTCTGGAACCTGCGTTTTCCCCCTTCTGCAGTTCTGGCTTGTGGCTTCTGTTCTTCTGGTCGATGTCCCAAAGTAAACAAATTTGGGTTTTTTTTTATAGGGTGAGCTTTTAAGTTGGGCTATATAATGATTTGATTTGGCTTATATAATATACATTCTAGTATTCTACCAAATACAATTATTTGGGCTATAATATTTAGGCTAATTAAATATTTTATTTGGGCTATATAAATAAAAAAAATTAAAACCGGGGGTCATAAACGTATATACCTAATTTTTTTTTATAAAACCGGGGGTCGAAAATGTATATACCTACAAAATCCTATACTAAACGTACATATATAACACTACTTGCCGAAAAGTTCGGAGGGTCGGGCGCCCCTGGTTTCGAAAAAGTGGTTAGGTTTAGGTTGGTCACCATGGCACTATAGTCTAGTGACATTTTAGGGTTGGGATAAGGCTTAGTAGGCATTGATTCCCCGATTCGATCCTCACAAGGGAACTTTTTCAGATTTATTGAGTTTCCTTCTGTATAAATGATTTCGTTAATGACACGATGAGACTCTAGTGGTTTTTTTCAATTTTGTGTTAAAAAAAGGTTTAGGTTGGTCACTATCGATATATATTATTATTACTATTACTATATATTAAAAAACAAATGAAATGAACAGTTATTATAATATATT
Source organism: Helianthus tuberosus (assembly GCA_030545235.1). Taxonomy (NCBI): domain Eukaryota; kingdom Viridiplantae; phylum Streptophyta; class Magnoliopsida; order Asterales; family Asteraceae; genus Helianthus; species Helianthus tuberosus. The sequence continues at coordinate 120,603,874 of CM060433.1, forward strand.
ATAATAATATATTAATATATTAATAATTATTTTTATTTTCTTTACTTTCTTAGTTGGATAAGCTTGGTGTCAATCAATACTGGTATCGAAAATACCGGTACGGTCCAGTTCATTATCGGAAGGTAAAAATTGGTACCAGCCTAATACAGAAAACGCCAAAAGTCGGTACCGGATTGAGTTTGAAAATCTTTTAGTTCGAGAAATTCGGTACTGCTACACGTTACCAATTGCTCATCCCTGATTAGAGCTCCGTGGCAACCGATACCGAAAATACCGGTTACGGTACTGGTATATGAAGGTAAAAATCGGTAGCGAACCGGTACTAGAAACGCCAAAAGTTGGTACCGAATTGGTACTTAGGATCCTTTTGTTTGGGAAATTCGGTAACGGTACCCAATATTATTTGCTAATCCTTGACCACGGGTTTCATACGAACAACATCATTAACATACAACGTTTTTGGTTGATTTTCTTTCGATTATTTTATATAGTTTTTTACATTTTTTTTTTATTCTTGTTAGTGGTTCCGTGTGCAATGCGCTCGTAGTGATTTTAAAACACATGTAAACACAGACTAAATAACTAAAAAAGTTCGCCGCAACGCGGCTAGAGTGATAAACCTAGTTATTATTAAAATCCAATTTATGAGTAAAATAAGTGAATACCGAACAAACAACAACCTAGTCGGTCATAGAAAAACTTAAAAAAAAGAGAAAAAAAAAAAAGAAAAAAAAGCTGGTGGGATAGTGAGAAAGTGCACAGCACACAGAGACACTTTTGTATCGAGAAAAGGGGGAATCAGTTGGTTGGTGAATCACAGGCGGCGATGGCATCAAGACTCTGGGCATCAAAGGCTGCTTCATACATCAAGATCTCTACCTTCAACTTCAACAGAGGCTTTGCTTCCGGTAATCAATCCACCACCTTTCTTCTTCTTTTCTCTTTCCCTCATTCATAAGCAGCTTGATCTGTCATCTCCTTACGTTCAAGATCTGATCTCTCAAAAAATCATTGATTGTTAAGTTATTGGGCGATTCATTTGTTTCATATTTTTCCAGAATAATGATTTGGATTGTCGGATCATAAAAGATTAAAAGGGTTTATAAATTATATGTTACATTTCATTTTGTTTGTTTGCATTTGAGAATCCAATTAAATCTAGGGGTGTTCATGATTATTGTTTTTTGAAAATACAGAGTTTTATTTGCCCTAAAAGTTCAGATCTCAAATCCTGACTGAGTATCTTGTATCAATAATCAGAATCAGAATAAGAATTGCCAAACACTGCAAATTTTACTATTTCCACTTCAAGTCACAATTTAGGGTGCACATAAAACCATAGTCACAGGAAACGCTAAAAGACCCTTGTATTTCGTACCAGATTCGCCGTACCGAATCGGGGTACAGAGTCGTCCCAATCGCCTCCGGTACGCGTACCGGATCGCTAATTTGGACCGTTCCCGATTGTGTACCATAGTAGCGTTCGGTGAATACACGTTTTTAATTAATAGGAAACGCGTTTCCGTTTGTAGTGTACCGGTGTTCCAGCGTTCCAAAAGTCAGATTCTGGTACAGCCAGCCAGGTCCTGAACAGTTTTTCCCTCCATTAACTTTTTCCCACTTTTTATAGGTAACTGAACAGTTTTTTCCCCCCAATAACTTTTTCCCATGTTAACTATAAATACATGTTGTAACAATCAATCCAGCACACAGAAAATATTTCAATTCAATTCAGTCAGTTAAAAAAAGTAAATGGCTTTCGGTAAGAGTGGGTCGACCTCAAGACAAGATACTCAAAATTCGGGAGTGCAGCAACAAAATTATGCAAGCGATAATGAATTTGAAGAGAACGATTTCATAGAAAACACAAGATCAGAAGCAACAGAGACAGAAACCACGAATGAAAGTTCTGATGTTCGCAGCAAGGTGAAGGTGGAGAACAAACCGTTGTTGCAGGGAGTCGACTTTATAAGTTATGGGAATAGCAAGAATTGTGGGTATATGATATGTGTACCAAACTACGGTGGTACGCCATAGGATACACCGTACCATGTACCGAATTAGCGTTCCCAAATGAACCTACCCCCAACGTACCGATTTTTAGAACGGCCCGAATTGCGTACCCGTTTTCGTACCGCGTACCGGAGCGTACCGCGTTCCATGTGACTATGCATAAAACAACTAACTTAACCGAAAACAAAACCAAAACCGAAGCTATCCGTTTGGCCAACACGCATTTGTCCCCTTCGCCTTCGACACCTTTGGCTCAGCTCCTTAGCTCCAGAAGCTATCCGTTTGTTGACTAGGGTCCAAAAGGTTGTCCACAGCAGTTGCTCATCAACAGGGGGCAGGGGTTTGTCTTTAATAGGCTAGGGTTTGCTATTCAGAAAGGGGTAGCAGCGCAGCTTGTTGCTCGCTTACCTGCGATATTGATGTAAAGTGCACTTAGTTGGAAAATTTGCTAATAATTTGGTTGAAGTTAAAAAAAAAAAACCGTAATAACTGATAACACCAGACAGTAATAACCGAACCAACTTAATAACCTAAGGTTCGGTTATTTTTTTATTACCGAAAATAATGTTTCGTTCTCGGTTATGCCTAGTTCCAAAACCACACCGAACTTGTTTATAATGTTTGTTATTGGATTTATGACCAAAACTTGTTATTTTAGCTAAAAACTTTAGGCGGAAGCTCATTAATAAGTGCGTAACAAATACTTTTAGTCAAGAGTTTTAGGCCTAAATTCGTTATTTTGGACCATTTTTTACGGGTCAAAGCGTTTCAAGCCCGAATGTGAAACCGAAAACCTACCCATAACAGAACCAAACCCTTACATAACCCCAAAAAACTGAAACTGTTCAAAATCTGAATAAATGAAATTTCGGTTTTTATTCGGTTTGTACCCAAAACCAACCAATGCACACCCCTGGAAAGATCCATGATCCAACCCTGTTTATATGCTTACGTATAATTGTGACCCGAATAATGGACATTGTAAATGTATAAACACGTTCTTTGTTCTTGTACATGTTTCACTTTCTCCTTTAATAACCGTCAAATTTTGAATACAGCGTGTGATGCATCATATTAACTTATCTTTTTTGAAATGTGTTAAGTGGTGAAGGATTTGAAGTACGCCGAGTCTCACGAATGGGTCAAAGTTGATGGTAAGTCAGCTACCGTTGGCATCACAGACCATGCCCAGGATCACCTAGGAGACGTGGTCTACGTTGAATTACCGGAGGTTGGAGCCGCTGTGACTCAAGGCAGCAGTTTTGGTGCGGTGGAGAGCGTAAAGGCCACTAGCGATATTAATTCCCCTGTTTCAGGAAAGGTTGTTGAAGTCAATGAAGAGCTCACTGGCTCACCTGGCTTGGTAAGTTGTCCAGTATCTTTTGAGTTTTGTGGTCAACCCTTCAACTTTTCATATCCAAATTGTTGCCGGATTTGTCACAGATATGAACATTTTTCGGTTTGTAGCAGTTGTAAGAATCTAGTTATTTGACTGCTGATTAGAGATTGTAACGTTTTCAGGTTAATGGAAGTCCGTATGAAAATGGTTGGATCATAAAGGTGGAGATAAGTGACACTAATGAGGTAAACTCGTTAATGGACTCTGAACAGTATTCAAAGTTCTGTGAAGAAGAAGATAATCACTAGACTCAACGATGTATGATTTACTTCTTGTCATGTGGGATTCAACTTGTTTTTGTTTTTTTTTGTTTTGTACGTTATATCGTTTTGCATTCGGGTTTTATTGATTGCAGTTTTTTTGCTTGAAATGTTTGATTGCACATGGGTTTTAGTTCATTGACCTAAAGGCTAAATGCATTCCGAGACGTCGTTTGGCAGCTATCGGATATGGTTTTCATATACCGGTCTGATTTTTCACAGTTTGATTTTTATATGTTCAACTGGTACTTGAATGGTATCATGAATGATCAATTTAGGGGGCACGTGAAACTTGGTTATCCAAAGCAACCAATTTCTTTTTTTTTTTTTTTGATCTATTGAGATGTTGGTTTGAGGTAATCCTGGCAAAACAGGTCAAAATGGTTTTAAGCAGAATGGGTTCGGGTCAAAACCAAACCAAACGTTTTAAAAAACCATGATTTGGTACGGGTCAAAAAGAGTTTTAACAAAATAGGATCACCTGCTATCTTTTATGGGTCTTCAAGGGTGGTGTTGTGTGCGTTTTGACAAAGCTTATGCGCTGAACTGCTAACTATCGTTTCAAAAAAACAACATACCAAATAGGATGGCTTAATCGGGTTGACCAAAACGGTTTGACCATTTGAAACGGGGTTTTCTTTTCTCAAAATTGTTAGTTGTATTACTTTAAACTGATAAAAGATGGTTCTCCTATGTTGCTTCTCTCGTCGTCCCTTGTGTGACGACTTTCTTTTCTTCTCCTACCACGGAACGCATTGTGCACACACATACACAGGTATACATTAGATTTTATTTATTTTGCTACCGTTGTCATGCCGCCACAGTCCGAGCTTCTATCACCATGGCTATGCCTATGTCGTACCTCTTGTCGTATAATTTCATATCTTATTACTTGTGTATGAATCTGTTATATTCAACCCAGCTATCCAAGCTTATCGGTCCATCAACCCACACACTTCAAAACTTCAATCTTCTTATTTAGACAGTATAGTAACGGTACCGAATTTCCTGAGCCGAAAATATTTTTGGTACCGACATTTAGCGTTTTCGATACGGGTACCGGTTTTTACCTTCAAATACCGATCCATACCAGTATCGAATTGTACCATATTATGTATTTTCAGTACCGGTACAAGTACAAATGGCCATACGTCACTATCCATTTGTACTGTTTATCTCATGCACGATTGTTCATCGTAGGAATTGGTTGGGCCTGGCGCATGCCGATTGGCTGCAGGCTGCAGTCACTTGTACCGGATATACTTTCATGAGCTGACAAGGTTGCGCGTATGTAGACAGATCCCGCGTAGGAACCTTGGAACAAGCTGAGTGTCACACCCCGACCCGCAGCGGAATGGTACGGGGCATGATTGATTGTCCAAAGCTTATAACCACTATTATAAGTTTATAACATTTAAAGCATCATATTAAAATTGTCACACATAATCATAGAATTCATAGAATTCCAAATATTTCATACGAGAAATCAAATTCATGAAACATAAACAAAATCCGGTTTAGCAAGTCCTAAGTGTCTTCGTCTTGAATTCGTCTCACACTTGTGTACCTGTATCACACGTAAAAGAAAAGGTTTTTGGGTCGACATAATGCTGGTGAATAGATCCAATTTTTAAATAAAAATGTTGTTGTTTTATTATTTAAAAAATGTATATTAACGTGCAATCTCAAGTGTGATGTTACATCTATGATAAATCAACAATAAACACAATCACCACAACTACAACTGCTAACGCAACATAACGATAATAGTAACAATAGACACAATGAGATTCAAGCCCCGAAGAGCGAATCTAATGATGTTGGCGATACCAAGTTCAACCAATGGCCGTGGGGAACCGGTCAACCAATGGACCCACAATAGAAACCTGTGACACAAAGCGAGTAACACATAGATGCACGTATATGGAACAATAAATATTTGAAACAATAGAAACGTGTAACACGTAGCGACATATCAATTTTGCATGTTATGGATTTATATAAAAAGAGTAGAAATACACACATGATATACCCAAAAAGAGTTTAATGACAAAAGGGGGATAGGAATAGATTTACTCATGGTTTGCGTTTCGTTTAATCTTGTTTACACCACACGAACTTAGGAAACCTCTGAAAGATAGAATTACCCTAATATACAAAATAACGAAAAATATACTAAATAATCTACCACAAATATAACTCTATAATATATATATATATATATATATATATAGAGAGAGAGAGAGAGAGAAGGGTTCCTACGGAAAGTGTGTTTTTCCTAGAAAGTCTAGGAAGCAATAAGAACGCGACATGTGGCATTGAAGGATTTTAACTAAAAGGGCAATTGTGTAATTTGAATATTATTTTAATTATGGATTATTTTATTAGGATAACTAACTAACCAGAAAATTATGGAAACTAAATATTCTATTTAAATCAAATTGACAGTTTCAATTTAAATCATACAAGACGCTGTGTTTCTTGACAATGTGTTTTAACAGCAAGCATATTTCTTGACGATGTGTTTTAACAGCAAGCAGATTTCTTGACGCTGTGTTTTAACAGCAAGCAGATTGCTGGAGGATTCTTGACACTGTGTTTTAACAGCAAGCAGATTGCTGGAGGATTCTTGACACTGTGTTTTAACAGCAAGCAGATTTCTTGACGCTGTGTTTTAACAGCAAGCAGATTGCTGGAGATTCTTGACACTGTGTTTTAACAGCAAGCAGATTGCTGGAGTATTCTTGACACTGTGTTTTAACAGCAAGCATATTTCTTGACATTGTGTTTTAACAGCAAGCAGATTGCTGGACACACTGTCAGTGTCTTCGTCTTCAACACAACCCAGTGTCTTCGTATTCAACACACTGTCATCATCAACATTAAAATGGTAAAACACATAAACCTTAAAATACACTGCCATCATCAACATATTCAGATGTCATTTTAAAACACAATTACATCTGTAGGTACTGCCATCAAGACGTCTGTAGGTAACCCCAATTACATCTAGAGCCCACTCTAAGATGTCTAGCATTGAGGTCCATTGACTAAAAATAAGAACCCGATTCAATGATAGATAAAAAAAATTTGAAACAAGTATGAAAAACAACAACCGATAGGGAAACATCACCGGCCGACCAACGATTCCGACTACTGTTTGAACGACAACCGTCAGCAACATCAACAACACTGATCAACTGTCAAACAGAAGGCGTGCCTGATGACGTCATGATCGGCTTATACCTCGAAGGAACCGATATATGACCAATCGGAGAAGAATATTTGCAGGAAATATGGCTGGTTCTTCTTTGGTTGCGGTTAGGGAGAGAGAGAGAGAGAGAGAGAGAAAGAGGGGAAATCCCATGATTTTAGGGATTGGTTATTGATATGGCAGTTTCTTGACTTATTTAAAACACTTCCAACTACCAAAATACCCTCACTATATTAAAAGTCTCTAATTATATAACTCAGATATTACGAAAATGCCATCCATTTGATCTAAGCCATTAAAAACACCAATCGGATGGCCCAGATCGCTTCCTAGACTTTCTAGGAAAAACACACTTTCCGCAGAACTCCTACTCTATATATATATATATAGGGAGAGGATCATGAGAAAACTACATATAAATGAGAAAACTAGAAAACTAACTAAAAAAAAGCTAAAAAGCATACCAAATTTTTTATTTTTACAATTTTTTAACAAAAAATCGCTAGTTTTTATACATAAAAAAAATTTCAAAATTTTTTTTTTGTTGTATTGCACATGTGCAATATATGTGATTATATGTGTACTACACATGTGCACTATATCCGTAATAGTGCACATGTGCAATACAACAAAAAAAAAATTTTTGAAATTTTTTTTCCAGGTATAAAAACCTGCGATTTTTTTTATAGAAATTTAAAAAAAAATTTGGTATGTTTTTTGGGCTTTTTTAGTTAGTTTTTTGGTTTTCCCATTTAAACTAGTTTTCTCATGATCCATCCCCTATATATATATATATATATATATGTGTGTGTGTGTGTGTGGTGGGTCATGGTTTTTGTATAACCTAATAAATACTTACACAACTCTAACCTAAGCACTGATTTAATATTTGTGACTAATCAAACAATGTGACACATTTATACACTAATAGTACAAAATTACCTAAGTCCATATTCACATATTATAATGTAAGCAATGTTTTCATAACTAGACCGGACGTCTTACTGGTTCATTGGTCGAACCGGTCATACCAGTTGAACCGGATTTAAGAACCGCCACACGTCATAAATAATTTATGTATATTTAATCAGTTTTTTTTTTTTGAACGGAAAATTTCCTTTAACCTTAGTCGTCTGTGGAACTTGAATCCAAGACCCCCCACCCTCATACATAACAAGATTGATACGAGACTCGACTTCTTGACACTTGATATTAATAAAATAACTTTGGTGAAACACCTTGATTACAACTAATTGTTCCTTTACATGTAACATTTGCGTAGCTGCGCTGCATTCCAAGTGCGTGGAATGTCGTGCCATCTATTTTTTACAGTTTGTATGCGTCTTTGCCAAGGATCTGTTGTATTACATAGGGTCCTTTCCATTTCAGTGCTAGCTTGCCCAGGCGCTTTGCATTGGAGGCTTCGTTGTCGCGAAATACGCAATCGCCGACATTGAAGGAGCATAACTTCACGCGTGCATTAAAGTACTTTTCGAGCTTGGACTTGTATTTGGGCAAAATGATAATCCTGACTCTGAATCATTCCAAGATCAAGAAGTGTTGTAATTTGCATGAGGTATCTAGTGAGCATTCACATCCATGCCATCAAATTATGTGTGTGGAGTTTTTATAATATAAAGAGTATAAAAAGTGGTTGTGAGTTGAGGAGAGATAAAATGTTAATGTTCATCTGTATATTTGGGGGGACACTGTTCACCCCTATAATTTTTTAATATATTTTGAAAAGGTTGTGAGTGAATAAGAGAGAAAATATAATGATAAAGATATAAAAAATATTATTTAATTGAAAAGGATAGAGAAAATGTAGTGTTTTTTAGTGTAATTTAGGGTGAAATATGATGGAATGGATGTAAGAGCATTCACATCCAACCCACTAAAATCTGTGAGTGTAGTTTTTATAATATAAAAAGTATAAAAAGTGGTTGTGAGTAGAGGAGAGAAAAAATATTACTGTTCATCTGTATATTTGAGAATACTGTTCACCCCCTATAATTTTTAATATATTTCGAAAGTGGTTGTGAGTGGAGGAGAGAGAAAAAGTAATGATAAAAGTATAAAAGAATATTATTTAATTGAAAATGAGAGAGAAGATGTAGTTTTTTTTTTTTTTGTAATTTATGGTGAAAAAAAATGATGGAATGGATGTGAATGCTCTTAAATTAGTTTGATCTTTACATTTTAGAGTATCACATATAAAGAAGAATTTTCAAAGTCCGGTAATTTTTATATTTTCATAAAACTTAGTGAATGAAATACTAATTAAAGTGTAGTAAATAGAGGAATTATCTATACTAGCGGTAAGACCCGTGTGCAAACACGGGTCGTTTCTTAGAAAACCACATAACACATTTTATTAAACGATTATACATTTTTAACTACAAAAAGGGGAATCAGTTTTTAGTACATATGAAGTATTTTCGTCTTCTGGAATCCATGAAGAAGCTCAGTTCCAATACTCGGACTCATCATAATCTTGTCCCCGTTTTATTATGCATATAGTCTGGTCCTAAATAGTTGCTCGCTGTAAGTGTTTAAACAGAATAATAGTCAGGCTCGACACCTCAGTTTATGCAAATAGTCTGCTCCAAAAATGTAAACAACCTAATAAAAATATACGACAGAATTACTATTGTTTTCACTCTTATATCCTGGATCAAAGTGAGAACATTTTTATAGAAAACACTGTTTTAACCAAACACTATTTTATAGAAAACACTGTTTTAACCAAACAGTGTTTTCACCAAACATTTTTATAGAAAACACTGTTTTAACCAAACACTGTTTTAACCAAACAGTGGTTTCACCCTCCATCTGAACAGGATTGTCTCTAGTCTCTTGTGCACCGTTCTCAGTCACAAGAGCAACCACTGTTTGACCAAAGTCAAACCACTGTTTGCAAAAAAAAGTTTGTTTGACCAAAGTCTGTTTGACCGAAGTCAAACCACTGTTTGCACAACTATGATTCTTAGTGGTTCAAAAGTCTGTTTGACCAAAGTTTGTTTGACCAAAGTCAAACTACTGTTTGACCAAAGTCAAACCACTTTTTGGAAAAAAAGCAACCAATGTTTTCTCCACAAAACAACAACCACTGTTTTCTCCACAAAACACTACAACCACTGTTTTCTCCACAAAACACTACAACCACTGTTTTCTCCACAAAACACTGTTTTAACCCAACAGTGGTTTCAAACATCTGTTTTTATCCATCTGTCGACCAAAGTCAACAGATGTATCAACAACAGTGGTTTTAAATTGATGAGCATTAGTTATGAAAAAATAATACAAACTCATATTGAAGAAATGCACTTACTTTAGCATATAGGGATCATCTGATGATATGGACTCCGTACTTTCTGTACTTTCTGATCAGTCCGTGTGAGTTGCCATATACATAAACTACATCATATCACACTCAAAAGATTCATAAATCATAATCACAAAGTTAAACTATGAGTCTTTTCACAAACCGACTGACCATGACGTATTCCTGAAGTCAGATAATCGGAGAATGTTAATGCACCTGTCAACAAATGAAACGTTAGTCTAATCATAAAGAAACTTCCAAATATTTGCAGTGTCTTTCACCATGTTTGACTTTGACCATCCAACTATAATTTTATTCTTTGTATGAATCAAATCATCAATGCAATACGAATCTGATGTTCATAGGCTATCTCTCGTTTCCAATGATTTAATTATCCTTATGTGCCATGTAGCAGTTTCAGGATCAAACCCGAGCTCCCATGTAGGCCAGTAGTGCAGGTCCTGCTTCAGTGTCAGCACCCTTGGCTTCCCATTCAAGTGGACTGTCCTTACACGAACAAATTCTTCGTGTTCAATCTCCTGTATGCACACACATTACTTGAATAAACGGCTTTACCATTTGAAGTAAAACACAAACAAAGCACACAACAAAACATTAAAGAATCTTAAACAAAAGTAGAAACCGGTTTAGAGTATTAGACATTTGTACCTTTGTGGCATTGACAAAAGCATCCAAGTCAGGAGTTGGTTTTCCATTAACTTCCACAATCCACTGTTGAGAATATAAACCGTATCTATGCACAGGACTCACAAACCGACTGACCATGACATATTCCTGAAGTCAGATAATAGGAGAATGTTAATGCACCTGTCAACAAATCAAACGTTAGTATCATAAAGAAACTTCCAAATATTTGCAGTGTCTTTGACCATGTTTGACTTTGACCATCCAACTATAATTTTATTATTTGTATGAATCAAATCATCAATGCAATACAAATGAGATGTTCATAGGCTATCTCCCGTTTCCAATTATTTAATTATCCTTCTGTGCCATGTAGCAGTTTCAGGATCAAACCTGAGCTCCCTTGTAGGCCAGTAGTGCAGGTCCTGCTTCAGTGTCAGCACCCTTGGCTTCCCATTCAAGTGGACTGTCCTTACACGAACAAATTCTCTATGTTCAATCCCCTGTATGCAAACACATTACTTGAATAAACGACTTTGCCATTTGAAGTAAAACACAAACAAAGCACACAACAAAACATTAAAGAATCTTAAACAAAAGTAGAAACCGGTTTACAGTATCAGACACTTATACCTTTGTGACATTGACAAAAGCATCCAAGTCAGGAGTTGGTTTTCCATTAACTTCCACAATCCACTATTGAGAATATAAACCGTATCTATGCACAGGACTCACAAACCGACTGACCATGACGTATTCCTGAAGTCAGATAATCAGAGAATGTTAATGCACCTGTCAACAAATGAAACGTTAGTCTAATCATAAAGAAACTTCCAAATATTTGCAGTGTCTTTGACCATGTTTGACTTTGACCATCCAACTATAATTTTATTCTTTGTATGAATCAAATCATCAATGTAATACGAATCTGATGTTCATAGGCTATCTCTCGTTTCCAATGATTTAATTATCCTTCTGTGCCATGTAGCAGTTTCAGGATCAAACCTGAGCTCCCATGTAGGCCAGTAGTGCAAGTCCTGCTTCAGTGTCAGCACCCTTGGCTTCCCATTCAAGTGGACTGTCCTTACACGAACAAATTCTCCGTGTTCAATCTCCTGTACGCACACACATTACTTGAATAAATGACTTTGCCATTTGAAGTAAAACACAAACAAAGCACACAGCAAAACATTAAAGAATCTTAAACAAAAGTAGAAACCGGTTTATAGTATGAGACATTTGTACCTTTGTGGCATTGAACAAAGCATCCAAGTCAGGAGTTGTTTTCCATTAACTTCCATAATCCACTATTGAGAATATAAACCGTATCTATGCACAGGACTCACAAACCGACTGACCATGAGCAAAACTTCTGACAAAAGCATCCAAGTCAGGAGTTGGTTTTCCATTTCACGTCCCTAAGAGCAAACCATAAAACACGATTCATTAATATCTCCCAACATTACCTCCTGAATATGTGGATGACCAGTAACATAGTATCCAAACGAAGCCATATACATATGATTCACCTGACGAAAGATGGTGAATACAAGTTTTGTTTCAACATCATTAAAACATGTAACTGGCTTCCTATTAATTGCAAGAACCATATCACCTTGTTCCAGTAGATTTTCAGCTTTAGATCCTACTAAACAACCTTTGACCCGTAGAACCTGACGTCACACAGGAACTTTCTTTACAAGAGCCTGTGAACAACAAATATATAAAATATCAATTTCTGCATATTTTACATAGAAAAGAACGGACCAGAGTAAAAATAATGTTACAAGCATACCTGGATCCAGTTGTTGCTGAGACCAAAACTTCTAGCCTTGGCGTCGTAAAGTACAATAAAACTCGACCTCTATAACTATAGCACTGAATTCTAAATCCCAATAGCGCTGAATATGAAAAATAAACAATTTGAATACCTTTATTACTTGAATCGACAACCCTGATGTGGATTTGCAGGTAGTACCGTCACTTACAGTTGAAGGATCCATTACTTCAACCTCCATTCTTATATCTGTTCCCACTTCAACCTCCATTTCACGTCCCTAAGAGCAAACCACAAAACACGATTCATTAATATCTCCCAACATTACCTCCTGAATATGTGGATGACCAGTAACATAGTATCCAAACGAAGCCATATACATATGATTCACTGAAACTGTTAAATTCATAGAATAAAGCTTCAAAATTAGAAGCAAAATCACATTCATTAACATTTTTTGCAAAGAATAAGCCTCTACCGGCTCAATCTAACTTTAAATATCCACAAAATTAATCAACATCATTAAAACATGTAATTGGCTTCCTATTAATTGCAAGAACCATATCACCTTGTTCCAGTAGATTTTTAGCTTTAGATCCGGCTAAACAACCTTTGACCCGTAGAACCTGACGTCTCACAGGATCTTTCTTTACAAGAGCCTGTGAACAACAAATATATAAAAATATCAAGCTTCAAAATTAGAATAAAGCTTCAAAATATACAGCTAAAAATCAGAAATAAAGCTTCAAAATATACAACTTCAAAATTAGAATAAAGCTTCAAAATATACAGCTAAAAATTAGAATAAAGCTTCAAAAATATCAAGCTTCAAAATATACAGCTAAAAATCACTGAAACTGTTAAATTCATAGAATAAAGCTTCAAAATTAGAAGCAAAATCACATTCATTAACATTTTTTTTTGCAAAGAATAAGCTTCTACAGGCTCAATCCAACTCTTCATATTCACAAAATTAATCAATTAATAACTCAAAACACACACACACACACTCAAAATTTACACAAATAAGACGAAATCAAGCAGATGAAACAATAATTAAAGAAGAAGAGGTCAATAGAATCATGAAATTGATGAAGTCAACAGTAGTTTACCTGCAATAGGGGGAATGGGGTGTATTTTGAATAGATTTTTAGGATAATGGGGAAGTCAAACAAAAAGAAAGGTTTTTGGTGTATCCGCTGTTGCTAATAGCGGATTAGGAAGGAAAAGTAGCCCGTTCCGCAGCCATGCTCAGGAGGTGTCAGCTTTCTCAGGAGGTTTTTACTAATCCTCTATTCTCAATAGAGGATTAGGAGGAAACCCTTAACCATGGTTCCAAACTCATGGTTAAGTGTTTCCTCCTAATCCTCTATTGAGAATAGAGGATTAGGAGGAAACCCTTAACCATGAGGCTGGAACCATGGTTAAGTGTTTCCTCCTCATCCTCTATTCTCAATAGAGGATTAGAAAAACATCTGACACCTACCTGAGCAAGGCTGCAACACAATTTACTTCCCTTCCTAATCCGCTATTAGCAACAGCGGATACACCAAAAACCTTTTTTTTTTGTTTGACTTCCCCATTATCCTAAAAATCTTTTCAAAATACACCACTTCTAAAAAAAATTCGCAATAGGGGCGGCGTGAGGAGGAGAAAAGTTGAAGAATGAAGTGAGATGTGAGTATTTATAGAAGACATGCGATAGGGGCGGCGATAGGGGCCGAGTGGACTCCGGCCGCCATGAGTGAAGCGGTGACAGGTGGTGGCAAGTCTGAACACACAGAGTTAAACTTGTGAATGAATATAGATTGAGTAATTGATTGAAGAAGATGGTTTATATATGAGGAAATTAGGTTTACAGGTAGCATTACTTACATGATGATGCAGCTGCAATTGAGTGTTGAATCCGATACATGTGCTGCTGGAAGACATGGAGACATACGATGAGTGGAGAATTACGATTGGGAGCTCTGGATTTGCAGGAGAGGTGTGGATTGAATTTTGAATGTGGAGAATGATTATATACGTGGAGCAAGAATTTTGAATTTTGAATGTGTCAGAGATTTTGAATTTTGAAAGTGGAGCAGACCTTTGCCCTTTTGTATATGAACATCAATGGTTTTGATTGTTGAGGATACAACATATAGGTTGAATTTTAGAGGTGGGCAGTGATTTGGATTTTGAATGTGGGTCAGACCTTTGAAATGTGAAGATATGGCAGTGGTTTGGATTTTAAAGTGATTTTAAGTTAAGATTTATGATGTCACTATGCTCTATTTATGGCTGCCACCCCATTGTTGATGACATAAGAAAAGCATTGTTGGACAGCCTCTATGGCTGCCACATCAGTTTTTCTTATGTAATTGAGATTTCTCCTTTTATAGAAAGTATAGATATTATCTATATATTAATATCAAAAAGAAATGAACAGTATTTTTTATATTATATTATAATAAATTATTATAATAATTGTTATTCTCTCTACTTATTAAGTTTGATAAGTTTGGTGTCAACCGGTACTTGTATCGAAAATACCGGTTCAACGCTAAAAGTCGATACCGCATTGAGTTTGATAGTCTTTTAGTTCGAGAAATTTGGCATTGCTACCCAGTACCATTTGTTCATCCCTGATCACGGGTACCGTACGAACAACAACGGTATCGTACACCTTTTTTTTTAGTTTCAGGGGTAGGGATGAGCTCGGTGCCAACTGATACCCCGGTTACGGTATCGGTATATGAATGTAAAAACCGGTAGCGAACCGGTACCAGGAACGCCAAACGTCAGTACCGAACTGGTACTTACGATCTTTCGGTTCAGGAAATTCGGTACCGGTACCCATTACTATTTGCTCATCTCTGTCTACGGGTTTCTACCGAACAACATCATTACCAAACAACTTTTTAGTTGATTTTCTTTCGGTTATTTTTTAGTGTTTTTTTTTTACATTTTCTTTTTATTCTTGTCAGCGGTTCCGTGTGCATCGCACTTGTATTGATTTCCTCAAAACGAAATGAACAATATTTTTTTTATATTATATTATAATATAATAAAATATTATAATAATTGTTATTCTCTTTACTTATTAAGTTTGATAAGTTTGGTGTCAACTGATACTTGTATCGAAAATACCGGTTCAACGCTAAAAGTCGGTACCACATTGAGTTTGATAGTCTATTAGTTCGAGAAATTTGGTACTGCTACCCAGTACCATTTGCTCATCCCTGATCACGGGTACCGTACGAACAACAACGGTATCGTACACTTTTTTTTTTTAGTTTAAGGGGTAGGGATGAGTGATGCGTGTGTAGCGTTATATGTTTTTAGTTATATTTTTAGCCCTTTTTAACACTTTAATCAAGTTTTAAATTTATAAAACACGATATTTTACTAACACTAAACACACATGTGGGCAAGTGCACCCATTGTGAGCGTAGTATAGCGTTGGTAAGATACCGAGGTCGTCCAAGGACACAAGAGCTTTTAGTACCGGTTTATCCTCAACGTCTAATCAAATCAAAAGTTTAGAAAAATGTTTAAACATGAAAAATAAAAAAAATAAAAATGCTGAAAATAAAAATAAAAATAAAAATAAAACAAATAGACAAGATGAATCACTTGGATCCGACTCGCCTTTAGTGTAACCTTTGATATTTTCCGCACTTTTGCACTTTTTAAGAGATTATCTTAGTTATAGTAGTAGGCCCCTCTTTTGAAGGTGACGTTACCCTCAACCCAGTAGTTTGAGTCAGCAAGGATACAATCCTAAAGGGTTGGATTATTGGAAGATAATTAACTAAGTTATTAATGCGTAATGTGGTAGGCCCCTCTTTTGAAGGTGACGTTACCCTCGGCTAAGTGGTTTGAGTCAGCAGGGATACAATCCCAAGTAGCCGGGTTAATGTATTAATAGTAGTTTACATATGAGGGGATCAAGCCATTCGCACCCCCGCCATCCAATACCAGTGAGTATTGAAGGAGGTCCTAGTAAGCTTGACCCAGGTCCTTGCAGGATCTATACACTGAACAAGGCAAGAACCTTACCAAACCCCTTAACCCCCGACCAGGTAGCCAACATATCTCCATATAGACCGTGGAGATATGAATGGTGTAAATCTTTTATTTTATATAGACAGTAAAATAACGCCAAGACACCACAGACAAATGATAAGGAAGTTTCACCTCCAACATAAGAAACTAGTTATTAAAGTTATTAATACAAAACCAAATAAAAAGTGCGAAAAGATTAAAAAACAAAAGTATTACACTAAATGCTTGTCTTCACCAAGTGATGTAAGAGACTTAGGCAAACATGGCCTTTGATTGTCAAGAACTCTTACTATCAATCTTGAATCCCGAGACTACTACACACACATAGACATTAAAATAACGCCAATACACCACGGACAAATGATAAGGAAGTTTCACCTTCAACATAAGAAACTAGTTATTAAAGTTATTAATACAAAACCAAATAAAAAGTGCGAAAAGATTAAAAAACAAAAGTATTACACTAAATGCTTGTCTTCACCAAGTGATGTAAGAGACTTAGGCAAACATGGCCTTTGATTGTCAAGAACTCTTACTATCAATCTTGGATCCCGAGACTACTACACACACTCTATGACGGATGATGGTGGTGGATGTGGGTGTTGTGATGGTGGTGAAGTGTGGGTGAAGCGGGAGAGAGGTGGTTTGTCAAGGGATGCCTTTGAAGTGAACCAAACACCTCTATTTATAGCCTGCACAGAAGCCCGGACACGGCCCCGTGTCCATCCACTTTCTCTTTCTTCATTTAATGCAGTTTGTCTGTATTAGTTGACCACGCCCTCGTGTCCGCTGGGCACGGCCCGTGTGCAGAAGCGTATCTGTACTATCAAGATTTGCTTGGATTCTGCGAATCTTAGCGTTGACCACGGCCGTGTGGAGCTGGGCACGCCCCCGTGTTGGGAAATAGAAGCTTCTACAACTTTGTCTTTTCTGCAGACACTTGGGCACGCCCCCGTGTCCGCTGGGCACGGGGTGTGTTCAGGCTTCTGATGTTTTGTTTTTGCTTGGGAAGATGTTGTCGAGGGGTCGGGCATGCCACGTTTGTTCCTTTTCTTGTATTTATGTTAGATTTAGCTGCATTGTTGCTTCTTTTGTTCATTTATGCTCATTTGATCCTGAAAATACAAAAGGAAGACAAAATCACACTTTTTCCAACATTAGTACTAAAAAAGGGGTTAGTTTTATGCCTCATTTGATGTAATTTATATGTTGCATTTTACACACATCAATGAGCTCTGTGCCAACTGATACCCCGGTTACGGTATCGGTATATGAATGTAAAAACCGGTAGCGAACCAGTACCAGGAACGCCAAACGTCAATACCGAACTGGTACTTAGGATCTTTCGGCTCAGGAAATTCGGTACCGGTATCCATTACTATTTGCTAATCTCTGACTACGGGTTTCTACCGAACAAAATCATTACCATACAACCTTTTAGTTGATTTTCTATCGGTTATTCGTTAGTGTTTTTTTTACATTTTCTTTTTATTCTTGTCAGCGGTTCCGTGTGCAACGCGTTTGTATTGATTTCAAACACATATAAACGCAGACTAAATAACAAAATAAGTTCGCCGCAACGCGGCGACAGTTTTTATAACTAGTTATAGTTTATTATACATATTATTTCAAAGTGCTCATGAACAGTAAACCAGTTTTTAATGGTATTTAATATTATTATCAGTTTATTATATAAATAGCATTTTAATATTATTAATTTCCTTTTATGATATATATAATTCATATATTTTTATGTGCTTTTATGTTATTATATAATATAAGATAAACGTATATCACTATATATATTGTTTGATATTACTTAATGTCATCATACAAGAATAAAGCACTTTGTACATAGTTTATTTTTATGGAGAATAAAGCACTTTGTACATAGTTTATTTTTATGGTTTTCGATTTTGATAATATTTCACTTATATATATAACTTTGTCTGCAGAGATAAATGAATATCAATACAATACCATGACGATCTAAATTGATTGATACCGTTTAAGCATCGGTTCCGGTACCGGCTTTTATTATTTTCAGATAATGTAAAGCACACGTTGATTTCTATACCGAGTGCATGTATCGTAGCAAAACTGTAACAAATTGAATCAATACCCATCGAATGCTCGCGATCACATACCGCTGCAACGTGCGGAGAAATACCCTAGTTAATATGTTTTGTAGCAATTAAATTACATTCTAAAGACTATGTAAGGGTAAATATGAAAATTAAACGATTTTAGGAGAGTCAAAAATATTCCAATCACTTGTTACATCACCATCTTTTTCTTACTTACTATCATTTAAGTATTGGGTTTCATTTATTCTTACTTATATTATAAGCATACCTAACTAAAATGATAAAATTTGTTAAACAACTAGGTTTAAAGAAGTCCGTCGCGCTGTGAATTTCTTTTGTTATTTAGTCTGTTTTTACATGTGTTTTGAAATCACTACGAGCATGTTACGAACGGAACTGCTGACAAAAATAAAAAGAAAATGTAGAAAAGAACACTAAAAGATAACCGAAAGAAAATCAACAAAAAAAGTTGTATGGTAAAGATGTTGTTCGTATGAAACCTGTGGTCAGAGATGAGCAAATTGTTCAGGGTACCGGTACCAAATTTGCCGAACCGAAAGATCTTAAGTACCAATTCGGTACCGACTTTTGGTGTTCCTGGTATCGGTTCACTACCATTTTTTACCTTCATTTACCGGTACCGTAACCGGTATTTTCGGTATTAGTACCGATTCTGTATCAGTTGGCACCGAGCTCATCCCTACTCCTGAAACTAAAAAAAGAAAAAAATAAAAGTTGAAGAAAATCAACAAAAAAAAAGTTGTACGATACCGTTGTTCGTACGGTAACCGTGATAAGAGATGAGCAAATGGTACCGGGTAGCAGCACTGAATTTCCCGAACCAAAAGATTTCCAATTCAATTTGGCACCAACTTTTGGCGTTTTCTGTATTAGTGCCGGTTTTTACCTTCATGTACTGATACGGAACAGAACCGTACCGGTATTTTCGATACCAGTACTAGGTCGATACCGGTTGACACCAAGCTTATCCCAACCACTGATATTAAAAAAGGATTAAAGTTAAAAAGTAAAGAAAATAACTATTATTATAAAATTAAAATAATAAAAGTATTAAAAAAACTATATATTATTATGGTAAAGGGTACTGTACAATATTGCTTATCGTACATTACGTACGCTTCAATCTCAGCCGTCAGATCATCTTCCTGCATTTTAAAATCGCATGTTTTTTTTATAACAATTTCGCATGTGATAATTTTTTATGAATTCGCATTTTTTTTGTACTAATTTCGCATGTGATAATTTTGATGAAATAGCATGTTGTTTTTTTTATAACAATTTCGCATGTGATAAATTTTGATGAATTCGCATGTTGTTTTTTTGTACCAATTTCGCATGTGATAATTTTGATGAAATAGCGTGTTGTTTTTTTGTAACAATTTCGCATGTGGTAATTTTGATGAAATCGCATGTTAAAAAACCAACATGCGAAATTGTTACAAAAAAACAACATGCGAATTCAATGCGGGAAGATGATCGGACGGCTGAGATTGTAGCGTACGTAATGTACGATAAGGGCATTTGTACGTTAACCTAACCCATATTATTATAATATTAAAATCATTATTCATTTCAATTCGTTTAGTAATATATAGTAATATATAGTAATATAGTAATATATAGTAATAATAATAAGATCTACACTTTATAAAATGTATTTAAAACATTAGGTCTCGTTTTATAAAATATATTAGAGAGATAATAAAGTTATGACTTATGACACATGTAGATAAAGTCACATGATTTAAGTGTGTCTATGTTAGTGTTATGTATTTAACACATAAATATATAGATTGTTTTAGATTCATCAATTTCAATCCTTCAACGTAAACCCTGTACCCGTTACTATTGACCTCGTAAGTATTCATTGGGTTTTGATCATTATGAATCATAAAATACACAATTGTGTTTTCATAAAAACATTAATGACAAAGAAGATATTTTGTTGTTGAATAAGGATAATTTGTAAGTTAGATAAAGAGGACGGATAGGCATGAGTTGTTCAAATATTGAAATAAATGCTTACATGACGTTTCTTCTATTTTATTCGTATGTTTTTATGTAAACAAATAGTAAACCAAGATGATACGTTATGTGTTTATATAGTAAACGATGACTACCAAGTGTAGTCAAATTTTAAGTATTAAGTAAGTTATCAAACTACATGATGTAATTGGTGTGGAAAATTTTTCGATCAATGTATTTTCT
Source organism: Helianthus tuberosus (assembly GCA_030545235.1). Lineage (NCBI taxonomy): Eukaryota > Viridiplantae > Streptophyta > Magnoliopsida > Asterales > Asteraceae > Helianthus > Helianthus tuberosus. Next base: position 120,624,873 of record CM060433.1, read on the forward strand.
TTTATCATATTTTATCAAATAATGTTAAAAGTTTTGCAAATTCAGTATTGATGATAAACCCTCAAAGACTCTTTCTTTTGTTCCGTTTTGACACAAACAGAACTATTTAATTTAGTTTTTGATGAAACACTGGTTAACACCGATGGTTAACTAGCTGGATTGTCTCTTACGTGGGTTCAATCTCCTTCTCTACTCACTTGTGACTGGAATCCTGCAAAACAGCGAACCGTTAGCTCGTTAAGAGGGGAATATGGGGGTTTCCCTCTTAACCGGGCTCCGGCGTGAGAATAAGTACTGTTCTGAGGAATAAAGAGTGTGTGTTAAGGGTGAAAAGCAAGGTGAACAGAATGGATAACCTGAATGATGAAGGTTCTTATTTATAGCCGGAGGGTGAAGGAGGGAGGAGCGACCTTGCCAGCTGCCATTGGGCGCCAGGTGTTCGACCAAGGGGAATATCCTCTTGGTCTCCTCTGTTGTGGTCAGGATAGTGGTCCACGTGGCGCGCCAACATTTGTCCATGCTGGAGAAATCGTACTGCTGCTGTCGGTCTGCCCCCAGATTTGTCGCAGGTCTATATGGCGCCTGATTAATGGTGACACGTGTCGTCCTTTCTGTCTGGAGGAGTATCTTCGGTGCCACCTTGACGTCTTCCAGAAGCTTCCGGATTTGCTTGCTGATGTAAGCGCCTTGTAGGATGAAGAAAGTGGTGTGGTCCCTGCCATGTGTGCATGGAGTTGGGACCATACCTCTTCAAGTCCCCCCTAGTCCAGTGTGTCTTCTAGTTGAGTTGATCGTCTAGGAGGGATTCTGGACTTATAAGGGTAGTGGTTTTTGTTGTTTGCCTTTGTAAGGCGCATGATGGTAACCTTGCGAGGTCGAGCCAAAATGACGCACGGCGCGTGGTGCCTGATGGTAACCTTGCAAAGTTAAGCCGAAAGGGTGTGTCGTGCGTGGCGTATGGTGCATGATGGCACCCTTGCGAGATTGAGCCAAAAGGGTGCATGGCGCGTGGCGCATGGTGCATGATTGCAACCTTGCTAAGTTGAGCCAAGAGGGTGCACGGCGCGTGGCGCATGGTGTATGATGGCAACCTTGCAAAGTTGAGCCAACATGGCGCATGGCGCATGATAGCAACCTTTGCTAAGTTGAGCCAAGAGGGTGCACGGCGCGTGGCGCATGGTGTATGATGGCAACCTTGCAAAGTTGAGCCAGCATGGCGCATGATAGCAACCTTGCAAAGTTGAGCCAAATGGACGCACGGCGCATGGTGGTGTCTTTTCTTCTTGGCAGTTCCTTCTGAAGGAAGTTTCTTTTCCTGGGATGAAGACAACTGACATGACTGACGTGCCGTCTGATGTTGCTGTCTTTTCGGAGATAAACAGTCGCCTTTTCAGGTTTGTCAGTTACTTTTTAGCCGGGTGTCAGACGTGTGCCGCCCACGTTCCTGAAAAGCAAGGCTACGGTTTCTCTTTCTTCTGACGTGTCCTCTCCCCATTTGTTGCCCATCAGTCTTCCTGACGATCCACTACCCATCGCATTTAATGCGATGGGTATAAATAGATGGCGATTCCTCTTTTTTGCCTTCACTTTTGAAATTCAAACTCCATTTTTCTCTCCTCTTTCTCCACTTATCTCGTCTTTCTTATCTTCAAATTCTTCCTTTCATCTTACATAGTTATGTCTACCGGAGCGAATCCTTCGAGGAAGAGGAAGTATAAACCCCGGAATCCTCCAGGTCCGGATCGTGCAGAGATTAATTGGAAGGAGGAGGAATTCCATAATCCTGTTCGTGATATGGGCTTTCGATCGGAGTGGGGTGCTCAGTTTCCAACCCCGAATTCTACCGCTTTGGATGCTCCTCCGGGCTACATAGCATTGTATGCTGCTTACTTCCGTGAGGGTAACTTCCGTCTTCCTATGACGAAGTTTACTGGAGAAGTTTTGACAAACTATGGGTTACATATTTCTCAGATAAACGCCCTAGGGTTACCACGGCTTACTCATTTCGAATTCATATGTAGGGCTAATCGTATTGAGCCAACTTTCGAGATGTTTAACGTGTTTTATTTTGTGAGTTATACCGGTGGCTTCTACTCCTTCAACTCTCGAACCTGTGGGGTTAGTCCTTGCAGTACTAACCCACCGAAGAGTCTGCATGATTGGAAGCAGAAGCTTTTCTACATTCATCGTGGAGTCATTCCCATCGATATGCATTATCGGGCAGAGAGTGAAGGAGTTCCTCGTGTGAATGTGTCTATATATTTTGTTCAGCAGGAGTGGTACAAGGTGCTGACTCGGAAGGTTACTTCTATCGCCCAGCTTGAGGAGAGTGTACTGGTTGCAGCTGGGATGAGTATGTTATGGGCCCCTCAGAACCCTAGGGGGGTTCCTGCCTATGGTTACCAAGGGAAAGGTATTGTTGTTTTTGATTTATGGTTATACTCTTCCTTTATTTGTCGCATACCTCCTCATGCTTGTTGTGTTTTACAGCTGGGTATAGTTTGATGAACGTGCTCTCCTAAAGTTGATGGAGCTATGGTTGTTACATATTTGCCCGAGGGGAGGCCTGTTTGGTTGGTTCAGATAAGAGATCGCTTCTTTCACCCTACCAGTGAAAGCCTTGCTGCTTATGCTAGCACCGTTTTAGGTGAAGATGGTGGGGATGATCTTGACGATGCACTTAGCCCTACTCGAGAGGAGGTTATCGTCCTTTCGAGTGAGGGTTCTGATAGATCGCTTAAAGCTCTAATCCCCCGTTCCCCGCGTGCAGGTCCATCGCAAGGGGCTGTGAACGAGCCTGTAAACGAACCTGCTAGCGATGATGTTGATGTTCCCACTGATGCTGCTGAACAGCTTGAAAGCCGGAAAAAGAAAAAAGTGGATACGTCTGAGAAGAAGAAGAACTCTCTCTCTCTCTCCCTCTCTCTCTCTCTCTCTCTAAAGTCGCTAACCACCATCATCATTGAAAGCTCGAACCAACTTATCTAAGAAAACTTCAGATCTAGGGTTTTATGAAGAAAGTGACGGCAATGGAGAAACCCTAGATCGGTAAAACAAGCAAGGAGGTGGTCTTAAATAATTGGCGATGGAAGTTTGCAGATCTTGATGAGTAGATGATTTTATTCGTCTTGCAAGCTCTAATTGTGATTTGTTTGATCATACTTGAAACTGGTGATATTAATTCTGATCGTACACAGGCATGGGCACGTGTTTGTGTTTGCCGCATTGGCAATTAAGTTCCTGTGAGACTAAATTTAATCGGAATCGTGTCGGATTGTATCGTATTCTTCATCATCAGCATGGTCGATTATCTGTCAGTTTTTGCAAGTTTAATAGCTTAAAGGTAGTTTGTAGCAATTTTGATGATCAGCAAGGCAACAGTCAATAGGTAGAACTGTCTGAGAAGAAGAAGAAGGTCGAGGAACCTGTGGCTGGGGCACCTCGTAAGTGACCTTCTAACTTCTCCCTTCTGGACTATGTTGTCGTTTTTGACACGCTCTCTGGTTTAGATGCAGGAGATAAGCGTGTTGAACGTGATCCTGATGATGATGCTACCTTGACGGAGATTATGAAAAAGAAGAAGGTTCTTGAAGACAAGAAGAAGGAGCTTGACAAGCAGGCTTTCGCTGCGCTTGCGGCAAAAAAATCTAAGCTTCAGAAGGAGACTCCCCCAACACCTTCAGAGTCAGAGATTGACCTAGGTGTTTTTAGTGCAAAACATGGTAATCTTCTGGAGAAGATATATGCAGCTTCTGGTTCTCAGGGTAAGAAATTTTTGTTTGTTTGTCTTGTTTTTTATTTTTCGTTCTTCTTTTTTACTATCATGCTTTTCTTGACACAGGTGCGAAAGCAGGTAAGGGTACTCGTAAGTTTGATATTTCCAAGATTACCCCTCCTACCTCTCCACCGTTTAGAACCTTTGGCTTGTCTCCTCCACATGTTGATCTGGGAAAAAGGAAAGAAGATGATGTAACACCACGTAATTTCATGTCCAATGAAATAACGACACGTGTCGTGCAAGACAAAAGTGTTATAAACCCGGATCTAGTCAAAGATGTATGGTAGGATTTAAAAGCGTCGACATGTTAATTAAATACCTCTGAATGACCTAGTTATGAATCCCAAGACCCTAATCTGTATTATAAACATCTGACATATACTCAAATCCGGTAAATACTAGTAATAATTGATTCAAAAGTGCAAGAAATGGGATCCTATGATAATGTGTTTGACAAACCTTCGTTTATGGCTTTTTCAAAAGAATCCAAGGCAACTTTAAAACATGGCAAGGTGGTCTAAACTGTTCAAGACATGATCAAGTGGCCCATACTGATAATAGAGGCCCAAATTCTTAATACCTATGTTGCCTGTTCGAAACTTGAAAGGTTACAAATTTTTGCTTCCTGGTAAAGGCTTACGTACCACAAAGGATACCCCTTACGGTCCGTAAGAAAGTCCCAGCAGCAGAAAACTTGACAGGTGCCTGTATAACGAGTTTAACCGACTTATATTGCCATTTTTCACCACCATGTGCGGCACATGTGCGGCACAAACTAGTGCTTAGGCACTAGGGACACATGTTATTGATCAGGGATCAATCCTAGAGTTGTTTGGCATGATCTTGATCAATCAAGATCACTATATAAAGACCCACATTGTTTCATTTTTGATCATTCATTCCCAACTCAACTTCTGATCATTTCTGGAGCTCAAGAGCCTTCCCTAAGCATCACTAGTCGTGCATAGGACCTTGGTAAGCTTCCTTAACCTTCCTTAATCGTGTTTTACTTAGTCAATTAGCTTAAAGTCAAACCATCGTAATTAAGGTTTGACTTATCAATTAATCACTAATGGTCTGATGTTTAGCCAAATTGAAAGTGGTTATAAGTTGGTAATCATGAGGGCATTAAACCCTTAAAAGGGCACCCTCTGAATTCCACTCTAACTAGGTCAAATGTCGGGTCAAACTTAATCCGAAAAAGTCAACAGAGACTTAATTTTCAAATTAACGCATAATTAACAATGTAGAAGGCGTGTAACCTGTTTTACCACTCATATAACTTAGTAATAAATGTAAGAACATGTCTAAGCATGTTCGACCTGACAATTTTCAGTTTTGGCCCGGTTCGGAACCAAAAGTCGCATAGTTTGACTCCTGCTTTGACTTTCAGTTCTGAACCGTAGTAGCATGATTTAGAATTGCCTTAGAGCTTCTTTAGGACCAGGTTATATGATAGTATAACCCTCTGTGATTGTTTCGTTGATTGTCCGATTCGTTTACACGTTTCCGTTAATCGCTTAATGATGACCATAATGCCCATTTGACCTTAAAACGAGAATTTTGGAAATGTGAGAGGGCAATAATCTTTGTTACTGATTTATAAACATGTCCCTAAAATTTCACATCAGTTGGAGGTCTAGATTAGGAGTTATGCTCAATAGCGTAATTAAAAAGCTTTTTGTTAATTAAACGGCGTATTTAGCATAAAGTCTATCTAAACCCAATTTTTGACACCAAACCTTTTACCCGCTGATGTAATATCATATTTTGGGATTTTTGAAGATTTTTAATTATTTTTAACCTGATCATAACCTAAGGTTATGGCCTTGATTCGGTAAATACCGATTATACCCTTTTTGTTTATAAAATGAGTTTTACATAGTATTTTGACACCAATTCAATTGCTACTGATTTTATATGATAAATGAAGTATTTTGAACTTTATAACCTGATCAAAAAACTCAGATTTCCTGTATAACCCGGAAATCGTTTAAAACGGCTTTTTAAGCGTATTAAACACATAGTATGGGTTTAAAACCATTTTGTCACAAAAGACTTATCACCAACTAATGTAACCTGTTAAATTAAGTTGTTTTACTAACTATCTCAGACCCGAGTCTCAGAATTTTATTTAATCTCTTTTATAATCTTTAAAATGACCAAAATACCCCTACGGGGCTTAAATTGAGATTAAACTCGTTTTGGGCATAATGGAAGGTATCCTACTGATATCAAAACATATTTAAGGCATATTAACTTAGGAAACCTATAAACGACTCTTATGGTTACCCGTTACGCTTCTTACGCGTTCGGTTCGGTTTATGTAACTAGTTTGCATAAATTAGCCGAAACGGGTCGAACCTTATCATATTTATCTCAAAATCCAGAATGTGTTTAGTTTACCCATATTATACAAGTCTTCAAACTTGTCGGGTCTAAATCACATTCTATTCCGGTCTTCGCTTAATCATGCGTTCGGACCGTATCTTCCTTAACCGGTCAAAGTTTAGGCTTAATTAAAGACCCGTTAGGATTCTAATAGGTTATTATAAACCTTCGTTCCAGAATAGGAGACCCGGTAAAAGCTACGTGCACTTTCTTGTTGTGATTATTACTTGCAAAGGTAAATACTTTTAACTTATTTTCCCTTATACGGGCTTGGGGTACGGTATATAAAATACCGCTTGGTCGGGCATTGAATCTTTAATCGTATGATGGTTAATTTATTGAAATGACCCGTTTGAATTGTTTTGTTTGCTTAAAGCCTTTGGGGGGTTAATGACCATGTCTCGGATATCCTTGGCATCATTTTACGAAATGGCCACGACCTGAGTACACGGGTGTAGGCGTACACCCGTTAGTACATATATAAATAATAAGGTATAACCGCCGGTTTCGGGAATAACCCGCCGCGGGACTATATCATGTGGTGTGTCTATTAAGCTCTAACCCGGTGTCAACCCGGGCTACTGAACGCATAAGGAACATGTAATTCTTTTACATGTATTATATTCAAATAATTATCCCAAGTTATAAAAGTTTGTGCCACGTGCATTCAAATCAATTTTATTAAACCTTTTAAAAAATGAGTCAGTTAATTGTATTTACCAGTGTAAACTGACGTATTTTCCCAAAAAGGTTAAGTGCAGGTACTACTCGAAATAGGCTGGCTTTCTCCTAGCATCCACAATAAGTCTCGCAAGCTTGGATGACATAAAACTGTTGAACAATGTTTCCTTTTTATTTGATCCGCCTGTGGATCAGTTTCAACTATTTGTGATACTTAAATATTACAATTTGTTTGGTTGAAATGAATCTATCTTTTGCTTCCGCTGTGCATTTAAATATTGTGTTGTTTGACTATGATGATATCAACTACGTCACGATACTCCCCACCGGGCCCACCGGTAATACGTGGAAATATCGGGGTGTGACAGGTTGGTATTAGAGCCAACACTGAGTGAATTAAACACTAGCCTTTTGTGTTTAATCTCAGTTACACAGTTGCACATTCCTAAAATTTCGAGTCTAGACAAAGAACTTAGGACGATTCCTATTTTTGCTTTAATTTGTCCTTTATTGTTTTTGTTGTTTATTTCAATTGTTTTGACTGGAAATATGCCACCAAGATTCCGAAGAGGAGGACGAGGTAAGGGGCCAATCCACGCCCCCAACGATCATGAGGCCGGGCCCTCACACCGGCGAACTCCTTCGGCTACCATGAGTGCCGATCCTCAGGGAAACTGGAGGAACCATTTGGAGCCCGTTAGACGGTCTGTCTCGCACAGCTCAACGCCTCCTTACCGTCATTCCTTTGGGCCGCAATCAGAAAATGAGCCCGATGACTCACGCCATTCCTTCTTGCCATTGCAGCGGTCCGTTTCGCACCGTTCCTTTGGCGACCTCACTCCTGTCTTTCAGGGCCGGTTCAACCCGACAAACTATATTGAAGAACCATTGGGTTTTAACCCACTAGGACCTGAAGACCATTTCCCGGGAGACCATTCAATGGACATGGACGAGGACACGGATCCCGTCAAGCCTGCAACCGGGACCCCCAACCATCCCATCGAGATCTCTGATGGATCATCCTTCCACGAATCACCCTACGGTGGTCCAGACAGTTACCAAGCGAGGTTTAACCAGTATGAATGGTATTTTACACCCTCTCATAACCCACAGCAGCAGCAGCAGGATCCCTCCGAGGATTCGCGTTTCGTGGCAGTCACGCCACCGCCGCCAGTTCATCAAGCACCTCCAGAACCACCAAGGCGTAGGAGAACAGGCGCACGAATATCCGCGCGAGGAGGGGGTTTTCACTTTAGCACCCCTCAACACTCCAGTGGCAGTCACTACCCGCCACTGCATGAAGACCCACAAATAGGTGGGCCCTCAAACCCAATTCCAGAGGTGAATTCTGCACCAGTTGCACCACCGCCGCCACCATTGGGTTTTGATAACCCGATTCCTACATACGCCGGTTCAACGGCGTACAATCCGTTTGAGCAGCCGGCTCACACTCATTATAACTATGCTGAAGCCGACCCGTACCTTGTAGCGGCAAACTACAACGCCCTTCATCCCGAAGGACCATATGGAGCCCCTTGGGGAGTGGGATATCCAGCTCATGGGTATCAAATACCTGCTCGACCTCCGATTCGGCAGCAGTCGCAGCCACCACGATTTTCCCCACCGAACAGGAGGAAATCCTCCAAAGACTAAGTCGGGTGGAACATGAATTTCAAGAAGAACGTAGGAACAACAGAGGATTTATCAAGGGCCTAGCAAGCTTGTTAAAAGGAAAGAAGAAGAGGTATCATTGAATTCCTATATGTGTTGTTGTATTTACTTATTTCAATCAAGTCCCTGCGTGGACATTTATCTATGTACTTAGTCCCTGCGTGGACTTGTCTTTCCTTAGTCCCTGCGAGGACTTGTCTTTTAGTCCCTGCGAGGACATCTAGCTTAGTAATCAGTCCCTGCGAGGACTTGTATTATCGATTTAGCCCCTGCGTGGGCAAGTGGTTTCTGTTAAAAGTCCCGTTAGGACAATGTGTAATCCTTTTAATATTTAATGGAATGTTAAGTTTATGAATTTCATTTTTATCATTGTATGCGTAATTATATTATACACGAAATAAATAAATTAAAGATCATTCCTTTTAAAATAGTCTGTCTATGAAATATTGAATAAGAATCTTAAAAGTGTAACCTAGCCTGTATGTCATTATAAGACTTGGCCAAGATGGTAAGACCTGTTTAAAAGATTCAAATCCCTGTTAACATCTGAAAACATGTTAACGCTCCTGGCAGACGTGATTCGTTAAAATCACACACGTCATTCTTATAATAGGATTCTTCAAAAGATTCCTAACCTAACTTAATGATCTATAAATCATGGGTTTAAATCATCAATTAAGATGATCATATGTTGACCATCCATTGGTAATATAGTGCCTATGGGCCATACTCATTGTCATATAAGACAAAAGACAGTAGTAGTCTACGACTCCCTGTCAGAAAAAGGTAAAGAACTATGTTCAAACATTCATGCCTTGATTCTCTGAAATCATGGCTTATGATTTAAAATGTCCCTGTGACTAGGCCTTTTGTGCTACTAATAATATTGTTATTGTTTTATAATTAGGATAAATTATAATAAAAATCCTAAATAAATATGACTAACAAATTAACCAAATATGGTCTGTGTTTACCATGGTTAATGAATTTCCATAAAAGACAATTCCATAATAAACTCCCAAATAAATTATGGTCCATATCTTATGTAACAGTTCAAACCACATGGCTGACTCGGATGAGATCAACAGTCACCCAAGGGAGGATCATGATAATACCCGAATTAACATAGCGGGTGCGGAATTGCAAGCATTAATAGACAATGCTGTTACAAAAGCAATAGAGCGGCAGTATAATGAATATAGCGGGACTCGAAGTAGGACCCTATCCGCACCGCATTCCAAGCCTAAGACTCATTCTGAGGCTCACAGCAAGCCACCCTCCAAGAAGGAAGAGCCAAAGAAAGATGATGACGATCGTCACTCTTCAAATCAGCAAAGTGTTCCATCTCAAAGGATCGTACTGAATCAAGAACCCCGTAATAAGGGTTGCTCCTATAAGTATTTTGTTTCATGCAAACCCAGGGATTTCACTGGGGAAAAAGGAGCTGTAGACTGCATGACATGGTTGGATGAGATGGATACTGTAGTGGATATCAGTGGTTGCGCTAATAAGGATGTGGTGAAATTCGTGTCTCAGTCATTCAAGGGTGAGGCATTAGCTTGGTGGAGGTCTTTGATCCAAGCTACAGGGAAAATCCCATTGTACAATCTGTCATGGGAACAGTTTATGTCATTGATCAAAGAGAACTACTGCCCTCAGCATGAGGTTGAAAAGATTGAATCTGATTTCTTATCTTTGGTCATGAAGAACCTGGACTGTCAGGCCTACCTTACCAGTTTCAATACAATGTCAAGGTTGGTTCTATACCTGGTTACACCGGAGCCTAAGTGTATAGCTCGATTCATCGGGGGTTTAGCTCCAGAAGTTAAGGCCAGTGTGAAAGCCTCTAGACCAGCTACTTTCTGGTCTGCAGCTGATATAGCATTATCTCTTACTCTAGACGCGGTCAGGCAGAGATCGCTGAGAAACACCGATGCTGAGAAAAGAAAGCGTGAGGATGATAGCTCACGTCGATCGGATAAGAGACATAGGGGAAACAATGACCACAAAAAGAGTTCTGGATTTAAGAAAGATGGTCATCAGTCGGGTGATAAACCCACATGTAAGATCTGCAAGAAACAGCACTTCGGGAAGTGCAGATATGAGTCGAAATCCCAGTCACAGCCAAGGGCATGTGGGATTTGCAAGTCTTCTGAGCACAAGACCTTGGATTGAAAAAAGTTGAAAGATGCTACGTGCTATAGCTTCAATGAAAAAGGACATATCAAGTCCAACTGCCCAAAACTTGCAAAGAAGACTGAGGATGGGAAAAAGACCAATGCAAGGGTCTTCCAGATGGATGCAAAGGAAGCCGTCCAGGACGACAATGTGATCACAGGTACCTTCCTCATAAATAATGTCTATGCAAGAGTACTTTTTGATTCAAGCGCTGATAAGTCGTTCGTAGATAATAAGTTTTGTGAATTGGTGAAATTACCTGTTAAAACCTTAAGTGTGAAATATGAGGTGGAATTAGTTGATGGAACCATAGAAACCGCATCAACCGTGTTAGATGGATGTGTTATATCCATTAGGAACCATTCTTTTCCATTGTCTTTACTTCCTTTGAAATTAGCCGGTTTCGATATAGTGATAGGCATGGATTGGTTGTCTCGTAACCAAGCCCAGATCGTTTGTGCTAAGAAGCAAGTGGTTCTCAGAGCTTCTCATGGAGAGCCTTTGACAATCCAAGGAGATACTAAGTACGGAATGCCTGAGCAAGTGTCCATGCTCAAGGCATCAAGGTGTTCGACGAAGGGTTGTGTTATCTACATGGCGCAAGTATCTATTGATGAACCAAAGCCTAAGATCGAAGAAATACCCATTATCTCTGAATATCCAGAAGTATTCCCTGAAGAACTACCTGGTTTACCCCTAGATAGGCAAGTGGAGTTCAGGATTGACATTATTCCTGGCGCAGCACCTGTTGCAAGAGCACCTTACAGATTGGCACCAACGGAGATGAAAGAGTTGAGAACTCAACTGGATGATTTGTTAAGCAAGGGATTTATTAGACCTAGCTCATCTCCTTGGGGAGCACCAATTCTTTTTGTAAAGAAGAAAGATGGCTCGATGCGTCTGTGCATCGGTTATCGAGAACTTAATAAAGTTACTATCAAGAATCGGTATCCATTGCCCAGGATCGACGACTTATTCGATCAACTTCAAGGAGCGAGTTACTTTTCCAAGATCGACTTAAGGTCAGGATATCATCAACTGAAGGTCAAGGATGAAGATGTACATAAGACTGCATTTAGGACTCGTTACGGTCATTACGAGTTCTTAGTGATGCCTTTTGGACTCACTAATGCACCAGCCGCATTCATGGATCTCATGAACCGCGTCTGCAAGCCCTACATGGATAAATTTGTCATCGTCTTCATCGATGATATTCTTATTTACTCGAAGAGTCAAGCTGACCATGAGAAGCACCTCCATTGCATTCTGAAACTGCTTCATCGAGAAAAGCTCTACGCCAAATTCTCTAAGTGTGAATTTTGGCTTCGTGAAGTCCAATTTCTTGGACATGTGGTTAGTGAACGCGGAATCCAGGTAGATCCCGCTAAGGTTGAAGCTGTCATGAATTGGCAAGAGCCGAAGACGCCCACTGAGATTCGCAGCTTTCTAGGGCTAGCAGGATACTACAGGCGTTTTATTGAAAATTTTTCAAGGATTGCTGCACCCCTAACTTCTTTGACTAGGAAGAATATTAAGTTTAACTGGGGTCCTAAGCAGCAGGAGTCCTTCGATATCCTTAAACAGAAGCTAAGCAATGCACCAGTGTTGACATTGCCTGAGGGGATTGAAGAATTCGTGGTTTACTGTGATGCATCACACACCGGCATGGGGTGTGTGCTTATGCAGAAAGGCAAGGTTATTGCCTATGCTTCTCGACAGTTAAAGGTGCACGAGAAGAACTACACCACCCATGACTTGGAGTTGGGTGCCGTTGTATTTGCACTAGAACTGTGGAGGCACTATTTGTATGGTATCAAGTGTGTGATCTATTCTGATCACAAGAGCCTCCAACACCTGTTTAACCAAAAGGATTTAAACATGAGGCATCGTCGATGGATGGAGACTTTGAATGATTATGATTGTGAGATCAGATACCGTCCTGGCAAGGCGAATGTAGTCGCCGATGCCTTGAGTCGAAAAGAAAGAGTGAAGCCTATAAGAATCAATGCCAAGAGCATTGAGATAAAGAATAGTTTGAATGAAAGGTTGTTAGCTGCGCAGAAGGAAGCTATGCTGGAAGCTAACTATCCTGGTGAAAATCTAGGAGTAACCGAAGAACAGTTATCCTATGGCAAGGACGGAATTTTGAGGTTAAATGGACGAATATGGGTCCCAGTTTATGGAGGACTTCGAGATGTTATCCTCCAGGAAGCCCACAGCTCTAAATACTCCGTTCATCCTGGAGCTGACAAGATGTACCAGGATCTGAAAGCAAATTTCTGGTGGATAGGCTTGAAGAAGTCTATAGCTACCTATGTAGCTAAATGTTTAACGTGTGCGCAAGTCAAAGCTGAACATCAGAAGCCGTCAGGTTTGTTACAACAGCCTGAACTTCCCATGTGGAAGTGGGAAATGGTGACAATGGATTTCATCACCAAGTTTCCAAAGACAAAGAAAGGGAATGATACTATTTGGGTGATAGTAGATAGATTGACTAAGTCAGCACATTTCCTACCCATTAAGGAGACCTATAGCTCCGACATGTTAGCCCAACTGTACGTAGATAAGATTGTATCTCTGCATGGCATACCAGTGTCTATTATCTCAGACAGAGATACTAGATACACGTCACATTTTTGGAAAAGTTTCCAACAATCTTTGGGCATGCGCTTAAATTTCAGTACGGCTTACCATCCTCAGACGGACGGGCAGAGTGAGCGTACCATCCAAACTTTGGAAGACATGCTTCGTGCATGTGTGATTGACTTAGGTGGTAGTTGGGATAACCACCTACCACTAGTCAAATTCTCCTATAATAATAGCTACCATACCAGCATTAAGGCTGCGCCTTTCGAGGCCTTGTACGGTAGAAAGTGCAGAACGCCCGTTTATTGGGCGGAAGTTGGAGATGTCCAACTGACAGGACATGAAATAGTCCTGGAGACAACAGATAAGATTATGCAGATACGCGATCGTCTCAAAGCTGCCAGGGATAGGAAGAAAAGCTACGCGGACTTAAGGCGTAAACCTCTAAAATTTGAGGTTGGTGACAAGGTACTACTTAAAGTATCACCCTGGAAAGGGGTAATGCGTTTTGGCAAGAAAGGCAAATTAAGCCCCAGATACATAGGACCATTCGAGATCATCGAATGTGTCGGATCAGTGGCTTATAAGTTAAATTTCCCTGAAGAGCTCAGTGGTATTCATAATGTATTCCATGTCTGCAATCTGAAGAAGTGTCTAGCTGATGAATCACTAGTCATACCACATACAGATGTGCACATAGACGAGAGCTTGAAGTTTGTTGAAAAACCTATGTCGATCGAGGATCGACAGGTCAAGAAGCTTCGAAGGAAGCATGTGTCGATCGTAAAGGTGAAATGGGATGCCCGTAGAGGTCCCGAGTACACGTGGGAGGTAGAGTCCACAATGAAAGAGAAATACCCTCATTTATTTCAGTAAATCTCGAGGTCGAGATTTCTTTTAAGGGGGTGAGGATGTAACACCTGTCCAATGAAATAACGACACGTGTCGTGCAAGACAAAAGTGTTATAAACCCGGATCTAGTCAAAGATGTATGGTAGGATTTAAAAGCGTCGACATGTTAATTAAATACCTCTGAATGACCTAGTTATGAATCCCAAGACCCTAATCTGTATTATAAACATCTGATATATACTCAAATCTGGTAAATACTAGTAATAATTGATTCAAAGTGCAAGAAATGGGATCCTATGAGAATGTGTTTGACAAACCTTCGTTTATGGCTTTTTCAAAAGAATCCAAGGCAACTTTAAAACATGGCAAGGTGGTCTAAACTGTTCAAGACATGATCAAGTGGCCAATACTGATAATAGAGGCCCAAATTCGTAATACCTATGTTGCCTGTTTGAAACTTGAAAGGTTACAAATTTTTGCTTCCTGGTAAAGGCTTACGGACCGCAAAGGATACCCCTTACGGTCCGTAAGACAGTCCCAGCAGCAGAAAACTTGACAGGTGCCTGTATAACGAGTTTAACCGACTTATATTGCCATTTTCACCACCATGTGTGGCACAAACTAGTTCTTAGGCACTAGGGACACATGTTATTGATCAGGGATCAATCCTAGAGTTGTTTGGCATGATCTTGATCAATCAAGATCACTATATAAAGACCCACATTGTTTCATTTTTGATCATTCATTCCCAACTCAACTTCTGATCATTTCTGGAGCTCAAGAGCCTTCCCTAAGCATCACTAGTCATGCATAGGACCTTGGTAAGCTTCCTTAACCTTCCTTAATCGTGTTTTACTTAGTTAACTAGCTTAAAGTCAAACCGTCGTAATTAAGGTTTGATTTATCAATTAATCACTAATGGTCTAATGTTTAGCCAAATTGAAAGTGGTTATAAGTTGGTAATCATGAGGGCATTAAACCCTTAAAAGGGTACCCTCTGAATTCCACTCTAACTAGGTCAAATGTCGGGTTAAACTTAATCCGAAAAAGTCAACAGAAACTTAATTTTCAAATTAACGCATAATTAACAATGTAGAAGGCATGTAACCTGTTTTACCACTCATATAACTTAGTAATAAATGTAAGAACATGTCTAAGCATGTTCGACCCGACAATTTTCAGTTTTGGCCCGGTTCGGAACCAAAAGTCGCATAGTTTGACTCCTGCTTTGACTTTCAGTTCTGACCTGTAGTAGCATGATTTAGAATTGCCTTAGAGCTTCTTTAGGACCAGGTTATATGATAGTATAACCCTCTGTGATTGTTTCGTTGATTGTCCGATTCGTTTACACGTTTCCGTTAATCGCTTAATGATGACCATAATGCCCATTTGACCTTAAAACGAGAATTTTGGAAATGTGAGAGAACAATAATCTTTGTTACTGATTTATAAATATGTCCCTAAAATTTCACATCAGTTGGAGGTCTAGATTAGGAGTTATGCTCAATAGCGTAATTAAAAAGCTTTTTGTTAATTAAACGGCGTATTTAGCATAAAGCCTATCTAAACCCAATTTTTGACACCAAACCTTTTACCCACTGATGTAATATCATATTTTGGGATTTTTGATGATTTTTAATTATTTTTAACCTGATCATAACCTAAGGTTATGGCCTTGATTCGGTAAATACCGATTATACCCTTTTTGTTTATAAAATGAGTTTTACATAGTATTTTGACACCAATTCAATTGCTACTGATTTTATATGATAAATGAAGTATTTTAAAATTTATAACCTGATCAAAAAACTCAGATTTCCTGTATAACCCGGAAATCGCTTAAAACGGCTTTTTAAGCGTATTAAACACATAGTATGGGTTTAAAACCATTTTGTCACATAAGACTTATAACCAACTAATGTAACCTGTTAAATTAAGTTGTTTTACTAACTATCTCAGACCCGAGTCTCAGAATTTTATTTAATCTCTTTTATAATCTTTAAAATGACCAAAATACCCCTACGGGGCTTAAATTGAGATTAAACTCGTTTTGGGCATAATGGAAGGTATCCTACTGATATCACAACATATTTAAGGCATATTAACTTAGGAAACCTATAAACAACTCTTATGGTTACCCGTTACGCTTCTTACGCGTTCAGTTCGGTTTATGTAACTAGTTTGCATAAATTAGCCGAAACGGGTCGAACCTTATCATATTTATCTCAAAATCCAGAATGTGTTTAGTTTACCCATATTATACAAGTCTTCAAACTTTTCGGGTCTAAATCACATTCTATTCCGATCTTCGCTTAATCATGCGTTCGGACCGTATCTTCCTTTAAAACTAACCGGTCTAAGTTTAGGCTTAATTAAAGACCCATTAGGATTCTAATAGGTTATTATAAACCTTCGTTCCAGAATAGGAGACCCGGTAAAAGCTATGTGCACTTGCTTGTTGTGATTATTACTTGCAAAGGTAAATACTTTTAACTTATTTTCCCTTATACGGGCTTGGGGTACGGTATATAAAATACCGCTTGGTCGGGCATTGAATCTTTAATCGTATGATGGTTAATTTATTGAAATGACCCGTTTGAATTGTTTTGTTTGCTTAAAGCCTTTGGGGGGTTAATGACCATGTCCCGGATATCCTTGGCATCATTTTACGAAATGGCCACGACCTGAGTACACGGGTGTAGGCGTACACCCGTTAGTACATATATAAATAATAAGGTATAACCGCCGGTTTCGGGAATAACCCGCCGCGGGACTATATCATGTGGTGTGTCTATTAAGCTCTAACCCGGTGTCAACCCGGGCTACTGAACGCATAAGGAACATGTAATTCTTTTACAAGTATTATATTCAAATAATTATCCCAAGTTATAAAAGTTTGTGCCACGTGCATTCAAATCAATTTTATTAAACCTTTTAAAAAATGAGTCAGTTAATTGTATTTACCAGTGTAAACTGACGTATTTTCCCAAAAAGGTTAAGTGCAGGTACTACTCGAAATAGGCTGGCTTTCTCCTAGCATCCACAATAAGTCTCGCAAGCTTGGATAACATAAAACTGTTGAACAATGTTTCCTTTTTATTTGATCCGCCTGTGGATCAGTTTCAACTATTTGTGATACTTAAATATTACAATTTGTTTGGTTGAAATGAATCTATCTTTTGCTTCCGCTGTGCATTTAAATATTGTGTTGTTTGACTATGATGATATCAACTACGTCACGATACTCCCCACCGGGCCCACCGGTAATACGTGGAAATATCGGGGTGTGACAGATGAAATGGAGGTTGAGGAAGTTGGAGAGGGTGGTGGTGCATGTGCTGATGGTGGTGATGGTGGCGATGGTGGTCGTGATGTAGATATTGACGTTGAGGTAGAATCAAGTGAGGCTACTCCCCACCATACCATTTACACCAGGGTTTTCCGGGGCTCTGGAGAAGGTGGCGCTTCTGGGACTCATCATGTTCCAGAGTACGAGCATGTTCAGGGTGGGTCTTGGGATACCCACAATCCTGCTTGTGCTGATCTCCCGCATGCCCCCCGATGGAACTTGACTCAAGGTTCTTGGATGACCGAGCTCGCTAACTGCCATGAGTTCTTTTCTCTTTCCTTCCCCCTTGCTGAAAGATTGTTTCAAAAGAAACACAATCGGATGGATCTCTAGGATGATCACATCCATGTTGGGGTCAACTTTTTTGCTACCTCCCATGAGATTGCGCGGGAATGGCACTTAATGGGGGAGGACACGTTGGAATTTGAGGCTGCTAAGAAGGCGTTTGCTGAAGATAGGGAAAAATTCAATGCTGAGAAGAAGGGTTTGGCATGGAGGGTTGCTGATGCAGAGGAGAAGCTTGCCAAGGAAAAGCAGTTGAACGCTAACAAGCAGAAAGACTGGGAAGCTGCTTGTGAACGAACAAAAAAGGAGATGCAAACCCAGCGCGATACCATTGTTAGGTTGTCGGGAGAGAAGAGTAAGATAAGTGATGAAGCTAAGGAGGAGCGTGCTGCGCACCAGAAAAGAGAGCAGGAATACATCCAACGCATAGCCAAGTTGGGGAAGTTTGCTGCTGAGAGCAAAGTTTCTGAAATCTTGGTTGAGGAGATTTCTGCTGATTGCAAGTGGTTGCTTGCGCGTGCAGTGCCTTTAGTAATTTTCTTTGCGTTTGCTTTCTTTTAGTTGGTCGTTGTTGCTTCTCTCATGTTTCTATTACTTTCTACAGATTTCTGAACGTATCGCAGGGTTTGAGGAGCTTGCCAAGTACATGTATGAACTTGGTGAAGCCGCGTATGATCATGGGCTTAAGGAGGGTTATGCTGAAGGAAGATCAGCTGCTGAGGCGAAAGAAGCATTGAAGAGCTTTAACTTGTATAAAACTGACTGTGCTACCCGTTACGCTGAGAAGCGACAGGAGTTTGAGTCTCTTGAATTTGCTATCGCCAAGGCCGCTGGAAAATTGTCCCGAAAACCTGACGGAATTGCGTTGCTAAAGAGAGCTCTTGGCGATGAAGATCGTGAAGCCAGAGGTGCTGGTACTAGTCGTCAAGAATGAAGGTTTCTGGCCTGCGTGCCATGTGTAGGCTTGATAGCCTTGTATTCGTCCGACAATTCCCTTGAACAATTTACTTTGTGCTTTGTAAACAATTTTACTTTCTGTTGCTATGTTTATTGGTATTTTGATTCACTTAATATGTTTTATGCTAACTGTGGGTTTCTGGTTTTTATTTGTTGTGGATTTGTTATCGTTACAATATGTGCATGTGTAATTACTTTGATTAGGTATCACGAATGAATGATGGCTGAGATAGATTAGATTGTGTTGGTTATCCTAGCTATACACTATATTGTGTTATGCTTGGGAAACTCTACAACGTGTGTTCTATCGTTAAGCGCATAGTTTGATTCGTGTATACGAAGTGATCGTTTTACAGGTTATTGTGTTGACCCGGCTGTGTTCAGCTTTGGGGGTCTTACAATGTTCGTATTACCGTGTTTACGATGCTTTCGTGTGTAGATGGGCATGAAGTGGTATTTGGCATGATAGGCTTTGGTTGTGTTTTTTACCCGGCTGTGCACTTAGTTGTGACGAGCCTTGGAGGTCTACAACATTTCCTATGTCTGGGCCATTGATGTTTTCGTGTATGCCCGAAGTAATATATGCAGTTATAACAGAAATTCACACAAGATAAGATAGCCAACACTTCTTGTATTAGAGTTAACTGTGTTGGGCCGACGGCCATTCATTACAAAAGAAAATAAGACTTGTAACCGTCTACATATAACATTTTCTGAGTTGCTGGGCATTCTAAGTTCTGGGGACTTCTTTGTTTTCGAGTGTGCGTAGTTTGTACGCTCCTTTCCAGAGGACTTCATCTATGACATAAGGTCCCTCCCACTTGGGAGCTAGTTTTCCCGGTTTTTCGGCGTTGGACGCCGCGTTGTCTCTCAAGACATAGTCGCCGGGGTTGAAAGTGCAAATTCTGACCTTACTATTATAGTATTTTTCCAGCTTGCTTTTATATTTTGCCTCGTTGATTGCTGCCATTTCTCTTCTTTCTTCTAGAAGGTCTAGGTCCAACCTTCTTTCTTCGTCATTGTTAATCATATTCATGGAGAGCATCATTGGAGATGGCAGGCCAATCTCTGCCGGTATCACGGCTTCCGACCCATAGACTAGACTGAACGGTGTTTCCCCGTTGTTTGTCTTTGGCATAGTCCTATGGGCCCACAGTATGTTGGGCAACTCATCAACCCATCCTCTTCACTGCGTTCCCTACCGGGCCTTGATACCGTCCACGATACTTTTGTTCACTGTTTCGACCTGACCGTTTCCTTGCGGGTGTGCCACCGAAGAAAAGGTGTGTTCTATGTTCAGCTCCTTGAACCAATTTTGGAGATCTTCAGCAGCGAAATTTGTTCCGTTATCGGTTATGATTCTCAGAGGCAGTCCGAACCGACAAATTATTTGTTCCCAGATAAACCTTCGTACCACAGTAGATGCGGTTGATGCTAGCACCTTCGCTTCTACCCATTTTGTGAAGTAGTCTACTGCGACTATGATGAACTTCACTGCTCCTGGAGCTTCTGGAAAAGGACCAACCATGTCTATACCCCAGTGCTGGAACGGCCATGCCGTTGTTACAGGGACCAACTCGTTTTTTGGGTGTGTTGTTTTCGGGGCATGCCTCTGACAACCACTACATTTTCTCAGGACTTTGACTGCCTCCAGGTGCATCCCTGGCCAGTAGTATCTCGCGTTCATTACTTTTGCTACCACCATTCTTGGGCCGGCATGGAAGCCGAAGATACCCTCATGTACTTCGCGGATCAAGTAATTTGCGTCTTCTGGGTCTACACATCTTAGCAACGGTCCGAAGTATGATTTCCTGTATAAAATGCCATCAACCATCTGGTAATGTTCGGACTTGTATTGTATTTTTCGTGCTTCGGCTTTGCTTTCAGGTAGTATTCCAGACTGGAGATACATGATAATCGGAGTCATCTAGGACGTTGCTCCCAGTTGAATGACGCGCACTTGCCATAGCGGTACTGATGGATTGCTTAGAACTTCAATGCGCACGTCCTTGGCCAGGTGCTGGAAGCTGGTGGACGCGAGTTTGCTCAGTGCATCTGCTGGTTTATTCTCGCTCCTGTTAATGTGGTGCACCTTGTAGGAATTGAAGTTCTGTAGCAATGTTTTTGCTTGGTCTAGGTATAGTGCCATCACATCCCCTTTGGCGTCGTACTGGCCATTTATCTGCCCTGCTACGAGCATGGAGTCCACATGCGCCTCTATGTGTTTGACTCCTATCTTGATTGCTAATCTTAAACCAGCAATAAAAGCTTCATATTCGGCCTCATTATTTGTGCTCTTGAAGTCTAACCGGATGGCGTATGTGAACTCATGTTTTTCTGGACTTACCAATCTAAGTCCTGCGCCTCGCCATCCTCGTTAGACGCACCATCTGTATACAGTAACCATGGTTCTTCCAAATGTTGCCTTTCAGCTCTTTCCATTGCCTTGCACTATCTGTCTTTGTCATCTGGCACCTCTGTTAGGAAATCTGCCAATACCTGACCCTTGATTGCTGGCCTTGGCCTAAAAACCATGTTGTGGCCTCCCAGTTCTATGGCCCATTTTGCCAATCTTCTGGATATCTCAGGTCTTGCGAGGATGTTGTCGATGTTGTAATTCGTTAAGACATGAATGACGTGGTTGGCAAAGTACCTGTGCAATTGTCTTGACGCGTGAATCAATGCGAGGACCAGCTTCTGCATTATGGCATACCTCGTTTCTGGGTCGTTCAGGGTACGGGACACGTAGTACACCGGCGTTTATTTGCCTTGTCGATCTACGAGTAGAACTACTCCTACTGCTTTTTCTGATGCTGATAGGTACATGACTAGCGGTTCGCCTTTCATTGGTGCGGTCAGCGTTGGTAAACGTATGAGGCAGTCTTTCATTTCTCGAAATGCGTGCTCGGCTTCGGGCGTCCATTGGAACTGATTCTTCTTCACACAGTTGCGGAGTGTTTTGATAAATGGGAAAGATTTCGCTGCATGATTGGCGAGGAAACGGTTGAGGGCTGCTAACCGTCCGGCCAACTTCTGCATTTCCTTTATCGTTGACAGTGAAGGCATCCGTTCTATCGCTTGAAATTTTTTCGGATTGACCTTGAACCCGTCCTTTGTGACGATGAAGCCTAAGAACTTTCCTTCTTCTATTCCGAAGGTACATTTTGCTGGGTTCAGTTTAATGTTCACTTCGCGCAATGTGTCGAACGTTTTTTGGATGTTCACCAACATCATACTCTCTTCTTTGCTCATGATGACCAGGTCATCCATGTATACCTCGATGTATTTGCCGATTGCATCGCTGAATGTTTCTTCATTAATCTCTGATAAGTTTCTCCTGCATTCTTTAGTCCAAAGGGCATTTTTGTATAGCAATACAACTCTGTTGGCGTGCGAAATGCAGTCTTATCTTCATCTTGGATGGCCATCTGCACCTGATGGTATCCTTTATAACAATCAAGGAAGCACTTCCATCTGAACGACGCCAATGAATCGATTTTCTCATCAATTTCTGGTAAAGCATAACAGTCACGCGGGCATGCTTTGTTTAAATCTTTATAACCCACGCACATTCGCCAACCACCATTTCCTTTAGGGACCATCACTGGGCTGGCTACCCAGGTTTGGTAACGAACTTCTCTGATGATACCAGCGTTTAGCAATTCGGTGATTTGTTCTTGCATGGCATCGTGCTTTATGTCTCCCAGATGACGTTTTGTATGTACCACCGGTTTAGCGTTTTCAGAAACATTCAGTCTGTGCTCTGCTATGTGCCGTGGAACACCAACCATATCAGTCGGTGTCCAGGCGAACACGTCCATGTTCTCAAATAACAACTTCTTTAGCGCCGCTCGCGCGAGATCTGAAATTGTTGGGCCCAGAGTGACAGTTTGTTCTGGATATTTGTTGTTCAGTATCCATTTTTCGGCTTTTGCGCGCGGTGTGGATTTGCTTGCTTTTGCCGGTCTGATTTCATCAGTTGCGAGGACCTCCTTGCTTGCGTAAATTATTGCTATCCCTGTCTCTGTTGGGAACCCAACGGCTGAATGTGGCCCTGAACAAATCATACTGAAGTCTCCTTGGGACTCTCTTCCCAAAAGGATGTCATGTCTTAAGTTTGCCGGTAACACCATGAATGTGACTTCTTCTGTTCTTGAGTTCCTCCCATCCGAGAGCAGCACCGGGAACGATATCTGACCAAGGGAAAAAACGGCTTCGTTACATAATTCAGTTAGTGGGTAATCCACTGGTTCTAGGCGCGCTTTATCCTCCTGGTCGAATTGATTAAAGCATTGTTCGTAGATGATATCTGCGGTGCTCCCTGGATCAATGAAAATGTAGTCAGTCTGGTAATGACCGATCATGCCAGAAATGACTATGGATCTTCACTCTCTTGGGCCCCCTCTTACCACAGGGAAAACGACTTGTTTTTCACACCAGGAATCGTCTTGGGCGCGCTTGTTATAGTTCTTTCGTGACCTTCGTGGACCCCCTTGGATCATGTGAGTTTCTGGCTTCCGAAGCTTTTTGTTGTTTGGGCCTTCTTTGTAACACCCCGTGTTTCGAAAGTCAAAGTCAAAGTCAAGATTGAAGTCAAAGGAAGACCAGATTGCTAATTGCGATCTGTTACTCCTTGCTCAATTCCTGTTTTGACTTCTTTGACTTGTAATTAGTCAAATTTTATTATCGCTTTAGTTGTATTATGTGGAGTATCTATTAATAATCGCATAGTAATCGCTATTTATCGCTATTAATCGCATGTTTTATCGCTTTATCGCTATCGCAATCGCACTCGCAACTCGAATTACGCGCTCTGGGTATTGTTATATGTGTGTGTGTGCCTTATGTGTTACTTGTGCATGTTTATTTTTGTTTATGTTGTGTGATTAATCAAAACGCAATCAAAAACGCAATCACAATCGAATTGCAAACGCTAAACGAATAAGAAATAAGGATGATTGTATGTTGGTATAGTAGTTGGGATTAAAAGTAGTTTGACTAGGAAACTCTATCGCATCGCAACGCTCGCAATCGCCATCGAAACGACAAAACTCGTCGCACCGAACACTTGAATCGAGTGGCTAATCAACCAAGTGACCAACCGATCGACCAGCCATTCGATCGGGCTGCCACCCGATCGATCAGCCCCTCTCCTCCCCTTTCCTTTTTGGGAAACCCTATAAATACCCTTGTCAACATCACAACTTACCACTTTTGCACTCTCCTATCAGACCAGCGCTCCAATCTCACCTTTTCTTCGATTTCTCGTGATTCAGGTAAGATCTCAACCTAAATCTTGTACGTTCTTAATCTACACGCACTCCTACACCTTTCTATCTTTTGAATCTTAACTTTTAACCGTGAAATCACTAGATTTGAGGTGTTCTAGGATGATATCATCATGTTGTTCTTATGAACTTCATGTTTTGGCATCAATCCACCAAGAACAACTTAGATCTGAACAATTTCCACACAAATAAATAAAGATCTTGCATAGATCTAAACACATTCATGGTGAAAAAGGATTGAAAGATGGTTTCTAACTTTCTTTCAACTCTTTTACACTCAGTGCACTCAAAACCGATAGAATCGGAGCTTGTCCTGACCTTCTACTCATTCTTGTGGTTGTGTTCGTTCAAGATCTGGATTCTATCCACGAGATTATCGATTTCGGGTTGAACATGGAACGCCGTCTCGAACAGTTAACTGGTCGGATTGGGGTGATTCCTGTCCGATCAGGTTACTAAGTCGTGAAGAGGTTTCTGTTGTTAATACGTTATCAAATCATCTCGATAAAATGACAAACTATCAAAATGACCAAGGAAGAAGACGACCAGGTCTACCAGGTTGGAGTGTCGCCCGATCGGACTACTGTCCGATCTGATTGTTACCCGATTGGGTTGCCATCCGATCGGCTTGCACCTTGGCCCCACACTTAACATCTATTTCAAATATTTGAAGTTGTGAACATTGAACGAACTACTGTCCGATCGGATTGTCACTCGGCCATGTAATGTTCTGACTTCAACACTTAAACAATTTTCAACATGTTCAATGCAAAAGGGTTGCCACCCGATCGGACTACCATCCGATCGAGTGACAAACTGCTGTGAAGATTGCTCTCACTGAAGTGTCCAACCAATCGGTTCGTCGTCCGATCGAACGGTCATTCGATCGATCGACCTGAAAGGTAGAGATACTTCTATGTTTTCAAAATGCTACAACGAAAACTTCAAAAGACAAGCCATCATACAACAACACATCTTTCCCAAGCGAAGAAACAATCCACTCGAAAGGTCACCCGATCGGATGACCATCCGAGCGGATTGTCACCCGATCGACCGGCTACCCGATCGGATTGCTGTTCGAACCACTAACACTCTGTTTCGTTTTACGCGCCGCTTATCGTTATGCTATCGTCCTGATCAGGCTAATTTCCGCTCTAAGCGCTCCCTTCAATCCATCCATCGCTGTGAGTATACTCGATCCCTTTTTGCTTTACACACTTTTGGGTGTTACATACGTTACCTATACAAAATCACATCGAACACACTACGCAATACTTTAAACCCTAACCGATTACCGCATGTTATACGTGACTTAATGAATACTTGTTTGTAATGTTTACACATGGAATGTTGTCTACCTGCCTTAGCAACGATAATACTATTAGTTTGGACTCAGCACCTGTTAACTCAAGGGTTGTTAAGGACAATTAGTTACATGGCTCACAGTGGTGAGTGTGTATCGCGAACTGCCTTGGGCAGTCAACCCGCAGTCATTGGTATCGATAGGTTCATGTCGATAACTAACATGCCTCATTTTACACTGTGTACGTGCTGGTTATGCGTAACGATTTCAAACTCTATTATATCTATTAAACTTGTATGCTCACCTTTACATTATGTGTATTGACTTTTACTTTAACGTATGTGACAGGTGCTTATGTCACGGCCCCAGCCCCGGTTTGACCCGGTCAGGAGCCGCGGGACAGGAACCCGTGTTATTTAAATGATGCGACAGCGGAAGATTTAAACAGGATCTTTTAAAACTTGAAAATGCCCGATTATTTTATTTCATAATTCGGGATAAACCCCGTAATTTACAATAGAGGAATTTTTACTAGGAAATTCCCTGATTTATAAAATATGTTTATTTATTTTAACTGGGCCACCTCTTCAAGGTTGTTAGTGCTCCGTAGCACGTTTTCCTTGGTTTACAGCAGGTCGCCTGAAACATGTTTTAAAAATCTTGAGTTAAATGCTTGGTTGGTCCCTGTGGTTTGCAAAAATTGCAGATGTGGTCCCAATGGTTTACTAATTACACGCGTGGTCCCTGTGGTTTTCAAAAATGCACTCGGTTGGTCCCTAGCCCTAACATCAGTTAAATTTCTCAGTTTAGTCCATGTTAAATGACCAAAATACCCTTGCCTATATTAATAAATTCAAGTGAGCCCTGTCTCATTCATCAGACCTTGAACCCCAATAACCACCGCCCACCACCACCACCTTCCCTCCTCCACCCTATTAATTTCCGGCGATCTCCGGCAACCGGTTCCTCCGGCGAACCCCCATAACCACCGTCCTCCTCTTTCTCTCACACATACACACCCCTGAAGCCTTACATCACTTCATCACCATCTTCATCTGGAAGAATAACCCGTCCCAACTGCCCAAGCTCAATCTCTGGCTGCGAATTACCCCTCTGAAGCTACGATTCCCAGTAGTAAGAGTTCCCACAAGCAATCGAAAGCTGTTAAAGGTAGAAGCCCCCTATCTAATTTGAGCGTCAACACAGTAATTCCAGATGTGGCGAAGTCTAACCCTGTGGAGAAGCCGAGAAGCCAATTGCTGGTGGCTCAGAGGTCTCACAAGAACCACCGAGTGCTACGGTGCCTATGGATGTCGAATCGATGTCTGCGGATGTTCAGACGGTGGTTGGTGACTCGGTCTCGTTCGATGATGCACTTCTGGCCATTAACCAAGGTAAGACTCAGGTTGTTAACCCTGTATCCCTTTCTAAATCCCCCTGTTCTCTGAATACGTGCGAGCGACACGAGTGACGCAGCAGCATCTGATCGATCGTCTAACGTCCCTGTATACAAAATTGCAATCTGTTCCCAAATTAAGCACAAAATCGGCTCGTTCGCAGCTTTTCGGTTTTGGATTTGAGTTTTGAAGTGGGTTTTTTTAGAGAGAGAAAGTGTTGAGAGAGGAGAGAGAGAGTAAGGTGGTGGTGGCGGTGTGGTTAGGTGGTGGTGGCAACGCAGGTGTGTGGTAGTGTGCGGCAGTGGTGGTGAGAATAAAGAACTAGAGAGAGAGAGCTAAGGGAGAGAGAAAAAGAGAGTTAGAGAGAGGTGAGAGATTGATCTGATTATGTATTTTTATGTATTTGTTAATAAGCAAGGGTATTTTGGTCATTTAACATGGACTTAACTGGGAAATTTAACTGATGTTAGGGCTAGGGACCAACCGAGTGCATTTTTGAAAACCACAGGGACCACGCGTGTAATTAGTAAACCATTGGGACCACATCTGCAATTTTTGCAAACCACAGGGACCAACCAAGCATTTAACTCAAAAATCTTTTATCAGCGGGGAAATGCTGGCGAGTCACTCAATTTGATAAAATGACACATAGTTATAAATTACAGCATAAGAGCGATTACAATGGCTTCTATCTTATTTTTATCTGGCGCCGTGTCACCTGGTGACGATGGTCATACCACTATTGGGTCTTTCCCCAAGTAGTGATGATTATCACTGTTAGGATTTATTAGCCTAACCGTGAGAAATTAGTAATGTGCACAATACCCCAATTAGCCAGTGATTCAAGATAACCATAACTTAATCCCTGTAATTATAACATTTGAAAATGCTAGGAGTATTGTAAAATACTTTTGATAAAAGAGAATGACTCACATTGCAGATTTATACGGGCAGAGTTTAGCCTACTGATTAGCCTTGTAACCTAATTTAAATAACAATGCATACGAACTAGGTCAGTAACTAATACAGCATTTACGATAACTCACGAGATAAAAACCCTCACAACGAATGACAAAGTGCTATACTTAAACATCCGTCGAATTCACGACTAATGACAAAGTATGGCCCTAATGTGGGCCGCACTTAAACATCCATTGGATAGTTTTCAATCGATCGAACATTGAATCGTAGTAGCGATCGAGTTAATATCCTGTATCGTAGCAGCGCCTCGCTATATTAATTGAAATTTCGACTTTGTGCAGTGTGCTTTTGTTTTTGTGAAATGGTTTCGACACCATTGAACTGCTCCTGATCAAATCTATTTATAGGTGAAATATGGGTCTCACGCGGCCCGCGTGAGCCTACCCTTGATCTTTACGCGGCCCGCGAGGGCAACCTAATCATAGACTAGGGTAGCGTGTCACACCTAGGGCTGCCACGTGTGTGACGCGTGGCCCGGCATGCTTATCTGGTCAACTTAGGTTTGACGCGGCCCGCGTAAGGTCTGCCAATCCTTTACGCGGCCCGCCTGAAGACCAAGAATCTTGATTTCTTGATTTTTGATATGGATTAGGGTTTCAGGGGTCCGGTTTCATACTTACGGGTAAATTTTATGACATTTTTGAGAGTCCTTACATCCTCCCAACCTTATTAAAATCTCGTCCTCGAGATTTATTGAAATAAGTGAGGATACTTTCGCTTCATCTCTGATTCCAGCTCCCAACTGCATTCGGGGTCCTCTTTTTGAATCCCATTTGACTTTGACTAGCACTAGTCGCTTGTGCTTGAGAAACTTAACCTTTCTGTCTTCTACTTGCAGTGGCTTTTCAACAAATTTTAGCTTTTCGTTTACCTCTACATCTTGAAGAGGTACTACCAAGGATTCATCAGATAGACATTTCTTGAGGTTGGATACATGAAATACGTCATGTACTCCAGCTAGCTCCTCTGGTAGTTGTAAGCGATAAGCAACTGGTCCGATACGTTGGATTACTGGGAATGGTCCTACGTATCTTGGATTTAACTTCCCTTTCTTACCGAATCGAACTACTCCTTTCCAAGGAGATACTTTCAAGAGTACTTTGTCTCCAACTTGAAATTCTAGTGACTTGCGTCGATTATCGGCATAACTCTTCTGGCGATCTCGAGCCGTTTTCAGTCTTTCCTTGATTTGAGTAATCTTATCGGTAGTTTCTTGCACGATTTCAGGACCTGATAATTGACTTTCTCCTATTTCTGCCCAGCAAACTGGAGTTCTGCATTTACGTCCGTATAGTGCTTCGAACGGGGTAGCTTCGATGCTTGAATGATAACTATTGTTATAGGAGAATTCAATTAAGGATAGGTGGTCATCCCAGTTTCCACCAAAATCTATTACACATGCCCTTAGCATGTCCTCCAGGGTTTGGATTGTCCTTTCACTTTGTCCATCTGTCTGAGGATGATATGCAGTACTTAGATTTAGTCGAGTTCCCATTGCTTCTTGGAAACTTGTCCAGAAGTGGGAAGTGAAACGACTATCCCTATCCGATACAATGGAGAGTGGAACTCCATGTAAGGATACGACTTCATCTATATATAACTTGGCTAACCTTTCCATGCTAAAGGTTTCTTTCATGGGTAGGAAATGAGCTGATTTGGTTAATCGATCCACAATTACCCAAATCGCATCATTACCTTTTCTGGTTTTGGGTAACTTAGTAACAAAATCCATGGTTATAAGTTCCCATTTCCATACAGGCATTTCTAGTTGTTGTAGTAGACCTGAAGGTTTCTGCTTTTCTGCCTTAACTTGTGAATAAGTAAGACATTTAGAAACATATTTAGCTATATCCTTTTTCATTCCTATCCACCAGAAATTATTTCTTAAATCTTGGTACATTTTATTGTTACCAGGATGCATGGTATACCTAGATTTATGGGCTTCCTCTAATACTTTATTTCTTAATTCTCCCTGTTTAGGTACCCAAATTCGTTTCTTATGAAATCTCCAAATTCCATCACTTCCTTGCTCTAATTCTTTTATTTGTCCCTTCATTCCTTCAGCATCATCCTTGATTGTTGTTTCTTGAATGCTTTTCAGTTGTTCTATTAAATCTAATTGAAGATTTAATCTAAGAGCACGAACCCGTCGTTGTTTCTCATGATACTTACGACTTAAAGCATCAGCAACTACGTCTGTTTTTCCTTCGTGATATTGAATATCACAGTCGTAGTCACTTAGGATTTCCATCCATCTCCTTTGTCTCATGTTTAATTCTTTTTGCCCAAATATGTATCTTAAGCTTTTATGATCAGTATAGGCAGTAAACTTACTTCCATACAAATAATGTCTCCAAATCTTAAGGGCAAAAATTATGGCTCCTAATTCTAAGTCATGAGTTGTATAGTTTTCTTCGTGCTTTTTCAATTGCCTTGATGCATACGCAATTACCTTCTTGCGTTGCATAAGTACACATCCTAATCCTAGTTTTGAAGCATCACAATATACTTCAAAATCTTCTGTTCCTTCTGGTAATGCTAAAATTGGAGCATTTGTTAACTTATGCTTTAAAATCTTAAAAGCTTCTTCTTGTTTAGGTCCCCATTCAAACTTAACTGCTTTACAGGTTAGCTTAGTTAATGGTACAACTATCTTGGAAAAATCCTTAATAAACCGTCTATAATATCTGGCTAAACCTATAAAACTTCTAATTTCCATGGCTGATTGCGGAACTTTCCATTTGGTGATCGCTTCTATCTTAGCAGGATCTACGTGAATTCCTTCGTGATTTACCATGTGACCTAAAAATTGCACTTCTTGCAGCCAGAATTCACACTTCAAGAATTTGGCGTAAATCTTTTTTTTTCTTAACAAAGTTAAGAGTGCATGCAAGTGTTCACAATGCTCCTCCTGGCTTTTGTAGTAAAGAAGTATATCGTCGATGAAGACAATTACGAATTTATCCAAGTACGGTTTACAAATTCTATTCATCATGTCCATAAATGCTGCAGGAGCATTTATTAACCCGAAGGGCATGACTGTAAACTCGTAATGACCATACCTAGTTCTGAAAGCAGTTTTAGGTATGTCTTCTTCTTGTACCTTCAATTGATGATATTCGGAGCGTAAATCTATCTTATAAAAATATCTAGCTCCCTGAAGTTGATCAAAAAGATCATCAATCCTAGGTAATGGGTATCGATTCTTAATTGTAACCTTATTCAATTTAATCGATACACATTCGCATCGAACCATCTTTCTTCTTTACAAACAATACTGGAGCTCCCCACGGGGATGAACTAGGTTGTATGAATCCTTTACTTAACAATTCATCTAATTGTTTCTTTAATTCTAACATTTCGGTGGGTGCTAACCGATAAGGTGCTTTGGCTATCGGTGTAGTTCCAGGAATTAGATGAATTCTAAATTCTACTTCCCTATCAGGTGGTAATCCAGTTAGTTCTTCTGGGAATACCTCTGGGTATTCTGATACTACTGGAATTTCTTTGAGTTCCTTACCCTTAGTGTTAATGATTACTGAAATCATATACACTATTCCTTGCTTTCGTTCATAACTAGCAACTTTCATTACTGAAATGAACTTTATTGGTTTATGTGGCTTATATCCTTTAATCACCACTAATTAGCCTGTGGGTGTATGTATTTCGATGGAATTCTTATCACAAAGAATTCGAGCATGGTTAGCTACTAACCAATCCATTCCAAATACAATATCGAATCCGGCTAAATTCATAGGTAATAGGTTTGCAGAAAATTTATGGCCTACAAGTTCTATCTTTCCTTCCCACAAAACCTTATCTATGTTAACAGAATTCTCATCTGCCGTTTCTACTGTGAAAATCTGCCTAAGGTTGCTTAAAGGTAAATTAAGAGCTTGGCAAAATGAAGTATTTATAAAACTTTGGTTTGCACCAGAGTCAAATAATACTTTTGCATAAACGTCGTGAACTAGGAACGTACCAGCTATCATGTCAGGAATTAGTTCTGCTTCCTGAGTAGTCAACTGGAAGGCTCTTGCGTTCTTCTTGGTAGCTCCTTCTGCAGGTTTGGTTTTGTTGTCAGCTGATTTGACCAATTTTGGGCAGTCTGGCCTAAAATGTCCAGCTTCTCCACAGTTGTAGCAAACTGTTGCTTTCTTCTTCCTGCAATCTTCTTCTTGATGCCCCGGGATTTTGCAGAAATTGCAATATCCTTTGCATCTTCCAAAATGCTTCCTTTTGCATGTATTGCAAAATGGAACAGTGGAAGATTGCCCGGTTCCCTTTTTCTTGAAATTGCTACGATTACCCATACGGAATCCTTGGGTAATCTTTTGGACCACTTCCTTTTTCCGGGTTTCTTCTCTTGTACGTACCAGTCTGTCAGTGAGGGTGTTAGCTAATTCCACAGCATCGTCAATAGTGCGTGGTCTCGCAGCTTTGACGATATCTCGAATTTCGCCAATCAATCCCCAAATATAGCGGGAAATAAGTACCGGTTCTGGCGAAGCCAGGGTTGGTACCATTCTCGCATACTCGAAGAATGTCGAAGTATACCCTCGACAATCTACATCAACCATCCGGTGGTTTAGAAACTTATTTGCCATTTGTTCTTTTTCATACTCGGGACAGAATTTTCTTTCCACTAATTGCTTAAATTCTTCCCAATTCATGGCATAGGCCATATTTCTTCCTTTGGCTTGAAGTACCGTATTCCACCATTCTAGCGCCCCTTCTTTAAACAGATGTGATGCGTACATGACCTTGTCTTCCTCGACACATTTACTTATCATAATTACTGCTTCAGTTTTCTCCAACCAACGCAATGTCGCTGTTGCACCTTCATTGCCTGCAAATTCAGCTGGTTTACAGGCAAGAAACTCCTTATAAGTGCAACCAGGCGTTGCAGCTTTCATTTTCTTATGGAGCGGGGCTTGCATTCCATCGTTGTTGTTATTAGTATGGTTGCTTCCTCTGTTTACACTATTACTGAAATTGTCACCGTGTGTGCGTTTGCTAGGAATAATTTGTTGAGGTTCAACTGGATTTCGAGCAGCAGCAAGTATTGCTGGAATAGCATTGGCTATTCCCTGAGCAACGGTATTCTCGATATCTTGCCTATTCAGAAATTGATCTTCATTGTTATGCTCAGATTGATTAACTTCATTATCGGGTTCATTACTAGCGTGTGCCATCTGGTAATTAATTTATATAAGTAATTAGTATAAAATAATTAATAACCAAACATAACAAATAATTACACATAATCACGTAAACAAATATAGTCAAAATTGTCGATCTTTCGACTGTCGATATTTTATATATATTAGGCATCCGTACAAACTTGGTTATCTTACAAAGTTTTATTTTTAGGTTATTTTACAAAGTTATATTTTTATTACTATTATTATTATACCATAGCTTCATAACTACACTATCTCCCGTCAGCTGGCACCTTAGAAGCGACGTTCCCTTTCGTCGTACTTCCAGAAGATTTGTTCTCCTACCCCCTGACGTGTTTGTCGTGGTACACACAAATTTAATCCCAATAACAACTATAGATAGTGGTAAATGGGTATCGAACTCAGGGAGTATGTGAAAAATATGTCGATTATATAGCTTTGCACTTAAACTAAAATTAACCTAATTTGTAGAAAGTAAATATCAATAATTTGGATTGTTTGATTTTAAAACTAAATTAACTAAATAACTTCAAATCAAAGGTTGGTTGTAAAGCAGATTAGGAAAACAATGACCATCTTAGGATTCAGTTTCTTTTAACAATTGTGTGAAATTCCAACTAGAAAGAGTTACATAGACATAACTCGTGCATAGATAATCGAAGTGATAAAAGGGAACAAAGTACTCGGATTATATAAACGCGAGGTTGTTTCCCGATGATCAATTAATCAATAACCAACCCTAACCCTTCCCGTGATATCTCGATTGCCAACGGCACCAAGAACGTACGATTGAGACTAGAAATTGTACTATCAATTAACAAGCTACAAACAATTATGCATACACCATGATAATCAAGCAAACACAAGTTATCATTCTAGACATAATGGAATAAACACACAAAAGTTTAGAGAAACCTTCACCTAAGATGACCACCACAAGATTAGCCGGACATTGGTTGGTGAATCATTGTAGCAATAAGTTTAATGTTCATACGAATCGAAAACACAAATTAATTGTTTAGAAATGTTTAGAACCAAGCAAGAACAGGCAAAATCGCCCCCTACTTGCCAAGAAACTGTCCAATGATGAGATAATCCCAAAAGACACCCACAAACTGATTTAATGAGGGCAGTTACGTTTTCTGCGCAGACTCCACCGTAATTTACGGTACCACCGTAAATTACGGTGGTCTTCAAAGTGTTACGGTATTGGAAGACTGTGTTACGGTGAAAATTATGGATGTTTCAGGGCCACCGTAAATTACGGTGGCCACCGTAATTTACGGTGGCACCCTGAATGTTGTGCTTTGCTTCTTCATTCGTTCCGCGCATGACCCGTTCATCTCCAAACCGTCCAAATCTGCATTTTATCCCTTTTAAGCTCCCGAACTACACCTGAAACATGAGCAACCGTAGTCATCTAATTCAAGATAATTACGCGATTAAGTGAAGGATAAATCCGTCTTTTAACATCATTAAGGGTTGTCCCATGGACCACCCGTCACATCCCCGCACTTAACCGTTGCTTGTCCCAAGCAACTCATCAAATCAATTTCAAAACAAACGATCAATGTAAACCAAGCATAAACATGTAGCCCTTTTACTAATCCCTTTTCAACACCCAAAATAACACACCCCTCGCTAAATCTCTCCTCTCGGTAACAAGTAGGCACTAGCAATATGAGCTAGACACACAAAGGCTAACGGGCGGTTGTACAACTATAGGCTTGTACCTAAATCAATTCTTCTCCTAAAATGTGTCAAACATGAATGCAAATCAAAGGGACTTTCAAGGTTGTAACGTGGCTAGGTATATGGGTAGGAAATGGAATATATATGAAGTAGCGAAAACTTAACCCGGTCTTTTTATTACATAATCAAATAAACAAACAACTACTAACTTAACTAATATATACAATACAACTAAACATCATTTCTTTTTCATTTTTCATTGCTTTTTCTCTTTTTTTTTCCTTTCTTTTTTCTGAATTTTTTTTTTAGAAAACAACCATACAACAAAGCATCAAACATATCTACATCAAACTACTAAAACTACTACTACTAACACTATAAGACCGGGTCAAGTTGGGTAAATTTTTTAGGTAACTAGCTAGGGGAAAACAAACAATAGGCTTTTAGGCACAAAATTGGGCAACTAAATGTCCAAACCCCCACCCCTCTCGCAACCATGCTCATATATATAACTTATGAGGTCCAACCCCCCAAATCCCACACTCACACACACTAAAAACGAGGCTACCTAGATGCCCTTATCCTTTTCACATTCATGTCCAACTAAAGATTCAAACCGTATCAAGGCACAAGTTCTAATGCACCCCCACCCGTAGCCACTCTCATCAAAGATAAGAATTATTTATTTACAAATGTGGCTTCAACTCTCACCAAGAATAAAAGGGTATCAAGGGTTGCCGGTGCATCAATTGGGGTTAATCTAGAGTGTTTAAATTCTCACATCGTTTCGCTTGATTAAAAAAAATTTCAAAAACTTCAAAATTTCCCCCCATCCCCACACTTAGGATACATTGACCCCAATGTATGGTTTTGGGAAGAGTTGATCGCTAAAACCCTTCAACATCAACAAAAGCTTTAAATCTCAAACCCCAATTTTTTTTTATTATCATAAAGCAAACGAACTAACTACCAATATTTCAAAGCTAAAGAACATAACAAGACTAAGGAAAGAGTACATTGACCTGGTGAAGTTTGCCACAACAGATGTTGTAGATAATCCGACTTCCTATCACCACCTTCACCCAAATATCCGCACATCTTCCCCACACTTGAATGTCGCCATGGCCCTGAAACATAGAAAGATAAAAACAACAAGATCAATATAAAACCCCGGGTTGCCTCCCGAGCAGCGCTAAGTTTCGAGTCTTCAGCCAGACCGTGCCACCACCATTTATGGTGGCTCAAAGAATCGGTTCCTATCACCTCCCCCACTGTAGCTTGTCATTGGGCAAAATGCATCCGTCTCATTTTGACTCGGTGGGTAATCAAATACACTCCTGCTTGAACCCATATGTGTTTCTTCACGGTCCGGTGGGTGCTTTTTTCTCATTCTTTGAAACACATTTTTCATACAATCACTAGACTCACCACCCTTCCTCTCAATGGACTCATAACTAATCACTCTAGTTTGAACATCAAAGTACAACCTACGGTTCTTTTCGGTCATGGTAATAATCTCGTCTCTACAATTAATTTGAGCATTTGCTGTGTATAGAAACGGTCGACCTAAGATTACCCTTTGTTGTGCTGCCATGTTGGTAGAAGCATAGTCCAGAACTAGAAAATCCACCGGGTATTCAAACTCTCCCAACTGAATCTTAACATTCCTAACCATTCCCCGTGGACGCCTCCAACTTCCATCCACCAAGCTCACCATGGTGTCTATACCTTCAAGCGGACCAAAGTCGTACATATCGTATAGATCGCTTGGTAGCACACTCATGCTTGCCCCGTAGTCCAACAATGCGTGAGGGATTTTTAATTTTCCCACATGGATAGGCACGATTGGCGCTTCATACTCTTTATCATTCTCGACTTCGGCATCTTTTTCCAAACCTGCATTCACTTGATACGAAGAAGTTAGCAATGTTTCATTAAATTTAGTATTTGGAACGGTGCTTACCACATTGATGTTAATGCTTTTTGTGTTCTTGGGATTTATCACCGTGTCACTTGGTAATTAACCTTTTGCTTTCTTCAATATCGCCACGTCACTCGCAAGTTGAGCCATTTGAGTGGTCAACGATTGGATAGCTTTGTCACGGATTTCATCTTTTTGCATACGAACCTCATCCAGTTGATTTCTTCGTTGCATCTCCATTTGCATACCTTTCAACATCTCCATGACCTCATTTCCACCCGAAGACCCCCTTGTTCTTGACCCGTTTGATATTGCTTTTGATACCCTTGGTTGTTCCCATCTCGATATCCACTTTGATTGTTGTAAGGTTGGCGCGAACCAAAGTTACCTTGGCTACCTTGAAAGTTCGGGTTAGCTTGATTTGAAGAGTTCCCATACCGAAAATTTGGGTGGTTCCTCAACCCGGGGTGGTAGGTATTAGAATTCATGTTGTTGTAATTTCTACCACCCCCTCCTTGACCTTGAACTGCATGAACTTCTTCATATTGCCCTTCCACCATTCCTTGGCAATTTTCAGCCGCATGACCTATTTCATTACACAACGCACAAACATCATAAATTTGGTTAGTAGTTTGAACATTACCATCATCTATTGTGTGCACTTGAGGTCGGGCAATGGCCGGTCGCGCTCTCCTCGATGCTTGAGCTTTTCTTTTTGATGTAATTGCGATGTTCTCCAAAAACTCCCAATCATCATTCTCGTAGTTTGTACCAAAAGTCCCACCGATAATGGACATTAAATCACGAGCATCTTCGGCACTCAACCCCTCGTGGAAGGCATTCATCAACTCCCAAAGTTCAATCCCATGGTGAGGGCAATTTTTAATCATCATATTGAAACGTTCAAATGCCTCACGGAACATTTCACCATGTTGTTGTTGAAAACTCCTCAACCCCTTCCTAGCATCGTTGGTCTTTTGAGCAGTGTAAAATTCGTCTAAGAAAATTTGTTGCATCTCCGCGCAAGTATAAATAGATGCTGAAGGCAAAGTGTTGAACCACTTCTTTGCCTTGTCCTCCAAAGAAAATTGAAATAGGACTAACTTGACATCATCAGCAGAAAAACCTTGACTCCCAAGAGTACTGCAAATTGAGTCATAGGCCTCCAAATGAAAATACGGTTC
This sequence comes from Helianthus tuberosus, assembly GCA_030545235.1. Taxonomy (NCBI): domain Eukaryota; kingdom Viridiplantae; phylum Streptophyta; class Magnoliopsida; order Asterales; family Asteraceae; genus Helianthus; species Helianthus tuberosus. The sequence continues at coordinate 120,662,550 of CM060433.1, forward strand.
CTCCGTTGCTAGACCTTTATATTTCGGCAAACTTTGCAAAGAATTTGTTCTAACTTCAAATGTCCTCCCTTGATCATTGTGAGGAATAACTACCGGTGAGGGATTTTGAGTGATTACCGGCCTAAAATGCGCTTCAATTCCTCTCGCATGTTCTCTAAGATGCCTTATTGGCACCCCCAACCTAACCCTTGGTCGAATAGGACCCATTGGCCTTTGCATAGGCCCTTGTGGTACATGTGGTTGAAATTGTTGTTATGGCATCGGTTGGTGTTGTATCGGCCTTTGGAATTGTGGTTGTACATTCTGTGGGCAAACTTGTTGCAATGGTATCGGGCGTTGCACTTGTAGCCCTTGTGGTCTTGGCCGAATATGTTGTGGTATGAGTTGTTGTTGTTGTGGCACTCCACCTACACTTGCCATCCCTTGAGATTGGCTTTGCACATAACCGAACTCTCCTTGATCACCATAACCCCCATAAGCATACCCGTCTTCATCATAGGCCTCAAAATCTTCGTATCCTTCCTCATATCCATCTCCCCCTATACCCGAAGTTTGCCCAAAGGGAAGAGTCGAGTATTGAAAGCCCGATTGGTTCGATGGTCTAAATGTTGAAGTTGCATGAACGACAGTTGAACCTTGAGGTATTGAATAATGTGACGATGATTGACCCGAAACTGGGAAGAAATGAGTGAGTGGTGGAATCGTAGTAGAAGGGCTAAAGGTAAGATTGGGTTCAACTTGAGTGGTGATCGGTTGTGTGGTGTTGGTTGGTGTAGTGTCATGAAGTGGAGTAGGAATTGTAGTGGAGTTTGGTATAGTGGTGTTTGGTGATGGTTGTGTGGAAGTAGGTATAAATGATGAGGTCGTTTGACCCGTTGTGGGTGGTAATTGAGATTCTTGCATGATGTTTCGTGGTGTAATGGGTGAAGTAGGTGAACCAATGATTCTGTTTTCTCTTAGTAAAACTCTGTTTTGCCTTAGTGTTCTTTCGATTTCCAGATCAAATGACAATGGTGACAACTTGTGAGAGCCTCTAGTATGCATGCACATGTAGAACCTGCACACTAAACACACCAGCGTAAACCCGAAAATAACAAAGCAAAACTAACAAACTGACACACGTTGCGCACTACTCCCCGGCAACGGCGCCAAAATTTGACGTGTTTGTCGTGGTACACGCAAATTTAATCCCAATAACAACTATAGATAGTGGTAAATGGGTATCGAACTCAGGGAGTATGTGGAAAATATGTCGATTATATAGCTTTGCACTTAAACTAAAATTAACCTAATTTGCAGAAAGTAAATATCAATAATTTGGATTGTTTGATTTTAAAACTAAATTAACTAAATAACTTCAAATCAAAGGTTGGTTGTAAAGCAGATTAGGAAAACAATGACCATCTTAGGATTCAATTTCTTTTAACAATTGTGTGAAATTCCAACTAGAAAGAGTTACATAGACATAACTCGTGCATAAATAATCGAAGTGATAAAAGGGAACAAAGTACTCGGATTATATAAACGCGAGGTTGTTTCCCGATGATCAATTAATCAATAACCAACCCTAACCCTTCCCGTGATATCTCGATTGCCAACGGCACCAAGAACGTACGATTGAGACTAGAAATTGTACTATCAATTAACAAGCTACAAACAATTATGCATACACCATGATAATCAAGCAAACACAAGTTATCATTCTAGAAATAATGGAATAAACACACAAAAGTTTAGAGAAACCTTCACCTAAGATGATCACCACAAGATTAGCCGGACATTGTTTGGTGAATCATTGTAGCAATAAGTTTAATGTTCATACGAATCGAAAACACAAACTAATCGTTTAGAAATGTTTGGAACCAAGCAAGAACAGCCAAAATCGCCCCCTAGTTGCCAAGAAACTGTCCAATGATGAGATAATCCCAAAAGACACCCACAAACTGATTTAATGAGGGCAGTTACGTTTTCTGCGCAGACTTCACCGTAATTTACGCTACCACCGTAAATTACGGTGGTCAGTGTTACGGTATTGGAAGACTGTGTTACGGTGAAAATTATTGATGTTTCAGGGCCACCGTAAATTACGGTGGCCACCCTGAATGTTGTGCTTTGCTTCTTCATTCGTTCCACGCACGACCCGTTCATCTCCAAACCGTCCAAATCTGCATTTTATCCCTTTTAAGCTCCCGAACTGCACCTGAAACATGAGCAACCGTAGTTATCTAATTCAAGATAATTATGCGATTAAGTGAAGGATAAATCCGTCTTTTAACATCATTAAGGGTTGTCCCATGGACCACCCGTCACCTCTCGGATCCTATTCCCTGCATCTATCAGCTCCTCGCCAAAATGGCGGAGTTCAGCTAAGTTTTCATTACTCATTGGTGGGTTTGGTGCAGGTTCTGGGTCGAACTGAGGAAAAAAGGTATAAGGATTATTTAGGAGGTTTTGAAACTGCCAGTCATTGGTCCACCATTCATCCATTTCTCCTAGAGGTTGAGTATGGATCAAAGGGTCTGGGATGGCCGGTTCCAAGTTTACTGGAAGTTGGGTTTCAGCAGGATAAGGAAGAGATTTTCATTGATAGGCCTAAGGATATCACAATTTGCCAGTATGCGATCTAGTTCCTCCTGCAGTGGCAATTCCTCGTCTTGCTTAGAACTTTCCCCAATTTCTATTCCTACTTGTCTAAAACTTTCCCCAATCTCGATCCCTTTTCCTTTATCCATTGGATTTTCTATCTTGGGAACTTTCCTAGTTGCTGGTTTCCTTCTACGCACACGCCTCCAACCCACAAATCTTCTTCTTTTCTTTGGCTTTGATTTCTCCGGAGGTGGAGCTTGGAATTCCATAGGTTCCTCAACATCGGCCAAGTAACCAGTAAAGTCTCTGGAAACTTCCACATCAACAGGATAGAGATTGAGATTCTCAAGAGCTTCAGATAATTTATTCATGCTGTTTAGCATTTATGAAGAAACACATAAAATTTTAGGTTAAATTTTGAAAATTAATTTTCACAGAATCACAGAATGGAAAGCAGAAAATTTAATAAATATCTAACAAACCATTTTATTGAGATAACATATTTATTTTTAGTACAACTAAAATATTTAAAGTTTCTGGCTTGTAGGTGACATAGGTGCTAATACTGGTTTGGTGATTTAAACTATAAGTTAGCATTTACTGCTATAGTGGCTAACATATAGAGATTTTCCCATTGTTCATCTAACCCATCTTCCCATGGTGGTTTACTGACTATTTCCTAGGCTTCTTTATTACTTATCCCTTCTTTTGGTGGTGATTTCCTCATTTTCTCTTGACTTTTTTCTAATAATCAAACTTCTTTTATTAGGGGTAAGTGGTTTCTCATAATGTGCCTTACGAACAAATATTCCCTCCTCAGTATCTGCTGAGTATCTTGAGGAATTTGATTGGGATGAAGTTCCCTTATCTTTCGGTGAACTATCTAATTTAAGATAGAAATCTGACATTCTTTGCTTACCCATACTGTAACTAACAAGTAGTCAGTTAAAAACACATAATTACAAGATGATAATCAAGAAAATTAAGTATTTTAAATACTTAATAGGCTTAAATCAGTGGCTCTGATACCACCTTTTCCTGTCACGGCCCCAGCCCCGGTTTGACCCGGTCAGGAGCTGCGGGACAGGAACCCGTGGTATTTAAATGATGCGACAGCGGAAGATTTAAACAGGATCTTTTAAAACTTGAAAATGCCCGATTATTTTATTTCATAATTCGGGATAAACCCCGTAATTTACAATAGAGGAATTTTTACTAGGAAATTCCCTGATTTATAAAACATGTTTATTTATTTTAACTTAGCCACCTCTTCAAGCTTGTTAGTGCTCCGTAGCACATTTTCCTTGATTTACAGCAGGTCGCCTAAAACATGTTTTAAAAATCTTTTATCAACGGGGAAATGCTGGCGAGTCACTCAATTTGATAAAATGACACATAGTTATAAATTACAGCATAAGAGCGATTACAATGGCTTCTATCTTATTTTTATCTGGTGCCGTGTCACCTGGTGACGATGGTCATACCACTATTGGGTCTTTCCCCAAGTAGTGATGATTATCACTATTAGGATTTATTAGCCTAACCGTGAGAAATTAGTAATGTGCACAATACCCCAATTAGCCAGTGATTCAAGATAACCATGACTTAATCCCTGTAATTATAACATTTGAAAATGCTTGGAGTATTGTAAAATACTTTTGATAAAAGAGAATGACTTACATTGCAGATTTATACGGGCAGAGTTTAGCCTATTGATTAGCCTTGTAACCTAATTTAAATAACAATGCACACGAACTAGGTTAGTAACTAATACAGCATTTACGATAACTCACGAGATAAAAACCCTCACAACGAATGACAAAGTGCTATACTTAAACATCCGTCGAATTCACGACTAATGACAAAGTATGGCCCTAATGTGGGCAGCACTTAAACATCCATTGGATAGTTTTCAATCGATCGGACATTGAATCGTAGCAGCGATCGAGTTAATACCCTGTATCGTAGCAGCGCCTCGCTATATTAATTGAAATTTCGACTTTGTGCAGTGTGCTTTTGTTTTTGTGAAATGGTTTCGACACCATTGAACTGCTCCTGATCAAATCTATTTATAGGTGAAATATGGGTCTCACGCGGCCCGCGTGAGCCTACCCTTGATCTTTACGCGGCCCGCGAGGGCAACCTAATCGTAGACTAGGGCTAGCGTGTCACACCTAGGGCTGCCACGTGTGTGACGCGTGGCCCGGCATGCTTATCTGGTCAACTTAGGTTTGACGCAGCCCGCGTATGGTCTGCCAATCCTTTACGCGACCCGTCTGAAGACCAAGAATCTTGATTTCTTGATTTTTGATATGGATTAGGGTTTCAGGGGTCCGGTTTCATACTTATGGGTAAATTTTAGGACATTTTTTAGAGTCCTTATAGCTTAATATGCTTATTTGTTTAGCTTGCTGTGAAATCGAGGCTAGGAAAGACCTAGAACAATAAACAATCATCTGTAATAAAAATTTGAGTTGTCGGAACAGAACAATTTGACTAGATCTTGTCTTTAATAATTATGTTATCTTTTATGACATGGTATGGGACATGTTGCTTTAAATAATTGGTAATTATAGTTGTTATGGAAACTTCTGGACAATCTGTTTCGCTCAGTGCCACGCCCCGATGTTTCCGCCATCGGTTGGGGTGTGACATTCTTCCCTTCTTTGAATCTGGCGATTGTCACGCTTTCCCCCCTTTACCAGATGGGTGAGCCTTCCATCTTTCAAAGCTCTTTCTATCTCCTGCTTTAGGCTAAAACAGTCGTCGGTCAAGTGACCTGTATCTTTGTGGAATTCGCATAAAAGATTTGGGTCTTGGCCCCTTTTGTTTCGCATCTGTAAAGGGGGTTTGAACTGGTGGTTTTCAGTTGACAGGACCTCGGAAGGCGTCTTTGTCTGGGGTGTCCACTCCTTTTCCCTGTTCTCTCTCTTAACCTTTTTGCGATGACTGATCTGGTTGATTGTATTGCATGCATCTTCTCTTATCGGGCTTCTTTCTTTGTAGCCAGATGTTTTCCACGATTGGCCTTTGCATTTCTTGTTGCGCCGATCATTTTGGCTGTAATTGTATTGACGGCTGTCATCGCCAGTCAATTGTTTATCAGTGCGCGCAATCATCTTTGCTGCTTCGATGAAGGTGTCCCAATCTTTGGGGCCTCCATCTCTTCCTTTCAACCGCTTGATTAGGTCATCACACTTTACTGCCCTCATGAAGTGTGCGCGCATCATCTTTTCGCCTACATCTCCGATTTCCAGACATTCTTTGTTATATCTGGTAATGAAATCTTCTATGCTTTCATGATCTTTCCTCCATATATTTAAGCAATCTGCTGGATCTCTAGTGTGCCTTCGTTGTTGGGAGAAGTGCGGGAGGAACTTGTCTCGAAAATCGATCCATGATTTAATCCTTCCTGTTGGCATACTGTCAAACCAGACGCGCGTCGCGCCGACAATGGTTTGTGCGAAAAGATGACACCAAGTTGGTAATGTCCAACCACCTGTTAAACCTGCGCCGTTGAAGACTTGGAGGTGGTCGTCTGGATCTGTTAAGCCATTGTATTTGCCCACATTGTGTGGCAGTTTTATCTTATCGATATCGGCTGTTGCGATCTCTCTGATGAACTTAGACTTTTCAGCTATGCCTTCTGGGCGATAGCTCAACGAGTAGTCATGTTCTGCATTTGGATTGTACCCCGCGCGCTTGTGGGGTTTATACGCCTCGTTTTCTGGTGGTAGACTGCTAAATACCATGCTTTCTCTCTTGTACGTTGTGTCATCTTCTTCATTGTAGCTATCCCATTCGTCGTTTATGTTGCGTGGGCCTAAACGACTGTGCACTGCCTTCCTCTGCTGGTGGGTGTGTTGCACATAATTGCTTTCGGTTTCACCGTACGTGTCACGTGTATCATTCACACTTTGCCTTCTGATGTTGGGTGTTTTATCAGGTTGTTGGTTTCGCACATGCATCTGTTGAGGAATATGAGCATTTGGTGCTCTTTGTGGTGGAGTAACAAAAGCGGACTGATTTGCTTGCGCTTGGAGCAGAGCTTGCTGTGCGCTTAACTGCGCATAGACAAGGTTCAGAGATGCTGTCTGCTTGGCGTACCAGGAGGCCAGAGTTTCTCCTTCAGGGAACTGCATTTGACCCGATGGTGCTGAAGGACTAGCCCCATGGTTTGGTGTTGAAACTTCCGGAGGTTCTTGGTTAACTACCCCGAGTGGAGGTTGAAAAGTAGTTCCGTTTGTTCTTTGATGGATAACTCTGGAAGTGCTTCCAAAGATATCGGGTATCTCATTGTTTACTTGCCCTTCTCGGATAGTCTCGTTCCCTTCGAACCTTTGGACGTGAGCGGTGTCCGAACTCAGTTCAAAGGAAGAGATTTCTCCGTCCACGTGAGGTGAAGGGTTTCGTTCAGTCATTTAGAGAGCTTTTTGAATAAAAAGGAGATGAAAGTGGTTTGCAAAAAATGCGGTGGGCGCTGATGTGCGTGAAGTGTGTTATGGTTTTAATGTTTATTTTAAGCCCTTTTACACTTTTTAAGCCAAGTTTTAAATTTATAAAACACGATATTTACTAACACTAAACACACATATGGGCAAGTGCACCCATCGTGAGCGTAGTATAGTGTTGGTAAGATACCGAGGTCGTCCAAGGACACAAGAGCTTTTAGTACCGGTTTATCCCCAACGTCTAATCAAATCAAAAGTTTAGAAAAAGGTTTTAAACTAGAAAAATAAAAACTAACTAAAATGCTGAAAATAAAAGAAAAATAAAAACAGATAGACAAGATAAATCACTTGGCTCTGACTCGTGTATAGTGTAACCTTTGATTATTTCCGCTCTTTTGCACTTTTTAAGAGATTATCTTAGTTATTGTAGTAGGCCCCTCTTTTGAAGGTGACGTTACCCTCAACCCAGTAGTTTGAGTCAGCGAGGATACAATCCTAAAGGGTCGGATTATTGAAAGATAATTAATTAAGTTATTAATGCATATTATGGTAGGCCCCTCTTTTGAAGGTGACGTTACCCTCGGCTAAGTAGTCTGAGTCAGCAGGGATACAGTCCTAAGTAGTCGGGTTAAAGTATTAATAGTAGCTTACATATGAGGGGGTCAAAGAGTTTGGACCCCCGCCATCCAATACCGTTAAGTATTGAAGGAGGTCCTACTAAATTTGACCCAGGTCCTTGCAGGATCTATACACTGAACAAGGCAAGACTCTTACCAAACCGTTCTCTGAACCCCAGACCAGGTAGCCAACATACCTCCATATAGACCGTGGAGATATGAATGGTGAAAATCTTTTATTTTATATAGACAGTAAAATAATGCCAAGACACCACGGACAAACGATAAGGAAAAATCACCTTCAACATAAGAAACTAGTTATTAAAGTCATTAATACATAACCAAGTAAAAAGTGCGAAAAGATTAAAAATAAAAAGTATTACACTAGACACTTTGTCTTCACCAAGTGATGTAAGAGACTTAGGCAAACATGGCCTTGATTGTCAAGAACTCTTACGATCAATCTTGGATCCCGAGACGACTCACACACTCTATGATGGACGATGGGCAATGGATGATGGTGGTGGATGATGGTGTTATGGTGGTGGTGGGTGGTGGGTGAAGTGTGAGAGAGGTGATGTGCCAAGGGATGGTTTGCACTTGAGCCAAGCACTCCTATTTATAGGCTGAACAGAAGCTCGGGCACGGCCCCGTGTCCATTAGGCACGGCCCCGTGTCCATCCTTCATCTCTTTCTTCATTAATTGCAGTTTGTCTGCATTAGTTGACCACGCCCCCGTGTGCAGAAGCAAATTTGTACTATCGAGATTTCCCAGATTCTGTGAATCTTAGAGTTGACCACGGCCCCGTGTCCGCTGAGCACGACCCCGTGGTGGGCGATAGAAGCTTCTACAGCTTTGTCTTTTCTGCTGGCACTTGGGCACGCCCCCGTGTTCACTGAGCACGGGGCGTGTTCAGCCTTCTGTTTTCTTGTTTTGCTTGGGAAGATGCTGTCGTGGGGTCGGGCATATCACGTTTGTTCCTTTTCTTGTATTTATGTTAGATTTAGCTGTCTTTTTGCTTCTTTTGTTAATTTGAGCTCATTTAATCCTGAAAATACAAAAGGAAGACAAAAAGCACACTTTTTCCAACATTAGTACTAAAAAATGGTTAGTTTTATGCCACAATTGATATAATTTATATGTTGCATTTTGCACACATCATCGCCAATGATGAAACACTGGTTAACATCGATGGTCAACTAGCTGGATTGTCTCTTACGTGGGTTCAATCTCCTTCTCTACTCACTTGTGACTGGAATCTTGCAAAACAGCGAACCGTTAGCTCGTTAAGAGGGGAATATGGGGGTTTCCCTCTTAACCGGGCTCCGGCGTGAGAATAAGTACTGTTCTGAGGAATAAAGTATAACACCCCGTGTTTTCACAAGTCAAAGTCAAGGTCAAAATCAACGACCGGTTATACGGATTTGACTTGTAGAAATTTCTTTATTTTATTTCTATTATGTGGAGTAAGTGTCTATAAATGCAATAATCGACGTATGTTAATCGCTATCTAATCGAACTACGACTGTGAACTATAGGAAGTAACAATGCGATAAAGTTAATCAACTAATAATCAAGCTACGCTAATCAAACCGACACCGAATCGCAACTCGATCTATACTTGTTGGTTATTGTTATACGTGTGTGTGCTTTATGTGTTACTTGTGCATGTTTACTTATGTTATGTATGGTAATCAATCGAAACGTAATCGAACTCGAATGCAATCGAACTCAATTGAACTCGAACCCGAATCACAATCGAACGATGATAATTAGTGGAGAAGGGATAGTGCTCGATATGAATTAGTTGGGACTGAAAGTAATTTGACTAGGAAACCCTATCGTATCGAACCGCTCGCAATCGAAATCAAAACGCCAAAAATCGTCGCGTCGAACATTCAAACCAAGTGCCATCCGGCCGGATAGCCATCCGACCAGGGTGTCATCCGACCGGATAGCCATCCGGGCGATGTGTCATCCGATCGAATAACCCTTTCCACTTTTGGAATCCTATAAATACCCCTGTCATTATCATTCTTTCTACTTTTGGAAACCCTCTGTCCGAACAGCTCGTGCTCTCCACATTTTCTTCGATTTCTTTCGATCAAGGTAAGATCTCGTCCTAAATCTTGTACTTTCTTGATCTACACGCACTCCTACACCTTTCTATCTTTTAACCCTTAACTTTTAACCATGAAATCACTAGATTTCGGGTGTTCTAGGATGATGTCATCATGTGTTCTTCAAGAACTTCATATTTTGGCCTCAATCCACCAAGAACAACTTAGATCTAACCGATTTCCACAAAGATCTTGTAAAGATCTCGACACAAGAGTGGTGGAAAAGGATTGAAAGATGGTTTTTAACTTTCTTTCAACTCTTTTGCACTCAATGTACTCAAAGCCGATAGGATCCGACCCTGATCTAGTCTTCTACTCGATCGTAGTGTTGTACTAGCTCAAGATCCGGATTCTACCAACGAGACTACCGATTTCGGGTTAATCAAGAACAACCGTCTCGAGCCGGTAACCGGCCGGACTAGGGTGATTCCTGGTCGGGTTGGCCATCTGGGTCGAACTAGGGGTTCTGTTGGTTAAAACGTTGTCAAAGCGTCTCGACATAACGACAAACCATCAAAGCGACCAAGTGTAGAACGAGCGGAACAATCAGAACGGATTGCTGTCCGACCGGATTGCTGTCCGATCGAATAAGTCATCCGAACGGATTGCCATCCGAACGGATCACACTTGGGTCCCACTTTTAAACAACCTTATCTGAAGTTTGAGTATCGAACGAATTGCAATCCGATAGGACGACCATCTGACTGGATTACTCTTCGGACCGTGAGATACTAAGACTTTAAAGACTTAAACAATTTTCAATATGTTCATTAACAGGGTTGCCACCCGATCGGATGGACATCCGATCGAGTGACCCTTCTGTTTAGAGCTTACCTTCACTAAGTAATCTCACCACTAAGTTGTCGTCCGACCGGACCACCGTCCGACCGGATGACCATCCGAACGGATTGTCATACGCACGACCCACCATCCGATCGAACGACTTTATGGATAGAGATACTTCAATGCTTTCAAAATACTACAACGAAAACTTCAAAAGTCAAGCCATCATACACAAATACATTCTTCTTATAGGAAGAAACAATCCACTCGAATCGTCATCCGACCGGACAAGCTGTCCGACCGGATGACTACCCGAACGGATTGTTATCCGCACGGATTGCTGTCCGATCGGATTACCATCCGATCGAACCACTATCCGACCCATTTACACCTTACACCATTTGACGCGTAAAACGTCACTTATCGTTATGCTATCGAATCTATTCAGGCTAACCTTACTCGCTAAGCGCTCCCTTCAATCCATTAACCACTGTGAGTATACTCGATCCCTTTTTGCTTTATGCACTTTTAGGTGTTACATACGTTACAACTATTCAAATCACAATCGACACACTACTCAATACTATTTGAACGCTAACCGTTAATGCATGTTATACATGGCTTATGAATGCTTGTTTGTTATGTTTACACATGGAATGCTGTCTACCTGCCTTAGCAACGATAGTACTATAGTTTGGACTCAGCACCCGTTCACACGGGGGTTGTTAAGGGCCATTACTTGCATGGATTACGGTGGTAATCATGTATTGCGAACTGCCTCGGGCAGTCAACCCACAGTCATTGGTATCGATGGATCTATGTCGATAACTAACGTGCTTCATTTCACTATGTGTACGTGCTGGTTATGCGTAAACGAATTCGAACTCTATATGCTACTATTAAACTTGTATGCTCACCTTTACATTTTATGTATTGACTTTATTTTAACGTATATGACAGGTGCTTAGGATGCACACTTAGTAGGAATTTGAAGCTAGAATAAAGCTTTAGAGCCCAACAAATAGTTGCCTGTAGTGGTCAAACTAAGGGCCTCTAGAAGCAGATAAACAATGGATGTCTATTTAAATCTGAGATGTCGGAACATAATATTTGCCTGGATTTTCGTCTGTAATAATTATTTTGCTGTTTGAGATACGGTATGGGACGTATTATTTAAATTGAATAGTATTGATAATTGTTATGGAAACTTCTGGACAATCTGTTTCGCTCAGTGCCATGCCCCGATGTTTCCGCCATCGGTTGGGGTGTGACAGATTGGTATCAGAGCCATAACTATAGGGAATTAGGCAAGACTCGACCTAGTCTGGGTCGAAGTCTTAGAAACCTAGACTATAGTTAGGAACCAACAGACCGACTCGAGTACATCCAGTAGGGATTACGTATGAGCTTATTCCTCGCTATTCTCGCTTATACTACACTATCACTACACTCGAATTTTCAACTATAAAAGGGCGATAAAGTCGAGATTAGGTGTGAAAACCACAAATTCCCGACTAAAATTGCTTAATCGATGCTGTTTTGTCAACTTATCAATGATTTCTTCATCCTTCTCAATAATGAACGCTTGTTCAGCGAGGGAATTATACCAAATTAGGGGTGAAACCCATATTTTGATGAATAATCTCCTCTATTTTATCAAAAACAGGGACGAAGTTGTTAAGCCAGGGGTGAAACCCTAACCTTGACGACTTGTTCCGCGCATTTTACAAAACTCTCACCAAGGTCTCGACGGACTCCAATGACCTGAAGTCTTCATATGACTAACGGGATGTGTGCCAAATGCCCAAGAATCGAGGCAAAAGCACCGTTCCGAAGGTCAGACATGAACGACAAGTCCTTGCGAATAGTCGAACCACCTTGGTTAGTCAAAGTCTACTAGCCGCAGACAACCTATCTCTCGATTTTATGAGTTTCGAATCTGAGCCCGCTAATGCTGGCTCAGATAATTCGTCGATTTTATGTGTTTTATGTGCTTTTGCCTGTCTATGTGCTTAAATTTTGGAAGAATTAATTAAATTGTGCCTTCGCTTCGATCGACACACACGACTCGCACTGCATTTCTACCCCAAAACGTTAACAAATCGTTAAATTATGGGTGACTTTATACTACGATATACGTTTCTACTACGCTATTCCCGAACAATCGCAGACCTTGGATAATAGGTTTCTGTTTTCTGACTAGTGATTAAATGCGTATGTGTTTCCATGCTTCTGTGCCCTACATGCTCAGGTGTTATGTGATTATGTGCTCTACGTGCTTATGTGTATATGTGAATTTGTGTTCTCTGTGTTATGTGTTTACGTGAACATGCGTATTCCTGAGCTTTAGTAAGTAGTGGACGTGTGAGGTGAGATTCGAATACAATGTGTTGAGTTCTGTGATGATGTCTATTGCAGACAATGTCGTCTGGATCCCGTCACACACTTTCTCATCAAGAAAAGAGGGACAAACGCCTTGCTGCCATCATCGCAAAAAGTGTGGCAAAGGCTGTGAGTGATGTTTACGAGAATGCCAGCAAATCATCTGAGGAGTCGAGGACCGAAGCTCCTAAAGCTACCACCAAGCCCTTCAATTTCAAGCAATTCAAGTCGTGTGGGCCAAAAGAATTCACTGGCGAGGGAGGTCCTACTGCACTATTCCAATGGTTTGATTCCATTGAGGTCAATCTGCGACAGAGTGGTTGCCCTGATGACCTTCGAACTCTGAATGCTACCGGCGTTTTCCAGTCCCGTGCACTAGACTGGTGGACGGCCGAGAGGAACAAGCGAGGGAACGATGCAGCCTACGGTCTGTCGTGGGACGAGCTCAAGGAAGTTATGCTAGAGGAATTTTGCCCTCCTCACGAACGTCAAAAGCTAGAAGATGAATTTTGGCACATACACCAACATGAGGGTGACAACGCTGCTCTCACTGCTCGTTTCAAGCAGCTCAGCATCATCTGCCCCGATCAAGTCAAGACTCCGGAGATCACAATCAAGAAGTACATCCGAGCTTTGCCCGACTGCGTCGCAGATTTCGTGCAAGCGGCTAAGACTAAGACGATTGAAGAGACTTACCTACTGGTCGCCGAAATCAACGACAAGAGGGTCAAGGCTGGTGTCTGGGATAAAACTCCGAAGCACCTGCATCAAGCTACTACCGCCGCACCAACTGCTGAACCTACCACGTCGAGCAACAAGAGGAAGAACAAGAGAAAGAACAGCTCCAGCAACAAGAACTGTGCGATCACTGCTACACCGATTCAAGTTGTACCAGCCCAACAGCATCAAGTGGCGGCGCCTGTGGCTAATGCACCGCCTGCAAAGCGTGCATACACTGGGCCACACCCGCTCTGCCCTACTTGCACCTACCACCACCCAACTGCCATTGCTTGCCGTTTTTGTGCTCATTGCAATGTATACGGCCATTTTACCGCCAACTGCCGTATTCAACAAGCTCCTGCTCATCAAGCTCTACTCACTGCCCCACAGGGTCAACAAGCTCCTCCGGCACCCGTGGTCAAAGCCAGAGCCTGCTTCGCATGTGGCGACCCGAACCACTTCGCCAACATGTGCCCAAACAGGGTCGTGAAGCAAGAGCCTCAGCAACAGCAGCAACAACAACAACAGCAGCAACAACAGGCCGCACGCGCCAGAACTTTCAACCTCAACGTGCGTCAAGCCCAGGCCGACAACAACGTGGTCAATGGTACGTTCCTTGTGAATGGTATTTATGCTTCCTGTTTGTTTAATACTGGAGCGGATAATTGCTTTGTGTCGTTCGAATTCGAGAAACTCCTTAGTCGTAAACGCTCCCAACTCTCCTCGACGTTCGATGTTGAAGTCGCTACCGGAAGAACCATCGCCGTCAATTCTGTTCTCCGTGATTGTACTCTTGAGCTCAACAATCACCTTTTCCCAGTCAACCTTATTCCGATGCAACTCGGAAGTTTTGACGTCATAGTAGGCATGGACTTTCTTCGAGAAAACCATGCTGAAGTTGTGTGCTTCGACAAGATGATACGATTTTCGCTCACGAATGGTGACTTATTATGTGTATACGGTGATACTACTTCGAAGGGTCTCCAGCTTATGTCATGTGTGCAAGCTAGCAAGTATCTCCGCAAGGAATACAGGGCTTTCTTGGCCAACATTGTAGTAGCGGAGAAGGAAAAGAAAGAGAAGAAGGAAGTGAAAGACGTTCCTGTGGTTCGAGAATTTCCTAATGTTTTTCCAGAGGATCTTCCCGGACTACCGCCAAGTCGTGATATCGACTTTCGTATCGACCTCATTCCTGGAGCCAACCCTATTGCCAAAGCTCCCTACCGACTCACGCCGTCTGAAATGCGCAAACTCTCAAGTCAACTCCAGGAATTACTTGAGAAAGGCTTCATCCGCCCGAGCACCTCTCCTTGGGGCGCGCCAGTCCTTTTCGTCAAAAAGAAGGACGGGTCATTCAGGATGTGCATCGACTACCGGGAATTGAATAAGTTAACTATCAAAAACCACTATCCCCTACCTCGTATCGACGATTTGTTTGATCAACTACAAGGCGCTACGTGTTTCTCGAAGATCGACCTACGTTCAGGATATCACCAGCTACGCATTCAAGAGGAGGATATACCCGAAACCGCGTTTCGCACTCGTTACGGCCATTATGAATTCGTTGTCATGCCTTTTGGTTTAACCAACGCACCAGCGGTTTTCATGGATCTGATGAATCGCGTGTGTAAACCATATCTCGACCGTTTCGTCATCGTATTCATCGACGATGTCTTGATCTATTCCAAATCGAAGGCCGAACACGCACAACATCTACGTTTGGTTCTCGAGTTACTCCAGAGGAACCAACTCTATGCCAAGTTCTCCAAGTGTGAATT
The DNA here is from genome assembly GCA_030545235.1 of Helianthus tuberosus. NCBI lineage: Eukaryota > Viridiplantae > Streptophyta > Magnoliopsida > Asterales > Asteraceae > Helianthus > Helianthus tuberosus. The sequence continues at coordinate 120,677,988 of CM060433.1, forward strand.
CTGGTTGGAGGAAGTTCAGTTTCTGGGTCACATTGTTAATAGTCAAGGTATTCACGTCGATCCTGCGAAGATTGAAGCTGTTAAGAGCTGGATTACGCCTAAGAACCCGTCTGAAGTCCGCTCTTTTCTCGGAGTAGCGGGCTATTATCGACGATTTATCGAGGGATTCTCAAAGATCGTTGTGCCGCTTACCTCTCTCACACATAAAGACAAGCCTTTTGTTTGGAAAACTGAACAAGAGTCTGCCTTTCGAACCCTCAAGCACATGCTTTGCAACGCTCCTGTTCTCACATTGCCCGACAGAAACAATGATTTCATTGTCTATTGTGATGCTTCCAACCTTGGTCTTGGTTGTGTCCTCATGCAACGGGACAAGGTCATAGCTTACGCATCTCTTCAGCTCAAAACCCACGAGAAGAACTATACAACCCATGATCTCGAGCTAGGCGTAGTTGTTTTTGCATTAAAGATTTGGCGACATTACCTGTATGGTACGAAGTGTACGATCTTCACCGATCATAGGAGCCTATAACACATCTTTAATCAGAAGGAACTTAATATGCGTCAACGCCGATGGGTAGAACTTCTCAACGATTACGACTGTGAGATCCGTTATCACCCAGGCAAGGCGAATGTTGTTGCCGACGCACTTAGCAGACGGAGCTATCTGCTTAGCACTCGTAATGTTCAAGCCCAACACGATCTCGAAACCCTCATCCGCGACGCTCAACACGCGTGTTTTAACGAACGCACCCTGAAGAAAGAAAGAATCTACCATGATGGAGCCCAGCTTGTGAGCAAATTGAATGGGATATTCCACTTTTTGTACCGAATTTGGATTCCCAAACGAACCAATTTGCGATAGATCTTGATGGACGAAGCCCACAAATCCCGGTATTCTGTTCATCCCGGTGCCGACAAAATGTACCAGGACCTTCGTTATAAGTACTGGTGGCCGGGTATGAAAAAGGGATATCGCTCTCTACGTCGGAAAATGCCTAACTTGTGCTAGAGTCAAGGCTGAACATCAAAGACCCTCTGGCTTACTCGAACAACCAGCAATTCCCATGTGGAAGTGGGAAAGTATAGCTATGGACTTTATAACCAAGCTACCGCACACGTCATCATGTCACGACAGCATTTGGGTTGTGGTCGACCGCTTGACTAAATCAGCTCACTTTTTGCCAATACGGGAAGACTACAAGGTAGAACGATTAGCCCGAATCTACACCGACGAGATCATTTGTAATCATGGGATGCCTCGTGACATCATCTCTGATCGTGATGCTCGGTTTACCTCGCGACTGTGGGAAACATTTCAAACAGCACTCGGTACATCGCTTAATCTAAGTACCGCTTTCCACCCTCAAACCGACGGTCAGACTGAAAGAACGATTCGTACTCTTGAAGACATGCTCCGTTCGTGTGTCATAGACTTCGGTGGTAATTGGGATAAATATCTGCCGTTAGTCGAATTCTCGTATAACAACATCTATCATTCTAGCATCCAAATGGCACCATTCGAGGCATTATACGGAAGAAGATGTCGATCGCCTATTGTGTGGCACGAGATCGGTCATTCGCAATTAACCGGTCCCGAGCTATTACAAGAAACAACAGACAAAATTTTCCAAATTCAAGGCAACCTGGTGAAAGCTCGGAATCGACAGAAAAGTTACACCGATAAACAGCGCAAGCCCCGTGAATTTGACGTTGGTGACTACGTACTCCTAAAGGTATCCCCTTGGAAGGGTGTGGTCCGATTCGGCAAGAAGGGAAAGCTCGTGCCTCAATATGTTGGACCTTTTAAGATTCTGGAAAGGATCGGAAAAGTCGCCTACAGACTCGAACTACCGGAGGAACTTAGTAATGTCCACCCGACTTTCCACGTGTCAAACCTCCGAAAGTGCCTAGCCGACCACGACTTACATGTTTCTCTCGATGATCTGCAAGTGAACGAAACATTACACTTCGTGGAAAAGCCTGTCGAAATCATGGATCGCCAAACCAAGCAACTCAGGCGCTCTCGCATTCCTATCGTGAAAGTCCGATGGGAAGGCAAACGAGGTGCAGAGTTCACTTGAGAACTCGAAAGCGACATGAAGGCAAAGTACCCGCAGTTGTTCAAAGAGAAAGTCTAGAAAGAGAAAGTTCTCAAACGTGAATCACGGCGTTGTACAACTTCCAGCCTAATTTCGGGACGAAATTCCCTAAACAAAGGGAGGCTGTAACACCTCGTGTTTTCACAAGTCAAAGTCAAAGTCAAGGTCAAAGTCAACGACCAGTTATACGGATTTGACTTGTAGAAATTTCTTTATTTTATTTCTATTATGTGGAGTAAGTGTCTATAAATGCAATAATCGACGTATGTTAATCGCTATCTAATCGAACTACGACTGTGAACTATAGGAAGTAACAATGCGATAAAGTTAATCAACTAATAATCAAGCTACGCTAATCAAACAGACACCGAATCGCAACTCGATCTATACTTGTTGGTTATTGTTATACGTGTGTGTGCTTTATGTGTTACTTGTGCATGTTTACTTATGTTGTGTATGGTAATCAATCGAAACGTAATCGAACTCGAATGCAATCAAACTCAATCGAACTCGAACCCGAATCACAATCGAACTATGATAATTAGTGGAGAAGGGATAGTGCTCGATATGAATTAGTTGGGACTGAAAGTAATTTGACTAGGAAACCCTATCGTATCGAACCGCTCGCAATCGAAATCGAAACGCCAAAAATCGTCGCGTCGAACATTCAAACCAAGTGCCATCCGGCCGGATAGCCATCCGACCGGATAACCTCTCGTCCGCAGATCAGATGCCATCCGACCAGGGTGTCATCCGACCGGATAGCCATCCGGGTGATGTGTCATCCGATCGGATAACCCTTTCCTCTTTTGGAATCCTATAAATACCACTGTCATTATCATTCTTTCTACTTTTGGAAACCCTCTGTCCGAACAGCTCGTGCTCTCCACATTTTCTTCGATTTCTTTTGATCAAGGTAAGATCTCGTCCTAAATCTTGTACTTTCTTGATCTACACGCACTCCTACACCTTTCTATCTTTTAAACCTTAACTTTTAACCGTGAAATCACTAGATTTCGGGGGTTCTAGGATGATGTCATCATGTGTTCTTCAAGAACTTCATATTTTGGCCTCAATCCACCAAGAACAACTTAGATCTAACCGATTTCCACAAAGATCTTGTAAAGATCTCGACACAAGAGTGGTGGAAAAGGATTGAAAGATGGTTTTTAACTTTCTTTCAACTCTTTTGCACTCAATGTACTCAAAGCCGATAGGATCCGACCCTGATCTAGTCTTCTACTCGATCGTAGTGTTGTACTAGCTCAAGATCCGGATTATACCCACGAGACTACCGATCACACTTGGGTCCCACTTTTAAACAACCTTATCTGAAGTTTGAGTATCGAACGAATTGCAATCCGATCGGACGACCATCTGACTGGATTACTCTTCGGATCATGAGATACTAAGACTTTAAAGACTTAAACAATTTTCAACATGTTCATTAACAGGGTTGCCACCCGATCGGATGGACATCCGATCGAGTGACCCTTCTGTTTAGAGCTTGCCTTCACTAAGTTATCTCACCACTAAGTTGCCGTCCGACCGGACCACCGTCCGACTGGATGACCATCCGAACGGATTGTCATCCGCACGACCCACCATCCGATCGAACGACTTGATGGATAGAGATACTTCAATGCTTTCAAAATACTACAACGAAAACTTCAAAAGTCAAGCCATCATACACAAATACATTCTTCTTATAGGAAGAAACAATCCACTCGAATCGTCATCCGACCGGACAAGCTGTCTGACCGGATGACCACCCGAACGGATTGTTATCCGCATGGATTGCTGTCCGATCGGATTACCATCCGATCGAACCACTATACGACCCATTTACACCTTGCACCATTTGACGCGTAAAACGTCACTTATTGTTATGCTATCGAATCTATTCAGGCTAACCTTACTCGCTAAGCGCTCCCTTCAATCCATTAACCGCTGTGAGTATACTCGATCTCTTTTTGCTTTATGCACTTTTGGGTGTTACATACGTTACAACTATTCAAATCACAATCGACACACTACTCAATACTATTTGAACGCTAACTGTTAATGCATGTTATACGTGGCTTATGAATGCTTGTTTGTTATGTTTACACATGGAATGATGTCTACCTGCCTTAGCAACGATAGTACTATCGTTTGGACTCAGCACCCGTTCACACGGGGGTTGTTAAGGACCATTACTTGCATGGATTACGGTGGTAATCATGTATTACGAACTGCCTCGGGCAGTCAACCCGCAGTCATTGGTATCGATGGATCTATGTCGATAACTAACGTGCTTCATTTCACTATGTGTACGTGCTGGTTATGCGTAAACGAATTCGAACTCTATATGCTACTATTAAACTTGTATGCTCACCTTTACATTTTATGTATTGACTTTATTTTAACGTATGTGACAGATGCTTAGGACGCACACTTGGTAGGAATTTGAAGCTAGAATAAAGCTTTAGAGCCCAACAAATAGTTGTCTGTAGTGGTCAGACTAAGGGCCTCTAGAAGCAGATAAACAATTGCTGTCTATTTAAATCTGAGTTGTCGGAACAGAATATTTGCCTGGATTTTCGTCTGTAATAATTATTTTGCTGTTTGAGATACGGTATGGGACGTATTATTTAAATTGAATAGTATTGATAATTGTTATGAAAACTTCTGGGCAATCTGTTTCGCTCAGTGCCATGCCCCGATGTTTCCGCCATCGGTTGGGGTGTGACATAAAGAGTGTGTGTTAAGGGTGAAAAGCAAGGTGAACAGAATGGATAACCTGAATGATGAAGGTTCCTATTTATAGCTGGAGGGTGAAGGAGGGAGGAGCGACCTTGCCAGCTGCCATTGGGCGCCAGGTGTCCGACCAAGGGGAATATCCTCTTGGTCTCCTCTGTTGTGGTCAGGATAGTGGTCCACGTAGCACGCCAACATTTGTCCATGCTGGAGAAATCGTACTGCTGCTGTCGGTCTGCCCCCAGATTTGTCGCAGGTCTACATGGTGCCTGGTTAATGGTGACACGTGTCATCCTTTCGGTCTGGAGGAGTATCTTCGGTACCACCTTGACGTCTTCCAGAAGCTTCTAGAAGCTAGAAGCTTCTGGATTTGCTTGCTGATGTAAGCGCCATGTAGGACGAAGAAAGTGGTGTGGTCCCTGCCATGTGTGCATGGAGTTGGGACCATACCTCTTCAGTTTTATTTATCTTTTAATATATTAGATGTGGTTCCAGTGAAAAGGATTTTTTCGTGAGACGTGTGAGAAGACATAGAAATTAATATGTAGCCATCATGTTTTCGACTTAGGCATGATGTTTTGGGTTGTTTTGCCAAGAAATACACCAAAAATAACAATTTAAAACACAATGCAACATATTATGTGCGTGAAGTTTAAAATACAACTAAAACACACTACTTAACATTCTTGACATGGTGTTTTAAGTTTTAAGCATATAATTCATTGTATTATGTCTTAAATTGTTATGTTTTGTGTTTTTATTGCTAAAATAACCCAAAACATTATGGTCAGGTCCAAAACATGATGTCTACGTGTTAATTTTTATGTCTTCTCACGAAAAATATCATTTTTACAGGATCCTAAAACTTAATATATATTAGGGTTAGGATATAATAGGAAGTTTATTTGGCTAGGAAGGCTTGGAAGTAATCTTGACCATCAATTGATTTAATCAATGGCTAAGATTAAATGAGGGAAATTGAAGGGAAGAAAAGAGGCGCGTGGGTTTGTGTAAGGGCATTCTAGTCAATCTAGGACAATATTTTCTCTATCCTCCAATTCCCCCCCCCCCCAAATTTTTTAAACGTTAATAACTTTTTCATACAACATTATTTTTTATAAAAATTGCACCAAAAAACGAGTGTTTTTTATCATTTATTGAAATACCCACTTATATCAATTCCAAAATAATTGTTTTATCAAACGTACTTCTTATCCTACAATCTATTTTCACATAACTCACATACACGAAATTCTTAATCATACCTTAAAACGTTTTATTTCCCAAATTTCAAAACCTTACGAAATGCTACCTATCAATTTAATCGGTCCAATGAATCTATAGCCCATGAACTTCATATTCAACTTAATCACTAAAACACACACACGTTATATCATCATACTAGAGACTTCCATTCTTAATCAAAATCAAATCAACCTTTCTCAATTACTTATAAGATCTTATAGATGTTATATGATCGTTTACCAAATACTCTTTTCAACATCAACAAATCATTTGTTAAAACTTTTAACAATCACTAAGTCCTTTTGCTAAATTTCTTTTCTAAGGATCCTCGTTTTCACAAGAACCTCCTAAATTCATAATTTCTTGTTTGATGAAACGAACTTACTTTTTAACGAAAACCTTTTTCCTACACCAATTAACAAAACGCGTGGGCAAGAAGACTTCATGGGGACCGACCATCTTCGGATTACGTAAACTGTTTTAAAACAAAAGTAGCAGTTCCATTCATTACAAAATACATTATGCTTAACCAATGAGTACTTTATATCCTCTTATATATACAAACTATATTCTACCATTCAAATCAAGCTCAATCTAATTTTGATTCAATAAACTCAACGTTTCGTTTAAACAATTATACATGCATATCATCATACACATTTTAGTCGATATCTCGCGATAACATCATTCATAACGTTCGTATTTACATACTCAACCTTTTGAATGCTTTTATACGCTTAAATCCGCTATGTTCCAACGTACACTATATACGTAAATTTTATTATTCGTACCTACACCTATACGCATACGTTTTATGCTTATACTTATACTCATACTACTCGTACGTTTTATGTTTATACTCATACTTACGTGCATATTTATACTTAAACTTATACTTGTTGGAGTCTGTATGCCCAAGACACATAATAAATTGTTGTGGCTAGTACGTTATGATCCAAGTCGGGTCATACCCAATAACAAGCTAGACAAACACCAATAATATTTATTTATGATATGATCAAACAAATAAATATTAACACTTAGAATATTTATAAATTGGTTTTCTAAATAATTGCACTTGAAAAAACTAATAAATTATATGGATAATTTATTTTGAGAGAATATTTTATCTTGTTATTTAATGGGTTAAATAACATTATAAAACATTATGAGATGTTGCATAAAATCTTGTAACATGTTATGTTATATTTTATAAAATGTTATAAAATAAATACAAGATTAAACTTTAATAAAAATTTGATTTTTTGGGTGGCAAAAGGGCCATGTATGGCCGGCCTTGGTGGGGTCTTCCCAAGGTGTTTTCCACCAATAAAATTACATGCACATATCTCTTTATTGATGTCCAAGATCATAACTTGATTTGGGGATTTTTCTCATATTCTTACACACACTTTTACAAGTTCCTTTCAAGTGCAAAAAAAAACTCTAGAGAATCCTCTCAAAATTCGGCCAAGGTGGTTGATCAAGAGGGAATTTCAAGTGAGTTTTCAAGTGTATAAATCCTAGCAACATAAGGTGTTTGTTGGAGGCTTGGGGTATGCAAGCTTGAGGTCTTCTCCTTTGAAGATTTCCATTCAAGAATATCATCTTCTTCATATCACCTTGCTCTTTGAATGGTAGTATTCTGAAACACCCTATGTTTGTATTTTGATAGCATGCATGTCATATATGGATCCGGTATTGGGTTTTACATATAAAATGAGTTTTATATCAAGAAAGTAACATGTTTAAATATATATTTTCCGCTGCATTTTTATTTTATGGATAAAATACTTTGATTAACATGTGAAAAAACCCAACAATACTTATGCTCATACTTTCATTCATACTCATGATTCATACATTCGTACCCGTATGCGAGCGTAATCCGAGTGATTCGCTTACGTGGGTCCCATACATACTTAAGCATGGACTTGCTTATATACTATATTCTTATACGTACACATTCTTATTTTTAAATTATGTATACCCTGATTCATACACAGCTAGTACAAGCTATGGGGATCATGCGACGATCAAAATAATCACGGGTGCACACGGGATTATAGTGATAGGCGTATGAAAACCATAGAGTGTACTATTGTGTATGGTAAGACACAGAACGCAACATGACACCGAATAACGAGACGGACATAACATGGTCAAAACATGGTGGATACGCCGCTGGTACTTCCTATATATAAGTGTTTTCACCATGTTACCAAACTTTCGTAAAACGTGCCGTGAGAAATTCAGTGTTTTGCAGACCTTTTGACCTAATACAAACTTTAAACAACTCACAAATGCATTATATCTGATTATCCATGATGAGACTTCATCTTTAACACGCTACTTTCGTCTATCTAATACTTATATCATTCATATACTTGCATTCATTTAGAGTCAATCGTTCGCCCCATGCTCCTATTATTCTCCATTATCCTTTCTTTCATATGAACCCCGTTCACAATCAAGCTTGTTTAAACATTCAAATCCTAACTTATCTCATTACCTTTAAAACCGTCTTCCTATTATTTATTCTTGTGTAAATGTACTTAGTATACCTTTAACGCTTTATTCAAAGTACCAAACCTTTTAGTTCCTCTCAATAAACAACTTTTACGAAAGTGTGATTTTTTATACTATCCTTAAAACTTCCCTTGTAAACTACCCCACTTTCCAACAAAATACAAACCGTTTGTCAACATCTTCCTTCTTAATACGTCTCATTTTCAATACATCTCCAATTTAAGTTATCCAAACTTGTTTAGACTCACTTTACCTATATACGCACCTACACGTTTTCAACTATGTTTGGTACCTCAAATTATTTTAGACAACAAACTCCCTTGCAAATTTACCTTGTCGTTCTCCAAAGTTTCGTACTTTTCAAACCGTTTCAAAATTTCCAAGTCTCAATTTTTGCTAAAACTTTTTCAAGTCTTCCTCTTGAATAAATTTCGGGACGAAATTTCCTAAAGGAGGAGAGACTGTAACGCCCTGCGTTTTCATACTTTCCATATTTAGAAACCATTGCTTGAAATTCTATTTTTTTGGAAATCTTGTATTCCTTGTAATCGTATTTCGTTGTATCGTTGTAAAATCTAAGACTTTGATCATAATGAAACAAATCTTTTATACATCGTTTATACATGTTTATACATTGATACATGCACTCGTTTGATTCATGGTTCGTAATTCGTATAAACGTAAGCTTAACTCGTAAACAATGATCGTGTATTCGTAATCCTTAAATCTTCATACATTTAAACACTTAGTTATTCGATTATAAGATTAAGTTGTATGTTTTTTTTTTCACTTGATCATACCAAACTATAAACCATACATATTTGTTACATTTCATGTGTTATACACACCTATGTTATCACATTTTTTGCTAAATTAAAACATTTCATTTATGTATTTTGGACCTTGTTACAAGTTACATACATACTAGACACCATGTAACACTTTATTAAACATCAAATATATATCTTCTAATGTCAAAAAAATAAAATAAAATAAAAATTATAGGGCTGTTAACAGCCTTGCATCAGCCCACTTAATTTCTTTGTTTTGAGTTATTTAGCCCACTAAACACTTCCAAAGCCCAACCTAATGAAACCCTAATCCATCCCCTATATAACCCAAGCCTCCTCCAAACATTTTTCACTTTCTAAACACTCTCCATTCACTCTCAAACACTCTAAACCGTAGCTGAGTCTTTATTCTATAACAGTCTCGTCACTTTTGTGTCGAGGGATGCTAAATACTAGTGGACACTAGAGTTGACATATTGTTATGCATGATAGATTGACCTTGTATACCAATTGCTATATTGGATTGAAAATACCTTTTTATACATATGCCACGAGTCTAAAACTAGTGTACTCGCCAATACCTTTGTATTGAACTATGCTTTTAAAACATGTTGCAGGTTTAGCGATGATGTTGATGATGCATGGAATCTAGTAGGATGCTTAGATACACACTTTAAATTTTGTATTTTATTTGTATTGTATTTCATTATTCATGTTGTATTTGTTTCAAATCCTTGTAATTGACTCTTTAGAAATGAAAATTTATCATTTAAATATTTGTCACAAATAGTGTTATGAAGTCTCTTGCAATCAATTTTGTCTCACTCCGATGTTTCCGCCATCGGTTGGGGTGTGACATAAAAATGTCTTTTTTTCTAAAACGATGGCCTAAAAACACAAAAGAAAGGGTATTTTCTAAAACGCAATGAACTGAAAACCCATAAAAATGTGTTTACCTAAAACGCAATGGACTAAAAACACTTCAAAAATGTGTTTACCTAAAACGCAATGGACTAAAAACACTTCAAAAATGTGTTTTTCTAAAATGCAATGGCCAGAAAACACATAAAATTGTCTTATTTATAAAACGCAATGGACACATAAAACTGTCTGTGAATTGTCTGAACCAGGGAGTAGGAAATCAAAAAAACTGTCTTTGAATTGTCTTCGAAATGAGGCAATTTCTGGAAAATTAAATTTTCTAATACATTTTTATTAAAGCAATTTAATCAAAAAAAATTCTTGGACCCCGCCAGGGGCGCTGCCCCCGGACCCCCGCCAAGATCGTAAAACGCAATTACTCAATTCAAAAACCCAGGATCGTAAAAATGCAATTCAAATTTTTCTTACATGGATCGAAGTCGATTTCTTTAGATTTCTTTAACGATTGACGAAATTTGAATGTTAGAAACACTTATCAGCGATCAAATCGAACGAATCGAGTGATCGCTTCAAAATCACAGGAAAAAAAGAGATATTGTATGAAATTAAACTGGGTTTCTTCAAAAAAGCCGAAGAACACGTTGATCGGGTGTTTGAATCATTGATTGGCGATGAAAATCACACTATAATGTAGCGATTATTGAGATAGAAAGTGAAGAAATGGTTGAAGATGGTGGGTTTTGAAGTTACTGGGGAGAAGAAGGAAGAAGAAAGGATACGGTTGACTAAAATACCCTTCCTCTTTATTTTAAATTTTGGCACATGTCATAATCCTATTGCTTCCTATCTTTCATAGCCAAAATAAACTTCCTATTTGATCCTCACGCATATATATTAATACTTTAAAAAATTGATAATTACAACAAACGAAATACAATTTATGCAAAATAATTACGTTTAAACATAAATCTCATGTTTATCTTATAACTTTTGTCATAAAAAGTTTAGATTATGAGATAATATATATATATAGGCCGGTTATCATACAATATGCCTAATCGTACATTAAGTACGCTACAACCACAACCGTCAGATCATCTCATTTAAACCCCGTGCTTAACTATTAAATTAATCAAATTAAAATATATACATATGAAACCGCCAAGGTTAAAATCGTCCATTGCGAAATCAAAACCCCTGATAATCAGCAACCAAAAACTCACAATCATACCATAAACCCAAATTCAAAACATTGCATTCTTCTTCCCCCAACTTCCGTTCTACTTACCGTTGCGAATCAAGGAAGATTGATGAGTTTTGAGAAACGGAGCAAGGCCAACAACGACAGACCATAGGCAAAGAAGATGAATCCAGGTATCGAATGACATATGCGATTTTATAATAGGATTTACAGTGGCTTTGAATGACATATGCGATTTTGTTTGTTTAATAAGGTTTTTGTCTGAAACCTATAGTTTTATAAGATTACGTATTGTTGATAACTACGATTTTGTTAGGGTTTATGTCTGGTATGGGTTTTTATTAGGTTTTGTATGATTATGTAAGTTTGGTAGTTGTTAGCTGATACATGTGCGAAATTATAGAGGATTTTGTATGACACATGCGATTTTATGTGTTTAGTTTTGTTTGTTGAGGTTTTTTGTCTGATGCATGCGATTTTATAAAGTTATTTTTGTCTAGGGCATGCGATTTTAAATTATTATGTAGTTTTGGTAATGGTTAGCTTGTGCATGCGAATTTATAGAATCATCCGTGCGATTTTATATGATTAGTTAGTTTTGGAATATAATTAAATGATACATGCGATTTTATAAATGTTTTTTGTCTGAAGCATGCGATTTATAAGATTAGGTAGTTTTTGTAATGCTTAACTGATACATGCGATTTTATCAAATTAATGAGTTTTGGTAAATGGTTAACTGATACATGCGATTTTATAAGGTTTTTGTCTGATAGCATGCGATTTTGTAGAAATAGAGTCTGATGATGACTTTGAAGAGACAATATCAACACTGAAAAAAGTGAACCAAAATAGAAAAAGAAGGGTTGTGGAAGAAAGTTCTGAGGATGATGACTTTGTTGAGCCACTGCCGAAAAAGAAGAAAGATGATAAGAAATCTAAGATACAAACAAAAAAACCTTCAAAAAAGGTTGAAAAGGGAAAAAACCAAGCCAGCTGGAACCACCTAGAACAGAACCTAGGGCTTTTTTCGAATACAGCAACGAAGCAATACTGTTGAGATGTCAACCTAGCACATATATGGATACTGTGAAATTTTTTTCAAAAAAACAGATTGATGAGGTGAAGAATATGGGATTTGGGGCTATTCTAGATATAAATATCAACCATATTTCGACACGTTTGGCATATTGGCTAGCCAAAAACTTTGACGAGATGTTCGATACGCTAAACGTAGGTAAACACCAAATAAAAATTACATCGGACACAGTTTATGAGGTATTTGGAATACCAAATGGGCCAAAGCCAGTTAAATAATAGTCGATAAAAGAAAAGTTAAAAAGGTGGAGAAAATTGAAAAGAGTAAAGAACCAGGAAATACTGTCATGGATACGTTCATCGGTCAATGGGGGGAAACGTGAGAATTACCCTTGGCTTAATTGCAAATGCAATAAATAATCAAAGAGATGGGGGGTGCCTATATAGATTAAATTTCCTGGTGTACTGGATGACGTTCTTTTGCGGAGATTACAAAGGCCACGACTCCAAATGATAGATGTTTGCTTGGTGTAGAGGCTGTTGAGGACATACCGCATCTAGATTGGTGCTCATATCTACTGTACACTTTGCGTCGTACAAGAGCGGGCTGGAAGAACTTTAAAATACAGTTTGTGGGACCTGTTGCCTTTCTTACGGTATGCCTTACTACATTTGATAACATATTTACAAGACTAGTTTGTTTTGTTATATAATTAAATGATGCATGCGATTTTAAAAATAATTTTGTTTGAGCATGCGATTTATAAGATTAGATAGTTTTAGTGATGGTTAACTGATACATGCGAAATCATAACTAATTCATGCGATTTTATCAGATTAGTGGTTTTTGGTAAATGGTTAAAGAATACATGCGATTTCATACAGTTTTTGTCTGATAGCATGCGATTTTGTAGAAATAGAGTATGATGATGACATTGAATATAAAATAAATACACATTTTAAGTAAATATCAACTCCTTTTTATATTTTTACAGCTTCTATACATGCATGAGTACAACAAGAGGCTTAAACCGTTTGAGAAAGTAGTGGAGATACCGGTTATTCGTTATATCACATCTACGGAGATTGATAAAGTCGAGGAGCATATTTCGGATAACGGACCTGTGTGGGCAGCAAATGAGAGTGAAAATGAAAAAGAAGAGGGTCGTTCAACGGAGGAGTATACATGTTAGGATCTGAGGCCCTCATGATAGTGTTTGTTTGTGTAAATTTGTATAATCAACAGAGATAAACAGAGTTTAAGTGCAACGGAAATGAATAACAAACTTTGTAAACACAATCAGGGGAGAATATAGTTTGATAAACAATTGCTTTTCATAGAGTCGAAAGATTACATTAAAAGCAAAAGGTTACAAGGCAAGCTTACAGACTAAACTCCCCCTCAGCCTGATACTCCAGGGTTGGTTGCAACAAGATGAAAGGATTGAATTGAGGAGAAGGACTCACTTAAAACGATCAAGTATAACAGTACAGAGTACTGTCATATTTATAGGCAAACCAAACCACTAATGTACCTCAGCTGACGTCACCATGATAGTGACATCTAACAGCCTAACAACCTTATAAACACTGGTCTATACAAAACTACCGATGTCTAACAACTGATTGATAATAAAATTCAAAACAAGTCTAACACTGTTCACGTTCCACTGTTGTAGCCTAAGCACTGATTGTTTGAACATCAGTGCTTTCTTCAAAAGGTGATCAGTGTTTGAATAAGCAGTGCATGGGTCTTCAGCAGTACTTAAGAGACAACAGTAGATAGAGCTCAGTGTTTGCCTTTTAGCAGTCTTTAGTTGTTTCATCAGTGTTTGGTTCATCAGTTGTTCTTCTGAGCAGTACTTAGAGTGTATCAGCAGATAGGTAACCACTGTCAAGGGGAGAGCTTAGAGTAAACGTCTGCTTATTGTGAATCCACTGTTGTGACCAGGTTTTGACTTTCATTATATGTTCCTCTGGTAGGGTTCAATCCCAACAATCTCCCCCTGGAACAGATAATGCCAAAACCTGTCATTATTCTGGATCTTTATTACTCATCAGAAGTTCCCTTGCTTTTCTTTTAAATTCTTCTTCAAATTCCTTGGAACTTGTGTCATCTTCATCCCTGCACAGTGTAAGCTCAAGGAGATCTTGTTGATCTTCAACACTTAGGCCTAGTGCTTGATTCCTTGATATATGCCTCACTTCTCCATTGGTTCTGACCAGAGTCAATACATGGGTCTTTTGATCAGAGAGCCACTTTAGTATTTTTAAACCAAATGGGTTTCTTGGGAGAGATTTATTTGCTGATGAACTTAAAGTGTTTGGCCTAGAGAAGAAGTGTAGAGCAGTATCATGAGCTTCAGACACTAGTGTGAATGCCTTTTCAATAATCTCATTAGCTGCAGCTATGTCTGCTTCAACTTCTTTGTCAGTCAGCTCACTGTTTGTGACATCTGCTGATGATGTTTGGTTTACTACTTTGACCCTTTTGGCAAGGTCTTGTAGTTTTGCTAATTTTTCTTTATCAGAAGCCAATTTCTTGATAGCTTCTTCAATCAGATCATCTTCTTTATTCTTTTCTTCACCAACAGTCAGCATTTCCTTCCTTTCTTTTCTCAAATTTGTAACAAAGGCTTCTGCTGTACTGATTTGTGTTTCAAAAGTCTTGACCTGCTCCTTTAGCTTTTTGTAGTCAGACTTTTTAGGAGTGTTGGTGACTTTCATCCTCTGTTTCTCAAGCCTTTCATAAGCTTCATCAGTTTGCTGCATTGACCATTTTGCTATGGCATCTGCAGTATCCACCTTTCCATCCACTAACTCCTGCTTCTTTCTTTTATGCTCGGAAATAAGATCAGCTATGAATTTCTTGTATTTGTTCCAATTTGGTGCTGTCCTTTTCTTCCGTGGATCAAGTTTGATCTTTTCAATTCTGTTAGCCTCATGCTTTAGTGCAACTATTGGCCAGTCTTTGAACTGTATTTCTTCAGCAGGATAGAACTTTTCTTTCATTATGTATGAAAGATATTCTTTTCTCAATTCTTTTGATTGACCTGCTTCAGGAGATAGGCTTGACATTTCCCTGTTCAGATCACTTGCATATTCTTCCATTTGTTTAACCTTGGTGAGCAGAAATTCCAATTTTTGCAAGATGGCTTTATCACCTTGATCCTTGCATTCAACTTTGGCTCTTATCTTAGCCTGTCTTGCTTTGAGCTCAAGGTATTCATCCATATTGTCCGGGACTATGAAGCCAATGAGAGAAGGAAATCTCCTTTTTGAAGGATCATTTTCAGTGTAAAACTGTTTCACCTCATTCTTTACAGCTTCAGGTTCCAGTGGATGTTTTGCTGCTTCAGGGTCAAATATGTCATCTGTTGACTGAGTGGATTTTCTCTTTCGAGTGTAAGATTTTGCTGCCTCAGGGGTGCTTTTAGGTGGTTTATTGATTGAAGCAAATTTGGTTTGAGGTGTAGTGAGAGTCTTTGGACCAACAACGGTTGTAACTACTGTTGTCCTTACAACAGATGTTGTAACATCTGTTGTCTTCTGCTTTTTCGCAGGAGGCCAAGATGGAGATGTAATGTTGATGAGAGCGGTGGTGTATGACTGACTAACATCAGTTGAAACAACTGGTGTTTCAACCTTTGTTGTCATTACAACTGCTGATGTATCAGCAGATGTCTTCTGCTTTTGAGCAGGGGTTGGTTGAAGTGCTGGTGATGGTACTGATGAGGTTTTAGGTGGAGCAGTGGTTGTAGTGGTGTGTGTTTTAGGTGGTGTCTTGGTTGTTATTGATGGAGCAGTGATTTGTGATTGTGATTGACTGACAGTGGTTGAAACAACTGGTGTTCCAACTACTGTTGTCATTACAACAGATGTTGTAACATCTGTTGTCTTCTGTTTTATAACAGGAGGTAATGATGGTAAGGCAATAGTTTTGGTGGTGTGTGGTACAGTTGTGTGTGTTGATGAGATGGCAGCTGTTTGGCTACTGACAGCAGTTTTTGTAACTACTGCTGTATCAGCTGTTTGAATGGAAGTAGGAGATTTTGAGGTTTGATGTGGTTTGGATGGCTGTTTTGCTTGTTCTGGTTCAACATACAGACCATCTTCAATTCCTTTTTTCTTCATCTTCTTGACATTCTCCCCCTTTTTGGCATTATCTGCCTGGGGGTTATCCATAAAAAGGATAGTGGAGGGAACTTTTTCACCATGGGCAGTCTTTTGTATATGAGCCTTGATAGCTTTAATATCTGCTTGAGTATCTTTGAATCTCGACTCCACCATGTTTGTCAGCATTTTTACATGCATTTCATGTTGTTGATCAGCCATCTGTTTTTGTTTCTCCAGCATGGGTTGAAAGATATTCCAGAGCTCATTTGCAGCAACTGCTTGTGGTGAAACGGATGCTTGAGTTGGAACAGGTGATTGTGTTGGGGCAGCAGTGGATTGTGCTTTTTGAGCTTTTAAAATCTCTTGCACCATCTCCTTTATTTCAGCAACTGAGGTTTCCAGTTTTTCTACTCTTCCCGTTAATTCCTGATATTTTGAATCATCACCTACTTTAGTAGGATCATCTGAATCCCCACCAGCAGTGGTTGTATCAATGTGTGACTTAGGAACTGAGTCCCAAAAATCACTCATTGATGCCCCTTGTTCTTGGTACTGGGGACTTCTTTCTTCAACACTTGATAACCTTGTTATTTTACCAGTGGTCAAAACTAACTCACTAGTGGTTGCCAGTGGTGCTATGGAAGAAATTGCCTTCAAGGGAGTCTGATTAATGAAACAACTGTCCAACTGAAGATCTGTTGATCCATCAGTTGTAGTTGCTGCTCCACTTGAACTACCACCAAGAGTTACTTGTAACTCAGGGGGTGTAACCTCCTCAATTGTTGCTGGGATAGCAGAAGTAGTAGCATCAGACCCAGTCACTTGTGGGGGTATACTCTCAGTGATAGGTGATAGAGAGGAACTGGTTTGTGTCTGAGCTATAGCAGCTGCATGCAACAAGGGTAGCATGGATTGTGGTAATATGATTGGTGAGGGTATGGGAGTTGAAAGAGACATGTCCTTGGGATCAGGACTGAGGAAGATGGATCCGATTGAATCCAGAGCTTCATATTGTGGGGTCCCTGTGCTTACAACCTGATCCTTTTGTGAGGATGCAGGATGAGTTTTAGGCAATGGTTGAGATCTTTCTACCAACTGCTGTGAGGAAGTAGCAGCAGTGGTTTGTGGTGACATTTGTTTTGTCACTGGCAGTTGCTCTGGGATCTCATCTTCCAGAGTTGCCTTTGTTTTGGGTTTGGTGGGTTTTCTGGATGTTTTTCTTTTGGTCTTTTTGGTAATGTCAGGTGTGGGTTTCAAGACAGTGGTAGTGCTGCCATGATCATCTGGAGCAGTGGGCTCAGCAGCTGATACCTGAGGAGCAGTTGTAACCGCTAAAATCTGCTCAAGTACCCCTGCTTTTGTTTTTATTGGTGCCATCATTCTGGAAAATGTTTCTTTTGTTAAGCCTTTTATTTGAAAATAGGCACCTTGTTTAAGCAAATTTTCAGTTTCTTTTTCAAATTTTTGTTTGAAATAATAGCTTAAAAATCTTGGAAACAGCAAAAATGCTTTACTTTCAACGTTTTTCACCATGTCATTGAAGATCTCCTGGGAGTAGTTGTAGTCTTTATTATTCAAAATAGCGTAACCCAGGCATTGAATTTTTAATGGTATTTCGTTGAATGCTGTTGTTTTATTAGAAACGCAACTCAAAAGTGTGTGAAATAAAAATCTGGGTGCAGATGGGAAATAACCCTTTTGTAGGGTATCTACCTTTGATTGTTCTACATAACCCCTTTTCAGAAAATCAGCTTTTAACTCATTTTTGTCAAAGGAAGTTTTACCTTTCTGATCATCGAGTTTGAAGACTTCTGAAATTGATTTCGGTGTGATTTTGATCGCCTTACCCTGTATCGACAAGTTAATGGCTATGACTTTATCGTCTTGTTTTTCAAGCGTCGCCTTTTTCCAAAACTCGTTCTGGGTTTGTAGATAAATGGGAGCATCTGCCGTTAACAAAGTTTTGTACTTTGATGCAGATAATGTATCAATGATGGAGTCGAAGGTGTGGTTATCAGTAGGTTTTGTGAGCAAACCCAGATAATTATGAGGAGATTTGTATGGTATCTCGTTGGATTCTTCGGCCGTTTGAGCGACCTCTTTTGAAGGTGATGTTGATTTTGGTTTAGATTTTGATTTTGATTTCGGCTTTGTCATTTTTGCGGAGAAGAGCGAAGAATGATTTTGATGATTTTGAGAAGAAGGGTTGGAAACTGCTTTGAGAAGAGAATTTTGGAATTCAATTCGACTGTGTAAAACCCTGTTTGGGGGTTTTGATCAGGGTTTTATTTAGGGAAAAAAATGATCGCTGATGTGGCAGCGGTTATTATGATCTGAAGGCTAAAAACTGACCACGTGTCAAACACTGATGAAATGGATGAAAGTTGGAGAACCGTTGTATTAAGGGCCACTGATGTACCAAGCATCAGTAGTTATGACGGTAATAAAGTGAAAACAATTGCTTTTCATAGAGTCGAAAGATTACTTTAAAAGCAAAAGGTTACAAGGCAAGCTTACAGACTAAACTCCCCCTCAGCCTGATATTCCAGGGTTGGTTGCAACAAGATGAAAGGATTGAATTGAGGAGAAGGACTCACTCAAAACGATCAAGTATAACAGTACAGAGTACTGTCATATTTATAGGCAAACCAAACCACTGATGTACCTCAGCTGACGTCACCATGATAGTGACATCTAACAGCCTAACAACCTTATAAACACTGGTCTATACAAAACTACTGATGTCTAACAACTGATTGATAATAAAATTCAAAACAAGTCTAACACTGTTCACGTTCCACTGTTGTAGCCTAAGCACTGATTGTTTGAACATCAGTGCTTTCTTCAAAAGGTGATCAGTCTTTGAATAAGCAGTGCATGGGTCTTCAGCAGTACTTAAGAGACAGCAGTAGATAGAGCTCAGTGTTTGCCTTTTAGCAGTCTTTAGTTGTTTCATCAGTGTTTGGTTCATCAGTTGTTCTTCTGAGCAGTACTTAGAGTGTATCAGCAGATAGGTAACCACTGTCAAGGGGAGAGCTTAGAGTAAACGTTTGCTTATTGTGAATCCACTGCTGTGACCAGGTTTTGACTTTCATTATCTGTTCCTCTGGTAGGGTTCAATCCCAACAATACACTACTACCCGTTGACACCACAATAAGCTACAGAAGAAGGACTGCACGTACAGTAGAAAACGTAGAAACCGAGGAAGACACTAACGATAATGAGAACATTGATGATATGATGGATTTCAGTTTTGAACTCCATGAAATGTCTCGGTTGAACCTTGTGATGGGAGTTGGGACACAAACACAGAAAATGATGGACTATTGCAACACTCCTGTTCCACTTTCACCATCGGTAGTCTACGATTCAGCCCATCAACGAGATCGAGAGGCTTCGAACATCAACAAAAAGGTAAGCCCAAAAAATATTAATTTTACTTAATCCATTTATTTTTAACATCTGGATTGATAGTATTTTAACTCGAAAAATATTACAGAACCTGTTGAAAAAAATGAAAGCCAATGTCAAAAAATACATTAAAATGGTTCAAGTTGTTCAAGGGATGAACAACTTAGTTTCAGAAGCAAAAACCAAGTGTTTTTGGGATCCGGAGATTATGGAGGCCTGTAAGCAGTGGGATGAGACACTTCGGAATAATCGCATTTGTGTGCCGCATGATTCGGTTCAAGAGCCTGAAACTGCACCCTCCGATGTTCATCAACAGCCTGAAAATGTAGCTTCTGAAGTTCAAGAGCATGAAACTGCACCCTCTGATGTTCATCAACAGCCTGAAAATGCAGCCTCTGGAGTTCATCATGAAGATACTACAAATGAAGAAAGTAGACAGAATGAAGAAGCTCAACAAGTAATATCCAATGTTTTGGAACAAATGGCATCAGAAGGTAAACATGCGATTTCAAATTAACACATGCGATTTTATGTAAAATTTTGAATTTCCTATACACATGCGATACCTTAAAAGTACACATGCGATTTCATGCATATACTTGACATTTGATTTCGCATGCGATTTCATGTATAACATGCGATTTTCAGTCTGATGTATTAAAATTCAATAATCTATATCTATAGGGGTACTGCAGCCAGATGATAAAGGATTGACAAATAAAGATGATGGAGGAGTGACAGACACCCTTATTGCAAACATTCAAACTGTCGAAACGGGTGTATACGCTTACAAACCACCTGTCAAAGGTAAAAAACACTTTATATTATAAAAAAAGAGTAAAGTCCTTTTTGAGTCCCTGTGTTTTATGCATTTTAACTATTTGAATCCAAAAAGTAAACTTCTCTTGATTCGAGTCCCTATGGTTTGTATTTTTAACCCTTTGAATCCAAAATGAAACCTCATCCAACCCTTTGAGTCCCTGTGGTTTGTATTTTTAACCCTTTGAATCCAACCCTTTTAGTCCATGATTTGGATGAGGTTTGCGTTTTGGATTCAAATGGTTAAAAATACAAACCACAGGGACTCAAATCAAGACAAGTTTGGTTTTTGGATTCAAATAGTTAAAATGCACAAACCACAGGGACTCAAAAAGGACTTTACTCATAAAAAAAGAACAAAATATTATATTTTTTAACTTACTCTGTCCTGCAGAAAGTGGTGAAAACGAAACTGGTATGGAAGAAACAGTGAACTTAGCCGAATCTACACAAAACATTCAAGAAAAAGTTCAAGAAAAGGAGCCAGAAGTGGAAGCAGTTTCTTTAGGAGAAACTACACAAAAAGACCCTCAACAAACCGATTCAGGTATCGAAGTTGAGAAGGAACCAGAAGTGGAATGCCCTCAGGTGACGGCTGAGGAATTGCAATCAGTTGAGTCGCTTTTGAGCCTGGGACCCAGCCTTGTAGAAAATAAGGGGAAAAACCAGCTAGGGGGAGAAAAAACTCAAAACCAAAACAAGTTCCAAAACAAGTTCTACCAAAGGGGTTAAATGAACTCCTTTATAAGACAATAGAAGCCGCCAAAATTCGAAATGAGAAAAGATGTGCAGAGCTTGGAGAAGCATTTTGTTCCCCTTTCTGCAACAGAGTGGTAAACATGCACGAAGCACTCTTGAATCAAGAATTGAGTGTGATCTGATACACATTTTCTACATTTGCAAACATAGAGTAAGTAAAAAAATTATATCAACTAACAAACATCTAAATATATACACTCAAAATATTTAATTATTTAATTTTTGCCTGGCAGGGATGTATTTTACCGATAAAAAACTGGGGTTTACACAGTCAAAGGTATCTTTGAAAGCTTCTACAGGGGTCAGTACGTAGCATCAAACGGAATAGATGCATTTGTGGATTTTCTCAACCTTGAAGAGAAGAAGAGGGATAGAAAATCATCACCATACAGACTCTTCTTGTTTAGCACAATGATGGTATATTTTTCTAAACATATTGGCAATTGAAATTGAAACAGAAAATGCATATTCAATGATTTCGCATACTAATTATATTTAAATTGCATGTAGAATAGTAGATAGTTTTCCTATGAAAACAAAAACAACATTTCGCATACTATTGTAAATTCGCATACAGTATATATACAAATTGCATGTGAAAAATTCACACATTAATTTGCATGTACTAAATTCGCATGTACAAATACCTTGTAATACATTACTTAACCTTAATTCTAATTACATAACATACAGCCGGATATCATGTACAAGGAGGAGACTAACACAGACAACCAACGTCTAAACGTATTTGCCTCAAATTTAGAAGACATAATACTAAAATATGAGGTAAAAAACTTGATTCGGTTTACTTGGTGTTTATTCCGGTACTTCAAGGTGACCACTTCTATGTCTTGTGTTTCCACTTGAAAACCGGCAAAATTGAGCTGATTGACAATTCAGCAGCTGAACAAGAGTTTAAGGATAGATACAAGGGCCTTCTAGACACACTGGTAATACAAAAACTTCTTCATATACATGTGATATTTATGTAAAAGCTACTGACACAATGTTGCTATGTTACAGAGAAGGGTATTGTTTTATACCTACAAAAGGCCTTAAAACCAACACCAGCTATAAAGCACTTGAAACATCGGTGATAGAAAGAAAATTGATGGAATGGAGGACGGAGAATAACGGTGTAGACTGTGGAGTATTTACGATGCGTCATATGGAAACATACAAAGGAGAGAAAACACCATGGGTGACTGGGTTTGTGAAAGAAAATGAAGTAAACAACAGACAAAATTCACAACTTCATCTCCTGAGACACAGATATCTAAGTAAAATCATTCTATCCGAACACAATGTGGAGTGTCAAAAAATAATTAAACAGACAAATGTTTTCGATAAAAGGCCGGACAAAGAAAAGTATTTCAAAGATTTAGACAAAATAATCCCAGATAGGTTGAGAGCATTTATTGGAAAGGACTAATAGACTTGTTTGATGTTGAATTTCTGTTGCATATTTAGACTTGTTAGATTACATTAATGTTTTAAATTTTGTTTTATGTATAAAATCGCATGTTTGACATTGAATTGCTTAAAATATGCAAAATGGGGAATATAAACATGCGAAATCAAATCCCATGCCATAACAGAACATGCGAATTATATGGAACATAAAACACTTGCATGTTTTATTAAATAAA
This sequence comes from Helianthus tuberosus, assembly GCA_030545235.1. Classification (NCBI taxonomy): domain Eukaryota; kingdom Viridiplantae; phylum Streptophyta; class Magnoliopsida; order Asterales; family Asteraceae; genus Helianthus; species Helianthus tuberosus. The sequence goes on from CM060433.1 coordinate 120,701,270, forward strand.
GCACTAAAATAAACAAGTTCATTCAAAAGATAAAAGGAACTTCATTTTCATCTCCATCGAGCATCTTAAGATAGTTATTGCATCCGCCAACTCTTTCAACCGCTTCTCATCCCTCTCACCCAGATCAACCATGAACATAACAACAATTTCTTGAAGACTACTCACTTGCATCTGAGATAGTAAGTTCACAACTTCTTGTCTTCTCTTCATGTTTTCTGTTACACGAGAAATGTTGGTTTCCAGCATCTCTTGACATGATCGATCCTCTTGAATTTGTTCCTGAATCCTTTTTCTCAAAGACTGTTTGATACTTGATTCAGAAGAGGATGTTGGGAGGTCTGCCATTTTTTAATAAGATAAGATATAAGTGGTTTGAAATGGTGATAAAAAGATAAACTTTATAGTAAAAGAAAAAAGCACTGTAAAATTATTGATATGAATTATTGAACTGAATTATAAAACACACTGTGCGAAATTACATATAATTACTTTTAAAGCGTGCGAAATATTGAGCTCAATATGTCAAATACTTTTTAGTCTGCGAAATGACCAACTTAAACATGCGAAATTACATATTAAACTTTATTGTGTGCGAAATGTCCAACTTAAACATGCGATATTATTCATATGATCCAATCTTTAATACCTGCGATATGTTAAAAACAACACATGCGAATTTAAAAACAACACATGCGATATGTTAAACTCATCAAATAAACCCAGAAACATCTTATCTTCAACCTCGTTACAATCTAATAACATGAAAACACCTTCAAATCAAATAAAACCCATACCTCAACCGTAACCCTATGATGAAAAACCCAAAATAAACATCCTAAATGGCGAATCCAGCATTTTCGGTATCGCCAATGTGTGTTCGGTATAGGAATCAATCAAAAAACCTACAAATCGAATTGATACGAACAATAATTAGATATACGGTTTTGAAACGAACTCGTAATCTGCTTCCTTGTTGACGGAATTCTCTAATTAGCCATCAGATGATTGAACAGAATGTCTGATATATCCTTATCTAATTAAATTGAATCAGGACACGTGTATGGCTGTGGGGATCACGTACGTAACGTACAATTAGGGGATTTGTATCCTACACTTCCTCTATATATATATATATATATATATATATATATATATATATATATATATATACCATTAAAAATCTCTAAAAATTTAAGAATTAGCCTGAATATTCCTAGGTTCCATACTTAACTTATCTAAACCAATGCAGACTAAATCCAAGCAAATAAATTTTATATATGTTTTTTTTTCGCATTAGTTGTATCAAGGTGTAGAAAAAGTGATTTTTTCCTACTAGTGTGTGAAGGTCACCCTTAACTAAACCTAAATGAACTCACCAATAAGAAAGTGTCATTTCATTTTTAACAAATGAAATCTGATTAACCCAAATTAGGCTATAGGGTGTGGTCATGACCCTTAAGATCACCATGACCCTCTACGTCAGTGTCATATCATCCATCATCCAAAACTAATACCCTAAGGGTGTGGTCATGACCCAAACCACTATCCCCCTATTTATTTTAACTTATCTTTGTCTAAAGAAAAAAAAATGATTTCTTGACAAATGGAAAGGAGGACCATGGTTGACATGGTTTAATCCATATAAAACATGGTGGATCATGCAAGGGGGGTGTAGCCTTCCATTCATGTTTCTACGTGGCGAATAATGTCTCGACCATGACCCACACACCCTTTAGCGTTATAATAGTTAGTAAGAAAATGAACCACACGAACCCAAAATTCATTTTCCCCAAATAGTCACAGTCATCACTTCGGCTTCAACATCGGTCTCACCAACAAGAATTTTCAACCCGAATCCCATCCTGAGCCACAGTGGCGAAGCTTGAAAATTTCCACCGGGGGGTCGGAATTCACCGAACTTAAAAATTCTATATAAGTAAATTTATTTTTTATAAAACCGGGGGGTCGAAAACGTATATACCTAAAAAATTCTATACGAAACGTACATACGTAACTTTCTGAGCGAAAAGTTCGGGGGGTCGGACGCCCTCTCTGGCCCCTTGAAAACTACGCCCTTGCTGAGCCATTGCAACTAGGGGTGTAAACAAGCCCAGAGGCTCGAGAGCCACTCGTGATCGGCTCGGTTAAAATCTCGAACGAGCCGAGCCTTAACGATGTAACATCCCATCTTTTTAATGAGATTAAAATACATTTTAATGTAAATAATTAATCTATAAAATAAGTTTATATTGGCAAGATAGTATTTTAAGAAAAATACTATGATGTAGTTTTATAAAACAAAAACAAAAAAAAGGAAAATAAAAATATAGAGGATTTACTTACAAGGGTGAAATGTACTAAAATTTCAATGTATCTATAGGGGTTTAACTTGATTAAACCAATAGTTTTGGTGATAATGGAAAATACCTATTTTAAATGGGGAATTAACACAAATAAAAAAAAAGAAGAAAAAGAACGTGACCAGAGGTCACTCCTCTGTGGGACGCGAGGAGAAGGAAAGCAGGGGAAGGAGGCCAATTTCACCACGGAAATAACGAAATTGGAAGTGATAATATCTTGATTCTATTATCCTTGTTTGATTCCCAGGGATTTGGTGAGGTAATGTTCGGATGGCAACGTGTTAAACGAATGATAAAGCAACAACACTCCTACGGGCGAAGGTGAGTACTCGAATGTGTTTGGAGTCGTGTTGATTTAAATAGTCTTATTGTTGACTTGAAGTTCTTTTTATAGTTAAGGTGGTTTAATACAAATTATTGAATATGGTTCAACTTAACAATAGCGTATTGTTTTGGTGATGTTTTAGGGGTTTAAACCCATCAAAAAGGAGTGCAAATTGTTAATGGGTCGAGATACCCAAGTGCTGAAAATTCAGCTTATTTCCAGATTTTTGCTAGTCTTTAAAAATTCATAGAAAATCAACCGAATGTCCGTTTGGGGCGTATTTTATATCCACTGAAAGGTCTCGGAGTCACCGTTACTAAGAATTTTAGTTTGAAGTGAAATACTCAATGTAAAGATGGAAAAATACTGAATTACTACAGCTGCATAAAGCTGAGTGAAAAACATAAATTTTATAGTATTGCATAATCCTAAGGAATTTATAAGGAACCAATCGGATGTGATTATGTTGTTTTTAACCTCAATGTAGTTATATATATTTACATGAGTTGAAGTGATTGATTCCTTGAATATGAGATACGTATGCTAAATTAAAAAGTCATAGGTGTTGTAACCTGTATGTGCAAAAACAAGTGTTCATTTAGTAGTGCTTATGAATGAATGAAACTTGTGTCATTAAAACTATATAACCTATTTGAGTATGTTATGAATACATGTATGAATTATTAAAAGTATGTTAGGTAATAATGATTGTTAAAAATCGTATATGTTGTCTAATGAATTACAACATAGTTATGTGGCGGTTTACCATTTTATTTATATTGACCGAAGCGGTTTGATAATGGTTTACTTTGAAGTGTCATTGATTCTATATTAGCAGGGATATTCATGAAATATGGATAAAAAGGGCGCCCAGATTAGAATGGAGAAAGTCACAAAATGCGTGACTCGAGATGATGAAGTGGTGGCTCGACATTGTTTCGTTGGGTGTTATGAGCATTGAGTTACTCCTTTATGTTTGATACAAAATCAAATTATGAGTCATCACTTAGCAAAAGCTATTTTTTTGGTGTTTCAATGTAGGTGATAAGTCATGAGAATCAACGGGGTGGCTTGAACCGGAATCATGAAATAAGAAAATAGCTCACAAGTCGTTCACCAATAATCCGGTTCAATCAGTATATTATTTATTATTATGCTACCGTAGTTTCCCGGTCGACACTAATGATATGGTAATGTTATATGACAGATTGGGGTGGTAGAAAGACGAAAGTAATCAAGTCTTGGAAACGGGTCAACGATAGGAGGATTTAGTGATATTTTGTTCACTAAGTATATGGGTTTCTTTATTGGGCCAATTAGATTTAAGTAGCTGTATTTTGTAGTTTAAGTCCAACATTTGTTTTAGCGAAATGCTAGTATGTCAATGTGGCAATGAGTTATGCTTGTTTTATAAAAGCTTTGGTTGTTAAGCAGGTTTTGTTTTCGTAAAGATTTGTCGTTTTGCAAATGGGTCATGGCAAAATTTTTCTAAATACTTATTTGCAAATGTTTTATTAATCCAGTTATGTGGATTCTATATTTTGGGAATATTATCTTTTATTACTTAATGTCAGAAAAAAAAATATGGGCCTATTTTCCGCAAAGTATTTTAATATTATTTTTAACAAGTTGGGCGTTACAAACGAGCCCGAGCCCGAGCTCGAGCCTGAAATAGAGCTCGTTTTGTTATCGAGCTCGAGCCTAAAATACAAAGCTTGTTTAGGCTTGTGAGCCTAAACGAGCCCATACAAAATTTTAATTTTTAAATCTATAATATATTAATAATGATGATAACATTGATGAGCCAAGATAGAGCCGAGCTTTGGCTCGTTTAAGCAACGTTGAAGTGAGCTCGAGCCGAACTTTTAGCTCGTTTAAGGTTGTTCTCAAAATAGTTCGAGCCGAACTCGAGCTTTGGGTTTTACTCGCGAGCCGAGCTCGAGCTCAAAGAAGTAGGCTCGAACCGAGCCGAGCTTCATAAAAACCTAACGAGCCGAGCTCGAGCCTGGTCGAGCTCGGGCTCGGCCCGGCTCGTTTACACCCCTAATTGCAACGATCATCACGATAGATATTACTGGTGTGTGAGTTAGTTGTTATAATTTCTTTTTTTCAAAAAAAAAAAAAAACATAAAAAATAGAAATAGTTTGTTGACTTGATATGAAAGGCAGTGGAGGGTGGTTATGGCACTCGGCTGGTCGGCATCATCAAGCCACCTCAAAATCCGGGTAAGTGCTGCGCACAGCGCAATTCATCATTACCTCAACAAACTCATTATCAACTCCCTACACTTCTTCTACTACTTCCCCCTCCCCTTCATTCCTCCTCAATATTCCAGATCTGACTCTCATTTTTCAAGGTACACATCTCACTTTCCTCTTTAACTTTCATCATTATAGCTCACCGATCCCCTCAAATGTTACGGTTGTTCGATGCTCTACAAGTTTAGGTTGAATATGGATGCTATTCATTGACCAAATTGTGATCAATTGGAGTTTTAATTGTTAGTGTTGTAAGGATTTAAGATCTAGGGCTTGTGTTAGTGTGAATGTTTGATTGATTTGTTGTGAATTTGATGATTATAGTGAAATGCGCGTGACATAGGTCTGAAGTTCTGAACCCTAGTTTTTGAAATTGGGTAGATGTTGACTTTTATGGACTGAGGGATAAGGGGGACCTGCTCATGGTTAAGTTTAGGGTTTCTATGTTGTTTGCTTATTGTTTAATGTTTAGAAACTGCATTGTAAGCATGACTTGCACTGTGTTCCCGAGTTTAATACACGGAAGAAATGAAGGGGAAGGGGAAAGGAAAGGCATAATTTAATTTCGTGTTCTAGAGTTCGAAGGTAAGGAAAAGAAGTGAAAGATTTAAGGTGGAAATTTAGGAGGAAAAGTGATTTCTCTCCAAATCCGTCTATTTTGGAAGTAAAGTTAGGAGGGAAGATTACTATAAATCTTCCTTTCTCGTCTTTCCATTTCCTTCCGTTATAAACTCAAGAACATAAATCTTTTCTTGTTTCCTTCCACTTCCATTTGGATATGTAACCATATTTTCCTCATTAAGAAAAGAAACCAATGCATAAATAGTCAATTCTATGATATTATGAATAGAAGTTTTGTTATTGGGAGGTGTATTATTGCAAATGCACTTGATTGATGTTGGTAATATTGCAATGGTGACATTTGACAATCATTTTTTCAACGGTTTTCTAAAAGTGAGCTATCGTATATTAGATAAATCGGAATTGGATTACACAAAAGCCATGCAAATGCCAAAATCTAGACTAAACGTATCAGCACAAGAAGCGTTATCGACTTCCCCTAGAGCAAGGGAGGTTGAAGGTCCTTCAAGATGGAGTGAATACTTGAGTCAAGAAATGGGAACTCCAATGCCTTCTAGAACCTCCCGGAACAACGGATCAGAAGTGTCATTTCAGCTTCCTGGAGTATCACACAAGGGGCTGAACATGCAATGGGTATATCAGCTTACACAAGTCGCACAAGGACTCATGGCTAAAATCTACAGATTGAACCAAATCTTGGATTATCCGGATGCAGTAGGTCATGTATATTCTGAAGCATTTTGGAAAGCGGGTGTGTTCCCAAATTGTCCAAAGATATGTATATTGCTTTCGAAGAAGTTTCCGGAACATCATAGTAAATTGCAGCTTGAACGTGTAAGTATATAATTATGTATAAAGATTTGTTTGATGTTTGTTTTTACTGCTGGAAAAACTGAACCCGATAATAACTTTTCTTAGGTTGATAAAGTTGCTTTGGATGCCTTAAATGATCAGGCTGAAGTTCACTTACAAAGCTTGGAACCATGGATTCAGGTTTGGAGTTTACATTTTATAATCATCTGTGTTTGCAAGTTACGATGTTTTTCTTCATTTTGGTCATATCAGTCATGGATATAAATGATCGTTTGTAAGTACTTAGTAATCTTGCCACGTACTCCAACACAACTTTAAGGCTTTTTCCGAAAATGTTTATGGTATTATGTTATAGTTTTGTACTTGCTTTTCTTATTTTGTAATGTAAACTTCTATGATTTTTTACTCGCTTCTTTGTTTGCTTTAGGTTGTTAATGTACTGTGGGTATGAATTTATTAAAACTAATTCTACATCCTTTGCTAAAATATCAAATTTTGTAGCTACTTCTTGATATGATGGCATTTCGAGAACAAGCTCTGCGACTCATATTGGATCTCAGCAGCACTGTCATTACCCTTTTGGTGAGTTACAAAATATTTCTGCTAGAATTGTTTAAAGTATACATATTTTGTGGTAATCACAAAATAAAGAAACATAATTTTAATATCAACTATGGAAACCAAAAAACGAAAAAGACTAACTCAAATATATTATTTGCTCATCAACCTATAACCATTAATATTTTGTAAAATTGGTTTCTGAATACAATATCTAATTATATTTTTTACTCTATTTGCAGCCCCATCAGAACTCTCTTATCTTACACGCGTTTATGGATCTCTTTTGTTCATTTGTCCGTGTTAATCTCTTTGCTGAGAAGGCAAGTCTATAGGCCATGTATGATTGGTGTTTGACTGTTTTCTTATCGTTTACGTATTTTATTTTCCGTTCGACATCTTCTAGGTATAAAAAAATTACAGAACACATGCTTGTTTTTATCGACTGAAAATTCTGTTATACTGTTTGAATGTTCGATTACAGTTGCCAAGAAAAATGTTGCTCCAGATGTATAACCTCTTCCATGCCATGTTGAGAAATGACCGAGACTGTGATTTTTATTACAGGTATCGTTACGGCAAAAATGCTTTCTTATTGTTTAGAATCATTTAACTATCATCGTCTGATCAGTAACTTCACATTCATGATGTGTACTTCCTATGCATTTAATAGGTTGGTTCAGTTTATAGATGCATATGATCCACCTTTGAAGGGGTTGCATGAAGACCTTAATTTTGTTAGTCCTCGCATTGGTGAGGTAATTAGTCTTTCTAGATGCTGATTTAATCTTACTTTAAAATAATTCCCTTTGAACTAATTTGCAATGTGTTAAATACATTTATTACAGGTCTTGGAGGCTGTGGGTCCCATTATATTTCTGTCTACAGATACACGAAAGCTTAGAAATGAGGGTTTTCTTAGTCCTTTTCATCCTCGTTATCCCGACATCCTCACAAACTCTGCACATCCGATGGTATGCATTTTTCGCATAACATTAAGATAAATAACAGACAATTATGAGATCATAATTATCAGTGTAGTATCATCACGTATGGATTTCCTTACAAAAAGATACAGTTATTCACTCACTCTGACACACATGTATCTTGTGTGTATTGCTTATCTTGTTTTTGTTCTGTTGGCAGAGGGCTCAAGATTTAGCAAATGTAACTTCTTATAGGGAATGGGCACTATTTGGCTATCTTGTCTGTCCTGATGAGCTTCTTAGAGTAACCAGCATTGATATTGCTATGGTACAATTTCTACACTTAAAAAATTTGTTCTTTTTTGGAGTAAAATGCCATTTTCGTCCCTGAGGTTTGACCAGTTTTCCGACTTTCGTCCGAAGGTTTGTTTTTTCGCATATGGATCCACAAGGTTTGAAATCTTGCCATTTTCATCCGGCTCGTTAACTCCATTCATTTTTCTCTGTTAAGTCAGGGGTATTTCCGTCTTTTTTGTTAACTTAAAGGGCAATTTGGTCTTTTACACTTTATGTAAAAGCATTTAGCATAATGTACAAGTATGCAAAAGACCTAAAAGCCATTTAAATTAACAAAAAAAGACGAAAATATCCCCGACTTAACGGAGAAAATGAATGGAGTTAACAAGCCGGATGAAAATGGCAAGATTTCAAACCTTTGGGATCCGTATGCGAAAAAACAAACCTTCGGACGAAAGTCGCAAAACTGGTCAAACCTCAGGGACGAAAATGCCATTTTACTCTTTTATTTGTGTAGAAGTCTTGCATAAAGTTTTGTTCACAACCTTCTTGTCATAGTGTTATCAACTATGTGTAGTTGAAGTATCCATAGTTGTATGTTTCCTGGCTATACTTCACAACCTTCTTGCTGACATCGTTTGCTTGTGATATTTACAGGTTGTACTAAAGGAAAATTTAGTTCTTACTTTGTATAGGGATGAGGTAAGCACTAGATTATAGCTGATTTTGACTTTTTTTGTTGTTTTTGAGTATATTAACGATTGTATTATTCTTGAAATACAGTATATATCGTTGCATGAGGACTATCTGTTATATGTATTGCCACGAATATTGGAATCAAAGAAAATGGCAAAATCTGGGCGTACGAAGCAAAAGGAAGCAGATTTGGAATATAGTGTCGCAAAGCAAGTTGAGAAAATGATAAGGTATTAAAGAAGTATTGCATGTGAATGATAATAGCTTGCGCTTTGTGTATGATAAGATGTAATTAATAATTATTGTTTGTATGATTATTTATTTCCTGCAGTGAAGTGCATGAGCAAGCAGTTATATCCTGTGATGCAATTCATCATGAGAGGAGAATATTATTAAAGCAAGAGATTGGAAGGATGGTTCTCTTCTTTACTGACCAACCTAGTTTATTGGCTCCTAATATTCAGGTATGTTCTACTCCCTAAATTCTACATGCTACAATATATAGGGTAGGGATCTTAAGAGAAACACATGCTAATTAAGAACCGTGAGAACGATTCTGAACCATACATTTTCTCTAAGCCAAAAAAAAAAAGCAATTTCTTTTAACTTCTAATACCCGTTTTTAAGAGCTTTTTTGGATATATACGTATGTGTATATTGTCATTTTTTTAATTATACACACGTATATACATATATGTATAGTTAAAGATTGACAATATACAAATATGTATATTTTCAAAAAAACCTGAAAGTTTAAGCTGCGACCTTTGCAAATTTTTTTTTGCCTTTTTTTGTTTGCGTTTTTGCTTAGGAACAATGTGTGGACCAGAATTGTTCTCAATTAGCCTAGTGATTCTCACATGATCCTAACCCTATATATATTCCGAGAGTTGTATAAATTTTATGAACTGTTGCAAATTGCTTGTTTTCACAGATGGTATTTTCTGCATTGGCATTGGCACAAAGCGAAGTGTTATGGTACTTTCAACATGTTGGAATTAGTTCATCAAAATCAAAGACCAATCGTATTGTAGCAGTAGAAATAGTAAGTTTAAATAGCATAGTTAAAATAGTATGACATCATACTTTATGCCATATGCTTTTTCTTTATTTTTGTGACCGCCGCTTTCATCTGGCAACTTCTTGATGCAGAATGCAAGCGATCCTACTATAGGGTTCTTGCTAGATGGAATGGACCGCCTTTGCTGTCTTGTACGCAAATATATCGCAGGTTAGAATGCAAATATATAGCTGTCAATCTGTTCTTTTTTAGCCTTTTTTCTTGTGAGATTACATTTTATTTTACAATATTGACGATGATTTTGCAGCGGTTAGAGGATATGCTTTATCTTATCTATCATCATCAGCGGGTCGGATTCGGTTTTTGCTCAACACGCCTGGCATGGTAGCACTTGACCTCGACTCCACTCTGAAAGGACTTTTTCAAAAAATCGTTGAACATCTTGAGAATATTCCAAAACCACAGGGTGAAAATATCTCTGCTATTACATGTGATCTATCGGTGAGTGATTCATTTAAATCATGAATGATATTTTTTATTGGTAATGGTTATTACATATTTTACTTGCAACAAGCAGGAATTACGTAAAGACTGGTTATCAATTCTGATGATTGTTACATCCGCCCGTTCGTCTATTAACATTAGACATTTGGAGAAAGCGACAGTGTCTACTGGAAAAGAAGGCTTGTTATCCGAAGGGAATGCTCTATACAATTGGTCCAGGTGCTCTATAGTTTGAATTTGAAGTTATTTAATATAACTATGTCGAATCTTATATTATGCCGTTTTGATGGGTCGAACCAGATGTGTTGATGAACTTGAATCTCAGCTTTCGAAACACGGGAGTCTTAAAAAGCTCTACTTCTACCATCAACATCTTACAACTGTATGTTTTCGCTTTCTGCTTGAATGATAACTATAATAATAATAATAGTAATAATTATATTAAAAAGAGTAAAATGCCATTTTCGCCCATGAGGTTTGGCTACTTTTGTGACTTTCGTCCAAAGGTTTGTTTTTCCGCATCTGGATCCAAAGGTGGGAAACCTTACATGTTACATCCATTTTTTAACGTTAAGTCGGGTATTTTTGTCTTTTTAGACTTTTTTGTGATGATTAAAGGGTTTGGGTGGGGAGAAAGTCAACAGAGGTGGATCTTTATTTCTTATAGTGTTTTTTATTTTAATAAAAAATGTCTAAAAAGACGGAAATGCCCCTCATTTAACGGAGAAAAATGGATGGTGTTAACAAGCCGGATGAAAATGGCAAGATTTCAAACCTTTTGTATCCAGGTGCGGAAAAACAAACCTTTGGACGAAAGTCACAAAAGTGGTCAACCTCAGGGACAAAAATGGCATTTTACTCTATTAAAAAATAACAACAATACATGTTATCATATATAATATTCTACTTATGTTACTCTAAATTTATGATTTATTCAATCATACAGGTTTTCAGGAATACGATGTTTGGACCCGAAGGGCGCCCCCAACATTGCTGTGCATGGCTCGGTGTGGCTAGCAGCTTTCCGGAATGTGCCTCTACGATTATTCCCGAAGAGGTATGTCCAGATCAGTTCAAGTTGTTTTGACTTTTGACCCGTTACCCGATCCACTCGGATGTAATGAATGTTAAGTGGTTGAATGCAGCTAACTAGAATCGGTCGAGATGCTGTTTTATACGTCGAGTCCCTAATCGAGTCCATTATGGGAGGGTTGGAAGGTTTAATCAACATCCTTGATTCAGAAGGAGGTTTTGGTTCTTTGGAGATGCAGGTTAATTACTTTATTATCCATTACAAGTTAGTGGAAACAGTATTAATTATTGAATATTCCTGCGTAAGTTCGTAACACTGACTATGAACAACTTAATTATCAGCTTCTGCCAGAGCAGGCGGCGATTCTCATGAACATGACATCTAGACTTTCGATTCCTTCTGCAAAATCTCCGAGGGGCGTATCCGGTATGCATTTGCCAGGCTATGAAAGTTATCCTGAAAATAATAACTCCATTAAGATGTAAGCCACCTCTCCTTCTGTTATATGTTTTCTATAGTCGTGCACGCATTCATGTATACAATTCGTGTCTGTTTGCAGGTTGGAAGCTGCCATGCAAAGGCTAACAAATCTTTGCTCGGTTTTGAATGATATGGAGCCTATATGTGTTTTAAATCACGTATTCGTCTTGAGAGAGGTAAAATAATTTTTACCCGATTCGACCCATTATATATAATTATATATAACATTATATTTTATATATATAACAATTATCAACTTGTGTGAATAGTACTTTGACCTTTTTTTTAGTTTCATTTATTTACTATATAACAATTGCCAAAGACATCAACAGTGAAATCAAATTTTTTTTTCATTTCCAACCCTATATTATATATAGAGGCCGGTTATTGTACAAATTGCCTTAACATACGATGCATACGAGATGCAGTATCAACGTGCGATTTTGGTTTTGAACATGCGATTTTGGTTTTTGGAAAACAACATGCGACTTCTTTACAACATGCGAAATTTGTATTTTTTTTAAACATGTGATTTTGGTTTTTATCAACATGCGAGATTTCCCTTTCTGGGTTTATAACGTGCGAACTTGCCATAGCGTACGCTCGTACGTTAAGGCAAATTGTACGATACACTTTCACACTATATATAATATGTACTTTTATCCTTTAACTTTTTACTAATTTTACTATATAACATTTATCAACCGAATCAGTAGTGAAATTAATTCTTTTTTCATTTTTTTGTTTTCAACCCTATATTATATATAATATATACACATTTAACTCTTAAATAATATATACATCGGTACTGGTGTTAGTATCAACGGAACCGGTATGGGTATTCATTTTTATAGTCTTTGATCGATGTAAAACACGACTTTATTTTTTGGTTTAGATCAAACAACTTTTTGTTAATAAAAGTGTTGTAAACGAGTTTATTTTGTTGTGTCGTACAATTTGTGTTCAGAGTAATGTCTTTCTTTGTGTCGTAGACTATACCGATTGCCATTACCGAGACAAAGCGGCCTGATACCGACAGAACAACGTTGGGACTGGTATCAGTGTTATTGGAAGCGGTTTCGGTATTCAATTTTTGATCGATGTAAAACACATGTGACATCTATTTGGGCGTATCACAACTTTATTTTTCTTGGTTTTCGTTTTCAGTTGCTATAGCGAATGCCGATAAAATAACTAATTGAATCGATACCCATCGAATTCCCGCCGCGTAGCGCGGGAAATCCCACTAGTTCATTACAATTCTCAATATTCTCCTGCAACTAATATTTCCGCTTTGTTTATTTCAATGCAGTACATGAGAGAATGCATTCTCGGGAACTTCAGGAGAAGGCTGCATGCTGTATTAAAATCAGATACCGATCTTCAACGTCCCACCGTTCTCGAATCGCTAATCCGTAGACACGTAAGCATAATCCACCTGGCAGAGCAACACATCAGCATGGACCTCACACAGGGTATGCGTGAAGTCCTATTGACCGAGTCCTTCTGTGGGCCCGTTTCATCTTTACACACATTTGATAAGCCCGCTGACCAACACACCGGGTCTGCCATTGAGGCTGTATGCAACTGGTATGTTGAGAACATCGTGAAAGACGTTTCGGGAGCCGGGATCCTCTTTGCACCACTTCATAAATGCTTTAAAAGTACGAGGCCCGTTGGCGGTTATTTCGCAGAGGCGGTGACCGACCTTAAGGAACTACAAGCTTTTGTCCGTACGTTTGGCGGCTATGGAGTTGATCGACTTGACCGGATGATGAAAGAACATACCGCCGCCCTTTTGAACTGCATCGACACGTCACTGAGGGCAAATCGGGAAGCGTTAGAGGCGGTTTTGGGCAGCATTCACTCAGGTGACCGCATAGAACGAGAAGCGAATGTACGACAGATAATCGATGTGGAAACGGTTATCGGGTTCTGTATTCAAGCGGGTCAAGCTATTGCTTTTGACTCTCTTTTAGCAGAAGCTGGCGGAGCCGTTCTTGCTGAAGGTGCACCGTTGATACACTCGTTATTAACTGCCGTTTCAACACATTTACCCGTTGAAATACCGGAGAAAAAAGAAATTCGGAGGATGAGACGGGTGGCTAACGGTGTCGGGGTGGTGGCCGATCATGATTCTCAATGGGTTAGAGAAATATTGGAAGACGTTGGCGGCGCAAGTGATAATTCATGGGGGTTGTTGCCGTACTTATTTGCGACGTTTATGACTTCTAACATATGGAATACTACGGCCTTTAATGTCGATACGGGTGGGTTCAACACTAATATTCACTGTTTGGCAAGGTAAGGTGCTTATATATATATTTATATTTATATATCTTGATGACCTATAGATTGAAAGTTGAGTTAAAGTTCTTAATTATATTTTGATTGACAGGTGTATTTCTGCTGTGATTGCTGGAAGTGAGCTAGTTAGAGTTGAAAGAGAATATCGACAGCGACGGTTGTATTCAAACGGCCATGCTGGAGATACTGCGGAGCCTGAAATGCCGGATTACGCGTCTGTTGAGTCAAACATAAAGTCAACTATACACCTTTTTGTCAAAATATCTGCAGGGATTGCATTGGATTCTTGGAATGAAATCGACAGGTAATTATTAATGTTCCTTAACACAAACATCGATCAGCATAATTTAAACTACTACAAAGAGAACTTGCTGACATCAGCAAGTAATAGTTGACCTCTTCAATTGGCCAAAAAGGGCGGCAGGCTCAACAGTGCCACGCAGCTGCCTGGCACTCCCCTATTGGCCCAACAAAATTACGATTTTGTCCTGCTTTAAATTTACGCTTTTGCTATCAGTTCAAATTTATGTTTTCGCCCCCACTTAAAAATAAATTTGCGCTTTTACTCTCAGCTAAATATTTCGATTTTGCCCCGGGTTAAAAATTAGGATTTTGACCCGTTTCAATTTACAGTTTTGCCATTAGTTTTTTCCCCTTAAGATTACGATTTCGCCATCAGGTCAAAATTATGTTTTTGCCCACGCTAAAAAATAAATTTACGCTTTTCCTCCCGGCTAAAAATTCTAATTTTGCCCTCGGCTCAAATTTACGATTTTGCCCCGTATAAATTTATACTTTCGCCATTAGTTTTTTTTTTCTCATAGCCAGTTTACGATTTTGCCCTCAACTTAAATTAACATTTTGCCTTCCTGGTGACATTACAAGTTTGCCCCCAGTGCAAAATCACAGTCGTGCCGGCAACTTCCTGGCACTCGCCCGTTGGTCCATTTAGTTTACGATTTATCCCTGAATTAAAATTATGATTTGGCCCTCAGTTAAAAATTACGTTTTTCCCATCGTTTTAGTTTTTTTACCAAAACTATAAAGGTTTTTTGTTTTAATTGGTTTACTCGATTTTATTTTTTTTCGTGTCAAGGAGTTGCCTAACACTGGCTCATTAGTCCTGAAAAATTACAGTTTTTCCCTGAGCTCAAAATTACGGTCTTATCATCGTTTTTGTTTTTTTTTCCCTAGCAAAATTATAGTAGTGTTTTTTTAATTAATTGAGAATTATTCGGCCATCGCCCCGCAACGCGGGCGGGGCATCTACTAGTTTGGCTACAAAATGAAACTAGATCTGGCATAATGGGTGTATATCGTGTCAGTGTCAAAATGGTAATTCCTTTGTGTGGATTATAACGGGCTGGTTCGAGATCTAAAAACACGGGCCTGTAAACGAACCAAATGTTCATGAACTGTTCGTGAACTTGTTCGGCGGGAAGTTCGTTTATTTAATAAACGAATGAACATGAAAAAAATTATTTATTCATTTTATTCAAATGAACGAACGTGAACACACGTGTTGTTCATTCATTTATGTTTGTTTATGTTCATTTATATTTTTATAAATACATACCGAGTTATTTTTATACAAATATAAGCATAAAAGAGGCTTGTTAACTACTGATATACAAATAACTAATTGATGATTGGGGATTCCAGTAATAAAAATAAGCTTTCCAATAGAAGTTATCGTAATTAATCAATAATTTATATAAGAAAAGCTACTTTATGTCCGTTTATGTTTGATCATTTATGTTCACTTGTGTTGTTTTATGTTTGTTAAATTATGTTCGTTTAAGTTTGTTTGATTATGTTCGTTTACGTTTGTGAAATGCTCGTTTAGGTTTTAAACGAACGAACATAAACGGACACGAACATGCCCATTTTCTTAATGAATGAACACGAACAAAAACATTTGTTCGATTATATGTTCATGTCCGTGTTCGGTTAAAGTTAAATAAACAAACATGAACATGCCCCCGTTCGTGTTCGTTTGGTTCATTTACAGGCCAATAAAACACCTTTTGTCCATGTTTTATAACCATCAAATACGATTACATAAATTATATTGTTTTCAAGAATAATGTATTTTTTATAAAATAATTTAGGAGGTTTTACACATTAAATATACACCTAAAGTCTAGTATATTCATCCATGCAGGTCTCATATGGTGGCAAAGTTAATATTTCTGGACCAGTTATGTGAAATCTCTCCATACCTACCACGAACTACACTTGAAATGCACGTTCCTTATGCGATTCTCCGGTCCATATACAGTCAATACTATGGAAATTCCCCTTCTAACCCTCTGGCACTTCTAAGTATATCACCACGCAGTTCGCCAGCTGTGTCGGTGGGTCATGCTTCACCTGCCATTAGGCATCCTTATGGCGACTCAACGCCACAATCGAGCCATGATTCAGGTTACTTCAAGCCTGGATCAGCACACGGTCAAGATCAGCCCTATGACGGGCATGCGCGTCAAGATCACAAACATAGAAATGGGAGACGGTCTGGTCCGTTGGATTATAGTTCCAGCCAAAAAGTAAAGTCTGTCGAGGGCTCGACATCTGGCAGCCGAGGTCCCAGTCCGTTGCCAAGATTCGCTGTTTCAAGATCGGGTCCCATATCTTACAAATAGAGCCGTTGTTGTAATACAAATTCATGTATGTGCTATCCTCATACCAGTGTCTACTTTGAATGAACAAGTTGGTGAATTTTAGTTTTATTCAATTAATGATGTCTTTATTTTGTTACTTGCCAACTGTTGCTTTTATTCTAGATATTAAAACATTCTAGATGGTTAATGTGCCGTTTAAAATATATGATTATTCAAAAAGTTATTTGAACTTATCAGTTCTTTTATTCTAAACAAAAGATTAAATAAAAGAACAAAATATGTTATTAAATAATCTTACTTTAACATCATCAATAACTTAAACTATAAATAAACATCAACATCCAATGGAATTCAATATCTTCATCCTACCCCAAAGTCAAAAAATAGTAATTTATTATATAATTAAGTATTTGGGACCTAGTCACATCTGGTCTAATAGTGTAAGAAATCCAATATTTAAAACAACACGATAGATTAGGCACCTTATAATAAATTAGCATGGCCCTACACAACCCAAATGCAGATTCATTCAAGCCCATAGCCGAATTGTTGAATAGCCAATGGAGGCCCCATCACATTCCTCACACTTAAATCATAAGAAAAATATAATATTTTAATCACTTTCACTTCTACACTAGAGTCCCTAACCCCATATTCCCATCCCCCAAATTTTGTGGAAAACCAAAGGTAAACCCTCATATTTGGAGGTTACATTCTTCCCCTATCTCATTATTTTAGTGTTGTGAGTGGCAATTATTAGGGGTGCAAATGAGCCGAGCCCGAGCTCGAGATTAACTTATGAGAGCTCGGGCTCGAGCTCGGCTCGTTGGTATTTTCTCAAGCTCGAGCTCGGCTCGTTTATTATCTATTAATTAATATATTAAATAAAAATAATATAAATAATAGACCTTTTAGGCTCATGAGCCCGATAAGTGAAGCTCGGGCTGGGGCTCGTTTACTAAATAAGCTTATTTTTAGGTTCGAGGTCGGCTTGTAAACAAGTTTAAATAAGTTCGGCTCGACTCGGTTCGTTTACACCAAGGCTCGACGAGCCTAACGAGCTTACATGCGAGGCTCGGGCTCGGGCTCGATAAACAAACGAGCTTTATTTTAAGCTCAAGCTCGGCTCTGGCTCGATAAGGCTCGGCTCGTTTCGAGCTTTTTCTCGAGCCGATCTCGAGTAGCTCATGAGCCGCTCGGCTTGTTTGCACCCCTACAATTATATGATTATGAATATATATAGGGAATTAGGTTAGAAACCCGTGTGTTACACGGGGTTATACATTAAAAACACTATAATTCAATTTTTTTTTACCAAACATCTCATCACCGAAATTGCATATTGTTACATGTAATATTGGTAAAATAAAAGGTATAATAATATATCATAAAATCACTACACCCTTTTGAAGAAAAAAAACTCTACATATGTTGTTTTTTAACAATGAATATCTTGTTTTTCGTAAGACTTGAACACAGGATCTCACACTTAAGTGATCAAGATTGTAATGGACTAATGATTTTCAACTAAGAGTGTTACTACAATACATGCATGCATCATAATACCTTGAGATACGCATTTAAAGATAAGCATATTTTTTTTAACGGCAAATTGAATTTAGGTAATTACAACTGATTTATAATTTACTTGCAGTAAATGCATTAATTAAATCTAAATGTTGACCACGTTTACAAAATACCTAGTTTTTTAAGAAAAAACATTTCTTACTAAAAATTTAAAATCAATTAAATCAATCAACCATCAATTATAAATTATTATTATTATTAATCAAGAATAAATAAAAGGGTTAATAAAATGTAGGAATACTCACAATATGACACATGGCAAAAATAGACCTAATAACTGACAAGTGGCAAAAATTAAAGAAGGAAGCCTAAAAATGATCCATGTGTAATTTATTTTTATTTATTAGTATAGAGATTAGATGTGAAGGGTTTCTAAAAAATAACAAATTTTATGGATAAATGTGTAATTCAGTTAAATTATATGGATGGAGATGATGATTCCATTGTGAATGCTCATGCCTCATTTGAACAACCATGTGCCAGTAATGGCGTCAACCGGTCGTGAGTGAATTTCATCAGGTCAACAACAGCTAGTCGTGAGGCACAAAAAAACCTGGAACCGGTTTGGCAAGAACCGATTATAAACCGACCCGAACCACATGGTTGAAATCGGGTTGTTACCCTATACTTTAAAATTGGTTCAAACCCAGCCAAACCCGAACCGAATTGGTCAAAACCCGCTTTCAAACTGGTCAAACCCATTCCTTTGACTTTCTTTGCACCGCTTTTAAGGCTATAAGGTGTGGTTATGACCCTCATGACCACCATGACCCTCCACATAGGCACCATATCATCCATCTTTAATCTATCATTCAAAACCACTACCCTAAGGATGTGGTCATGACCCAAACCACTATCCCCTTTATTTTTTTAATTTATTTTTGTCTTAAAATTTTTCAAATGGGAGGGTCGTGGTAATCGTGGTTTAATCCAATTGAACCACCATCAATCAAGGAGGGGGATAGTGTACCATTTAATTAATGGTCCTATGTGGAAATAATATTCCAATCCATGCCCCCCACACCCCATAGCCTAACAAAAGCCGGTTATGACTTCTGTTGACCTAACCGGAAACGGTCCCAACTCGAAATAGTCTGGGCAAAAAACCCGGTTTGTGCAACCCTAGTTCCATTCTTTAAACCACCACAAGTGGCCTAGTGGTGGAGTGACTTGGGTTCTCCAATGGAGACCCAAGTTCAATTCCCATTAGTGCCACTTTGGTGGCCACCGACACCAGCTTTAAAGCCGGACCGAGGACACTCGAGGTCTCGGGTTCGAAACATGTTTCTTACCCCTCTTTGATGGCTATGGGTATTTGCCGCCAGGGATCCTTGTCGGATGGTGAACTGGGAAGGGAGATCCCTTCCGCGGTCATTAGTTCCATTCTTTAATTTCTATCTTTTTTCTTGTCTTATTAGTTCATATTAGGCTGAGTTGGTTTATATTTTGAGCTATGTAATTGCATTGAGTATAAGACTATATTTGTTGTTCACTAGTTTTGGTTGTTTTTTTTTTTTTTTTTTTATCAAAGTTGATTCATTAGTATTTAGTTCCTTTGTGCATAGTATTGACTAATTTTGTTAAGCAATGAATACAAATTCCATAGTGTTTATTATTGATTTGTTATATTATTTTTTCTACGACGACTCAATAGTTGCCAGTTAGGGGCACTAGAAAGATTTTTTAAATGAAAAACATCAATTTAAAACGACCGCCATCGCGACACATAAGAATTTTAGATCATCACCTTAAATCAAAGAGATTATATAAGACATATACTAGGTTAAACAACCTCGTGGACACGACTTCCTTAAAAGATTGATAGAAAATATATATATGCACGAGTGTTACAAATGAAAAAGAACACATGCATAACCTAGTTTTATTATATTTAATGAGGTTCACACTTTTAATAAGCGTTACTTTCTTTTTTTTTCCTTCAACGTAATTATTTTAACCCGTTCTGACCCGCTCATTCATCATGATAACTCGACCACGACACAATGAAAGAAACTCACAAAGATCAAACTGATTTGACAATAGAATAATCATTTTCCTAATCAACCAACCAATGATAGAAGAATTAGGTAGAAAACAAGCATGACATTCCACAAACACCATAATAGCAAAAGTCAAAACAGCCATTGATGACTTTATCCACCCATGAAGTTATGTTTTGACACCATCTAGCCAGCCAGCCAGCTATTTAGCATCATCTTCCTAAATTCTATCCATATCTGGGTCCCAAACCTATGGTATGGAGTATGGACCCAAACAAGCTCACATGTTGATGTTCTCCATCTTGCTACCTAATAATCTTTTACTCAAATGGTCCCAACCCAACCACCCTCCCACATGCCTTCTTCACCTTTTACTTTGTCTAAATGCAGACAAAACACCATAAACAAACAAAAGCTAGCCACCAATAATTCATATAATCCACCACATAGTATTTTGTCACAAGAAACATGAAAAACATGAAAGTTTTGTAATAGTAACAAGCATAATGAGTTCAAATAACTAACTTGATACTACTATAACTATGGATTATAAAAGACTTTTTCACCTGTTAAAGGGAGATGATTTTGATGATGATGGTGGTTTTAGAGGTACCACATGGACATATCCGGGGTCGGGTTTGACTCGCCGGAAAAGTCAACGCCTCCTAGATTGAATGGAGACTGCGAAACGAATCTGAAATCCAAATTATTGTGTGCGTCGAAAGGAGGGGTGTATGGTGCTTTGTTGTCGAACTGGAAACCTGTTGACAAGAAAGTTGACTGGCTGGAACTGATGTTTGACTCGACTACGCCTTGACTAAAAAAGTCATCGTCGAGTTGCATGGGGAATTTTTGCTTCTGGAGGTCAGTGATAACGTCGAGATTCGCAGCATTGAGGTTTCGGTTGGTGTTTTGGTGATTAGCGATAACATCAAGATTCGCGGTATTGAGATTTCGGTTGGTGTTTTGATGATTTGTATCGTAAAACGACATAAGATCAGAAATCGCCCGTTGACCATCTCCCGGAAGTCCAAACTGTGACGCACCAAATGCAGCATCCTGGTTCATGGCTTGACCCGTTGTCATCTTGGGTTGACCAAATGACGGCATTGTGAACACGGGTGGTTGTGGTTCTTTCATTTGGAAGCTTAGGGTGGAACTACGAGGCGGATTATGATTCGGATTAGGAGAAGGGCGATACGGACAATTCATCTGGTGATTGTTTCTTGAAAGTCGGTCAGCAAAACCTACACGAATGTCGCTATAAGGGCATTGAGAAAACTCACAAGTGTACACCTTCGGTGGCTGCTGGTCATCAGATAATTGCTTCCTTTTCTGAACGAAATTATCCGAGCTCGGGATTTCAACGAGCTCACCCTTCACTTGGGCCAGTTGCGGGCCCATGAGCCCGAGATTATAGAGATTAGTGACATCAACAGGCTGCGGCTTACATTCTTCTACTTCAGCTGTCTGATCATCGTCTACACCCTCCACGTCATAATCACCGGCGTCAGTTACAAGATACGACCCGGACCCACCTGTTGATATAGGCGGACAGATATCAGGATACAGTTTCCGCGATATAGCTTCTTCTTGGTTAATTATAGCGAGCCACGTGGCGCTTTCTTTAGCCGTCATTTTGTCTTGCAAGCATTTAGATTGCCTAACAAGCTTGCGAATCTTCGCGATATCCGGCGACATATGTTTAATGACGGCCGTTAAAACACCGACTTTCCACGCCTTTTTCAGATCATGAGGCTTCTTATACGGTGGGGTCCCTTGTTCTTTCGGTAACCCGAGTTGCGACCACCATTCCTCGTTTCCGGTGGGCCACCACGGTGGTGCGACACCCTTTTCCAACGGGAACCGCCTCTGTGGTGGGTCACAGTGCTGCATTAAAGCCGACAGAAGAGAACCGAGAGTGGTGTCTTGAAGCTCTTGCAACGTGTGCGGGGTGGAAACCGGGGAAAGATTATCCTCATCTTTCCCCGGAATCGAGTGTTCCGATTGGTATTTTGAAATTGCGGCAGGCCCGTTTCGATCAAACCGGACCTTTTCCTTCCACCAGGCCCGGAGATTATCAGACGCCCCGCTAACGGGCTTCCCGTTTTCCGGAATGATTCCGTAAACAAACCCTTGAGCCTTGCAAACTTCCATCATTTTAAGCATGTACTTCAAGATCCCGTCTTGGGCCCGCGACATCTTCTTGCGTCTCGCTTGTTCTTGAGACTGACGTTGTTTGGTGTTATCGACGTCTTTACCTTTGCTTTGATCTTTGAGCCGCCTTAAAAGCATCCGGTCTCGCCACATCCTCCTTTCGAGCTCATCAACGTCCATTTCTTCATCACTGTAATCTTCCTCCACAGGTGCGTCTTGTTCGGTTTCAGGAGCCCGTTCTCCCTCGCAGTTGGGAGCCGAAAGGAAATCAAGATTTCCGTAAAATCCCATTTCTTCGAAGATCCCCATTGATCACAATCAACCCAAATCAAGAAAGTATGCAATTAATACCAGCTTAATAACTCACAAGATCATAAACCGTCAAGCGAATATACCTTCTATCCTGAAAAAAAAAACACAAAATCAACTTAGAAATCACATCATTCATGATTTATCTAACAGAACAAGATTAGTTCTGATGAGAGTAATAATCAAAATCATATTTAATCTTCTTATGCTCGAAATTTTCAGCTTTAAGGCCTGAAAACGATGAAACAAACACCATGAGACTAAACTATAGATTTATTAACAGCAGACAACTAAACTAAACATAAAGAACATTAAAGTATCAAACTTTATCTTAAAACTGGTCTTTTAAAGATTTATTTGTTAGTATTTGTTTCGATTATGATCAAAAGATTCTTTTTATTGTACAAACTTAACAGAGAACTTAAGCAACTTGAAACAAAAAGAACACACCTAAACACACACACAAACATAAAAAGAGCAAAAAGAGCAGTCAGATCAAATGTTTGGAATAAAACCTCAATCAAAAGTAGTTTTATGATCTACAACAGAGCAGATACATAAAGGTTTACGCTTTATATTCACAGATCTCATCAAAAAGTAGAAAAAATAAACAAAAGTAGAAAAAATAAACAATCCATAACAGCATAACAACTTGCAAATTTAAAAATCTGTCATAAAGGGTTTAATCAACAATCAAACAAACAAAAAAAAGACTACCCCCAATTCAAATTCAAATTCAACATCAAACCCTAATCGGATTCTGTACAGATCGACTAACAGTAACAATACCCAGATCAACTTCACAAAATTATCAAAACCCATCAAAAGGGTTTTGAGTTTAATCCAAAAGCTGAATTGGGTATTCATTAAAAATCAATAAAGATTGAATCTTTGAACGAATGAACTCACCTGACTGTTGTTTTTCAAGACTTTTGTTGATCTTGTTGTGGCATCTGAAAAATGAAAGAAAGGTCGTGTTCGGCTGCTTTTGTGGTGGCTGGAGGAGAGAGAGAGAGGGGGGAAAACGAGAATGAATATGACAAAGGGGTTGATGCAATTAATGTGTATCGTATTACTGCAATAAGGCTAGTACACGTATCATCAGTCTTATTTCTACTTTAAGACCGTGGGTATGGTGGGGCTTGGGTTAGGGGCATGAGTTGACACGTGGAGTTCGAGCCCCCCACCGGTGAGTGACGTGTCCGTGGGGTATGGCGGGGCTTGGGTTGGGGCATGGCTTGGCAGTTTATTAAAAAAAAGCGAATAGGAGTCCGCCACATAGGATCGCTAGCCCGCCCCACGCCCGGCTTCAAACTCCCGCCCCTTGGGCCACGCCCCAACCCAAGCCCCCGGGGTGGTGGCATGGACGTTTTCCCCCAACCCACGCCCCAACCCAAGCCCCAAGCCCCATACCCCATAGTCTAAACTTTAAGGAAAGAAATGTATAAATAATTAAATATTTTCAAGCTTTATGCTAACTTTCTACCCAAAAAAATGTTTTACCATAAAAGAAAATGAATTCTCCCCATTAAAAGAAAAGAAATATGATAAATATCAATGTCACATGATTTATACACTTCAAAGAGTCCTTACACTAGTTAAGAACATGTTATGGTAGCGGTCACATCGTATCATAATTCTATAATCGACCTACTTAAAATGTTTGACTGAAAACGATATATTAATATTGATTTATTTATGCTAATTCAGTTGTTTGCTTAATCAGGATCGAAATTCGTTTGTTATGTTAGTAAAATTCGAACTAGATTCTTCAAGCTTTATAAAGACGCTTAACACCCATGTTAATTTTGAGTTATAATTGATTTTATGTGATTTGCAAGATGGCGTAGTAGTTAGATGGAATGGTATACGACTTGTGTACATGAGGCACCATAAGACCCATGTTCGCAACTTTACACAAATTATGTTGGCATGTTATCACCTGATAATGTCGAGAGTCGGCCTTTATACCTATTTTCAAGCGAACATTTCCAAACTACATATTGATAGTTCAGAACAACAACACCAACATCTAGTATTTTAACATAACATTGAAAATCTTTAAATATATAACTTTCTCATTACATTACATGGATTGAGGTTTGTTTGATCCAATTTCATAGCTTGATCCATAAAACACTACATGCAAGTAAATCTTTCCCTTAATCTCATATCTAAAACAAAACTAAACTAAACTAAAATGCAAGTAGTTTACTATAGATACAATATTGAGGTGTGATTTACACCTTTTTAACCTAAACCTAACTTTTCCGTATGAACCTTAAATGCGAGACTCATCAAAACCTGAATGCCATAATTTTTCATTGCTGCAGGACACCTCTTACACCTTTAAAACACTTTACACGTAATTTCCCGACAGAATGACCTCAAATGTATTAAGCTAGTTATTTTTTAATTGTAATAATCATAGTCTTGAAAATACGTATCATAGCTAATTTGGTACCAAATCTTACCCTAATCTCAATTACATAACACATAATGACTAACCTAAATTAACACGTATTAGAGTTGTTATCTTTCTTGCGGTAGCTCATAAATGCCACTCAACTAACTTGATCTTCAAAATTCCTTTATTTACGATAGTCTCACGAAAATCATATATATATAAGCAATAAAATTAAGGTCATGTTTACCTTCTTTAGAAGTTCCTTTGCAATCTCAAACACGCCCCCATGCTATGGCTTTAATGAGTTTCCAAGGCCTTTAGTACACTTGGTGTCATGGTTTCTGATAAACGTCCTTAATTATTTATGTATCCATATGCACACGCTCACTTATACATTATCGTTTAAATTAATTAATGACGTGATCTTCGTTTGGAACGACGATATCGCTCTCATCAAGTCCTTCAATATCTTGACACTACTTTTTGGTGTTATGCATGTTCCTCATCGCTCTAACAAAGTCTTTCGCGGGAACATTTTTGTGTGCACTTTATATAAGCAAATGAATTGTTGCTATCTTGCATAGTCATTGCCAATCATCTATATTTCTCTTCTTAAGATCAGTTGATCCACTTTCTTAGCTTATGGAGATGTGTATTAGGACCCTATGCATATTTGTAATTATCACAGTCTCAAAGGTATTTACGAATAACATTCAACTCTATGTATAAAAAGCTTCGTTTCCATTAAAAAATGTATAGAATCATCATGTAACTAGTTTATACCAACAATCAATATACAATTAGCTTGTTTAATTCCACCTGCATATAAAGATCTAACTTGACTTAACGCCATAAAGGAGACAATAAGGAGATCACTAGTAGTTTTTGTGGTAAGGACCAGTGCCAACCCTACACACTTTCAAATCTAACACAAGTCAATCGAAATACATGGAAAAAAACATAAGTTTGGGACATCTACCTTCACCATCTTCTTGAAGAGTTTGAACGAGATGATGACGATGAAAGGGACAGGAAAAAATGTTGTATCAACAACATTTTACCTACTTCATAATTGATTTTTTTCAAGAGTAGGTGGTTTGGACAAGGAAAGATTACTTCTAGGTGGGCATGAAATATCAAAGTGTTTATGGGTAAGTCCATGTTCCAAACAACGACTTTCAAGCCCATGTTCCTGCAAACCTGCCAACATTTTGATTGTCTTTGAACATCGCTAAATGAAACAAAAATATTAAGAAAGTCACTGTATGATACCAATAACTTATTAAAGTCGTTGTTTCAACCTGCATACATAAATTAAAGTCACTGAATGAAATGCATACCTAACGAACATCGCTGTTTCAACATGCAAACATAAATGAAAGTCGCTGATCTGTTCGAAGACCTTATTAAAGTCGTTGTTTTGTTTAGTGAACATAAAGAAAGTTGTTGTTTCGTTTAGTGAACTTAATTCAAAGCCTTTGAAGACCCTTGTGATTCTGAAGAACCCATGTGATGGCTGAAAAAGTAAAATGCTAGAATTAATAGGTTGAATAGTTCATACGCAGAAAAATTCAGCGAGGAAGCTATCGTTCTAATATTGGAATAATGAGTGGTAGGCTATCTTATCTAATGAGTAAATAAGCTTATAGGGTGAAGGTATTAATTCAAACAACAATTTTATGAAGGTATTAATTCAAATCAGCGACTTTTACAAGGTCTGGGAATGAAACAACGACTTTTGTTGAAGGTATGAGACTGAAACGAATTTCCGAAGGTATAAGTATGAACAACGACTTTGATTGAAAGTATATAATTGAAACAATGACTTCTGGATGTCTTGGTTCAATACAACGATGTTCAGAGATAATCAGAACGTTAGCAGGTTTGCAGGAACATGGGCTTGAAAGTCATTGTTTGGAACATGGACTTACCCATAAACACTTTGATATTCATGCCCACCTAGAAGTAATCTATCCTAGTACAAAACACCTACTCCTGCAAAAAATTCCTTCATAATTATTATCTAATAATAATCAATCCTTGTTCATATCAAATAACCATTATTCTCCGCTTACTAGTCAAAACCCTTTTACGACATTTTATTTTTAATAAAATAACCTTTTAATTTATTGTCTAATAATAAATTACTACTCATTTAACGACACCAATTGTTTCCACCAAATTAATTGTCTGTAATTAGTTTGCCTTTGTGATCTATAATATTTAACACTTAAATATTATACTTTGTTCGTCGTCCAAAGTATAACTCTTTGGATCGTACCTTGATAGTAATATTATATAATCGATAATTGGACACCAATTCCATAAAAAATGTGGAATCGGGAAACCATGGGTTTTACGTATAAAAATCATAAAAAACCAGTTTTACATGTAAAAGAGTCATTTATACATAATATTTTTCGAAGCTTTTGCATATAAACACATTTTTAACGAAAAATGTTACTTATACTTTACTTTTACATTAATAATCCTAAACTACTCTCTCTTGATATGGTTTGAGCATGAGACCTCCCCTTTAAGAGACATATGCATCTACCAACTAGGCTAGCCCCCACATTGGCAACATATAAATAAGACCGTGGGGTATGGTGGGGCTTGGGTTGGGGGCATGAGTTGACACGTGGAGTTCGACCCCCCCCACCGCCTAGTGACGTGTCCGTGGGGTATGGCGGGGCGTAGGTGCACCGCGTGGGTTGGCAGGTTATTAAATATATATATATATATATATGTGTATATATATATATATATATATATATATACTAGGTTATCACCCGGGACTGCTTCCCGGGTTAGAGAAAATTATTTATATAAACATTAAGTGTATAAATAAAATAGAATACAAACAAACTGTCATGTTCATAAATTAGTGGCAAAATGGATGCAGACGCACTAAATGGGCCCAAATTATGAACCTTTATCATATGCAACATTAGAACTACTTTCCAAAGCAACAAAAAATAAATAAAGGAAAAAACTAAAAGGACAGAGTGTGAGTTTGACCCAATTCAACCAATCACACACTTGCTCCTAAAAAATAGTACAGAGCTCTCTCCAAGACTTTCCTAGCCGATCTGACTGAGAACGAACTTGAAGAATCTTCGGCCTAAGTCGTACATGTCTCCATATGTAATTAGTACTTTCGACCCATCTCGTTAACGTATTTAGTTGATTTAGGTTATGCTGTTATCTCAAAAAAGGGGTCATAATTACACATTTTTTTTATTAAATGTCCAAAAAAAGGCTTAGTGCAACTAAATAAGATTTGTAGAATTAATAAAAATCACATAAACGACCAGTTTGTTTCCAGATAGGATTAATAAAAATGAACTTGGTATATACACAATATATCAACTATTTATATAACCCTATTCTTATCATACATAACCCTAGTCTTATGATTAGGATCCTACGCTAGAGTGACACATGAAGAATAAATAAAATAATGACTCCATGGAGTAATTTTATAAAAGAGTTTTTAAAAGGCAAATGAAATAAAAAAAACCAACATGCTTTTTATTTTTTTTCTCATAGAAGTCCTACTTTTTTTCTTATCACACATAACCCTAGTCTTATGATTAGGATCCTACGCTAGAGTGACACATGAAGAATAAATAAAATAATGAATCCTTGAATAATTAATATACAGTTACAAAAATGAAAACACTATATAAATATATATATATATATATAGGGTAAGGATAGTGTAAAAAGGGCCTAAAGTGTGAGAAGTGTGAGAAGTGTATTATAACACTATATATAATACTATATAACACCATATAAACACCGTATAACAATATGTAACACCATATAATACCATATAACACTATGTAACACTATATATCATTATATAACAAATATAACACTATACATCTATCATAGACATGCTATCAGACAACCTATAGTGTTATATAATGATATATAGTGTTACAAAGTGTTATATGATATTATATGGTGTTATATAGTATTATATATAGTGTTATAATACACTTCTCACACTTCTCACACTTTTTACAGGATCCTCTACCTATATATATATATATATATATATAGGGGAATGTTCTATGCAGAACACTAAATATTGCGAGAACACGCAGAACAACATGCATCACTCATTTTTTTCAATCATAAAAACCTAAAAAGTAAATGCAAATGTTATAAATGTAAGATTTTTTGTTTCTCACACTAGAATTTAAAACAAAATATGAAAAATCTTCAGTTTTTAAATAACCTACACACATGTAGGTTATGTATAGGCTAAATTACCTACATGTATGTAGACTATGTGTAGGAAAAAATATATGATTTTTTATGTATATATAATACACATATAAGAAACATAAAATTAAAAAAATATGAACCTTAAATCCCAAAATTTAGTGATTTAGAGTTGTTCTTTTTGTTCTCACAATAATTAGTGTTCTGTAATGATCATTATCCTATATATATATATAAAATTTAAAACCCAAGGCGAATAGGAGGCCGCCACATCAAACCCAAGCCCGCCCCACGCCCAGCTTCAAACCCAAGCCCCAAGGGCCACGCCCCAACCCCACCCGGGGTGGTGGCTTGGGCGTTTTCCCCCATCCCACGCCCCCATACCCCACAGTCTAAATATGGAAGCCGTTTTAATTAAAAATAAAAATAAGTTAAAAGTAACTTTTTTTTTTTACAAAATTGAATTTTTTATTTGAATGCTTTCTGCATGTGTTTATATGCAAAAGCTTCGGAAACAATTATGTAAAAATGAAAAATGAGTTGCATTTAAACTCATGGTTGCTAGTTTGCTACATCCCCCCCCCACCCCCCCCCCCCCCCCACACACACACACACTTTTTATGGTTCGCCAATGAACCTCCCTCTTATATACTAAATAAAATTTATAAAATTAAAAGCTCGTTTAGATTCACGAGTCTACTCGAGCTCGATATGTGAAACTCGGGCTCGAGCTCGTTTATTAAATAAGCCTGGGTTAGGCTTGATTTGACTTTTTACAAGCCGATCTTGAGTAGCTCATGAGTAACTCGACTTGTTTCACACTTATTTACAAACTTATATACATACAATAGTTAAAATACAAATAGAAAATAGAAATTGAGTTTTCAATTTGTGTACTTTTCTTCAAAACTTTACAAAGTGTAATAGTTGTTTTATATAAAAAAGGATAAGTTTTTTGGTGGATAAAATCACAAACTATATAAATTCTGAGTTATATTTTAAAAACATTACACTGGAAAAAGAATATTACTCATATAAGAGCATTCACATTATGTTTCTTTTTCTTTTGGGTGCTACTTTCTACACCCCCTTAGTTACTTTTTACACCCCCCTCCTCTCACATACTTACAGGTGGGGCCCGTGTGGGACCGGCAGTTTTCCTCTCACAAGGGGGTATAATCAGGAGGGAGGGGGGGTGTGTTTAGAATCAGCCTTTCTTTTCTGTATAATTTAAATGAAAACAATCATTCCAAAAAAAATGTTTATTTTCTAGAAGTCTCGTACATCTCCTTCCTTTTATCCTTATAATTTTACGAGAAATGGTTAAGAAATTAGTATATTAAAAGCTTTTACATCCGCGAGAAATGGTTAAGAAATTAGTATATTAAAAGACTAGGTTAGAACCCTGTAATACACGGGTTGAATAAATGTAATTTTATATACTAAATAATAAAAAAAATATCTTTAAAAACCTCGTTTATTACATGGCTTGAATAAATGTAATTTTATATACCGAATAATAAAACAATATATCTTTAAAAATCTCGTTTATTACATCGGTTAAATCAATGTAATTTTATATATTAAATAATAAAAAAATTATATCTTTGAGAACACCGTTTATTGAATGGGTTAAGTAAATTTAATTTTATATATTAAATAATGAAAAGAGTTACATTTGTAAGAACCTTATGTATTGTATGGGCTGAGCGCATGTAATTTTATATACCAATCAATAAAAAGTTATATCTTGTTATATTTTTATAAACCCTGTGTATTATAAAACTTTTGGACTAAACTGAAAAAATAGCCCAAACCACAGTGACTAAAATGACATTTAACTCTTTACGTTATATTAATTTATATTTAGTGTACGGCTTTTGTTAATTTCAAGATAAATAATTTTGAAATCTAATAAATATTTCAAAAGACTATATTATCTCCTATACGAATTGTTTAAATTTATATTATATTTATTTTATAATTATATTTAATTAATATTAATTATAATTAAGTAGGAGATAGAGATGAGAAAACTAAAAAATAGATGGCTCCAATGAATAACATGTGTCCCTTCATTGGTTTCTTTTATTATATAGTATAGATTTTACATCCGAGCCTAATAATTTTATGGGAAATGGTTAAGAAATTATTATATTAAGAGCTTTCACATGGAGCTTTCACAAATTTAACTTGTCAATTTAAAGATTTTTAACAAACCTCCAACACCCGATTCCTTATATCTATTTATATTAAGTTAAATAATGTTCTTTTTTTTTTTACTTTTCTTTCTCTTTTTCCACTCACAATATATAAGCAATAAATAGTGAGTTGTAAATATATGAATTAATTGTAGCTTTTCTTAAATTTTTTTGGATGTGAAATAAAGATGAAATCTGATATAAAAGTAAAAGTGAACATTTTTGTATACTTTCCTTAATGATAAGGTACGAATAAAGAGTCAAATGTAAATGCTCTTAAGGATGGACGGTATGGTTGGGGTGAGTTAGGGTGTTTGAGTTTTCTCTACCTAATGATATAAAGCCATGTCAACTCTCCTCTTCACTCCTCATTTTCTACTCAAACACTAGGTATGGTTTAAACACTCACTCAATTAAAAAATAAAAAATTTTGATTGGTTCTTCTCTCCTCTCTCTCTCCTCCATCACTCCTTCTCCACCTTCGGTGAATAGTCACCGATTTCTCCCCCTCTCTCCTACTGACTCACCATTCAAACACTAGGGGTGGTTCACCGATCGGTGAAACCATTCCCCGAGCTCGGTCCCCGCAACCATACCGACTCCCCTAAGGTTTTACTTTTCATTTCCATATAGTTTTGTGAATAAGGATAAGGTTTATTGAATTTGATATAGCAACTTTTAACTCAAATCTTATTTTTTCCATACAACTTGAGGATGTGATATATATATATATATATATATATATATATATATATATATGGGGAGGTTCATTTGAGAAGAATCTTCTTGAAAGAAGAAAAATAAATTAATCTAGACCATATATTTTTATTATCAATGGTTGTTAATTAAGATATTATTTTGTCAACTTTTAATTAATGCTTTTATTAGTAAGGGTAGTGTAGACAATTTGACTAATAAATATTTTAAAGAGTTACTCAAATCTCATTAATGCCACCATAAATTCCTCCTTCATCACTATTAATGTGTTGGGTCTTACACCAATTTTATTAGGAATGAAAAAATTATTTAAAAGTATTGTGTCCTACACATATTTTATTATGAGTCACAAAATTATTTAAAATAATTTGAGCCATACACATTTTGTACCTTACACCAAAACATTGTTTTAATGGTGTAAGAAACGTTGAATATGTAGGATCATGTGCATGATTGTTTTATTGTGTAAGGTGCACAACTATTTTATAAGATAGACTCATTAAATGATTAGAGTTCATTAATTTGAATAGCAAAAATAAATGATAACTCATTAAATGATTTGCTCAAATTACCTTTGTATCCTTTATTCTTTTTATTCTTTTTATTCTTAATTTGTAATTTGTTCTCATTTGAACTCCCCACTATATATATAGTGTATAAAGTGTGAGAAGTGTTTTAAACCATTAGATCTTTGATCTAATTGTTGAGATCAATAAGGACCAAGTTATAAATTGTGTTTTAATTATTTGGACTGCTTTGAAAATTGTAGGTGTAATAGTGTCTTTGTATATGTTTTAGATTAGATAACCTCTCCTAAATTCTAGCGCTTCAATTTTAAACTTATTCTAAAATCCGGACATTCTAAAAAATCCAGAAATATGTAACTGCTACAAGAAATATATAACACTATACATCCATCATATAACACTATATAACACCGTATAACACCATATAACACCATGTAACACTATATAACACTATACATCTATCATAGACATGCTATCAGAAAAATATAACACTATAACACTATGTAACACTATATAACATTATATAACTCTAAATAACACTATATAACACCATATAACACTATACATCCATCATATAACACTATATAACACCAAAAAACACCATATAACACTATGTAACACTATATAAAAATATATAACACTATACAGTTCTGAACGAGATGGCACAAATTCATACATTAATTCTTAATTCGTATTCCTATAATTAAGGGTAACGGTTATGGAAAGTTATCAATTAATTAAATTAATAAGAAAATTACTTGTTTAACTTTTTGAATTAATTTAGATTGAGGACACATATCATCTCCACAATATTTCTCACACTTCTCACACTTTTGAATTAATATACAGGGTCTTCAATATATATATATATATAGGGTTAGGTTCATTTGTAAACAACCCCTTTGATAGTGAACTGTGTGAACTAATCTTAGCCATTGATTATCAATACACAAATGTAAATCAATGACCAAGATTTGATCAGTATTTGATGATGAAAATACAATAGTGTATTTCACGATTTGATGAAGTAAATCAATGGACAAGATTTGTTCACTCAATTGACAAATACACTGGTGTTCACTCTGTGACCATATATATATATACACACATTTGAATACTTTAAAAGTACCCATTATTAAACATACCCAACTAACACTTATACTGAAACGATGTACAACAATTTTTTATAATAAAAAAAAGAATCGACAACTATAATTGTTCAAACAAGAAAATATAATAGTAAATTATTAATATTTAGCTTTACAAAAGAAAAAAAATACATTTTGTGGTATAACTGTTTGACCGTATATTAATAATTTCAATAATACAAAGGGGCAAGATTTGATTTGATTTGATTTAGTTCTAGTTTTTATTTGTAAAGTCAAATGCATGCACCATTGAGCTCATATTTCTCCGAGGTGTATTTCTTTATTATTTAAAAAGAAAATTAGACTTAGGTAGTGTTTGGTATGCAGGAATGAGAGGTGGAATGGAATGGATGATTACGATGGAATGAAGAAAAGGGTGTTTGGTTGGTCAATGGAATGAAATCACCCATTCCAAAATGCATTCCATTCCCTCAAAATCATTCCTTCCACCCCCCATGTTTTTTTCCATTCCATCCCCTCTTGCACCATTCATCAACAACACCACAACCCACCACTTTCGCCATAACCCACCACCTTCGCCACAACCAACCACCACCACCACCACCCACCACCGACGCCATCACCGCCACCACCTCACCCCGATAGCCACCGCCGCCGCCACCCACTCGTCACCGTTATCACCCACAACTGGGACCAACAGCTAACGACACTCGCCGCCACCGCCCACCACCATCGTCGACGCCACCACCACGGCCACCGCCACCACTAACCACCACCACCAACCGCTGCCGCCACCACCAACCGCCACCTCTGCTACCACCAACGACCACCTTGCCACCACCACCACTCGTCGTCGCTGCTGCACCGCCACTCGCCGCCACCACCACCACCCATCACCGCCGCCGACACCCACCACCGCCACCTATAACCACCTA
Organism: Helianthus tuberosus; assembly: GCA_030545235.1. Taxonomy (NCBI): domain Eukaryota; kingdom Viridiplantae; phylum Streptophyta; class Magnoliopsida; order Asterales; family Asteraceae; genus Helianthus; species Helianthus tuberosus. Next base: position 120,736,240 of record CM060433.1, read on the forward strand.
CAATCACTACCACCGACCACCACCACCACCACCACCACTCACCGCTGATTTTATTACTCCGTTTTTCTTGCCTACCGAACAATACACAATAATAACTCATTCTATTCACACATGGTAACCAAACAAAACATGGAATGGTAATGATCCATTGCATTCCCTCGTCCATTCCATTACCTCGTCCATTCCATTCCTTCGTCCATTCCATTACCCCATACCAAACAGACCCTTATGGTTATAAACTGATTCAGAGACATGTACTTTTATGATCATTGATTTAAAAAGAAAATTAGACTTATGGTTATGAACTGATTTAGAGACATGTACTTAAGATCATTAAATAGTAATAACTTTTTGAAAATGATCATTAAAGAGTAATAAATTTTTAGCTTTGATCATTAAAAGGTAAAGAACTTTTAATAAATATTAGTATTAATTATGGATAACCAACTAATATGTATAACGCTGGAAATATGACAAGATTACAAGATTACAAGATAAGAAGTATTTTTTTTTTCATGTGATACAATAAAAAAAGATTAAAAGATGATTTAAAAGGTGATGAATTAGTAACTTTTTTTTTTAAAGTTATGTCAATTAACAAATAACAAAAAGGAAGATACCAGGAGACAACACGTGTATATAAGTGAGAAGTATTCACCGTCATTTGTGTACGTAGATCTTTGACGCACACACATCCACACCATGTAATGCATAATGAAAATTCATACAAATAAGAACACACATATACACTGTGTAAATGGGTTGAACACGTATAAATGGGTTAAGCGAACTGTGTAAATGGGTAGGACCACCGTCACACGGTGGTGCGTTACATCTCCTAAAAAACTCCATTTAAAAAAACATATATAGCAATACCGCAATTACGTAAAATAAAATAAAATACAATTCTCTATTTTATGGTATAATTTAACAAATAATAAACATAGATGTTATTTGGGCAAAGGAGATTAATTAGGATTATTTCGGTTGCGTTTGTCACTAAAAAAATACACACTTAAAGATGAATATTTTCTTTTTTTACTCTCCTCATCCATATAAACTTCAATTCATAAAAAAACTCATAAACACCTAGGTTAAGAAGTGGAAGGTCTTAAGTTAAAGTCTCACAAACAATGAAGGATTAAAGAAATTAGCTGTTAAAAAAATCATCCAATCCAAGTAAATGATTGTAACTACGTCAACCTAACCATTAAATTATTTTTTTTAATGAAAAAACCTAAATTTTGTTACACTTCTATAGTAAAAAACACACTAACCTAACCATTAAATTATTTTTTTATTAAAAAACCTAACTTTAGTTACACTTCTATAGTAAAAAATAAGGGTAAGATCAAATAAAAAGTTTGTTTTGCTTAATTAGAAGAGTAAACTGCTAAAATAGTCCCTGACGTTTGTTCACATTTGCTAGATCCATCCAAAAAAAGATTTTTTCTCATATGAACCACTGAGGTTTCAAAAAAGTTGCTAAATCCATCCAAACTTCAGGGACGATTTTAGCAATTTAATAAAACAAACTTTTTTTTGGATGGATTTAGCAAATGTGAACAAACGTCAGGGACGATTTTAGCAATTTACTCTATTTTTTTTCATCTTTTTATTATATCTCTTAATTAACATAAAATCTATTTATTTTTTTATTTTCATCTTTTTATTAAATTTCTTATTTAACATAAAATCTACTAGAGACAACCTTTGGAGTAAATGCACTGTAATAGAGCCGAAAACTCTCTGGAGTAAATGCACTGTAATAGAAAACTCGGGTGTACTCCGCGGGTTTCGAACCTGTGACCAGGCCTTCACCCAGTATTTTTTTGTTCATTTATAAAATAAAATACACGTTCTTGCTAAACAGGTAACAAATTAAACCGTTGAAAAGATTTTGTCGTATAATTAACTTTATTAAAGGATTAGTAATGAGTAAAATGTTTACATTTTAAAAGACTTGGTTAGATGGTTAGATGATTATAAATATAAAACCGTATTCATAATTGTAAAATATAAATGATTAATCTTTATTATGAAGTGGGTGAAGGCCTGGTCACAGGTTCGAAACCCGCAGAGCACACCCGAGTTTTCTATTACAATGCATTTACTCCAGAGAGTTTTCGGCTCTTATGGAGGGTGCAACTACTCGCATATGGCAGTAGGCTGGAAATTTTGTCGGGGAGCGCCAAGCCAAACTCTGATGCCAAGCGTGAGCCCGGTTAAGACAACATAGTCTTGGCCAGAGTGGGGTGGAGGGCCTGCAAAAGCAGGTGCGAATCTATCGCCTGTTGTAGAAATTCGCCGTTCAAAAAAAAAAAACTAGTAGATTTTATGTTAAATAAGAAATTTAATAAAAAGATGAAAATAAAAAAAATAAATAGATGTTATGTTAATTAAGAGATATAATAAAAAGATGAAAATAAAAAAATAGAGTAAATTGGCTAAAATCGTCCCTGACGTTTGTTCACATTTGCTAAATTATTTTTTCACATTTGAATGATAAGGAATCTTAACAATTTATTTTTCACGTTAGGATGAAAATGTAGGAAAAAAGAGGAGTGTAAAGATACTTTTGAAAAATCCTATTTATTTACTCTCTCTCAAGGCACATGCATATTTTACCCATGTTTTTTAAACGTTCATAACTTTTTTATACGAAATTAATTTTTCATAAAAATTTCACAATAAAATCGAGCATCTTTTTATCTTTAATTTAAGTACCATATTGTCATATAAAATATGACAACTAAAAAAACTAAAAAGTGTCTTGTATTTCTACATTGCATAACATTTTTTGTGCTGAATTATTTTTGTGCTCGATTTTCTTTCTTAAATTTTTTTTTCTGAATTTTTCGTTCTTGATTTTTTTGTGCTGAATTTTTTGTGGTATATTTTTTCTTACCAGATTTTTTACGCCATAATTTTTTGTACTTGATTTTTTGTGTTCAATTTTTTACTAGATTTTTTTTGTTATATTTTTGAGAAAACAAAGGGGTGTAACATGTCATCTTCATACTACTACAAAGACTAAAATTTTATAGTACCAAAATACCCTCCTTCCTAGTTATAAAAAGTGCCACATCGTCATCACACTCCTTATTAGACCACCCGTAGTGGGGCGTTTTAAAAAAAAAAATTCAAAAAAAAAAAAAAACGCCTAAAAACGCCCCCAAACCATTACATGGGGCATTTAAAAAAAAAAAAAAATTCAAAAAAAGCCCCTTGGCGTGGTTTAAAAAACGCTGAAGGGGGGGGGGGGGGGGATGCTTGTCCAATCATATTTCAGTTTGCATTAATTGGCCAATAAGAATTTTAAGTTTTTTTTTAATTTTATTTTATTACAAAACATAATGCCCCATCCCCACTACACCTATTTTAGAAAACGCCCAATAATGCCCATTTGCTGACTGGACTGCCACATGGCGTAAAATGCCCTAGGGTGGGGGCATTATCTTCCCCTCCCACTACACATGGTCTTAGGCTACTCAAATAAAACTCACTTTTTAGTGGATGTGTTTCCCTATAAAAAAAACATGCTAGATATTTTATCCAAACTCTAATATTTATCAGTCAAAAACATCTCAATACGTTTTTTTTCCCTATTTGACGGAGATGTGATTTAAAAATTTAAACATTTTTTAAGTGTATTATCTTTTTACAATCAAAAGATGAAAACAGTGTTACACTTGAATTATAGAAATTAAAACATGTGTTCGTAAATTAAGATTCTATAATATATTATAATAATTTATGATTTAAAAAGGGGGAATGGATACAATGATTGCTAACACTAAATCGAATACTTTTCAATAGTTGGTTGGCCATTTTCCCATATAAAAGGAAAAAAATTAAAGTCGCATTTTGACTCTAAACATTTTCAGTTATAAATTGAATAATAATTGACATACGTGTTGGACTCAATTTTCAGTTTTAAGTTTTTGATTGACATACGTGTTGGACTCGACTAAAGATGTTTTGTATTAGAAACTTGAATTTTAACAAAAAAAAAAAAAAAACAAATAAATAAAATCATAGATTCAATGCCCATATATAATTTTGTGTCTTAGCTTAAATCAAACCCCATAAGTGAACGAATAATGAATGGTACAAAGGTCTCATAAAGCCTTTGTTTAAGGGTTTTTTTTTTTTTTTTAATTTCTAACTTTTTGTATGAAAGTGACGGAAATGACTGAACCACGAAAATGAAAATGACAGCTTAATCTATAAACGATGAAATGTATGACATCCCACCGAGAGGTAAACAAAAGAACCAGTTTGCAAACTTGAACCAACTTTAACCCAAGCCAAAATTAACCAATTATTCCATACTGCCAGTTTGATATTGGTTTGAGAACTCCCCTGTTAAAACCTGTTTTGGCAACAATCGGTTTTGATCACCTTTGACCGAAACCGAATTGGTTTGGGCTCAAAAACTTTGGCAAAAATCGGTTTTGATCACCTTTGAGCGAAACTAAATTGGTTTGGGCTCAAAAACTTGTTTGTGCAACTCATCTCACCTCACATTTACATGATTTACTTGACTATTGGAGCCCATGAGCGTGGTCCAACCCAAGCTCGCTCGCTCTCTCTCTCTCTTCCTCCCTCCCTACACTGGCGGAGCCACACTTTGAACAACGTGTCGTCCGAGCGACACCATTGTTTTTTTACGGGCGACATCATTGTCTTTTTACAAATGACACCACTGTTTTGTTTTCTTCTAAAAGAATTACATAACAAACAAATTTATATTTCAAAAATTAAGCCCAGTTACTTGAATTTAATTAGTATACTTTAAATCATTAAAGGTCCATCCTTAATTTTTATTTTTTCTAATCTAGTAAGCATTATAGCCATATGTGTAATTGGTTTTGTTTCAATTGTTTAACCTAATAGGTTTAACCTAACATGATGTTTGATGATCATTTGAATGATGCGTGCACTTGTTTGTTATAATGAAAAATAGGTTTTTTTTTGCAAGTTGTCATTGAAAACATTATGAATCGTTTTCAAAATATTAAAATGCGTACAGAGCAACTATTAAATGCATTTTTTAATATATTTCAAATGACTTTGTAATTTTATTATGTGTTTTTATTTAATGAAATTGTACTTTTAATGTGATATTTGCTTTTATTATGTGATTTGACCCGACTAGATCCTAACCGATCCAAAAAGTTCGACTCTGGGTTACTATAAACTGGGGTATCCATAAAAAAAAGACACCATAAGAAAAAATTTCTGCCTCCGCCACTGCCTCCCGCCCCCCTCTCTCTCTCTTCAACTCATCCAAAAGGGAATAATATATCATTCCTCACAATTAACATCCATGGTTTTTTTTTCTAGAAATCTCAAATAAGTACTCTAAAATTTTGTGTGAAAATCATTTCTTTACAATACGGACCGTGAACATGTATCTCCATCGCCTACACAACTATGTGAACAAGATGTCCAACAAAAAATTAAGTTTGTGGATGAAGAATTATTTTTACTGCGCGAATATGGGGTTTGCCTAGTTAATTCCTTGATGTTGCTCTTCTTATCCGAGGGTTCTTCAGGGTGTCGCCGTTCAAAAATAAATAAATAAATAAATAAAACATATATGGTTATGTCATATAATTTTTATCCTATCTCATGAGACTTTATGTTACAAAGTAAATGATCATAAGACCTTTTTTATGCAACAAAGTCATCAGAAGCCCCAGCTGAGCCCATTCCGCCGACGTTGCCGGGTATATTAATACCAAGTAATTATATAACTAAATGAATACAATAGTAGTAACTTAATAGACATATTACATGTTGAAAGCACCAACACGGGTCGAGCCAAGGCAGATTGACTTGTTATTTCCAGCCAAGACAGAAACTGAGCTCATATGTAGCTCGCCTCCAACTCGAGCCAGCAGTAACATGGCCTGACTCGGTGTTTTCAACTGACCTAAAAACTAAGCTCGTATGCGTCTCGCCTTGAGTTAGCTTGTAGCTCAGTGAGGTGGCTCATTTTTGTTTAAAATATTTCAATTCAGAGATATTAACACAATAAACCACAATATATGAAAACCAAAAGCGGAAACGCCAAGAGAATTTCAAGTAAATTACCAAACACGTAAGTTTCATATTAATATACACATTTTGACATGTTAGAGATAAAACATACTTGCTTGACGTGTTAGAGATATAACATACCCGTTTTAGTCACTTAACCCTTTAGGGATTAAACTGGATGCAATACATTTTTAACCATTTGACCCATAACACGAATTTGATTCTTTTGAAAACTGATATTTTTAGCATTACATGAAATCGGCTGCTGCTTTTATTGTTTGTTGATTTTCTTATTCTATAAAGTCGCACACTCTCTACTCTCTAGAGCTTTCAAAACCAAGATTTTAAAAAGAGGAGACAAGACAAGAATGGCTTCTAATCATCTATACATATACATGTCGATGATGTCAATTACGATAATGAATCAGATAAAACTCATGGTTAACAAAAAAAATAGATGAAAAAGACAATGTACCAAAGTTGAGCAGTAGAACAGATCAATGACTGTTGGTTTATCGCACCTATGTATTGGAAAAAGGCTCCTGAAAAGTTAAGGTTTCTTTGGTTTAAAAGTATTTCAGGTTTCACGGTTCTGGATTCTAAAGACCCGTACCGAGACCGAAACCGATTAAGTCACATGTTTATGACCGAGAACCGAACCTCACTTGTTACACATTGTTCGTGAGTCGGTTCCACAAGTTTCAAGGTTCCGACCCGTAAACCGCTCAGCCCTACGATGGCGCAAACGTGGAAGAAAGAGTGTGTCAGGGATGACACCCACCATCCTTACGTATCATGGTTATATCAAAAGTTACAAATATTTATCCAGTTCTCGTAATTCCCAATTTATGTGGGTCTCGACAACATTACCAACGAGAAGAAATGAGTATTGTATAAAATTTCATAATATCACTGCCTGCACCTGATTCTATATTCAAAGTCCCTCTGTAATCTAATTTAATTGAATTCTAGTTTGACTTTACTCATGGTCAAAAAACAAAACCAACTGAGACAAATCATTCCCATTTTTCTAATATAAGTACGCATAAGGTAAGATAAAAGCGAGAACGCTTACAGAAAATCATAATCTTTCTGTTGCCACTTCTAAAAACGAAGCATATCAAGCCACCAACAGCGGGTCAGAATCAGAACTTTGAAGCTTTTCCAGTAAATCACCGCAAGAAATGCTCGTTTTTTCTGAAATTTCTTGAGAAAAATTTGGTAAAAGCTCCGTAATATCAACGTCTTCAGAAGCATTACAAAGGCATGTCACGATAGTAGAAGTTAACTTCGAGTCGAGTGCAATCCCCTTTTTAGCCATTTCACGAAGTAACATAAAGATTTCATCTGTTTCACCCTTTTCACATAAAGCTTTTAACAAAGAATCATATACGAATTTATCCGGAACAAAACCACTAGAAACCATCGTTTTCAACATGTTTTTAGCCTCCTTACAGTCCCCTAGTTTGCAATACCGGTTTATTAATATGGAGAAAGTGTATGCATCGGGATCCACATGTTTCTCACGCATCATCAACAGTAATTCGCCAGTGGACTCCACGTTTCCCGACTTAAACGATGAATCGATTATGATATTAAACGAGGCGACATCTGGCTTGCAGTTATTGGCTTCCATTTCTTTAAACAAGTTGGTTGCTTGTTCCATGCTACCCTCTGTGCACAACGCCAACATCAATGCATTGTAGTCACACACACTCAGAGGTAGATCATGTTTTCGTATTTTTATAAAAAGCCCTTTTGCAATGTTGATCATACCTAATTTGCAGAATCCGTTAATTAAGAGACTATAAGTGTACGCGTTTGGACTTAATTTCAGTTCCATCATTTTCTTCCATATCGCCATACCCTTTTCGATTTCCGCGTTCCTCAAGTAGGCATCTAAAAGTAAATTATAAGTCACCACATTACCGTACAACATCTTCTGATGAATCTCTTCCGCCTTACTAATACGGTTATCTTTGCAAAGACCTTGAATAATAAAATTATGCGTTTTAACATCTGGCTCAACGTCACTCTCGTGAATCATCATATTATAAAGCATTAATGCGTCATCAACCTTTCGCTGATCACATAATTCTTTAATTAAGTCGTCGTAAAACTTCTTGCTCCGCTTCTTACCCTTCTGGATCATCGTCTTCAATAATCTAAAACCGTCAACCACTGACCCTTCCTTGCACAACCCGAGAACTAAATGCGTGTATGTTATGTTGTTCGGCTCTTGACCCCTTTCTATCATCACATTAAACAAATCTAAAGCTTTCTTAACCTTCCCGTTATGACAAAGCCCGTCGATTAAACCTGTATACGTAACAACGTCAGGTTCGATCCCTCGTTCCATCATATCCGTTAAGATATCCATAGCTTCTTTAAACTTTCCTTTTTTCGAAAGACGGTGCACCAAAAAGTTATAAATATCAATGGACGGAATGATCCCTTTTTTCATCATATCATCGAAAACCGCTTTTCCCTTTTCAATCTCTCCGCTTCTACAAAGATTATACATCATCACACTGTAAGTAGCCAAATTAGGATTACAACCTAACCCCTCCATTTCATCCTTCAAAGCTAACGCCTCGTCAAACTTACCGCTCTTACAAAGCCAATTCGTAAGCGTATTAAGCGTCACTTCATCCGGAACCACCCCGTACCCGGAACCTTGACGAAACAAACTCATAGCATCATCAATCTTGTTCTTATGACACAAACCCTTCAACACAAGATTAAAAAGGTATGTGTTAACACTAAACCCACTTTTCAAAATCAACCCAAAGACCGAAACAGCATACTCTGGGCACTCAAAGTGAACCAAACTCTCAACCACAGCACCATATGAAAGAAACCAAGACCTTACACCAATGTTACTCATTGTTCTGTAAACTTTCAATACTAAATTGTAGTGTTTGCTTCTACCTAACTTTTCCAGAATAAAATTGCAAGTGGAAGAAGAAGGGATCATGCTTAAAGCAGCAGACTTTTCGAAAAGTATGACGGCAGCTTCAAATTGGGGATTAGGGTTTTCTAGAAGGGGTCTAATTTGAGAGTCTAGGTTATGTATTGCATTATTATTGTATGTATAATTTATATGTATAGGAGATGATGAATGAAAGAGTTTAGAGAGAGTATACGGGTGGTGGGTTAATGGGAATTTGAAGAAGGGTTTTATAATCATTCTAGTCATGATTTGAATATGTGATTACTGAGCTGCGATTGGATTCAAATGTTGTGAAGAATAAGCAGGAAATCGATTAGAAATGATTTTGAAGTAACGGGGCGAAGCGATTACCTGTTGTGAGTTGCCGGAGAGAAAATGTCGCCGGACTATTGCAAAGGAGGTCACACCCTGTAATTTCCATTTTATAGGTTTATAAATGGTCCCTCAACTATACTAATAATACTAAATCAATAAACTAAGAGAAAAGTGTCCGGATAGTCCCTGTGGTTTGCTCCGATTTCACCTTTAGTCCCTATATTTTCAAAATTACAGCTATAATTCGTTCTTGAATAGTCCCTGAAACTGATGGAAGTTAGTTTTCTCAGTTAAGTGTGTGTGAAATTACCTAAATGCACTTAATATAAAACAAAATAAGTTAAGGCAGGGCCCGCGTTTCTTATTTAAAATAATGATATTGCTGGTCAAAGTCAACATCCCTGCAACAAACCACCATCATTACCACCCATAAACTTGCCACCACCCACAAACCACCATCATCCATAAACCACTGCCACCCACAAACCACCATCATCCATAAACCACAACCAACCACAAACCAGCCGCCACCCACAAACTACCGCATCACCACCACCACGAATTCTAGAAAACAACAACCACTGAACTGCACCACTCCTGACTTAGTTAACCCCAAAACAACACCACCGGCACAACAGAGGCCTCTGACTGTACAATGATTTGAGGCTGCAACTCTTCATCTCTGAGTTTCTCTCAATTCTTTCTAAAATTGATTTTGCACTTCGAATGGCAACCAAGATCCGACTGTACAGATCTTTAACCGCAGCGCGTGTTTTGGTGGGTGGTTTTGGAGCTCGGAGTTAGGTGGCTGGCCGGAGTTGCAGCGATGGGGGTTGAGGTGGTCGGAGTTGGGTGGGGGTTGAGGGAAAATAGAGAGTTAAAGAGGAGTGGGGTGGGGTGGGTGGGTTAGATATTTGTTAATGTTATAAATATTATTTTAATAACAAGGGTATTCTAGTAATTTCACACCCACTTAACACCAAAAACTAACCTCCATCCGCTTCAGGGACTATCCGAGAATGAATTTGCCAAAGTTGGCGACTATAGCTGTAATTTTGAAAATGTAGGGACTAAAGGTGAAATCGGAGCAAACCACAGGGACTATCCGTGCACTTTTCTCTTAAACTAAATAATACTACTAAAATAAAACTTAATAATAACTAGTTTTTTAGGTCGCGCGTTGCGGCGAAATCGAGCAAATGATAGTGTAAAACAAACGTGATTTGAAAATAAAGCATGTTGTTTAGAAAGCCAAACTATTAGAACAGTTTAGTTTATCACCGTATTGTTTTATGATACCAAATAAATACTTTATTTAGAGTACAACTTTGTTTTTAACAAAACTTATTACAAAATGTCGGGGAAGAATCAAACACAACTACGTACTTAAGTTTGTTAGTTCCACTGCTCTAGATACTTAGAAATATACTTTAGAGCCGGGAGTCAGTCTAGGTTGGTAATCTTTCAGTCTAGACCTTGAAGATGAGAAATTTAAATATTGAGACAAACGCTTGGATAATTGCGAAGAGAAATTCAAAGAAATTTCAAAATTTCATAAATTCGTAATTTACAATACTTGTCCAATAATGGACTTTTGGAAGGAAATACAACATAATGTCCGATAATGGACTTTGGAAATGAAAATTACAATACCATGTCCTCAAGGGACTCTTGGAAACATAAATTACAAGGAAATTAAAATTCAAATTCTTCAATCATCTATCCTTCCTTTTACTATTTTGGATAGTTTCTTGAATATTTTGCTTGTCCTCCATTCATTCTTTTTGACTTGTTGGATTTGTTCAGTACGTTCCAACGCAGGTTGATAACTTTAAGAGGTAATTGTTGTTGAGGTGGTGGTGGTTGAGGTATAACTGGGTACGGATATCCGGGGTTTGGATAACCCGAATTTTGATAACTAGGTGGAAAAGGAGGTGGGTATAAGTCATTTTGAATGACTGCCTGCATATAGGGGTCATAAATTGGAGCCGGATAGTTGTAATCGATAGCGGCTGCAGTATAGGTAGTATCATATCCTGTCAAATTCAAATATGTAGGAATAGGGTTATCATAATGTCACACCCCTTTCTGCGGCGGAAGCACGAGGTGTGATCGTGAAAGGTTTTGATTGCATACAATTGGTAAACATACTACATGCTCATAAAATAGCTTCAAATGCCAGACATTACAGAACCAAAATCATAGTTTTAGTGTTTACATCACAAGACAGCATTTTGTCTGAAAAGTTACAACTTTATTCAACGATAAACATAAATGACATCCACGAGCATGAGTAAGACCACACGCACATCCACCCTAGTTACCTGAAATACATGTGAGTTTTTGGAAAACGTCAACATAATGTTGGTGTGAATTCATGCAGTTTTTGTATTTCACGTTTGTATACTTTGTATGAAAACATGGTATGTATTTCGTATAAATCACGTATTTCTGTATCTCAAGTAAGTCAAGTATGTCTGTATTTTGTACAACTCAAGTATTCCTGTATAAATCAAGTAATCTTGTATGTATTAAGGTTGTTAATGGGTTGCAAAGCCATTAACATGTGACACGACATAGGAAGCAACCAAACCTTAGGCATTTTTCTAGTTGGCATATTCTGAGACATAAAAGCACTGCTTGGTACTCGTTCTCACCAAGAGTGTGGCTGCCCGACACCCGTTAGATCTAACCTTTTGTTCTGCGGTCTAGGTATATTGTTGATTAATGGTGCTTATGGTACCCTATTCGTGACACGATTTCTCGTATCATGTATCATTTCTCGTATCATTTCTCAAAACGCATCATACTTGGTACTCGTTCTCACCAAGAGTGCTTATTGTTTTTGTACTCATACCATTTATAAACATTGTAACATGTATTTCACCCCCGAAGTTATAAAACTGAAAACAGTTAAAAAGAAAAGGGGGAGCATGAACTCACAACTTTGCATTCCTTGCGTCGTAAACTTCACCGGATTTGCTTAATTAACGTCGTGACCTATACGTGTTTTCTTAACGTTAGTCACTAGACTTGTATCGCACAAGTACAAGTCACTATCTTTTGTATAAGTTTTCTTGTGTTAAAAATAATTCATATTTTTAACTAAGTGTCTTACTTATATTATTTTCTCAAAAATAAATATAAGTTTCTTGTATTTTGCACCCGAATTATGTATCTTGTATGTTGTATTTTTGTCTCCGGAAAGTCTATATGTTAACCCTTGTATGTTCTCTTGGGTTTTAATGTATTCTTGTCATTGGACCTACACCTAGGCTCCAATTTTATTGTCTGACTGCTTTCTGCAGAGTTGTTGGCATATTGTGTCTTACCGGTGAGTTTACTAGTATTTCTGACGCAACGCTCTTGTTAATGCATAAAGCACTATTTTGCAATATAAAACGTGCATGAATTCACTTGTATAGTATGTAATCAGAATTAAAGCACATAATTGTAGTCATTAAACAATAATTAAAGTGTACGGAAATTACCGGTTTGGTGCCAGTTGTCACAGTCTCCCCCCGTTAAAAGAATTTCGTCCCGAAATTCAGGCTGAGCTAACTCTCGCAGGAGTCTTCTTGAACAGGTGGGGATACTTTTCTTTGAACTGGTCTTCACGTTCCCACGTGTACTCGGGTCCGTGTTTAGAGTTCCAACGTACTTTGACAAGTTTCACACTGCTCCTCCTGGTCTTGTTGACTTTCCAGTCAGTAACCTCAATGGGTTGTTCTGTAAATCGGAGGGCATCATCAATATGCACTTCATCCGCAGGGATGATCACGTTTTCTTGTGTTGGACTCTTCTTGAGGTTGGATACATGAAACGTATCATGTACTCCATTAAGTTCTTCCGGCAACTCCAACTTGTATGCCATGGTACCAATTCTTTCTAGAATCTTGAATGGTCCGATGTATCGTGGATTCAGCTTTCCACGTTTTCCAAATCTGACTACGCCCTTCCAAGGTGAGACCTTCAACAAAACTTTGTCTCCAACCTCGAACTGTAATGGTTTTCGTCTTCGATCAGCGTAGCTTTTCTGTCGATCTCGAGCCGCCTTAATGCGCTCTCGGATCTGCATGATTTTGTCGGTTATCTCTTGTACAAGTTCAGGACCAACCATACGTTTATCCCCAGCGTCTGCCCAACATAAGGGCGTTCGACACTTGCGGCCATACAGAGCTTCGAATGGTGCGGCTTTTATACTTGTATGATAACTGTTATTGTAGGAAAACTCAACTAAAGGTAGATGAGTATCCCAGCTGCGGCCTAAGTCCATGACACATGCGCGAAGCATATCTTCTAACGTTTGTATAGTCCGTTCGCTCTGACCGTCTGTTTGTGGATGGAATGCCGTGCTTAGCTCTAGCTGAGATCCAAAGGCTTCCTGAAAGGATTGCCAGATTCTTGAGACAAAGCATCCATCTCTGTCTGAAATAATCGAGATAGGCACTCTATGACGTGCCACGATTTCCTTTAAGTATATCTCAGCAAGCTTTCCAGTGCTGTCTTTTTCTCGGATCGCTAGGAAATGCGCAGATTTCGTCAATCGATCAACTATTACCCATATCATATCGTGCCCTCTCGGGGTCCTGGGTAATTTCTTTATGAAGTCCATCGAGATTTGCTCCCATTTCCACATGGGTATCTCTGGTTGTTGTAGGAGGCCGGACGGCTTCTGATATTCAGCCTTAACCTTAGCACAGGTTAGGCATTTTCCAACATAAACAGCAACATCGCTCTTGAGTCTCGGCCACCAATAGTATTCTTTTAAGTCTTGATACATCTTGTCCGATCCTGGATGGATCGAGTATCTCGATTTATGCGCTTCATCAAGGATGACTTCTCGAATTCCGCCATAGAGCGGAACCCAAATACACTTCTCAAAGTATAAGACTCCCTCTTCATTTGGCACCATGTATTTCAACATACCCCGGAGATATTCAGCTTTACGGTTTTCTCCTTTAAGAGCTTCTTGTTGTGCATCACGAATGCGTGCAGTGAGGTTCGTTCGAATAGTCATTTCCAATGCTCGAACCCATAGGGTCTTAACCCTTTCTTTTCGACTTAGTGCGTCTGCTACAACATTTGCCTTTCCAGGATGGTACTTAATTTTACAGTCATAATCGTTCAGCAGCTCGACCCAACGTCGCTGGCGCATGTTTAGTTCTTTCTGATCAAATATGGGTTGTAGGCTTTTATGATCTGTGAAGATTGTACATCGCGTAATATACAAATAGTGTCGCCAGATCTTTAAGGCGAATACCACCGCGCCAAGTTCCAAATCGTGAGTGGTATAGTTCCTTTCATGTACCTTCAATTGTCTTGAAGCATAAGCGATGACTTTTTGGCGTTGCATGAGCACGCAACCCAAACCTTGTCGTGAAGCGTCACAGTATACCACGAAGTCTTCAGTGCCTTCGGGTAGGGATAGTATCGGTGCATCGCATAGCTTATCTTTGAGCAGTTGGAAGGCTTCTTCCTGCTTGCCACCCCAGTCGTACTTCTTGTCTTTCTGTGTAAGGGTCGTCAATGGTTGGGCTATCTTTGAGAAATTCTCGATGAATCGCCGATAATAGCCTGCTAAGCCCAAAAATTGACGAACTTCAGTTGGGGTTTTGGCGGCTTCCCAATTCTTTATGGCCTCAATCTTGGATGGGTCTACATGAATGCCCTTCTCATTCACAACGTGACCAAGAAATTGTACTTCGCGAATCCAGAATTCGCATTTCAAGAACTTTGCATAAAGTTTTTCTCTCCTTAGTAGCTCCAAAATGGTTCTGAGATGTTGCTCGTGTTCTTCTTTCGTTTGCGAATAAATCAGGATATCATCGATAAATACAATCACGAATTTATCGAGATATGGTTTGCAAACGCGGTTCATCAGATCCATGAAGACCGCTGGTGCGTTCGTCAGCCCGAATGGCATCACAAGGAACTCATAATGCCCATAGCGTGTTCTGAATGCAGTCTTTGGTACGCTTTCCTCCTGTATCCTCAATTGATGGTATCCAGATCGAAGGTCGATCTTGGAATAGTAGCTTGATCCTTGCAACTGATCAAATAAGTCATCAATCCTCGGTAGCGGATACCGATTCTTGATAGTGAGCTTGTTCAGTTCTCTGTAATCGATACACATCCGCAAAGTTCCATCCTTTTTCTTTACGAACAATACTGGAGCTCCCCAAGGCGAGAAGCTTGGTCTTATGAACCCTTTATCTAACAACTCCTGAAGTTGTGTAGATAATTCTTGCATTTCGGATGGTGCAAGCCGATAGGGTGCCTTGGCCACAGGAGCGGCTCCTGGAACCAAGTCTATACGGAATTCGACTTGTCATTGCGGAGGTAATCCTGGCAGATCTTCGGAAAAAACATCAGGGAATTCTTTCACCACAGGAATGTCCTCGAGTTTCGGCTCCTCAGCCTTCTTATCTACAACGTGCGCTAGGAAAGCAACACATCCTTTCCTTAAGCACTTCTGTGCCTTCATACAACTGATGATTCGCAGAGGCGCGTCTCGTTTTTCTCCGTGCACAAGGAGAATTTCATCACTCGCCAGAGGGATGCGAATGATTTTCTCGTGACAAATAACTTCAGCTTTGTTCTTGGACAACCAGTCCATTCCGACCACTACATCGAAGCTACCCAATTGAATGGGTAAAAGGTCGATGCTAAATCTTCGTTCACCAAGTTCTAGTGTGCAGCCTCTAACAACTTCGCCCGATTCAACGAGTTTACCATTGGCTAGTTCTATAGAATAAGGAATATCTAATCTACTAGATTCTATCCCAAGCATGCATTTAAATTCCACAGACATGAAGCTATAGTAGGCACCAGTGTCAAATAATATGGATGCAAAGTGATTGTTAATGAGAAACGTACCGGTGACCACATTAGGGTCCTCGCGTGCGTTCTTTGCTCCAATCACAAATGCTCGGGCCTGAGCATTGTTTCCCTTTGGGCAATATTTCATGAAATGATCATTGCTTCCACAACTGAAGCATCCTTGATTTCGCCTAGCTCCATTCCCAATCCGGTTGCCATTACCATTTCCATTCCCACCATTCGCATTACCAGCACCGTTGCGATTTCCATTTCCATTCCTTCCTTTTCCCCAACAGTCTTCTGTTTGATGACCCAACCTACCACACTTGTCGCACCTTGGGACGCGACAAGCTCCTTCATGATAATACTTACATTTTTGGCATTTAGGCAGGGTGCCTTGGTATCCTTTGGCTGCAGTATCATTTGCCGCTGCAAAGGTTATTGCCTCCTTGGGTGGGTTAGTGTCACGCTTCTTGTGGTATGAACCTTTGTTGTTGCTGCGGGTTGCTTGATTCAGATTCGAATGTTTTCTCTTCTTGTCACCGGACGACTCAGCATGCGTCTCGGTCTTTTCAGTGGGGTTCAATGTTAACTTCTTCATACGAACACAATCTTCAGTAAGGCTGACAGCCAGAATCACAGCCTCCATGATTGTTTGAGGTTTGGTCGAAGTTACCATGCCGCGAAACTCAGGGGCCAGTCCCCAAATGTAGCGTTCAACGCGCTTAAATTCGGGAGTCACCATATAGGGAAGCACTCTAGACAGATCGTGGAACCTTCGAGTATAACCATTAATGTCAGCACCTTCCATGGTCAAGTGCCAGAACTCAGTCTCCAACCTTTGGAGTTCAGCACGAGAGCAATACTTCTCTCTCATTCTTTCCTTCAGTTCATCCCAAGTTAGGCCATAAGCGGCATCATCGCCCAGGGTTTGGACTTGCAAGTTCCACCAAGTCAAAGCTTCATCGACAAACAACCCAGTAGCAAAAGTGACTTGCTGATCCGCGGTACACTTGCTCATGCGGATAGTAGCTTCAGTCTTCTCCGTCCAGCGTACAAACGCTACTGCACCTCCTGTGCCATCATAGTTCATTGGCTTGCAGTCGAGAAACTACTTGAAAGTGCAACCCTAAGCTGCGTTGCCTCCAGATGAATCTCCATTCCCATTACGTCTAGCGTTGCTTGGTCCGCCACTGTCTTGGGTTCGGTTTGCCTCGTGCTGGGCGATAGCTGCGGAGATCCTTTCCTCCAGTAGAGCGTTCAGCTCTTCAGCAGTCTTTGGCAGTGGGGGAGGAGGAGGTTGATCCGAATCTCGATTGTTCACAATTCTCCTAGGTGCCATGTTCTGAAAGAACACCACACAATAGGTTTAGGCATTCGTTTGATATCGTCATACTGGACGGTAGTATATATATACACAGGCATATACCACATAAGTGACATCAAACAATTATTACTCTAGCAGAGTATTTAATAGGCTGGTGTTCACGTTCGACTTTTCCTTGTACTGAGGGAATCTATACATGACAAGACTTGCTGTGATTTCTGTGCACTAAATTCCATAATTATGTATGCATCCATAATTACGTAACTCATTGCACAGTCTGCACAGTTCATTTAGTCCTCGTATCTCTTCCTTCAGGTAGGCCATTGTTTTCAGGTAACGTCACGTATACTTGTGACATTCAACTTCTAGTATATATATATGTCAGTTGTCTCACATAATTGCAAGTAATTCTTAATCATAGACAAGTGCTACTCCAGTGCACCCAAAGTCTCATAGTGTCTTTTCTTGACTCATGTAAACAGTTTCAGGTAGTGGATGTCGCGAGACGTTTTATGCAATGAAAACTCTTTGAAAATTTGTTTTCGTGAAAGGATCCTAGAGTTTGTAGACTAGACTCGAGAAGGAATCCTGGTTCACTACAATCGCAGCTCTGATACCAATCTGTCACACCCCTTTCTGCGGCGAAAGCACGCGGTGTGATCGTGAAAGGTTTTCATTGCATACGATTGGTAAACATACTACAGGCTCATAAAATAGCTTCAAATGCCAAACATTACAGAACCGAAATCATAGTTTTAGTGTTTACATCACAAGACATCATTTTATCTGAAAAGTTACAACTTTATTCAACGATAAACATAAACGACATCCACGAGCATGAGTAAGACTGCGCGCACATCCACCCTAGTTACCTGAAATACATGTGAGTTTTTGGAAAACGTCAACATAATGTTGGTGTGAATTCATGCAGTTTTTGTATTGCACGTTTGTATACTTTGTATGAAAACATGGTATGTATTTCGTATAAATCACGTATTTCTGTATCTCAAGTAAGTCAAGTATGTCTGTATTTTGTACAACTCAAGTATTCTTGTATAAATCAAGTAATCTTGTATGTATTAAGGTTGTTAATGGGTTGCAAAGCCATTAACATGTGACACGACATAGGAAGCAACCAAACCTTAGGCATTTTTCTAGTTGGCATATTCTGAGACACAAAAGCACTGCTTGGTACTCGTTCTCACCAAGAGTGTGGCTGCCCGACACCCGTTAGATCTAACCTTTTGTTCTGCGGTCTAGGTATATTGTTGATTAATGGTGCTTATGGTACCCTATTCGTGACACGATTTCTCGTATCATGTATCATTTCTCGTATCATTTCTCAAAACGCATCATACTTGGTACTCGTTCTCACCAAGAGTACTTATTGTTTTTGTACTCATACCATTTATAAACATTGTAACAATTATAACATGTATTTCACCCCCGAAGTTATAAAACTGAAAACAGTTAAAAAGAAAAGGGGGAGCATGAACTCACAACTTTGCGTTCCTTGCGTCGTAAACTTCACCGGATTTGCTTAATTAACGTCGTGACCTATACGTGTTTTCTTAACGTTAGTCACTAGACTTGTATCGCACAAGTACAAGTCACTATCTTTTGTATAAGTTTTCTTGTGTTAAAAATAATTCATATTTTTAACTAAGTGTCTTACTTATATTATTTTCTCAAAAATAAATATAAGTTTCTTGTATTTTGCACCCGAATTATGTATCTTGTATGTTGTATTTATGTCTCCGGAAAGTCTATATGTTAACCCTTGTATGTTCTATTGGGTTTTAATGTATTCTTGTCATTGGACCTACACCTAGGCTCCAATTTTATTGTCTGACTGCTTTCTGCAGAGTTGTTGGCATATTGTGTCTTACCGGTGAGTTTACTAGTATTTCTGACGCAACGCTCTTGTTAATGCATAAAGCACTATTTTGCAATATAAAACGTGCATGAATTCACTTGTATAGTATGTAATCAGACAATGTTGACATTAAAGCACATAATTGTAGTCATTAAACAATAATTAAAGCGGAAATTACCGGTTTGGTGCCAGTTGTCACACATAACCAGTTGATGGTGGCTCAGTGATAGGAGTAGTGTTAGAGGGTCCTCTGGTATTGGTGGATAAGATGAGGGAAGATGTGGAAGTGATCCAGACCATGGATTACACATTCAATATAAATCCATTACTTGATTACACATTCAATATGATTTGTTATAACTAATGTTATTACAATTATGCTTATTACGTGATTACACATTCAATAATAAGAACTTGATTGTTTATGCTTTATTACGTGATTAAATATCTAATATACGATATTATGTGGTTATTATAAGTTGATTTGGCAATGTTTTGTATATAGTTTATCATTAATACGTGATTAGACTTGAAATATTAGATATTTCATATGAAATATCATGTATAACATGTTTTTGTTTTTTGTGTAATTACGTAATCACTCAGTGTTGTTTCACATAAAATAATACAATGAAATCACGTATCATGAAACGAGATGTTGGTGCATGCGTCTGTCGACTTCGTCTTGTATCGAGTCTTGTATGTATTTAGATAGATCAGGGCACGAAATACGAGAAAATGTCAAATATAGGGTGAGTGGCATGTTGAAGCGAAATCAGATAGGTGATTCCGCTTGAAAGTGACTTGGCAATTTCAAGCGAAATCAGCTATCTAATTCCGCTTGAAGCCTAATCTCGCTTGAGATGTGATTTCGCTTGAAAGTGTTCAAGCGAAATCAGAACCTTATATATACCTTTATGTCTTGTTCATTTGTAACAGTTTTCCGGTTGAGCCACGAAGTGCTGCCGAAGTGTCGTCTCGCTGTAAATCGTCATTATATCAATCAAATCGACAGTTAAAGTGATATACTAGCTGAATTGACCTCAGTATGTCTGTTTCCGCCTTTCGTACTGAGTAAAACTTTTCTGATCGACTCATTCGGGTCTGAAAACGATCCCATAAGTGGTATCAGAGCTCAGGAAGAAGAGTTCTTACCAATCCAGCTAAAAAATCTGATTTCTACACCTTCTTTTCAAAATTTACAACTTTTCACGGTCAAAATGTCCTGATTTTCACACATCCTGTGCGCATTAGTGTTTTAACAAAGCCTTGAAAGTTTCAGGCCTAAAATCGATCTAAAACTGGTAATTTTCATAATTCCGCTTGAAAACCAAAGCGAGATGGTGATGTCAGCAGCTCTTCAAACGGAATTAGCTCGTAATTCCGCTTGAAACCGGTTATTTCGCTTGAAAATTGGCTAATTCCGCTTCAATCAGTATTTCGCTTGAAAGATTCTGTGGATTCCGCTTGAAACTTGCTATTTCACTTCAAAAGTGTTATCCCGCTTGAGTGATTTCGCTTGAATCACTAATTCCATTTCATTTGAGTTATTCCGCTTGAACTGTTCAAGCGAAATTAGGTATTTCGCTTGAAAGGAGTGTTTCCGCTTGAACTTTGTATTTCCGTTTGAAGTGGGATTCCATTTGAAGTGGGATTCCGTTTGAGAAGTGTAATTTCGCTTGAAAAAACTGTTTGATAATTTCTTGAAAACCGAAACATGGACGAAGAATTTTACAACGCATTCGCTACACCAGTTACCCCGATTACTCTTGCACAAAACACGATGTTAGAAAACGAAACGGGGACTATGCAAAAACCGCCTAAACTCTTGAACATCGAGGAGTATAAAGGTTGGGAAGGACGGTTTGAGAACTGGGTACAAGCAAACTACTTAGACGCTTGGGAATATGTTGAGACGAAATATGTTCGACCGATGAATGATGATGAGGAGATTATTGCTATTAAATATCCGAGTGCTGTAGGTAGAAAGAAATACAAAGATGAGAAAATGATGTTGAGTCTATTACAACAAGCTGTGAAAGAAGATATCTTGGTTCTATTGCAACACAATGGAACTTCTTATTCAATCTGGAAAGCATTAAGATCGAAGTTTCATGGAAGTCAAGAAATGGTTAAGAACAAGAAATCACTTTTGAAGAAAGAGTTTGATCTATTTCGTGGATTGAAAAATGAAAATACAAAGCAAATCATTAAGAGATACTGCAATTTGCTAGCTAACATGAAGAGGTTGAGCATCAAAAAAGATAACGAGGAGTTAATTGAGAAGATAGCTGATGCATTGCCATATGAGACTTGGGGTACATATCTCATGATGCTGAGAAACAAGAAAGGTTTTAGCAATCTGACACTGAAAAGATTGAGGCTCAGGAGATGGAACAAAGAAAGGCTTTAAGAATGAAAGATTTCGATGGTGAACAAGACATCGGACTTTATTACAAAGCAGGATTGAATGATAAAACAACCAACATATCACCAAAAGTTCAGACAGCTTTCAATGCTAAGAGTTCATCTGGAGGTTCTTCTAAAGGATCAAACAGCAACACAAGTTTTTCATCATATCCGTCATTTGATCCAAACATTTCAGCAACAAAGAATGGCAAGAAGCTACAATGAAACATTGTACTGAATCTGGAGAATGATGAAGATTATTCAGCAGAAATTGCTAAGAGTCACATGTCTTTGTTGGGAACAGTGTTGGAATCATATGGTAGTTTTGTTGCAGGTCAGATCGGGAATCCAATGCTTACAAAAGAGGATTACGATCAGATTGACGCTGAGGAAATGGAATTGATGGATATTAAGTGGTGTTTAGCAAGTGTGTTAAGACAGGCTGAGAAATTTAAGCAGATCACAGGAAGAGATGATTTATGTGAAGCTAATATTTCTACTTTAGGTTTTGATAAATCTAAAGTCACTTGTTTTCGTTGCAGGGAAAAAGGACACTTCAAGAGGGAGTGCAAAAACCGCGAAGCAAGTGGAGTTCAAAATCCGTTCAACAACAACAATGATTACTACCGGAAGACCATCTATCATCAAGTTACACAACAACAAGAACCACAAGTGGCACATGGAAGAAAAGTGATTGAAGAATCTTCAAAGAGAGCTTGTATGGTGAATCAGGATGACAAAGAGACAACAAATGGTTTCAGTTGGGACAAATATATCTCAGCTGATAACAAAGCATGCCTGATAAACCAAGATGATGAAAAATTGCCTGAAGGTTTTAGCTGGGCAAATTTCAATTGGGATGATTATGATCCAAACAAAGATTCAAATCACAAAGCATATGTCGCTCGAGTTAAAGAAGACAGTGATGATGATAGAGAGTATCATGCAAGAAGATTGGCAGCTCATTTCAAAATGATGGCAGAAAGTGATAGTGAAGATGAAAAAGCTAAAAAGAAAAAAGAAAAAAGAAAAAAGAAAAAAGAAAAAGGTCAAAACACCGGTCAGCAGTGATGATGAAGCTGTTCCAGTGATAAGAAAAAAGGTGAAAGATATTCCAAAGTTCGAAGTTGATGCAGAAGCTAATGCTAAGAATGTTCCGGTGATTTGTGAAAACTGTGAGATTATAAAGAAGAAAAAACAGTGAGTTGATGAACAACATGAACAGGCTAAAGGAATCTTATGATGTTCTGAACAAAGCTATGAATCAGTATAATCAATCAAGTGAAGAACAAGCAACTGCCATGAAAACACTTCAAGGAGCTTTCATGATAAAGCAGGAAAGTGTGAATAACTACATTGAGAAATGTGTTGTGCTAGAACAAAAATTGGAAACTCAAAGAATTGAAACTGAAAGAGTAAATCGTTTGTTAAAAAGTTACTCATGTACTTCTTATGTCACTGACAGGATTTATCCAACTGTTGAAGGCATGAAGGCATTTGAAGATGATGAAGTGACTGAAGAACAAAAGGTATCTGAAGAAAAGACTTCTGAAAAGAAGAAAGAAAAGAAGAAGGATACCAAAGAAAAGACATCTGGTAAGAAACAAGGTTTCAGTTACAACAAGTGTCCACCCCCGCTTGAAAATGGATATTCTTTGAGAAATTCAAATCCGGAAAGAGTCGAAAAGGCAACCAATTTACAGTGGGAGTCGGAGTTTTCAGTTAACTTGCCAGATAATATTGATGTCACGTTTACATCATCTGACACTGATCATGAGTCCGAGTTAATAAAGAAAGTGGTCGATCAGGTGTTGGATAAAGATGAATCCGAGGAGTCAAAGTCGGAGTCTATGTCAGAGTCAAAGTCAAAGTCTGAGTCCAGCATTCCGAGTCAAACCGACAAACAGGGCAAAAGAGTTTATAATAAAGAATTCCTGTTATCAAAATCTAATTTGAATGACGAAACGTTTAAAGTTGCATATACTTTGAATGATTCTGACAAATTATATTCTGATGAGGAATTTCCAATAAGAGGTGTCAAACCTGACATGATTAAAAAGGTTTTCAAACTATCAGAAATTAATATTTCTGAAATAAAAGATGTTAATCTTAATAATAAACCTAAAAAGTACACCTCAAGAGTTCAACAAAGAGAAAACAAGAAAAAGGGTTATAGTTCTGGTTCTGGTTTTCACAAGAAACCAAACCATAACGGTAATTTCAAAAAGAAGGGATTGGGATTTATTCCACCAAAAAATCATAAAAATGAGAAATATGTTCGAGATTTTAATTCAAAAATGATATTTGTTTCAGAAAAATCATCTGAAGAAGAAAAAGAGCAGTTGTTCAGGAATCAATCAAACAAAGAATTCCTTGCGAAGAAGCAAGAAGAGATGAAGACTGCTGATCAGATGAAAGAAACGAGAACTTGTTTCCAATGCAATAATGTTGGTCATATTGCCAAAAATTGTTCCAAGGCAATAAAATCAAAACAAGGAGTTTCTCGTAACCTGAAAGATAAAGAGGTTGAGTTTGAACCACCAATTGATAGAACAAAACTTTTCAAAAATTCAATTTTTGAAATTGGTGAAAGTTCAAACAGGTTTTACAAGAAAAGAGCAAAACTTGACAACTAGAAATGGGTTGTTAAGAAATCGGATGGTAGTTCTAGCAATGATTCTGATTCGTCAAAATCAGAGGAGCTATCTCCTGGCAATGAATCTGATTCCACAAAGTCAGAGGAGCCACAAGTTGAATCAAAAAGTGAAAACTTAGTACCGACTGTGGATGATGAGAATTTCCACCACTTCGGGCTGAAAATTTTAAGAAGAAAGTTGGTAAAATTGAAATTTCAAATCAATTTTTCTCAGAAAAGAAAGATTTTGATGTTGAAAAAGCATTTAACTCCAAAGTTAAACATATTTTTGGAAAAATGGTTGACAGGAAGGTCAAGGGAGTCAAGGAATTTTACGAAAAGAAAACAAAGAAGCAAGGTAAAGT
The DNA here is from genome assembly GCA_030545235.1 of Helianthus tuberosus. Classification (NCBI taxonomy): domain Eukaryota; kingdom Viridiplantae; phylum Streptophyta; class Magnoliopsida; order Asterales; family Asteraceae; genus Helianthus; species Helianthus tuberosus. The sequence continues at coordinate 120,760,990 of CM060433.1, forward strand.
ATCATCCCTGGTTCGTGACTGGGATGGTACTTACTATGAACAGTAAAATCCTGGATTTGCCGGAGCTCCCAAGTTGGTAATCGCGGAGCAGGAATCAGCATCTTTCTTATATTATTTGTTGAAAATTTGAAAATTGGTCACAAGTATGACTTGCCGGAACTCCCAGGTTGGTAAGTGAGGAGTAGGTATCGACATCTTGAGAATTCAACCTACATGTGTTATTGGTTGGTAAGCCATGTGGTTGAAAAGAGTTTGTGATACAAGTGGTAAAATCAAGGTCATTAGGTTGAACTTGATTGGACTATTCTTACAAGTGGTAAATCAGGGACATTAAGTTGTATCTGATTTCCTACAAGTGGTATTTTGAGAAACAAAGTGATGAACCCCTAACCTACATGTGGTAAAATCAATCAACAAAACTTATTTTCCGGAAAAACCATTTGATTAAAACAAACTTAAGTGTTTTGAAATCACAATGGGAAAATAGTTTGTTGTGAGGGGGAGTTCTGATTGTTTATGCCAAGTGGATGGCGAAATGAAGCGATTTGATATCTGTTGAAATTTTTTTAAACTATACAGGTAGAGTGTTAAACTGGTTATATAGTTTGTTTTCAAATTTCTTTAAATGTGTTTGCATTTTAGGGGGAGTAGAATTTCAGAAAATCCAAAAACATTTGAAAAATTTGAAAAAGTAAAAAACATGATAAAATACAAAATGAGTTTTTGTGTCAAAGAAGAGGAAATGATAGTACATTAGTAGACAGTTACAGTATGCTAAAGAAATGTAATGATTAAATAGTGTTAAACAGTCTCACTGATGATATGCCGATAGGTTTTTACACATTTAGTAAGCTTTTTCGGGATATAAACTTAAATTCAAAACTTGCTTATTTCGTGGGGAGCACTACTTGGATATATAGGTAACCCCTGAAATTTCATTTGAAAGGTCCCTCTTTCTGAGATACTAGGTCTTTATGCTCAGTGATATCTGGGGTATTATCCCGGGACTTCTGATAATGCGGAAGCAATGGCCTAGTCCCCGGATAATACTTTACTGCTTGCTTGAAATATAGCGCCGCCCTCAGCATAAAATGATGAGACAATAAAATTGCTAATCAATGCTGTTGTAAAAAAGATCCTCTAAAGGGGACCCACCAAAAGTCGAGCCGTCATCTCTCTGCTGAACGGAAGTTCTAACCTGAGCTCTCACGGTTTCGCAATTAACCCCTTACAGATATCATCTGTGGTATACTCACCTGTAAGACTAAATATTGGGATCTGGATACGGGAGTATATTCAAGAGGTGGGACACATGATTGAGTTTAAGTCCTTAATACACCTAATTCATATCCTGAATCAGTTGAAATTTGTGTAAGAATTTAAGTGGATCAGTATATCGGCAATCTAAGTGAATTGTTTAATTCTTAATGTGTAACTAAGCTCAACGGTACTTGTGACTTGTCATAAACTGATATGATCCTCTTACACAAACTCACAAAAATATTGTCTGTAAATATTTCTTTACTGCATTTCATTTACATTCAAAAATCCAAAAAGATTTGAGTGTGTTTTAGCATAAATTTTGAAAAATTCAAAAAGATTTTCGACAACTGGTGTTGGAGAGCTGATTTTCAAAATTCCAAGTGCTAAACATGATGAACAAATGGTTTGGGTAAAATTGTTTGAGATGTTTTGAAATGAATTGAGAAAAGTTTTTGAAAGAAAAATGTTTTTTCCTGCAAGTGGTTCATCAGATACTAACATTGAAAAATCATTGTCTGAATATCTTATCCATAAGTGTTCATTAGATGGTGAAATTGTTTTTTACAAGTGTTCATCAAAAAATTTACTTTTGGGTAGAGAATATGCATGATATCTGAGTGATAGAGAGCCAGGTTCTGATACCTGAAGACTCTGTGATTTGAATAAGCCAGGCTGCGATCCCAGCATATCGAAAGGGGGAGTCTGAAGACACCTAAAGGAAGGAGTGTGTTGGTGCTGATGAAAAGAGAAGAGAAAATATTTGAGGATGCTTTACAGCGTCAGATACTTCAGAGAGTTCGAGAGGACTGATAAAGACTGAAGATGCGAAGACTCGACACTTTAAGACTCGTCAACATTCGAGGGGGAGTCTGTTGGTGCATGCGTCTGTCGACTTCGTCTTGTATCGAGTCTTGTATGTATTTAGATAGATCAGGGCATGAAATACGAGAAAATTTCAAATATAGGGTGAGTGGCATGTTCAAGCGAAATCAGATAGGTGATTCCGCTTGAAAGTGACTTGGCAATTTCAAGCGAAATCAGCTATCTAATTCCGCTTGAAGCCTAATCTCGTTTGAGATGTGATTTCGCTTGAAAGTGTTCAAGCGAAATCAGAACCTTATATATACCTTTGTGTCTTGTTCATTTGTAACAGTTTTTCGGTTGAGCCACGAAGTGCTGCCGAAGTGTCGTCTCGCTGTAAATCGTCATTATATCAATCAAATCGACAGTTAAAGTGATATACTAGCTGAATTGACCTCAGTATGTCTGTTTCCGCCTTTCGTACTGAGTAAAACTCTTCTGATCGACTCATTCGGGTCTGAAAACGATCCCACACGAGAATTCAAAATCACGTAGTCACATAATAATACATAGTCAACTATTGTTACGTAATTACGTAATCACTTAGTGTGGTTTCACATACTATAATGAAATTACGCAACCATGTAATGGATATTCAAAACATATGCTGGGTATTCAAAATCACGTAATCACGTAATGTGTATTCAAAATTATGTAATTTTTAAGAGAATTATAGCAATAAGCTGCTCGAATTAAAGAGAATAAAATGCTCGTTAATATAGTTAATATAGTGTATTTGTTTTAAAAAAATATTAACGTATGAAAAAGTTACATGCGTTTGAAAATTAAAGGAAGAAGAAGTTCAAGTGACAAATGAACAGAATACCATTTCTCTACTTGTTTTATTCGATTGTTTGAACTAGGAATGAGCATTTGGTACTGGGTACCGATACCGTACCGGTCCCGTATCGAATTTTTTCGGTACCGGTACCCACTTTTTTGGCATTTTCGGTATCGGTACCGGTTCGGTACCGGTAAAATACCGTATTTTACCTTCAAATACTGGTACCCAGTTTTGACGAATTTTGGTATCGGTATTTTCGGTACCTTTACTGGTTCGGTACGGTACCATACCACGCTCATCCCTAGTTTGAATCTAATAATTACGAAAATGTCACTGCCTAATTTTGAGCCATTGATCTTGTCTCCTATCCTTCGTATGATTTCTTTGTCATGTACAAGATCCAAACACAACTTTTATATTACCAAGTTATATAACATTATACTTATTAACACGTGTAAAAGGTATTCTAATATGTTTGTTTATGAAAAGATGACAATATTGATTGGTATTAAGAAATAAGATTTGTTTTTATGGTATTTTTTTTCAAAAGGAGTAATAATTAATAACCAACTTCCAAGTTAAATTGGTAAAAGCAAAAGGTTTGACGATTAACTGGGAAAAATGGAGGGGAAAATCACGAAATTGGCCAACCCAACGCCGTCTTTTCCAAAATGGCCAATTGACACCCCTCACCAAGCCGTTTCCACAAGCTGAAACGGCATAAGGAATCCTTTCAACGCCCAGCCAACGAGATCATGCCACGTGTCCGACAAATGCTATAACGGCTTGAAGGAGTTTCAGAGCACGCCACGTGTCCGAAAAATGCTGAAAGTACTTAGCCAAGCTGTTTCATTAGGCTCATGTTGAAAGAACTTAGCCGAGTACCTTCAATGAGCCAAGTCGTGTCCTTGGGTTGGAGCCGAGCCGTTACCGTACACACGTGGACCCCACCGCTGCAAGCCAAGCCGTTTCCCCCATTCTTTGTGCCGTCTCAGCTGCTTTTTAAGCCGTTTCAGCTGTGTCGAGCCGTTTCAGGTGTCTTAAGCCGGTTCATGCAGCCGTTTCAACCTCTTTTTCGAGCCGTTTCAATGTGTTGTTCGAGCCGTTTCAGCTTCTGTTCCCTTATATATTTGCCCCTTTGTTTTTTTTTTGTGTTTGTTAAACGGATCCCTCTCCCACACTTAAATCCCATAGAAAATGTTATCCTCTCTCCATTATTTGTTTCTCATAGATGTTTTCATGTATCAAAGGCAAGAAATATTTATGAAACCACAAGTATTTGTTAGTGTAAAAGACGTGTTTCTGGGCTTTAATTGTTAAATTTCCTTTTGATATCGTTTCTCATATTGGAGTGTCTTCTGTTCAGAAATGCCACCTCTACTTACCCAGTGAGTGTGGATGGAACTTGCCAGTGCAAGACACATCTTTATCATTCCAAGGGTGCTTTGACGCGAATTCCAGAAGAAGAAATAGATTCACTCCTACTTTTCTATTTGTATTTTTACATGTTATGTCTTTTGTGTACTTTGTATTAAATAATAAAAAAGTTTACTTGTTTTTCATTCGATATATTATAATAGTCACCCACAATTGCAGTAAAGTTCCATACAAAAAAAAATTAATGGAAAAAATATTATAATAAAGAACTTAACAGGTTTGTTTAAACATTAAACCCTCAATGTTTTAACCATTAAAGTTATTTATTGCTATATTTATAACCCCTCAATTTACCCACTATATAAACCCTCACCTCGTTCACTTATCCCCTTCACACGCCGTTTCAAATATCAACTTTCTCAGCCGTTTACAACTTTCAGATGCCGTCAAAGACCAACCCGAAAATGGCTGCCTCTTCCTGGACAGATGTTGAAGATATTGCTTTGTGCGAAGCTTGGGAGGAGGCGATTACCGATCCTCCGCGACGAGGACAAGGGGGGTTTTGGGTTCGTGTTCAACAACATTTTGCCCAACAACGTTGTCACACCCCAACCGATGGCAGAAACATCGGGGCATGGCACTGAGCGAAACAGATTGTCCAGAAGTTTCCATAATAATTTCATTACCAATTAATTTAAAATAACATGTCCTATACCATGTCTCAAAATATAATTCAATTATTACAGACAAAATCTAGGCAAATACTTCTGTTCCGACAACTCAGATTTCATTTGTACAGACAACTATTTGTTGGCCTCTAAGACCTTATTCTAGCCTCGATTTCCTAGCAGCTAAGCATCCTAAGCACCTGTCACATACGTTAAAATAAAGTCAATACACATAGTGTAAAGGTGAGCATACAAGTTTGATAATAGCATATAGAGTTCGAGAGCGTTACGCATAACCAGCACGTACACATAGAGAAATGAGGCATGTTAGTTATCGACATGAACCTATCGATACCAATGACTGTGGGTTGACTGCCCAAGGCAGTTCGTAATACATGATAACCACTGTAATCCATGCAAATAATTGTCCTTAACAACCCCCGAGTGAACGGGTGCTGAGTCCAAACTAATAGTACTACTGTTGCTAAGGCAGGTAGACAGCATTCCATGTGTAAACATAACAAACAAGCATTCATTTAGTCACGTATAACATGCGATAACGGTTAGCGTTAAAGTATTGCGTAGTGTGTTCGAAGTGATTTAGTATAAGTAACGTACGTAACACCCAAAAATGCGTAAAAGCAAAAAGGGATCGAGTATACTCACAGCGATGATGGATTGAAGGGAGCGCTAGAGAGTAGGGTTAGCCTGATCAGAACGACAGCATAACGATAAGTGACACATAAACAATGCAAGGTGTAAGTGGCTCGGACAGCAGTTCGGTCGGATGGTAATCCGATCGGAAGGCCAGTCGTGCGGATGACAATCCATTCGGATGGTCATCCGGTCGGACAGTAGTTCGGTCGGATGACTATTCGAGTGGATTGTTTCTTCCTATGAGAGGGATGCGTTTGCGTATGATGGCTTGTCTTTGGAAGTTTTCATTGTAGCATTTTGAAAACATTGAAGTATCTCTACCTTTCAGGTCAGTCGACCGGTCGGTCATCCGATTGGACGGTAATCCGATAGATTGACACTTCAGCGAGAACAGTTCACAGCAGGTTGTCACTCGATCGGTCAGCAGTCCGGTCGGGTGGCATCCTTGGTGTATTGAACATGATGAAAATTGTTTAAGTGTTAAAGTCCAAGTATCTCATGATCCGAAGAGTAATTCGGTCGGATGGTAGTCCGATCGGATAGCAATTCGTTCGATACTCCAACTTCAGATAAGGTTGATTAAGTGTGGGACCCAAGGTGTAAGCCGTTCGGATGGCCAGTCGCTCGGATAGTTGTCCGTTCGGACAGTAGTCCGGTCAGATAACACTCCGTGCTGGTTATCCGTTCGTCTTTCACTTGATCGTTTTGATTGTTTGTAGTTTTATTGAGATGTTTTGACAATGTGTTAACCAATAGAACCCCTTCTTGACCCAAGTGGCCCGATCAAACAGGAATCACCCTAGTTCGACCAGTTAACCGGTTTAAGACGGTTGTTCTTGTTTAACCCGAAATCGGTGGTCTCGTGAGTAGAATCCAGATCTTGAACTAGCACGATACTAAGAATGAGTAGAAGACTAGAACAAGGTCCGATTCTATCGGTTTTGAGTGCATTGAGTGTAAAAGAGTTGAAAGAAAGTTAGAAACCATCTTTCAATCCTTTTTCACCATGAATGTGTTTAGATCTATGCGGGATCTTTGTTTATTTGTGTGGAAATCAGTTAGATCTAAGTTGTTCTTGGTGGATTGAAGCCAAAACATGAAGTTCATAAGAACACCATGATGACGTCATCCTAGAACACCTCAAATCTAGTGATTTCACGGTTAAAAGTTAAGATTTAAAAGATAGAAAGGTGTAGAAGTGCGTGTAAATTAAGGAAGTACGAGATTTAGGACGAGATCTTACCGAAATTGAGAGGAATCGAAGAAAAGGTGAGGGGCACGGGCTGTTCGGACGTCAGTTGCCAAAAGTGGTAACTATGAGAGTGACATGAGGTATTTATAGGATTCTAAAAGAGGAAAGAGGCAGGTCGGTCAGATGGCATCTCGCCCGGATGACTGTCCGGTCGGATGTCATCTCGATCGGATGGCAACCTGGCACCATGATCAAGTGGCAGCCCGGTCGGATGGCAATCCGGCCGGATGGCACTTGGTTCGGGTGTTCGGCGCGACGATTTTTGCTGTTTCGATTGCGATTGCGAGCGATTCGATGCGATAGAGTTTTCCTAGTCAAATTACTTTTAATCCCAACTACTCATATCTCGCACTATCTTTTCTCCACCGATTATCATACCATTTCGATTGCGATTTAGTTCGATTGCGTTTGAGTTTCGATTGCGATTTGATTGATTACCACATATAACATAAATAAACATGCACAAGTAACACATAAGGCGCACACACACGTATAACAATAACCAAACTGCATAATTCGAGTTGCGAGTGCGATTGCGATTTGATGTCGATTAAATTGGATTGATTAGCGTTTAGTTGACTTTATCGCATTGTTACTTCCTATAGTTCACAGTCGTAAGTCGATTAAAGAGCGAATAACATACGCCGATTATTGTGATTATTGACACTTACTCCACATAATACAACTAAAATAAAAACATAAAAGAAATTCACTACTAGTCAAGTCGCGCGAAATCGGTCGTTGACTTTGACCTTGACTTTGACTTCAGAAACACGGGGTGTTATAGCCTTCCCTTGTTTAGGGAATTTCGTCCCGAAATTAGGCCGAAGCCATAACAAATAACTGCGGGTACTTCGCCTTCATGTCGCTTTCGAGTTCCCAAGTGAACTCTGCGCCTCGTTTGCCTTCCCATCGGACTTCTACAATAGGAATGCGCGAGCGTCTGAGCTACTTGGTTTGGCGATCCATGATTTCGACAGGCTTCTCCACGAAGTGTAGTGTTTCGTTTACTTGAAGATCATCGAGAGGTACAATTAAATCATGCTCAGCCAGACACTTTCGGAGGTTTGACACATGGAAAGTCGGGTGGACGTTACTAAGTTCCTCCGGTAGTTCGAATCTATTGGCGACTTTTTCGATCCTTTCCAGAATCTTAAAAGGTCCCATATATCAAGGCGCTAGTTTCCCTTTCTTTCCGAATCTGACCACACCCTTCCAAGGTGATACCTTTAGGAGTACGTAGTCGCTAACGTCAAATTCAAGGGGCTTGCCTCGTCTATCGGTGTAACTTTTCTGTCGACTTCGAGCTTTCAACAAGTTGTCTCGAATTTGGAGGACTTTGTCAGTCGTTTCTTGTAATAACTCAGGACCGGTTAATTGCGAGTGACCGATCTCGTGCCACACAATAGGCGATCGACATTTTCTTCCGTATAAGGCCTCGAATTGTGCCATTTGTATGCTGGAATGATAACTGTTGTTATACGAGAATTCGACTAACGGCAGGTATTTATCCCAATTACCACCGAAGTCTATGACACACGAACGGAGCATGTCTTCAAGAGTACGGATCGTTCTTTCAGTCTGACCGTCGGTTTGTGGGTGGAATGCGGTACTTAGATTAAGCGATGTACCAAGATCCGTTTGAAACGTTTCCCATAGTCGCGAGGTAAACCGAGCATCACGATCAGAGATGATGTCTGTCACACCCCGAATTCCACGTGTCACCGGTGGGCCCGGTGGGGGAGTATCGTGACGTAATTGATATCATCATAGTCAAACAACACAATATATAAATGCACAGCGGAAGCAAAGGATAAATATATTACAATCCGAATATAAGTAATATCAGAATATTACAACGGAAAGTAAAAGATCCACAGGCGGATCGAATAATCATAATCATTGTTCAACAGACTTTAGACGCCTAGGACTTGCAAGATTCCTTATAATCGCCCTGAGCTTCCAGCCAATTACGTTCAGTACCTGTCACTTAACATTTTGGAAAAATACGTCAGTTTTCACTGGTAAATACAATTAACTGACTCATTTTGGAAAAAGAGTTTGAAAAGTGATTTGAGTGCAAACGGCACAAAATATTTTGACACATTGATTAAAATGCACAGAGGCAAAATTAATCTTTTATAACTTGGGACAATTTTGTTAATAAAAATCTTGTATCCGATTTACATGTTTGTCCAACATTTAGGGCCGGTGATCATACAATACAATACAATACGAGCCGGACAAGATTAATCGACACACCACAAATATAATCTCACAAGAAGATACCCTTACGAGTGAGTATACGTTTTACATATGCAACAGGAGGTGTTTTGTCTACACCTTGTGCTTACGTCTTGGCCATTCACTTTTTAAAATGAGCCAAGGATATCCAGGACACGGTCATTAACCCCCAATGTTATTTGTTATCAAGCAATACGAATTAAAACGGGATTATGCAATTTAATCATCTCCGATTAAAAGGTTTCTACACCCGACCAAGCGGTATTTTTATAATACCGTATCCCAAGCCCATATAAGGGAAAATAAGTTAAAAGTATTTACCTGAGCTAGCTCCTGTCTTAATTAATAAGAATTTAATAACTCAGCCGTATTCACTTAAGTAAGCGTAGGTACCATTTACCGGAAGGCTCTAGTCTGGAATGATGACATAAATAATTAATTAGAACGCTAACGGGTCTTTGCTTAAGCCAAAACTTAGACCGGTTAGTCTTAGGGAACATACGGTTCAAACGCACGATTAAGCGAAGACCGGATAGAATGTGATTTAGACCCGACAAGTTTGAAGACTTGTATAATATGGGTATACTAAACACATTCTGGATTTGGAGACAAAAATGATAAAGTTTGACTCGCTTCGGCTAATATAAATGAACTAGTCACATAAGCCGATCCGAACGCGACAAGTGCGTAACAAGTAACCAAAAGAGTCATAGACATGTTTCCTAAGTTATTATGCCTTTAATATGTCGTGATATCAATAAGATATCTTCTATTATGCCCAAAACGAGTTAAATCTCAAAATAAGCCCCGTAGGGGTATTTTGGTCATTTTAATGATCATAAAAGAGTTTGAATATAAATCTGAGTTTCGGGTCTGGTCTATATAGTAAATATACTTATTTTAACATGTTATAATAGTAGGGTATGACCCATATGTGAAAATTATCATTTAAAACCAAACTATGCACCTTAGGGGCATTTTGGTAATTTCACTTAGGCTTAAAAGGTTAAAACCGGAAACCCGAGTTTATAAACTTTTACTCACTGTTATTTTATAAAAATATACTAAACACATCAGTAAATATAAGTCTTATATGTTTGATATGGTTATAGTATATACTATGCGTTAAAAATGCCTAAAAAGGCGATTTAGAGCCGTTTCCGGGTTTGTAAAAGAAAGCTGAGATTTTTATATTTCCAGAAGGCTCAACATACTTTATTTAACAAATAAAATCAGTAGAAAAAGGTTTGGGGTCAATCGGATTTGTAGAACTCGTTTTATGACCGAAAAGGGCAAAATCGGTATTTACCGAATTTGGTTTAAAGACCTATGTTATGCTTATCCAAAAATTTAATAAAAATCTTTAAAAATCCCAAAATATTATATAATATCAGTGGGTAGAAATTTTGATACTAAAAAGTGGGTTAAAATAGGCTATGCGCTAATTGCGCTATTTACTTAACATAAAGCTTGTGATTTACGATATCGAGCATATCTCTTAATCTGAACCACAAACTGATCTGAAACTTTTGGTGCAAGTTTATAAATCAGTAACAAATGATTCTACTCTTTTACTTTTTCAAAAATCGCGTTTTATATTAAAAAGGGCAAAATAGTCAACTTTAAGCATAAATCGGAAACATGCATATGAATCGGTTAAACATGGAACCAAGATGTAAAATTCCAGAGGGTTGTACATACATGAAACTTGGCCCAAAATATGCTCTAATGCAGATCTTAACATGCATGCACGGATCAGAACTGAAAGTCAAAGGAAAAGTCAATTTATGTGACTTTCGGTTCCGATTCGGGTTTAAACAGAAAATTGTCGAGTTGATCATGTTGAAACACATTCTTACATTAATTATAAAGTTATTTTGATGATCAAACAGGTTGCATGTACCCTATATCGCTAATCATACTTAAATTTGCAAATAACAATTCTGTTGACTTTTTAAGAAAGGCTTTGACTCGACAATTAACATGCTTAGAATGTAAATCTGAAAATACCCTTTTGAGGGTTTGTTACACACATAAATACCAACATGTGGGTACTTTCAATTTGAGAAAATACTGTGCACATCTTGATTAATCATGAAGTCAAACTAGTTTTACGATGGTTTGACTTTCGGTTAACACACTAAGCTAGAACGAATTTGGAGGTGTTATAAACACTTACAAAGGTCCTAATTATGCTTAGAGATCACTAGAAAGCTTGAGGTTGATCAGAGGAGCTCCAGAATTGAGTATGCAAGTGAGAGTGAGTTTGGTTGCAACTTGAGTGTTCTTGCATATGAACTTTGATCAATCAATTGATGCTACAAATGATCTACTGATGTTGTAAGACCTTTCCAAGTGCCCCTAGTATCATATAAAACCATTGGAGAGCCCATGGTATCGAGTACAGCTGTTAACCATTCGGAACAGACCTGATAACTGGCAGCTATCGTTCATATTGCCCAGATACAGGCCTAGCGCACCGCTACGCTCCTGATGTAGCAGTGCGCTAGCCTTGTCAGGTGGCAAAATTTTGTTTCCTTGTTTTGCAATTCAGTCCTTGGTCTTTTGGAACGTGGTTTTGACTATTATTCTTGTACGTTAGACCCTAAAACTGACTTTTAAGAGCCTTGGGACATTTACCAACATGGTAAAGTCCTCGGTTAACTTTGCGCTTACCCGAAAAGTCTCGAAACTCAACGTTGACGCATTTAACCCTTCGTGTACGGTTTTGATCACAACTTTCTCATACGTTCACGAAACTTTATGAAATTTTTACCACATAACCTAGTGAGTATATTTTATCATTACAAAGCTTCGGGTTTGCCAAAGGATCACTCAGAGGTATACTTTCAACATGTTGACACATTTAGCCCCTATAGTTTGTAATTCCTCCCTTTCTTTCATTTCCCGTTTCGTATGATCCATAATCTATCCGTTTAAGGTTATAAACACCATGTAGGGTTATTGTAGAGCTTATTTATCAATTGTTGACACTTTAGACTCTTACAATCACACAGTTTCACTGTATGTCAACTTTAGTCCCTCTAAAGTATTATTTCACATATTCCAAGCTCATGACACGTGTCACTACATTATTGGACGTAAATTTTCGAGGTGTTACATCCTCACCCCCTTAAAAGAAATCTCGACCTCGAGATTTGCTTAAAGTAAAGGGAGTACTTTCTGTCCTATATTGAACTTAACCTTCCTCAGTACATTTGGCCCTCTATGGCACTCCAGCTGACCTCTATAATAGGTCATGTATCCTTTTGGAGCTTCTTAACCTGTCGATCCTTAATCGACACAGGTTGCTCGTTATTTCAAAATCTGCATATCAATATGTGATAATGCTTCTTGACTTATTGGTGAAACATATCCCCAATTCATTAGTATGCAATGCATTGTATGCTCCGCCAAGCTCCTTAAGTAGGTCCTTATAAGCTATTTGATCCTGATACATTCGATTCGTTCGAATGATTTGATATATTCAGAGCTCAACTAGTCTGATAATTTACAAATTTGCACACCCTTCCAGGGTGATATCTTTTGTTAAACCTTATTTCTTAACAAGATCTTAGGAGGTTTGCTAACTTCATTAATCCTTGATTTTCAGCCGAATAATGGCAACTTACAAACGGTTATGGATTTGTTTGATCTTATTCGTTGTTTCCAATGCAACTCTTAGATCCTGACGATTGGACTTACCAATCTTTTGTCTTAATAGATGCTTAACATTCCATCTATACAAGGTTTCCAGAAGAGCAGCCTTGATACTTATATAACAACTATTATAGGAAAGCTAAATTTTAGGTGAGATGGTTATTCCAACCATTGCTTAAAACTAATCTTAAGGAATTAGCTAATCCTTGCCGTTAGTCGAACAAATCGACGATCCTGGGCAGCTGATAATAATTCTTACTTGTTGCCTAATTCGGGTTGCGGTAATCGATGCATAAGCAAAATGAACCGTCTTCCTTAATTAACTATACCGAATTCTTAGAATATTGAGTTAGGCTATATGAACCTATATCTTAAATTTTACTTAATCAGGGTTTCGATTATTCCATGATCAACACGGAGTTCCCACCACACTTTAACCTTAAGCGGGATGTCAATCTTAACTCTACTTGCCTCTCAGAAGTTAAACAGGATATTCTTAGTGAAAGATACTTAGGTATAATGAGATTACAGAGATTTTCCAAATCTCAGGCTCTAATTCTTCCATTGATGTCGGTGTCAGATAATGACACATTCTTTTTGCAAATGCAAGGATGTCCTAAGCAGAGATACTTATAAGGACATTTTATATTGGATATCTTCTTTGAATACTACTAGTCGACTTTAGTACGATATGACCATTGGGATATCTCAGGGGTTCCATGCATTAAACCTCCATACTGATCAGGCATGGAAGCAATCTATGGGACACACTAGGATACGCCAATCCTCATATGGCACTTTTTATCAAACATAGTTTGGCATTCGCAGTTGATAAAATCAATGAGGAAAATAATTAAAATAACATATCTTGTCGTACTCTACTCGAAGAAGGAGTACTCTTAGATTTTTCAGAGAGATCATTGCTGAGAAGAATAAAAGAAATAGTCTCTGTGGTTTCATTAGTAGGTTCTACCTCGAGGATAATCTAAAAGTTTGCTAAGCTTAGTTTATGAAGGATTTATTGGTATCTGAAAAATAAAAACTCTTAGCATTCATATCGTTGATAAGTGTTAAGGGAGGTACCTGATGCCATTATTTATGAACTAGTCCAGGCATTTTAGGCGCTTTCAATCTTAGGCTTTACTTCCTTAGCCGCCTTTCCTTTGACAGATTCAGGGCACGTGGTCTTGATGTGGCCTTTCTCATAACAGCCGAAGCAGACTGCATCCTTCATGTACTTGCAGTCCAACGTTTTATGATCCTTCGATTTGCAGATCCCACAAACCCTCGGCCGCGATCGGGATTTTGGTTCGAACCTGCACTTCCCATAATGGCGCTTCTTGCAAATCTCGCATACAGGTTTCTGGTTGGACTTTTGTTTATTCTTTTTTTTTTCTTAGAACTCTGGGAGTTATCCTCCTCCCTTTTCCTCTTTAGTTCATCCCTTGCCTTAGAGGTATGAACGAGATCCTCCTTGTGAGTAAGGACGTGTGGTCTTCGATAAGACCTGGAGCAAATAGCATTGGGCTCCTTGAACTTTTTCACGGCCTTCTTCACAGCTTTTCCAACAGCTGCGTCTATCATAGTTTGAAGGACATCATTGGAAATTCTAAGGTTCACAATTGTAGTATCATTGGCATGCGTCGCATCATCCATAGCACGATCAACGGCTGTCTTATCTGAGTTCGCCATACTTGATATTGGTTCCTGCTATATGGTTAGCATTCTGTACCACCTCGTGGGCGTTCCTCTGGAAGACTCGTGCTTTTGTTTTTCCTGGCCTTTCTCGGCTTCTTTAAAATCTTTGGGCAGTTAGTCTTGATATGCCCTTCCTCGTTACAATTGTGACAGATCGCGTTCTTCAACTCCTTGCAATCTAAAGTCTTGTGACCCTTGGTCTTGCAAATTCCACACAGTTTGGCACCTGGGTCAATTGTACACTTCCCAGAATGTTGCTTTTTGCAGTTACTGCACTTAGGCCTGTTATTAGACTGACTCGAGTTTTTCCTAGACTCGGATTCTTTCTTGTTCCTTAAGCTTCCCTTTTTCTTCTTATCAGATCGATGAGAGTTCTCTTCATCTCTTTCCCTTTTTCCCTCACCAGAAGCCTTAACAGACTTATTTCTGATTGCATCTAAGGTGAGAGATAAGGACAAGTCCACTGCGGACCTATATGTGGTTGGCCTAGATGCTTTAACATTTCCCTTTATCTCTGGTGCTAGGCCTCCAATAAAACGCGCTATGCGTTTAGGTTCAGGGGTGACTAAATAAGGAACTAGGCGGGACATAGTGTTAAAACTTGTCACGTATGCCTGGCAATCTAAATCCTTCATGACTAGAGTCAAGAAGTCTGATTCTATCTCTTCTACCTCATGCTGAGGGCAAAAATTTTCCTTGACTAATTCAACAAATTGATCCCAAGATAAGTTGTAGAGTAGGACCTTTCCCGTGGCTTGGAGCAATGATCTCCACCACGCCAACGCTTCTCCTTTGAACGATTGCGAAACAAATTTCACAACGTCCTGCTTCGTGCAACCGCTGATGTCAACAACAGCGTCCATCTCCTCGAGCCACGTCATGCAATCGATGGCTCCTTTTTCTCCTGTAAAGTCTCTGGGCTTGCAGGAGGCAAAATATTTATATGTGCAGGTCTTAACTGGTGCCTCTTGGTGAAGCACGACCTGACTAGGCGGATCATTCCTTCGTTGTGACGGGTTATGAACATCGTCTTCCTCTGACTCATGTGATTTAGGAGGGGGCTTAATACGAGCCACAGATAGAGTCGTAGAGTGGTTATCATTTGATTCATTATACTGACTGTCAAGAGCTTGAGTAATAGCACTATTTATTAGTGCCTGCAGTTCCGCTTCAGTCATGCTAATTTTGGTAATATCATCGTTCTTCTTCGGGTGGCTGTTGGCCTCCTCTGATCCAGTCATGTAGCTTGATCGCTACATAAACAATGGCAATGATTTATTCAGAGGTTATTATGGTATCCCCATTTTTGACGATTCATCAACCATGGTAATATAAACCATATCGGTTAATTTGTTAGTTATTTTAAATTAGTATTTTCCATTATAATTTATCCTAGTTATAAAACATTAAGGATATTAAAGTGGCGCAGAAGGCCTAGTCACAAGGACAGTTTCAAATTTATAAGCCATAATCGTTTGGGATCGAGGCATTTAAGGTTTGAGCATAGTCGGTTACTTTTCTTAACAGGGAGTCGAAGACTACAACTGCCTTTTGTCTTTTAGGACAATAGATATAGCCCGTGGGCATTCCCTTCTGAGGGATGTTTATGATATGATCATCTTTTCAGATGCTATTAGTCAAGATCATTTGGATCATACCGACTATTATGCTTGGACATGGTCCACCCTTTTTAGACAGGAGGTCAAGGACCACCACTGTCGTTGTCTTATCGGACAACAAATTTAGCCCGTAGGCACTTCATCACTTACGGATGTTTATAATGTGATCATCTTATAAGATGATATAAGCCCTGATTTCTAGATCATAAGGTAAATTAGAAAAAGAAATTTTCCAATATAGGGATGACTGTTGTGATTTTATCGAATCACATTTTGTCAGGAGTGCTAACACGTTCTTAGGTGTTAACAAGGATCCGAATCTCTTGAGTAGGTCTCACCATCTTGGCCGCGTAGGCTAGGTTTCTCCTTTATGATTCTTTTTAAAATGTATACTGACAGGGAAGGGGGAATATTTATTTCCTTCAGGATTCTCCTCATAACTCCTATTTTACAAGTTAATAATAGCACAAATGGCCTAGTCGCGTAGACAAGTTTATAAGCCATGACTTCAGAGAATCGAGGCATTCAAGTTTTAATAATGGCACAAATGGCCTAGTCACGTAGACAAGTTTATAAGCCATGACTTCAGAGAGTCGAGGCATTAAAGTTTTAATAATGGCACAAGTGGCCTAGTCACGTAGACAAGTTTATATGCCATGATTTCAGAGAGTCGAGGCATTAAAATTTTAATAGTGGCACAAGTGGCCTAGTCACGCAGACAAGTTTAATTTATAAGCCCTGATCGTTTGGGATCGCGGCAATTAGGTGTGAATCAACGTTCATTACCTTTTCTTGACAGGGAGTTGTAGGCTACTACTGTCTTTAATCTCAGAAGACGTTAATCATAGCCCGTAGGCACTATATTACCACGTATGGTTAAAATATGATCATCTTAATTGATGACGTAAACCTAGGATTCAGGGATCATTAAACTGGGTTAGGAATTTTTGAAGAATCCTATATAAAAATGACGTGTGATTTTAAATAAATCACATCTGCCAGTTGTGTTAACATGTTTTAAGATGTTAACAGGGAATTGAATCTTTTAAACAGGTCTTACCATCTTGGCCCGGTCTTATAATTGTCCCAAGGCTAGGTTTCACACTTAAGATTCTTAATTAATAATTAACGCAGAGCAATTTTTAAATTAAGATGTTAATATGGATCTAAATCTAATTATGGAACTACCATCTTGGCCCGGTCTTAAAATGACACGTGGCTAGGTCTTGTCCTTTTTTTTTTTTTGACTTTGCCATTTTATTATAATGGTAGATCTTGTAAAGGAAATGTTATTTTATATTTATTTAATATTTCTTGTTTAGAATGAAAGTTTAAACTTCATCATTCCATTATATAAAATAAAAGTATAAAGTTGCCCTAAGCGGGACTTGAAAGAAATAATGTTGTCCTCGGAGGGACTGAAAGATAATTATGTCCTTATAAGGACTAATAAGGAAACGATCTTCAGTAAGAGGAGTTTCTTCTTCATTCTTATTTCTGAATGCTTTCTCCTTGTAGGCTCGTTTCATCCTGGCCGCGGTACGAAGCTCAGCATTTCAAGGCTCCGAGTGTGGAGAACTCCTATTACAGCTTCTTCGCTTGGCGACGTATTCAATTAGAATTGGAAGCAAAAATTTCCAGATTAGGATTGAGATTATTCCTATGTTAAGTCTAGACTCAGAAGGTCAAAGAATGTGCTATTGTGTCATTGAGATTAAACACAAAAAGGATAGTGTTTAATTCCCTCAATGTTGGCTCTGATACCAACCTGTCACACCCCGAATTCCACGTGTCACCGGTGGGCCCGGTGGGGGAGTATCGTGACATAATTGATATCATCATAGTCAAACAACACAATATATAAATGCACAGCGGAAGCAAAGGATAAATATATTACAATCCGAATATAAGTAATATCAGAATATTACAACGGAAAGTAAAAGATCCACAGGCGGATCGGATAATCATAATCATTGTTCAACAGACTTTAGACGCCTAGGACTTGCAAGATTCCTTATAATCGCCCTGAGCTTCCAGCCAATTACGTTCAGTACCTGTCACTTAACCTTTTGGAAAAATACGTCAGTTTTCACTGGTAAATACAATTAACTGACTCATTTTGGAAAAAGAGTTTGAAAAGTGATTTGAGTGCAAACGGCACAAAATATTTTGACACATTGATTAAAATGCACAGAGGCAAAATTAATCTTTTATAACTTGGGACAATTTTGTTAATAAAAATCTTGTATCCGATTTACATGTTTGTCCAACATTTAGGGCCGGTGATCATACAATACAATACAATACGAGCCGGACAAGATTAATCGACACACCACAAATATAATCTCACAAGAAGATACCCTTACGAGTGAGTATACGTTTTACATATGCAACAGGAGGTGTTTTGTCTACACCTTGTGCTTACGTCGTGGCCATTCACTTTTTAAAATGAGCCAAGGATATCCAGGACACGGTCATTAACCCCCAATGTTATTTGTTATCAAGCAATACGAATTAAAACGGGATTATGCAATTTAATCATCTCCGATTAAAAGGTTTCTACACCCGACCAAGCGGTATTTTTATAATACCGTATCCAAAGCCCATATAAGGTAAAATAAGTTAAAAGTATTTACCTGAGCTAGCTCCTGTCTTAATTAATAAGAATTTAATAACTCAGCCGTATTCACTTAAGTAAGCGTAGGTACCATTTACCGGAAGGCTCTAGTCTGGAATGATGACATAAATAATTAATTAGAACGCTAACGGGTCTTTGCTTAAGCCAAAACTTAGACCGGTTAGTCTTAGGGAACATACGGTTCAAACGCACGATTAAGCGAAGACTGGATAGAATGTGATTTAGACCCGACAAGTTTGAAGACTTGTATAATATGGGTATACTAAACACATTCTGGATTTGGAGACAAAAATGATAAAGTTTGACTCGCTTCGGCTAATATAAATGAACTAGTCACATAAGCCGATCCGAACGCGACAAGTGCGTAACGAGTAACCAAAAGAGTCATAGACATGTTTCCTAAGTTATTATGCCTTTAATATGTCGTGATATCAATAAGATATCTTCTATTATGCCCAAAACGAGTTAAATCTCAAAATAAGCCCCGTAGGGGTATTTTGGTCATTTTAATGATCATAAAAGAGTTTGAATATAAATCTGAGTTTCGGGTCTGGTCTATATAGTAAATATACTTATTTTAACATGTTATAATAGTAGGGTATGACCCATATGTGAAAATTGTCATTTAAAACCAAACTATGCACCTTAGGGGCATTTTGGTAATTTCACTTAGGCTTAAAAGGTTAAAACCGGAAACCTGAGTTTATAAACTTTTACTCACTGTTATTTTATAAAAATATACTAAACACATCAGTAAATATAAGTCTTATATGTTTGATATGGTTATAGTATATACTATGCGTTAAAAATGCCTAAAAAGGCGATTTAGAGCCGTTTCCGGGTTTGTAAAAGAAAGCTGAGATTTTTATATTTCCAGAAGGCTCAACATACTTTATTTAACAAATAAAATCAGTAGAAAAAGGTTTGGGGTCAATCGGATTTGTAGAACTCGTTTTATGACCGAAAAGGGCAAAATCGGTATTTACCGAATTTGGTTTAAAGACCTATGTTATGCTTATCCAAAAATTTAATAAAAATCTTTAAAAATCCCAAAATATTATATAATATCAGTGGGTAGAAAGTTTGATACTAAAAAGTGGGTTAAAATAGGCTATGCGCTAATTGCGCTATTTACTTAACATAAAGCTTGTGATTTACGATATCGAGCATATCTCTTAATCTGAACCACAAACTGATCTGAAACTTTTGGTGCAAGTTTATAAATCAGTAACAAATGATTCTACTCTTTTACTTTTTCAAAAATCGCGTTTTATATTAAAAAGGGCAAAATAGTCAACTTTAAGCATAAATCGGAAACATGCATATGAATCGGTTAAACATGGAACCAAGATGTAAAATTCCAGAGGGTTGTACATACATGAAACTTGGCCCAAAATATGCTCTAATGCAGATCTTAACATGCATGCACGGATCAGAACTGAAAGTCAAAGGAAAAGTCAATTTATGTGACTTTCGGTTCCGATTCGGGTTTAAACAGAAAATTGTCGAGTTGATCATGTTGAAACACATTCTTACATTAATTATAAAGTTATTTTGATGATCAAACAGGTTGCATGTACCCTATATCGCTAATCATACTTAAATTTGCAAATAACAATTCTGTTGACTTTTTAAGAAAGGCTTTGACTCGACAATTAACATGCTTAGAATGTAAATCTGAAAATACCCTTTTGAGGGTTTGTTACACACATAAATACCAACATGTGGGTACTTTCAATTTGAGAAAATACTGTGCACATCTTGATTAATCATGAAGTCAAACTAGTTTTACGATGGTTTGACTTTCGGTTAACACACTAAGCTAGAACGAATTTGGAGGTGTTATAAACACTTACAAAGGTCCTAATTATGCTTAGAGATCACTAGAAAGCTTGAGGTTGATCAGAGGAGCTCCAGAATTGAGTATGCAAGTGAGAGTGAGTTTGGTTGCAACTTGAGTGTTCTTGCATATGAACTTTGATCAATCAATTGATGCTACAAATGATCTACTGATGTTGTAAGACCTTTCCAAGTGCCCCTAGTATCATATAAAACCATTGGAGAGCCCATGGTATCGAGTACAGCTGTTAACCATTCGGAACAGACCTGATAACTGGCAGCTATCGTTCATATTGCCCAGATACAGGCCTAGCGCACCGCTACGCTCCTGATGTAGCAGTGCGCTAGCCTTGTCAGGTGGCAAAATTTTGTTTCCTTGTTTTGCAATTCAGTCCTTGGTCTTTTGGAACGTGGTTTTGACTATTATTCTTGTACGTTAGACCCTAAAACTGACTTTTAAGAGCCTTGGGACATTTACCAACATGGTAAAGTCCTCGGTTAACTTTGCGCTTACCCGAAAAGTCTCGAAACTCAACGTTGACGCATTTAACCCTTCGTGTACGGTTTTGATCACAACTTTCTCATACGTTCACGAAACTTTATGAAATTTTTACCACATAACCTAGTGAGTATATTTTATCATTACAAAGCTTCGGGTTTGCCAAAGGATCACTCAGAGGTATACTTTCAACATGTTGACACATTTAGCCCCTATAGTTTGTAATTCCTCCCTTTCTTTCATTTCCCGTTTCGTATGATCCATAATCTATCCGTTTAAGGTTATAAACACCATGTAGGGTTATTGTAGAGCTTATTTATCCATTGTTGACACTTTAGACTCTTACAATCACACAGTTTCACTGTATGTCAACTTTAGTCCCTCTAAAGTATTATTTCACATATTCCAAGCTCATGACACGTGTCACTACATTATCGGATGTAAATTTTCGAGGTGTTACAATGTCGCGAGGTGTCCCATGATTACAAATGATCTCATCGGTGTAGATTCGGGCTAATCGTTCTACCTTGTAGTCTTCCCGTATTGGCAAAAAGTGTGCTGATTTGGTTAAACGGCCAACAACAACCCAGATGCTGTCGTGACCTGATGACGTGTGCAGAAGCTTTGTTATGAAGTCCATAGCTATACTCTCCCACTTCCACATAGGGATAGGCGGTTGTTCGAGTAAGCCAGAGGGCCTTTGGTGTTCAACCTTGACTCTCGCACAAATCAGGCCCTTTCCAACGTAGAGAGCAATATCCCTTTTCATGCCAGGCCACCAGTACTTGTAGCGAAGGTCCTGGTACATTTTGTCGGCACCGGGATGAATTGAATACCGGGATTTGTGGGCTTCGTCCATTAAAATCTGTCGCAAATCGGTCCGTTTAGGGATCCAAATTCGGTCCAGAAAGTGGAATATCCCATTCGACTTATTCACAAGCTGGGCTCCATCGTGGTAGATTCTCTGCTTCTTCAGAGTGCGTTCGTTAAAACATGCATGCTGGGCTTCGCGGATGAGAGTTTCTAGATCTTATTGGGCTTGGACGTTACGAGTGCTAACCAGATAGCTCCGTCTGCTGAGTGCATCGGCAACAATATTTGCTTTGCCTGGGTGATAACGAATCTCACAGTCGTAATCGTTGAGAAGTTCTACCCATCGGCTTTGACGCATATTAAGTTCCTTCTGATCAAAGATATGTTGTAGGCTCCTATGATCGGTGAAGATCGTACACTTTGTACCATACAGGTAGTGTCACCAAATCTTTAACGCAAAAACAACTGCGCCTAGCTCGAGATCATGGGTTGTATAGTTCTTCTCGTGGATTTTGAGCTGACGAGATGCGTATGCTATAACCTTGTCCCGCTGCATAAGGACACAACCAAGACCAAGGTTGGAAGCATCACAATAGACGATGAAATCGTCGTTTCCGTCGGGCAATGTGAGAACAAGAGCATTGCAAAGCATGTGCTTGAGGGTTTGGAAAGCATACTCTTGTTCAGTTCCCCAAACAAAAGGCTTGTCTTTATGCGTGAAAGCGGTAAGTGGCACAACGATCTTTGAGAATCCTTCGATAAATCGTCGATAATAGCCCGCTAGTCCGAGAAAAGAACGGACTTCAGACGGGTTCTTAGGTGCAATCCAACTCTTAACTGCTTCAATCTTCACGGAATCGACGTGAATACCTTGACTATTAACAATGTGACCCAGAAACTGAACCTCCTCCAACCAGAATTCGCACTTGGAGAACTTGGCATAGAGTTGATTCCCCTGGAGTAGCTCGAGAACCAAACGTAGATGTTGCGCGTGTTCGGCCTTCGATTTGGAATAGATCAAGACATCGTCGATGAATACGATGACGAAACGGTCGAGATATGGTTTGCACACGCGATTCATCAGATCAATGAAAACCGCGGGTGCGTTAGTTAAACCAAAGGGCATAATAACGAATTCATAATGGCCATATCAAGTGCGAAACGCGGTTTTGGGTATATCCTCCTCTTGAATGCATAGTTGGTGATAGCCTGAGCGTAGATCGATTTTCGAGAAACACGTAGCACCTTGTATCTGATCAAACAAATCATCGATGCAAGGCAGGGGATAGCGGTTCTTGATAGTTAACTTATTCAACTCCCGATAGTCGATGCACATCCTGAACGACCCATACTTCTTTTTAACGAAAAGGACTGGCACGCCCCAAGGAGACGTGCTCGGGCGAATGAAGCCTTTCTAAAGTAATTCCTGGAGTTGGTTCGATAGTTCACGCATTTCGGACGGTGCGAGTCGGTAAGGAGCTTTGGCAATAGGGTTGGCTCCAGGAATGAGGTGGATACGAAAGTCGATATCACGACTTGGCGGTAATCCTGGAAGGTCATCGGGAAACACATTAGGAAATTCACGAACCACATGAACGTTTTTCACTTCTGTCTTTCCTTTCTTTTCCTTCTCCGCTACTACAATGTTAGCCAAGAAAGCTTTGTATTCCTTGCGGAGATACTTGCTAGCTTGGACACATGACATGAGTTTGAGACCTTTCGAAGCGGTTTCACCGTAGATACACAATACATCACCATTCGCGTGCGAGAATCGAATCATCTTATCAAAGCACACAACTTCAGCATGGTTTTCGCGAAGAAAGTCCATGCCTAATATGATGTCAAAACTTCCGAGTTGCATCGGAATAAGGTCGATTGGGAAGATGTGATTGTTGAGCTCAAGAGTACAATCACGAAGAACAGAATTAACGGCGACAGTTCTTCCAGTGGCGACTTTAACATCGAACGTCGAGGGGAGATGGGAGCGTTTACGACTAAGTAGCTTCTCAAATTCGAATGACACAAAGCAATTATCGACTCCAGTATCAAACAAACATGAAGCATAAATACCATTTACAAGGAACGTACCATTGACCACGTTGTTGTCAGCCTGGGCTTGGCGCACATTGATGTTGAAAGTTCTGGCGCGTGCGGCTTATTGCTGTTGCTGAGGCTGCTGCTGCTGGTGTTGCTGCAGCTGAGGCTCTTGTTTCACCACCCTGTTCGGGCACATCTTCGCAAAGTGGTTGGGATCACCACATGCGAAGCAGACTCGGGCGTTGACCGCGGGTGCCTGAGCCGCTTGTTGGCCTTGTGGGGCTGGGAGCAGAGCTTGATGAGCAGTGGCTTGAGCTGGGGCTTGACGTGGACCAGTACGGTAGTTGACAGTGAAGTGGCCGTACATGTTGCAGTGAGCGCAGAAACGACAGGCGAGACCCACCGGGTGATGATAAGAACATGTTGGGCAAGCCGGGTGGGGGCCTGTGTATGCACGATTTGCTGGTGGTGCGTAAGTAACTGGTGCTGGTCGGTGGTGATGCTGCTGCTGAGCCAGTACGACTTGGAGAGGAGCAGCAGTGGTAGTGACAACACAGTTCTTGTTGCTGGAGCTGCTGTTGTTGTTCTTCTTCTTGCGGCGTGAGGACTTTGATGGTTGAGCGGTGGCGGTGTCGGTAGTTGGTGCGGCGGTGACTTGGTGCAGGTTCTTTGTAGCCTTATCCCAAAAACCAGCTTTTACTCGCTTGTCGTTGATTTCAGCGGTAAGCAAGTAGGTTTATTCGATCGTCGCTGTCTTTGCGGCATGCATAAAATCCGCAACACAGTCAGGTAGAGCTCGAATGTATTTCTTGATCGCCATATCAGACGTCTTCACTTGGTCAGGGCAGATGATGTTGAGCTGCTTAAAGCGAGCAGTCAGGGCAGCGTTGTCACCTTCCTTCTGCTTGATATTCCAGAACTCGTCCTCCAGCTTTTGGCGTTCATGGGGAGGGAAGAATTCGTCCATCATGATGGCCTTCAATTCTTCCCAAGTCAGCTCATAAGCTGCATCATTCCCGCATTTGTTTCTCTCGGCCGTCCACCAGTCTAATGCGCGGGACTGGAAGACGCCGCTAGCGTTTAGGGTACGGAGATTTTCAGGACATCCGCTTTGGCGCAGAGTGACTTCGATGGAATCGAACCATTGGAACTGTAACACCCTAGTTATTTATATGTAAATACTAACAATTAGATGTGTAGTTAAGACTACACATGCTATAAAAATACGGGTTTATTAAAACTTTTACAAATCATAGGTTACTCTACAAAACGTGATCGAATTCGTTGTTTAAAATCTACAACGTTGCAATGTGCGGAAGCGTGTATCTTTATCGTGTTCGGTTCTTCGCTGAGCTTGATCGTCTTCCGGCATCCCAGAAAGTACCTACATTTCATAAACATGAAATGCTTTAGTCATACGGTATTTAAAACGCATCTAAACGAGTCCGGAAAACAAAACTGATCAAAAATACAATTTTGTACAGGGTCCACCGTAAATTACGGTGGACACTGTAATTTACGGTAGTCCTTGTTTTGATTTGTTTCCACCGTAAATCAGGAGTGTTTCACCGTAAATCATTTCAGGTCCACCGTAAATTACGGTGGCACCGTAATTTACGGTGGCACCTGCATCCCACCTTTCCATTTTGCCGTAAATTGACACGAAATCTTTCGTATCTTTCAAACCGCTTATCCGTTTGACCTACCGTTTCTTCCTGCATGTTTGTAATTTGATTCTCCATCATATGGAGTTAAAATCCCACATCCGGATTAACAAGATTCCAGACTTTTAAGTATTCGGCTTACTACCCTTTTTCCCGATTTTGACCCATTCGTGTATTTATCAAACAAACATGTTTGTTTGACTCCAATTTCTCATAAATTCCATAAAGTCATTGTTATTTATCATAAGAGATTCAAAATCCCGGTTTACATACATTCTTAAACCCGTTTATACTTAAATGCTTATTTTGACCCGTTAAGGGTATTTAAACATTTATCCGCATAATTCATGCGTCTTCGCTTTTAGCATTCTATTTTCACATTACTTATCAATTGGGCTTCCACCACGACTAAATTGAGGTGGATTTAAAGTGGCGATCAATATATTCCGAGTTTTACCCTTCAAATCGTTATTTTACGGCAAAGACTCATATAGAGTCATTTGACCAGGGATTTACATCTTTCGTCTCTTATACTTATTCTAATTATTAATTTGATCATAAAACTCGTTTCAAAACTACCCTTAAAGGTCGTTGTCCAATTTAGCTTATAAGGGCATTTTAGTCCATTTTAGCCAATCATTTACGATGAAGGCCCTTTGAAAGCATATTCGACCCATAATCCCTCCTTTAACGTATAATTATGTTTGAAAAGTCATTAAGCTTTCCAAACGCAATGTCCGTTATTTGAAACATTTGGTTTACTTATCAAGTAACCAAATGTCTAGTTTGACTTCTTTTAGCGCTCATTGAACCTTACGTTCTAAATGAGTGTTACCCTTCTTCACATACCTGGCGCGGATCAAGATATTGACCCATTTTTAATACCTTGCTTTTATAACCGCTAATTCATAGCGTTGCTAATGCCCTTTTGACATTTACTCCTGAAATAATATAACTTGACAATAATCATTAGTCGTTATTGTCAAAAGGTGATATCTTCACCTTTTGACCCATTTGGTCTAAGTGACCGATTATGTTGGCGAGATGATGTTTAATACCGTCTCATCTATATGACTCGCTCCGGTTCACACCGTGCGGTCATTTCATTTATTAATCGTTTCTTAACGCCTTTTAGCCTATCATAGCTTTCGTCATATATTGCCTTTCAAAACCAATGGTTATGGTCAACACGTGACCAATTTACCGTTTTACCCTTGTTGTTTGTTTTGGTTTACCGTATAAGGTACCCATTCAAAAGTTTCATTTTCCATTTATCGTAAAATGATCGAATTACCGATTTAGCTCCTTTTAACCATCAACATGGTTTCTTGTCATACTCGACTATCTTGTTCCGTACGTTTACACGCCGGAACATCATACCTCAATTATGTATTCGTCCTATTCGTAACTATACGATAAGGGAATATTCTAAAATATAAGACTAGTGTAAGCTATACTTACCTTGCACCCGGATTATGCTTTTTCTTCGTTCTTGATTTGTTTGACCCGTTTTCTTCCCAAGCTTTCACCTAGCTTGTTAATCGTCAAACTATCATTGCAAATTGTAAGATGGTTAGATTAGTCATAATTATTCACGACTATTCCATCTCACTTATTTCCTACGTCGAAACTACTATTCGACTTCATGTTTAGTTAACTTAGCTTATTAAAGTTAACCACTTTAAATCACAAGGTTCTCAACATTGAGTTTAAATCAACATTATATTTAGAACCCTTCTCACTTCATATTACGCGTATTCACCATAACATTCAAATGCGCGTTTTCACTCTAATTTCAACACTTTAGTTTTCACTTAGGCATTTTAACAAACACCTAATGTGCATACATTTTTACACATTTACAACTAGTTCATAACTAGTTATTTTTACCAAGATTAACATCAAAATTCATCACTATCACTTATGATCAAATACTCAAACTTGCAAATTGTTTAAGTATTTCCCGATTACTAACATGCATGATGATCCTAATCACAATCATATAATCAAATTCATCATATGATTAAAACCCACTTAACCTAGTGTGGTAAATCACCAAATTCATCAATCTATAGCATGTTATGTATGATTTTCACTTAGGGTTTTGTTCCTAAGCAAATATACATCACTAATCTAGCTATAGCTTCTCTAATCCATGCCTAATTCGCGATTAGGATGATTATCCAATTTTTACAACTTCAAGATTGTTAGAAATTCGACATACCTTACGATCCCCTTGACTTGGTGACCGTTTCTATGTGTTCAAATCCGAATTTGACCCTTGTTTGATCCTCCAATTTGAGGGTTTTGTTGGAGTTTAGGGTTGAGCTCCATGGGAGCTTGCTCCTGCTCGATCTCAGACACACACCGTGTGTGTGTTTGTGTGTTTTGTTTAGTTAAATAACTTTTCTAGTTATCCCACTTTAACCCCTCGTGTTTGGTTCGTTATTAAGTAGGCCACATCCTACTTATTTTTAACAATATTCCCACTTATTAACTAGGTTTAATATTCCTAGTTAACTTAGCGGGTTCGGAAATATTTGTGACTAAGTTTATTTTAGGTCCCGTTAGCTCGGGCCTTTTATCCATTTTATTTCCTTAAAGCTTTTATTCACTTTTATTTATTATTAGGATTAATTATTTAAATCCTAATATTCCACCGGGTAATTTTTACCACTTACGGTACTTTTACCCGTCTTTTAGTATTAACGGGGTTTAATTACTAAACCCGTTTTCGGGGTGTTACAGGAACATAGCTGTTGGGCCATCTTCTCCTGTGAATTCCTTCGGACCGCATGCCTTGAACTGCTTGAAGCTGAAAGCAGTTTTGGTAGCAACTTTAGGAGCTTCGGTTCTAGACTCCTCAGACGATTTGCTGACGTTCTCATAAATCTCACTCACGATCTGGGGCACAACCTTGGCCATTTGTTTAGCGAGGATGGCAGCAAGGCGTTTGTCCCGTTGTTCTTGACGAGTGAGTCGTGGGTGACGGGATGATGGTCCAGTTGACATTGTCTGCAACAGACATCGTCATAGGTCTCAGACACATCATAATCGAATCTCACCTCACACGTCTAATACTTACTAAAGCTTAGGAACACAACGTAGTACGTATCGCATAAACACATAGGCACATACTCACAGATTCACATAACACAGAGGCACATAAGCACGTAGGTCACAGAAACACATATAAACACATAGTTCTCCTAGAGTACATGGAAGCAGTCAGAATACAGAAACCTATTATTCAAAGTTCGTGAGTGTTCGTGTATAGCGGTTGTGTTTGGTATATCGAGTAGTATAGCATAAGCGTATAACATAGCATAAGGTCGTCCATAGTTTAGCGATTTGTTAGCGTTTTGAGATAGAAATGTAGTGCGAGTCGTGCGTGTCGATCGAAGTGAAAGCAAAAATTGAATAAGTCTCCAAAATTTAAACATATAATCAGGCAAATTCACATAAAACACATAAAATCAACGAATCATCAGAGTAAGCAGTTGCGGGCTCAGAATCGAATCACATAAAAATCGAGAAATAGATCGTCTGCGGCTATTAGACTTTGACTACCCAAAATGATTCAACTATTCTCAAGGACTTGTTGTGCACGTTTGACCTTCAGGGCAGTGCCTTTGCCTCGATTCCTGGGCGTTGGGCACGCATCCCGTTAGTTATATCGTGAATTCAGGTCGTTGGAGTCCATCGAGACTTTGGTGAGAGTTTGAAAAAAAGCGGAACAAGTTGTCAAGGTTAGGGTTTCACCCCTGGCTTAACAACTTCGTCCCTGTTTTGATACAATAAGAGAGAATCATGCGTCGAAGTATGGGTTTCACTCCTGGTTCAACGCAAATTCTCGTGTTTATAGATAAAAATATAAGTTGATCAAGCAATTCAGTCGAGAGTTTGTGGTTTTCACGCCTAATCTCGACTTAGTTGCTCTTTCATAATTGAAAATTCGAGTGCAGTGATAGTGTAGCATAGGCGAGAATAGCGAGAAATAACGGTAAGCTTATACATAATCCTAAACGAATATGCACAAGTCGGTCTGTTGGTTCCTAACTATAGACTAGGTATCTAAGACATCGACCCGGACTAGGTCGAGTCTTGCCTAATTCCCTATAGTTATGGCTCTGATACCAATCTGTCACACCCCAACCGATGGCGGAAACATCGGGGCATGGCACTGAGCGAAACAGATTGTCCAGAAGTTTCCATAACAATTTCATTACCAATTAATTTAGAATAACATGTCCCATACCATGTCTCAAAAGATAATTCAATTATTACAGACAAAATCTAGGCAAATAGTTCTGTTCCGACAACTCAGATTTCATTTGTACAGACAACTATTTGTTGGCCTCTAAGACCTTATTCTAGCCTCGATTTCCTAGCAGCTAAGCATCCTAAGCACCTGTCACATACGTTAAAATTAAGTCAATACACATAGTGTAAAGGTGAGCATACAAGTTTAATAATAGCATATAGAGTTCGAGAGCATTACGCATAACCAACACGTACACATAGAGAAATGAGGCATGTTAGTTATCGACATGAACCTATCGATACCAATGACTGCGGGTTGACTGCCCAAGGCAGTTCGTAATACATGATCACCACTGTAATCAATGCAACTAATTGTCCTTAACAACCCCCGAGTGAACGGGTGCTGAGTCCAAACTAATAGTACTACCGTTGCTAAGGCAGGTAGACAGCATTCCATGTGTAAACATAACAAACAAGCATTTATTTAGTCACGTATAACATGCGATAACGGTTAGCGTTTAAAGTATTGCGTAGTGTTTTCGAAGTGATTTAGTATAAGTAGCGTACGTAACACCCAAAAGTGCGTAAAAGCAAAAAGGGATCGAGTATACTCACAGCGATGATGGATTGAAGGGAGCGCTAGAGAGTAGGGTTAGCCTGATCAGAACGATAGCATAACGATAAGTGACGTGTAAACAATGCAAGGTGTAAGTGGCTCGGACAGCAGTTCGGTTGGATGGTAATCCGATCGGATGGCCAGTCGTGCGGATGACAATCCGTTCGGATGGTCATCCGGTCGGACAGTAGTCCGGTCGGATGACTATTCGAGTGGATTGTTTCTTCCTATGAGAGGGATGCGTTTGTGTATGATGGCTTGTCTTTGGAAGTTTTCGTTATAGCATTTTGAAAACATTGAAGTATCTCTACCTTTCAGGTCGGTCGACCGGTCGGTCGTCTAATCGGACGGTAATCCGATAGATTGACACTTCAGCGAGAACAGTTCACAGCAGGTTGTCACTCGATCGGTCAGCAGTCTGGTCGGGTGGCATCCTTAGTGTGTTGAATATGTTGAAAATTGTTTAAGTGTTAAAGTCCAAGTATCTCATGATCCGAAGAGTAATTCGGTCGGATGGTAGTCCGATCGGATAGCAATTCGTTCGATACTCCAACTTCAGATAAGGTTGATTAAATGTGGGACCCAAGGTGTAAGCCGTTCGGATGGCCAGTCGCTCGGGTAGCTGTCCGTTCGGACAGTAGTCCGGTCGGATAGCACTCCGTGCTGGTTATTCCGTTCGTCTTTCACTTGATCGTTTTGATTGTTTGTAGTTTTATCGAGATGTTTTGACAACGTGTTAACCAACAGAACCCCATCTTGACCCAAGTGGCCCGATCAAACAGGAATCACCCTAGTTTGACCAGTTAACCGGTTTAAGACGGTTGTTCATGTTTAACCCGAAATCGGTGGTCTCGTGAGTAGAATCCAGATCTTGAACTAGCACGATACTAAGAATGAGTAGAAGACTAGATCAAGGTCCGATTCTATCGGTTTTGAGTGCATTGAGTGTAAAAGAGTTGAAAGAAAGTTAGAAACCATCTTTCAATCCTTTTTCACCATGAATGTGTTTAGATCTATGCGGGATCTTTGTTTATTTGTGTGGAAATCGGTTAGATCTAAGTTGTTCTTGGTGGATTGAAGCCAAAACATGAAGTTCATAAGAACACCATGATGATGTCATCCTAGAACACCTCAAATCCAGTGATTTCACGGTTAAAAGTTAAGATTCAAAAGATAGAAAGGTGTAGAAGTGCGTGTAGATTAAGGAAGTACAAGATTTAGGACGAGATCTTACCGAAATTGAGAGAAATCGAAGAAAAGGTGAGGAGCACGGGCTGTTCGGACGCCAGTTGCCAAAAGTGGTAACTATGAGAGTGACATGAGGTATTTATAGGATTCCAAAAGAGGAAAGAGGCAGGTCGGTCGGATGGCATCTCGCCCGGATGACTGTCCGGTCGGATGTCATCTCGATCGGATGGCAACCAGGCACCACGATCAAGTGGCAGCCCGGTCGGATGGCAATCCGGCCAGATGGCACTTGGTTTGGGTGTTCAGCGTGACGATTTTTGCTGTTTCGATTGCGATTGCGAGCGATTCGATGCAATAGAGTTTTCCTAGTCAAATTACTTTTAATCCCAACTACTCATATCTCGCACTATCTTTTCTCCACCGATTATCATACCATTTCGATGGCGATTTAGTTCGATTGCGTTTGAGTTTCGATTGCGATTTGATTAATTACCACATATAACATAAATAAACATGCACAAGTAACACATAAGGCACACACACACGTATAACAATAACCAAAATGCGTAATTCGAGTTGCGAGTGCGATTGCGATTTGATGTCGATTAAATTGGATGGATTAGCGTTTAGTTGACCTTATCGCATTGTTGCTTCCTATAGTTCACAGTAGTAAGTCGATTAAAGAGCGAATAACATACGCCGATTATTGTGATTATTGACACTTACTCTACATAATACAGCTAAAATAAACACATAAAAGAAATTCACTATTAGTTAAGTCGCGCGAAATCGGTCGTTGACTTTGACCTTGACTTTGACTTCAGAAACACGGGGTGTTACATACGTGGTCCGGACTACAACCGGACCGTCGACGCGTTATCCTCCAGGTTCCGTGTCATCCGGTTGGAATGTGAGACGTTCGACCTACTACAAGGCTGTGGAGTCAGAAATGCAGAACCTTGGTGAGAACGATACGAAGGAAGTGGCCCTCATCAACTTCCGTCATGAAGTGGGACGTGAATTCAAACACGTCTCGGAGTGGGAGTCTATTAGGATATGGTTTTAGATTTTATTTTATTTATTTTTCGTATTTTTTGGTGTTTATATTTATTATCTTTTGTTTAATATTTTTGGTGTTTATGTTTATTTTCTTTTGTTTAAATATGTTTTATAAAAGTTTTTGTTTATAATAAGTTAAACATAAAATAAAACGGTTTGGGCCCAAATATTACAAAATAAAACGTTGTGGGCTGTTTGGGCCCAAATATTACTAAGAAAATCTGTTTGGGCTGTTCATTTTGACCGTGTGGGCTGTTTGGGCCCAAACAATAGAAAATAAATCTGTTTGGGCCGCCCATATGTAGCGTGTGGGGTGTTTGGGCCCAAATATGTTTTATAAAAATTTATGTTTATAACAGGTTAAAAAATTAAAATCACCACTTGACATAGACAAGAAATTCGACAAACGGTTTGGGCCCAAATATTACGAAATAAAACGGTGCGGGCTGTTTGGGCCCAAATATTACTAAAAAAAATCTGTTTGGCCGTTAATTCGTACCGTGTGGGTTGTTTGGGCCTAAACTATACAAAATAAATCTGTTTAGGCCGTCCATATGTAGCGTGTGGGCTGTTTAGCCCCAAATATGTTTTATAAAAATTTATGTTTATAATAAGTTAAAAAATTAAAATCACCGGTTCACTTAGACAAGAAACTCGACAAACAGTTTGGGCCAAATGTTACAAAATAAAACGTTGTGGGCTGTTTGGGCCCAAATATTACTAAAAAAATCTGTTTGGGCCGTTCATTTGTACCGTGTGGGCTGTTTGGGCCCAAACATTACAAAATAAATCTGTTTTGTCCGTCCGTGTGTAGCGTGTGGGCTGTTTGGGCGCAAATATGTTTTATAAAAATTTATGTTTATAACAGGTTAAAAAATTAAAATCACCACTTGACATAGACAAGAAATTCGACAAACGGTTTGGGCCCAAATATTACGAAATAAAACTGTGTGGGCTGTTTGGGCCCAAATATTACTAAAAAAAATCTGTTTGGCCGTTAATTCGTACCGTGTGGGCTATTTGGACCCAAACTATACAAAATAAATCTGTTTGGGCCGTCCATATGTAGCGTGTGGGCTGTTTAGGCCCAAATATGTTTTATAAAAATTTATGTTTATAATAGGTTAAAAATTAAAATCAGCAGTTGACATAGACAAGAAATTCGACAAACGGTTTGGGCCCAAATATTACAAAATAAAACGGTGTGGGCTGTTTGGGTCTAAATATTACTAAAAAAATCAGTTTGGGCCGTTCATACGTACCGTGTGGGCTATTTGGGCCCAAACATTACAAAATAAATCTGTTTGGGCCGTTCATATGTAGCGTGTGGGCTGTTTGGGCCCAAATATTACTAAAAAAATCAATGTGGGTCGTTCAAAAGTTTTAAAGTCAAACAAAGGTGACGTTACATTACAAATTTAAGTTGAACGTTACAACCTAAATATTACAAATTAATTTCGTGAATTACAGATAAATTTTCAAAGTTTCAAACACTGAAAGGTATGCAAAGTCCTCCTCGTAATGTATTGCGTAGTCTAGCAGGGCCTCTTCAATGACCTCTTTTTCTTCCATGTTTCTTCCATGTTTGGCTGAGTTTTTTAACATTTTCGTACTTTGCTAAAAAAACGGGTACATTTAAAGCGTAGAAAAGCAAGACGAGTCCTCAAGACATCGACACTTCGGGTCGTCTCTTGTAGGTGAATGCAAAAGAAGTTGAAAACCTGCCCCCAGAAAGCAGGATCGGAAGTTGAATAAGTGCCCACATCACGAGCGGCAGTGTACGAAACGGCAATAGCAATATCTTCCTCGTCGGTCCAAGAATCTATTTTTTTATATTTTCTTTTTGCTAGTGGGAACTTTGAAATGAGAATTATATGAGGTTAAATGGGAGGAGCAATGTATGTATTTATAGCTTTGAATTGATGAACGTTTCCCAATGTAATTAAGTTTTGATATAATATTAAAAAGAAGACTTATTTTATTTAACAACATTTGGGCGTGGCAAACACCGCCCAAAATACAGTTTATCGGCCATGAATCGTCTAGTACATCATATTGTGCTAGAATTTGAGTCTCTATTCTTGTGGTTTCTCGGACGTATATCGTACTAGCAACACTCAGAAATATATGAGACGGGTGCCATGCAAATAGTAGGGGATGTCGTGTTGCCTGATCACACAGATCGTATTGGCAGAAATTCAGGAGTCATCATATGTATGCTAATGGAAAAACTTGTTCGGGATCATTCTTTAACATGGAACGAAGGAAACCTTCAGGATGCTTGTTTCAGATATAGACAATACATGGCAGATGAACTCTACGCCGGGCGCTTCACACCTGTTAATGTTTAATGGTTCTATGTATGCATGTAATATAAAAAAATAACAGATTGTAATGAAATGATTTTCAATATTAATTATTTGCAACTAAATAGATTTACTACGTTATTTGAGAAATTACAATACACAAAAAACAAATTATAGTATTAAAAGTCTCCCAAGTTATAAGACGGAAACATATAATTAGACGGAGATTGTGTAAAATGATCAGGATCATCTGTTTCTTTCCCTTTCCCTTTGTCTGGGCCTTTGCGAGTACGAATTTCTGACGGCATGGGTTGCTGACAGACATCCCGATGATGACCGTATGAGTTACATCGGGAACAATACAGGGGAGTAGGTTCTTCCCCGCGGGATAAGATCCGGTGGTTTTCTCGAGGGCGACCGGCCTGTCGTTTTGTCATATGCGGCGATTGAAGATTGATAAGGTCTTCTGGAGTCTCCCATTCAGACCTATGAGGAAGAGGATTAATCGCTTCTTCATAAGTTTTTTATAGACTTCGTTTGAGTAACACGTGAAGCAATACTTACTGCAATCGGTTTCACCTAAAAGTTTTGACACGACAATAACATGCCCACACGGTAAACCAGAAACCTGCCAAACTCGGCAGCTACAACTTCGATTAACAAAGTTAAAGAAACCCCCCTTTCCACTGTCTGCGACAGAATAAGTGTTTAACCCAATCCAAGAAACAGTCCAGGTTCTAGACCCTTCAATTTTTTTTTAAAGTCCAGGTTCTAGGCCCTTTAATTTTTTTTTTTAAATTTTCTTCTGTGCCCATTGTGTAAGTAAATGTTTTTCATGAATACCTTGTAAACGGCGATCGTAAAACCAATTCTGTACAGATTGTCGGAAGAACTCTAAGAGTTGCGTTATTAGCATTTTACGCGAGTGTCTAGATAAAGCGTTAATAGACTCCGCGCTGTTAGATGTCATATAATGATATCGATTGCCGGGACAATGAGCCCTTGACCATCTACCGAACCCAATACTTGTTAGAGTGTGACGTACTCTAGGAACGGCAAGACAAAGAGCATTGAATGACTCATTAAAATCAGACAACCGGTACGATTTGCATGTCTTCCACCACAGCTTCTCATTTTCTTTTTTTTATCGGACGGTAAACGTAGGTTCATCATTAAATGACGACAACATAACCCGTGATAAGCACGCGGAAAGACGTTTCTAACAGCTAGGTGTATAGAATTCGCTCTATCCGATATTATCGCCATGTCGGGTATTTCACCGACACATTCTCTAAGCTTTGACAGAAACCATGTCCAAGATTCACCATCCTCTGATTTTCCTATTCCATAAGAAATTGGTAAAATTTGGTTGTTTCCATCCATCCTGACTGCTAAAAATAAGGTTCATTTAAATTCACCCTTTAAGTGTGCAACATCAATGATCACCACCGGTCTTAGATTACACATAAAGGTACGAATCTAAAACAAAATTATTTAAAAAAACGTCAAGAAGATGTAGTTTGACGAAAAAAATACAGACTGTTGTAACTTAGCGCAGCACCAAACGCGACAAAGACCATTTCAAACCGACGCTCGTCATCAGTCTTGATATGAGTGACAGAACCCGGATTTGCCCGCTCTAAATTGTAACAGTAAAATGGTAGTTCTGCAAATGAATCTCTGCTTGTTCCTTGTAAAAGCTCTAGTGCCAGACTTTTTCCACGCCAAGCTTGACTAGTGGTTATCTCAACTTGGAATCTTTGTCTAAAATCTTTCACTATATCGTTACAACGATATATTCTACCACTGTCTTTTAAAGGTTCTTTTAAATAGTGAGCCACAACCTTTGGGTTTGCCTGACGAAGATGTGGGTACGTTAGTGTCTTCGAGCACGTGTGTTTATCGTTAAAACTCTTAACAAAAAACAACCCACTATCCCCAAAACTGTATGCACGAAAATGCCAAACGCAACCGTCGACCAAACATGACACTTTGTACCGCGTTTTAGATGATCTATCTACTTTAAACTCAAAGGGTTCTAACAAACATTTTTCCCAACTCAAGTTTCATTTCTTCTTTATTATTAAATACGTGCCATAGTTCAAAAGTAATTGATGAAGATGGCAAACACTTTTCAAATGAATTATCGGGATTTGGTCGGTAGTCGTTTAAAGCATCATAATTTTCTTCATCAATACAAAGATTCAAATCAGGAACTTTAAATTTATTTGGAGGTAAAAACTAGATGACCCAGCACAAAACCCTTCAAAGACATATAATTTATAAATTTCAAAAATATTTTCCAGAGCAAAATTATAAAAAATTACAAGATCTTCATCATTAATTATATCGATTGGATCACTAAACTAAACGAAGACAACCGATACGATAACTTCGTAATGTTTGTAGAACTACACATGTTTGACACTTTACTTAAAAGAGCAATGTATGAAAGGTTGGGTTCAATCTCTAAACCACGTCTACTTGAATCAGCATCAGCAACATACCCCAAATTTCCGTTAACGATTTCCCACTTTCCGCCGCTGTATACAACCAAACGAATCTTCATAGTTTAAGTTCCTTCTACAAAATCTAACTGTTTTGATAACTTTAGAGGGATCTGTTGCACACACACACAAAAAAAAAGGCAAATATAAATATATAAACGACCGCATTAAAACGGCTCGAACAATAGCTTGAAACGGCTTTAGAAGCCTGTACCGGCTTAAGCCAGCTGAAACGGGTCGGAATAGATGAGACGACACAAAGAATGGGGAAAACGGCTTGGCTTGCAGCGGTGGGGTCCACGTGTGTACGGTAACGGCTCGGCTCCAATCCAAGGACACGGCTTGGCTCACTAAAGGTACTCGGCTAAATTCTTTTAACAGGAGCCGAATGAAACGGCTTGGCTAAGTACTTTCAGCATTTGTCGGACACGTGGCGTGCTCTGAAACGCCTTCAAGCCGTTACAGCATTTGTCGGACACGTGACATGATCTGGTTGGCTGGGCGTTGAAAGGATTCCTTGTGCCGTTTGGAAACGACTTGGTGAGGGGTGTCAATTGGCCATTTTGGAAAAGACGGCGTTGGGTTGGCCAATTTCGTGATTTTCCCAAAATGGAGGTCTTTGGATGTGGACTGATATGTTTTGGAATGTGTAGGTCTGTTTTATATCCATTGGTTTGGTGTATATAACATAGGGGTGTGTGTATGTACACTCTTGGAGGTGGGTTTTTAGGCAATATGCCGGCCCAAATGGTATATATTAAGTTTTGTTGATCTTTCCAAAAAAAAATAAAAAAATGGTAAGAGTATTTTAATTTTGTTTACCTTAGGTTTCGTAAAAATAAAATAGCTGAGACTAATAATTTAAATATTAACGAAATTCGTACTTACAGCACAGGGTAAAAATAAAATAGCTGAGACTAATTTAAATATTAACGAAATTCGTATTTACAGGATAAATTCGAATCCCCTTATTTTGGTCACTTTCCTAGTTTATCGAACCCTATTGGATTCCTTGGACTATAAACACCAACATCAGAACCATAAACATGATACGGAACCTCCAAACTGAGATGCATGGCTAACTTACCTTCAGAAATCATCCTCAACATCATGTCAAGAATGGCCGTCAAATCTTTGGCTCGTTTCCGGTGTGTATCAAAGCTATGGTGTGAATATATTGACGATCAACACCTTAAGATCATTCGTGGCCAACAATATCCAGAAGAAACCGCAATCATGATCGCTAGAACTAATTTTTCAGACCACCCACTCATAAGTCTCTACGCCATTGAATCAAAGAAAAGTATGGTCTTGAAGATGAAAAAGATCCCCTCTTTGGAGTTAAGTGTACATAAATTAGTTCAGAATATAATGTACCCTATATTCAAGGTTCTTGCAATGGTCTGGTCTATTTATCACTATCAGTAAAGGGTTACTGGTCCTGGATTGTGCGTCCCTGCGATATATGTGTGGTTGATCCTTTAAGGAAAGAATATTATGAGTTGCCACCTATGAATCACCCGTTAGATCAGAAGGGTATCGCGTTCTTCGGGCTTGGCTTTGATGATTCTACCAACACTTTCAAGATGGTGTTCTTTACTATTGTGAATGAACGGGAGGAAGCATGCGCCATGGTGCATGTCTTCGGCACAAGAACATGGCGACAGATATCCCAAATCTCCTTGAATCCAATGATATTTACAAGGCCACCCAATTTCCCTAAAGCTCTATTCGCTTGCGGATGTTTGCATTGGCAGGATGGTTATGGCAAAGTAATAAGGTTAGATATGAGGACCGAGGAATTCGGGTTGATTGATCTTCCGAATGTACAAAGACATGGTGCAGAACATGTACGTAGTGGATTGGTTGATCTGCATGGTGAAGTTGGATATGTATACTGTCGCTTCTTAAGCAGCTTGGAGGTGTGGGTACTGAAACAAAGAGAATGGGTGATTCACTGTCGGTTTGATCATAAACCGCCTCTTCCTGCTTATATTTCCATAGCGGTTATTGGCTGTTGGAATAGAGATGGGGACATAGTTATGGAAACAATCACCAAAGGGGTATGGACACAGTTGTTCGTCTACTGCCGGAAAAGCGATCTTTTGAAAGAAATCAAGTTCATTAGAAAGTCGAAAGATTTTTGTTTTTCGAATACTTTTATGTATCCAAGTAGCTTGTCTTCAATCCATGGCATTAAAGCTTATTCCATCAATAACTGATTTGCAAACAAATGTCTAAATCAGTTGTAGCTTATACATATCGTTGGTCGAATTGGTTTATGTTACATTTGATTTTGGTGAGGGGCATGATTTGATTTACTTGTAGTATAACAATTGCTCAACTTCTCTTGTGTTTGGGCATTATCCGTGTTCAAGATATCTGCACATTTATTTTGTGTTTACATGATCATATACATATTGATCGATTATTGAGCAATTCTGAAGCAGATTAGGGAGGTGGAGGTACGGTTGTTCAGGAGAGTTTAGGTCAAGCAAACTAGTCGAGTAGGCTGAAATTAATATTTCCAACCGACCCAACATTGTTACAAAAATGAAAGCAAGGGCGGATCTTAGTAGAGCCGTGGCAGGGCCACGGCCCTGGCAAGTTTTTCGGCCGTAGTGCTAATTTTCCGCATTTCGATCGAAATTTTGTATATATACTATGTTTGGCCCTGGCAAGTTTTTCGGCCGTAGTGCTAATTTTAGTGCCCGTGTCTTTCGGCCCTGGCAGGTTCAACGGGCAAGATCCGCCACTGAATGAAAGATAATACCTCAACTTGTTACCTGAAACGCTTAGTACCTAACAATGTCACTTTTAAAAACTCGTACATCCGATTCCTAATTCCATCTCTATTCATTTAAATAATGCTCATTTTTTTTTATCATACTCTATGTTTCTTGAACTCACAACCTCTAACAAATTATACATGGAGTGAATAGTAATTCACTGTATATGTGGAAATGTGGAATCATTATTCAATCCATATATATCAGTTCTCTATTTCTGGGAATCGGATTTTGTGTAAAATTGATGAAAACATTAAATGTTTCCTTAAATTATAGCGTTGCAGATAATATATGGATGGTAATCCGGTTAAAAGCGTTGAAGATAATATATGGATTTCAATATGAATGCTCTTACGTATTTATGTTATTGGTAATATATATGGACGGTAATCCAGTTAAAAGCGTTGAAGGTAATATACTTTGTGTATGTCAATAAACTCTTACCTATTTTAATTCGTTATGCTGGCCTAGGATACATACCTTGAACTATAAACAATTGAATACCACCATAAGTAGTAGATACATCATGTGTTTAACCTCCAAATCGGTGACATGGCTAAACTACCTTCAGAAATCACCTTCGACATCATGTCAAGAATGCTCATGAAATCTTTGGCTCGTTAATTTCCGGTGTGTATCAAAGCTATGGTGCGGGTACATTGACGATCAACACCCTAAGATCATTCATGGCCAGCAATATCCAGAAGAATTCGCAATCATGATCGCTAGAACAAACTTTACGGAACACCCACTCGTAAGTTTCTACACCATTGATTGAATCAAAACAACGTAGTTCGTCTGCTGATGGGGTCTTGAAGGCGACGTCTTTGGAGTTTAAGCGTACGAAACGTTCGTTATTTAACATGCTCTATATTCTAGGTTCTTGCAATGGTCTGGTCTATTTATCACAAGATTACTGGTTGGTGCATCCCAGTTATGTGAGTGTGGTTAATCCTTTTAAGGAAAGAATATTATGAGTTGCCACCTGTGGATCAACCGTTAGATCAGTACCACTTCTGGCTCCACCTTTGATGATTCCACCAACACTTTCAAGATGGTGTTTCTTTTGCTCAGAGAGAAGTTATGCGCCATAGTGCATGTCTTGGGCACAAGATCATGGCGACAGATATCCCAAGATCTCTGGAACCCGATAAATATTTATACCGTTAAAGACAATGAATAAAGCGGTATTTGCTAGAGGATGTTTGCATTGGCTGGCTAAAAATAATGGCAAAATAATAAGGTTAGATATGATGACTGAGGAATTCGGGTTGATTGATCTACCAAGGACATAGTGGGATAGATGATAGATTGGTTGATCTACATTGTGAAGTTGGATATGTATACGGTCATAACTTGGAGGTGTGGGTGCTGAAACAAAGGGCACTGTCGGTTCGATCATAAGCCGCCTCTTCCTGCTTGTGGTATTGTAAGGGTTTTAGGCCGTTGGAACAAAGACGGGGACATATTCATGGAAACAGACACGACCCGTGTAGGAAACAGTTGTCTGTCTACTGCCGCGAAAGTGGCATTTTGAAAGAAGTGAAGCGGATGATGAATTTATAACAACAGATACTTTTATATATAATCCAAGTGGTCTGTTTTCAATCCATCAAAAGTTGATTCCATTTTGAAGTTTTGGTGGTTAGCAAAACATAGTTGTAATTTATACATGTTATTTTATTGAATTGGCCGGTTTGTTAGCATATAACAGACACATGTTACATGTGATTTTGGTGAGGGACCTGTTATTTTAGTTGTAATGTGTAATGATGATTAGTTATGATACATATTCAAGAGCATTCACATAGCAGAGCACATTTGAAAAAGGTAAAAATAATTATGAGAACCGGCACATATGGTGATTGTCGTCAATAAAAAAAACCCGAATCAACTTAGATAGCTAATAAACAAACGAACAAAGGGCATACAAAAATACCAATCATGTTCAGGCTCAGGTTTTAAAAAAATTATGCATAATCTGACTTGATCACTACAGTAATAAGCTACATAGACATAACTTGGTTAACATACATGAACCATGGATAAATAACAGACGCTTCAATCACACATCAGATCCTTCAGCGATATTTAACCGAATAATTAATGGCGTATGATGAGGTCATAACTAGTATTCTACTCCATATCCAACGTTGTCAATCAAGTGCCCCTTGTTCTCTAACGATTTAGACCAACCAAATAGCAAAAATGGTGCAATGACGTGTTTAAAGTAGTTGTGGTTCAACACACAAATATGATAAATACATGAATATAGTGTAAAATTAAAATTATAACCATATAATAAAATGATGAGCATAGTTCTTTATATGCATGCTGGCAACCTGTAGTTGGTAACCTGGCACACCAGAAATCGTTACATCACAGTTATAAACAAACAATTGCAAAAACATTACAAGGCCCATTCATTCCCATACCAGCCACCCATCTTTGATCAGTGCTCAATCCATAAGGTGCCCACTGCTTTGATCTCGTCAATGACTTTCCGGGTTGAAGGTTGAACAATTGAGAAGACTTCCTTGTTTCTGGATCTCGATATGCTCCAACACGAAGTTAATGTGATGGCTTGAAGTTGCTTTTTCCGAATCGCATTCCTTTTTCTGGGTTGGTTTGATTTCGCTGCGTATTGGTTCATTTGATTGCTTGTTTGTTACTCGTGTCACTTCTCGCGTTGTATTCGTTTTGGTAATTAAATATAAATACAATCAAGATTGAAGGCCCGAGCCATTGTATTATTTTAATATACTTTAACCCTATACCGACGTCTTTCCTTTCGGGTCAGCCACACGCGTGTGAGAGCGAAGTAATACCTAACAATCTCTTCTTCACATTTCTTCCAAAGTCAAATCACTGTAGCTTTTCTGTACATGCGAATTTGGGTTTCCATAACAAAATGCCGGACGTTAACTAAAAAATCTGACCAGATTTTGCTTCTGGATGAAAATGGCAACAAAACTGAAACAACAGGGACCCAGATTTAAAAAGTTTGAGTTTTGGACTAAAGTGGTAAAAGTGACAAAACCTTAAGGACTATTTTGGCAGTTTACTCATTGCAATAAGATTTATCATACTTTAGAAAATAAAATATAACTAGAATTACCACCCGCCGCATTGCGACGGGGGATTCGTTAGTTATATATCATATTAGATGAAAGTCAAATGTTTCTTACATGACCGCAAGCCTGTGTAAAACATAAAAAAAATAACTAAGTCGATCTATGACCCGTGCGTTGCTACAGACCTATCAAACGGGGAAAATAGATGCGCTACGATAGGCCTATTAAACAGGAAAATGTAGATGAGAAAACGTTGAACCCCACACACATGTTGCGGCGTGTTAACTTGGAAAATCTAGAACGAACGTTAAACAGAAAACTTGCGAAAGATGAAAAGTATAAGGGACCAAAGTTGCAAAAGAT
Organism: Helianthus tuberosus; assembly: GCA_030545235.1. Lineage (NCBI taxonomy): Eukaryota > Viridiplantae > Streptophyta > Magnoliopsida > Asterales > Asteraceae > Helianthus > Helianthus tuberosus. The sequence continues at coordinate 120,804,728 of CM060433.1, forward strand.
GAAAAGCTTTGGGTTAAAAGTAAAAAAAAATTAAAGGGGTTAAATTGCAAAAGATGAAAACTTTTGATTTAGAAGTGAAAATCAAATTAATCAAAGATAGTAAATTAACAAAGATTGAAACTTTAGACTTAAATTATTAAAGATTTAAACTTTAGAGTTAGAAATGAAAAATCTTTTTTTTTTTTGAAAAACACCCAAAGCCAATAGTACAACAACCATAAGCATAAATATGTTGCTTATTTATAGGTTTATAATAAGATATAAAGAAGGAAGAAAATATATATTATTACGTTATTGGTTATCCGGTAAAACTTTTTATATTTATAAAAAAGTTGAAAGTTTGTATATATTATTCAATGGTTTTTAAAATATATATACACATACTAGCATTATGACCGCGCGATGCGGAGGGAGCGACACATCGCATTGCGATACTTTTTTTGTTAGTTTTCTTATTCATATAATATATTTCTTGTAGCATTATTGTGATAGATATACATTAAAAGCGAGGTAATCGGTAATCCATTTCATTGTGTGTTATCCATGGTTCGGTCGGTTTGGTTATTATCAACAACCGAAGCTGAAACAAAGTCATCGGTTAGTCTATTTTATTAACCAGTCGGTTTTCAGTTAATCACTTTGGTTTATTCGGTTAGATTGACGGTTTTCAGTTTGATTCATTTAATTTCAGTTAATAGCAAAAACCAAACTTGGGCTAAAACTTTTGCTTAGAAATATATGAAATTAAGGTATGAATACATGAAATAAAAGTATAAATATATGAAATGGAGATATAAAATATGAAATATATGAACTCAAAGTATAAAAGCTAGAAATATATAAAAATATATGAAAATATGAATGATTCGATTCGGTTCAACTAATTTTGGCTAAACAGGAGAACAAAAAAATTGATAATCGGTTTTTGATTAATTCAGTTTTCAAGTAATTCAGTTTTTAGTTGATTTCGGTTCAGTTTCGTCTGTTTTCGGTTTCGTTTAGGTTAACGATTTAGTTATTGCTCATCGAGAACCGCTTTTGGTTAATAACCGATAGATGTGCGTGCAATGCGGTGAGAAACATAGACATTGTCACGGTGTGCATTGTTTGGTTGGTTAGATTATTATTCTCAACCGAAATCATGGTCATTGATTAGTCTATTTTATTAACCAATCTGTTTTCAAGTTAATCGGTTTGGTTTATTCAGTTAGGTTGACGGTTTTTGGCTTGATTAATTTAATTTCGGTTAATAGCCAAAATGATGTGTGCTAAACATACTATAAAAATTAACTATATTAGACTCTCTAAACTAGACACTACAAAGCTTTAATTCTAGACTCGGCCTAAAACCACACAATCGGCAAGTGTACCGATCAATGTAGTATAAACCTAGGAAGTCCGGATATCGAACCACGAGACTCTATAAATCACGTAAACTAGATTCTGATAGACACTGACAGACACGACTAAAATGTTTATTTGTTTTGGGTGGGGGGGGTGTTACGGAAAACTAAGGAAATCTATATTAAACTACTAAATTAAACTAAAGCTAGACTAATACGAAAGAAGACTAAAGGCTTTTCTTATATGAGAGCGAGACCACCTAGACAAGAATCCTGGATTGCTTTTAAAGAATTACCAATTAAGTTAAATGCATGAATTATGGAACCGGGATCTTGAAGTACTAAACCTATTAAGAACCAACTAAGCCCCTCGACCCTTCTCAAGGAGAAACCTGTGGAACTACCTAGGCTGTTAATACTACCGGTTATTAGACGCCTTTCCAGTTGTCTAATTATTGTGTAAGTACCCTAATGTTGACCTACTCTTTTCCAATCATAGATCTAGGGTAGTTTGAATTAATTGACTTGACTTGATAGACTAATAAAACCGACAGGTCAACCAAGACACGACCTTTTCCAAGGACTATCTAAAGCAATTCGCCGGGTAAGACCTACCAATAGCCCATCACTTTCCAGGTATTAGGACTAGTAGAACACTAAGACTTAGCAAATTATTACCAATTACTTCTAGGGGTTATTGCGCAATTTCACCTTAAAGAGTTAAGGTTTTCTTACGTGATATAGACACTCACCGAAATCCTAGACCCTAATATGACTCTATGTTATAATATAGACCGTCTCTAAGAATCATATGAAGCAAATAATAACAATAAACCAACTCAAAGCATGCATATACATCAAATCATTAATTCAAACTCCTTACAAAACACAATCAACCCATAATAATCATGCAATTAACAAAAACGGTAAAAACTTCATATTAATCTATTCATCAAGTCTAGATGGCTTAAAATTTTAGCCGAGCATGTTAAAACGTGAAAACAAATCAAAGATGTCTAAACATGAATTCATCATAACAAGTTTCGTAGGAAAAGTTGTAACAAAGAACTAGAAAACCCGATTAGATCTTCAAGTCTTCTTCCCCGAACTCGTACCGATGATTCCTATGCTTCAAGATCTCCAAAAGTGCTCCAAGAATGCTCAATAATTCGCCCAAGATGTCCCACGTTCGATACTAGGGGTTTTTCCAAGTTTAAGATGTATTTATATGACTTTCCATAACACCCATTATTAAATTCGTAATAATCTGCCAGCTACAGGCTTCTGGCGGGGCGCCACCCATTTAGGAATGGGTGGCGGGGTGCCACCTTGTTTTTTTTTCTCATGTACTACCTTCAGTCTCTGGCCGGGTGCCAGAAAACTTCTCACGGGGTGCCAGAGAGTGATTTTTCAGCCTTTTAACTCTATTTCAACTCCCCGACCTTTCCAACATGCTTCAAGACTTGACACTTCAATATTTTGGCTCGTTTCACTCGGTTTCCCGTATATTTAAGCATCAAGGCCTGCAAAACACAATTTTATCAATAGTATGCATATTCTAACGAAAAACCAAACTAAATATAACGAAAACTATACAAAATGTACACGAATAAAAGATGTATTTTGCAATACATCAAACATCCCTACACTTACTCTTTTTTCGTCCTCGAAAAAGAATTATGCAACGGAATCAGAGACGAATAATCACTCGGGTCAAAAGCATACGTATATTTTATTAAAACCAAAACTTGCGTTAGCCGCGATTGCGAATATACTTGTCCCCTTAAACCCAAGTCCGGTCCTAAGCCCTTATCATGTGATTTTAATGTAAGTGCGGTCAATCTACCTAGGGCCTCACGCTAGAATCTATAGTCCACCTACTCCCGCCTTAAGCTTATAGGACTAAAGGAACGATCACTGGACCAATTCCCAACCGTCTTATATCAAAACCAAGAGAGTTTACAATCAGATTTTTTTTTCCATTTTCATTTTTTTTTCCACTTTTTTTCTTTTCATGCTAATGAGCGTAGACGTTGCTTTCCCTAACCAAGAGGCAATCCGGCTGTAGAGTCGCTATCCCCAACTCGGATTACTTAGGCTTCGGTACTTTTTTCCTTTTCTTTGCAAGATCAATTTCACACATCCTAGCGGTAATCCGGCTGTAGAGTCACTATCCCCAACTCAGACTACATAGGAATGCATTACTTTCATTCAGTTTCTAGCTCATCATTTTTTTCTATATATTTTTTCCGCATGATCACAAACTCTAACGGCTTTAACTTATAACGGTGCCCCTTATACTCTTATTGGCAGTTTTAATTTCCCATATTTCCCAGGCGAAAACCCACTAGCAGACCGACAATTAAGGTATATATTAACTCAAAGGGACTTAAAACCAAACCCGGGCCTATCCACATATCCCTAACTAGACGCAAGCTCGATTTATTTTAATCTCTTATTATTATTATTCGACCCCGAGCAAAAATTCATTTTTTCTATCATTTTCCGTGTAAATTTGCAAGCTTCTTTTTTATTCGAAAGACATTTTCTGATTTTTTATTTTTTTTGGATTTTTCAAATTTTTCAAATTTTTTTTTGTATTTTTGATTTTTTAATTTTTTTTCATGATTAAGACTCGATTATTTACAAGTATCCTATCCCCACACTTAGAGATTGCATTGTCCCTAATGCAAGAACAGAAATACGACTCAACAACTACCTAAAAATAAAAACTGCAAACGAAAAATAAAAAATAAATACAACAACAAAAAGGGAAACGACTTAGCTGTATATGTGAGACTGTCAAAGTGCCAGTCGTTTCCACATAAGCCCTCCAATTCGAAACGCGCTCAGCAAACAACTCCTAACCTTGGACATGCGAACGAAAGCGGCTACAAATACCAACCTAATCACGCAAACACCAAACACTAGCAAAAGATAATATATAAGATACTAAGTGTTAGTGCAAACATCCAACAACCAAAAGTCAACCATCCCCAAAATCCCAACCAACCTGTTTAACGTATTTAAGTACAAACCAACAAACGAGGATTAAAAACAGCATAAAGATAAAAATAAACAAAAGATATAAGCTGTCATCCTCGCTCTGCTCCTCATCACCTGCATGCACCCCACTGGGCCCTGCCTCAGTCTGCTGCCAAGAAGGCGGCAGCTGCGAATGAAGACTCTGCATAATGATCCACATACCATCCTCCAAACGCCTCTGACCTGCCACAACCTCTGCCAACACCTCCTGCCTAAGCCCACTGATCTGATCATCAACATACATACGCAAGTCACCGAAACCCGCCTGCATAGAATCATATAATGAATCCAAGGTAAGTGGATCGGGTCGTGGCTGCACTAACGGGTACTTCCTAGCAAGAATATCCTGACGAATACGGGGAATACGAGGCCTCTGATAGCGGGTAGGAACCGCACCCTGCATAGGCTCCGCAGCACCTGAACCAGGCGGAGGCTGAACCTGTGGACCCTCTCGTATCGGCTCCCAAGTAATCGGATCAGTACGAGCTATAATCCCAGCAGACTGCAAATCCCGGACACTCATAAAACAAGGGTCAGGGCCCTTTTTCATCCTATCAGCCGGGTAACTCTCAAACACACCTAAACTCTCGGCCAACCAAGTAATCAACGGCCCACAGTAAATACGGGCTCCAGCACCACCCCTCCATAACCTCTTCATAGACAAAGCAAACACAGTAGCCAAGTTGGCTGGCCTCTGCTCAACCATACACATCAGACAAAATAAGCTCACTTGATTAACCTTGTTGTCTCCCTCTCCTCTACCAACCAGAGTTGCTGCTAGAATTTTGTGGATATAACGAAGAACTGGATCAGTAATATCACTAGCAACTGCCCCTATAACATATGGTACCCTCGATATGGTGCTCCAAAACCTCGCTAACTCACTCGCCAGAACACAAAACCCACGCTGCTTCTTAAACACTCCCTGCAGACTAGTGATAAACTCGGGAGCCCTAACCTCTTCTTCCGTATAGAACTGAGTTGCCACTGCAAACTCAGGGACTGTCATCTCATAAGATTTCCTACCCAAGGCAAAGAATATAGCATCTTTTTCATTAAAACTCCCTTGCTTATACTCGAAAGTCGAGTGAAATTCCATAGTGATTTCCTTGTACTGTCGCGCATCACAATCCAAAACTTTCCTGAATTTCGGTCCTAACAACTGTTCCACCCAGGCCCTTGTAACACCCCGAAAACGGGTTTGGTAATTAACCCACGTTAATATTAAAAGACGGGTGAAGTACCGTTAGTGGTAAAAGTAACCCGGTGAATATTATGAGTTTAAATAAATAAACCTAATATTAAATAAAAGTAGTATAAAGGCTTTTGAGGAAATAAAGTTTATAGAAGGCCCGACCTAACGGGACTTAAAATAAGCTTAGTCATAAATATTCCCGAACTGCTAAGTTAACTAGGAATATTAAATCTAGTTAATAAGTGGGAATATTGTTGAAAATAATTAGGTTGTGACCTAATTAATAACTAACCAAACACGAGGGACCAAAGCCGGGTATCTAGCAAATGGAATTATAAAACTAAATAAAACAACACAACACACACACAAGAGTGTGTGTGGTGCGTGCTCTGGAATCGACCAGGAAGGGCTCCAAGGAGCCAAAACCCTAACTCAACCAAATTCAACAAATTGAAGGTCGATTTGTGCCTCAAATCAATGCATGAACGCGAATTAACAATCACCCAAGCTAGGGGATCGTAAGGTATGTCGAATTTTTGAGATTTATGAAGTTGTGAAAATGTATTAACATCACAAGGTGGGAATTCAGTATGAATCATAGAAGTTATGGCTGAATTTGAGATGTATGATTGCTTAGGAACAAGCCCTAAGTGATGATTTAGAATAAACTGCTATGATTTAGGTGTTAGGTTGAATTACCACACCTACCTATGTGGGTTTTGATAATATGATGAAGTTAAGGTTAAATTTGTGTTTAGAATCATCATATTGAATAATGAAATCAAGATACTCGAACAAATTTTAAGTTTGAGTAATTGTTCATACATGGTTGAAATGGGGTTTTAAACACTATGAAGAAATTTGGTAGCTATGTTCATGAAACTAGGTGTATGAGATCATGTTATCTACTAATTGATAGATAGGACTTGATTATGTTAGGTGTTCGGGTGAACACTAGAGGTATGATAAAACGGGTTTTACTCGTATATGAGAAACCCTTAGTTCTTGCGAAAGGAATGAATAAATTAGTCTTGATAATCGCTTGAACTAATTAAGGTGATTGAAATGTGATAAACGTGGTTAGAACTTTGGTTAAAAGGTGGCCTAAAGATAACGCCTACCGGGTAATTAAAGAATGCAAAAACTAGTTGATGAACTCGAATATGCATTTAGTATACTAATGGGCATTTGACTTTTAAAAAGTCAAACTGACCTACAATGTGATGAATGATAATTAGAAATAGAAATGCGTAAGGTGGAATAATCGTATTAAGTCATGATTAAACTAACCACCTTGTGAATGATGAATAATAGTTGGCGCTTAACAAGCTAGGTGAAGCTTGGGGAGAAAGCGGGTCAAACGAATCAAGAAGGAAAAGAAAAGTGTAGCTTGGATACGAGGTAAGTAAAACTTACACCCTTATGTAGGACAAGTGTTTATTTTATAAACTATAAATGTGAAAGATGTAATACCCAAAATAAGGGTTCCGACACGACCGATACAAGTCGGAACAAGTATAAATGATAAAAACCATGGTTTATGGAAAACGGGGCAAATGGGTGAATTTGGAAATTTAAAACCATGCTTTTATTCTAATTTATGTAAATGTTTGGTCTTATAGTCCAAACGGGTCAAATGGTGACGAAACACCATTTGACAATATCAACTAATGTGATTGTCAAGTCGTATGTTATCAGGAGTGATTAGCAAATTGGATAATTGCGACGCCATAGAATGTTGGTTAATTAACGCGAGGTATAAAACGGGTCTATATGTTGACTCGAGCCAGGTACGCATATTTATATATAGATTTATGGTTAAAAATGCAATGTTGGTCAAATACCCTAGCACAGGGACCAATGTCGTAAAAGGAGAAAATAAGTTGACGAAAATGCCCTTGATAGGTAAATCGGGCAAACGACCCTTAGAGGTCGTTTAGATACTAGTATTATCATCATGTAACTCTTAGACACATGTAAGAGTTGTAGGCATCAATTTTGGGGGTCAAATGCCTATGAACGGGTTAATCACGTAAAATGACTATCCTAAGGGTAAAAATTAGGAATGTGGTTCATTATGTTAAATCCACCACAAAAATAGTTGTGGTGGAATATAAGAGGCTATTTAAAAGTGAGAATACGAAGTGTAGAGAGAGAAGAGAGAGTTTGATGCTTAAATGTACATAATTCGCTCTAAACGGGTCAAAATAAGAACTTGAGCGTAAACGGGTTTTTATTATGTAAGAATCCCGTGATTTGAAATTAATATGATAGGTGTTATGGAAATTATGAATTTCATGAGTTTAAGGATCAATTAAACATGTTTGTTTGATAAAAAAAATCGAACGGGTCAAAATTTGGTAAAAGGGTAATAAGCCGAAGACTTAAAAGTCTGAAATTTTGTTAAACCGGATGTTGGATTTTAACTCCATAATGTGGAGAATCAAATTACAATCACGTAGGAAGAAACGGTAGGTTAAACGGACAAGCGGATTGAAAGATACGAAAGTTTTCGTGTCAAAAACGGCAAAAAGGAAGGGGCTGATACAGGGGCCACCGTAACTTACGGTGCCCACCGTAAGTTACGGTGGGGGTTGAAATCTTTACGCCAGTTCTCTACTGATTTACGGTGGGGACAGATCAAATCAGGGGCCACCGTAACTTACGGTGCGGTGACCACCGTAAGTTACGGTGGAGGCTGGATTTGAATCCTTGTTTCTAGGATCAAGGGGTTAATATTGGGATTTCCTGACTTTTCTTTAATTTGATGTTTCAACCCGTATTTATGTGATTAACAAAACTAACTTTTAAGTTGGTTTTGAACACAGGTGAATGTCGAGAGCCCCGGATGAAGATAAAGCGTCGAGCAAGAACCGAACACGCGTTAAATGAAGCTTCCGCAAGTTGTTTCGTCATTATTCTAAAACGGCAAATTAAACCACATTATGTTGTAAACTTTTAAATTGTAAAAGTTTTTAATAATCCCGTATTTCCGATGTTTATGTAATCTTAATTACATGATTGTTTTCGCAAAATATACGTTAAACCTTGATTTATAAAAACGGGTGTTACACTTGCCCCTAAACGATCCAACATCTCCCAATCAATCCTCCTATACGGCAGCAGCTCTACCGTACACAAAGTACCTAACCTCCGTGACTCCTCCGAATTTATCTCAAACTGCAAAAGAGGGCTATCTAAAATCCTTTGACGTGGACAACGAGGACGTCCCGGCCCCGTATACTCAACAACCCTACTATATTCATATTCTGACTGTTCCCCTTGTTGTACTGGTTTCGGTTGAATCTGCTGAACCGGTTCAGGCTCCCTAATCACTGGGCCCCCTCTTGGGCGAGTGTCTCGGCCTCGTTTCCTGTTGGCCCGACTTGAAGTTCCTGCACCTGACATTCTGCAAAACAATTCAAGTATGACAAGACAAAGAAAAACAGAATATTAGTCACAAACTATTTTTTTTGGTATTTTTGAATTTTTTTTCATTTTTTGTATTTTTGAAATTTTTATTTATTATTTTTTTTCATTTTTTCCTTTTTTTTTATTTTTTGTTTTTGTTTTTTTTTCTTGCCTTAGAAAAATTTTTATGCTTTTCCCAAACCCATCAAAGTTCAACCTTAAATTTTTTCTAAGTGTAAAACTTACTTGGAACCTTATTTCTCTCGCAAATTCCTGCAAATCCCCGGTGATGCATTCCTGCAAACGACTCAAGACACAAACAAAGAACCGAAAAATTAACAAAAATGACCGTTAGCTACAAAAAATTCCGAAAAATAAACGAAGATACAAATGGTACAAAATGTACACTCGGGTTTTCACCCGAAACACTAAGTGGCGGCTTTGGATGGGATTTCGAGAGGAGTTTCCTCCCTCTCGTCCTTGTTTATCACTCCACCAATGTAGTGTTTCAAACGATGGCCGTTCACCTTCCAACTTCGGCCATCCGTCTCATTCATGATCTCCACCGCTCCATGCGGAAACACATAATGAACCATATACGGTCCCGACCACTTCGATTTCAATTTACCTGCAAAGAGCTTCAACCTTGAATTATAAAGAAGCACTTTGTCGCCTTTGCTAAACTCCTTCACTTTTCTCAACCCTTCTATCATGTAACAACTTCGTTTTCTCTTTGATTCCCAAAGATCGAGCATACGCCGTATCCCTAAGCTCATCGAGCTCATGAATTTGAAAGAATCGCTTCCTAGCGGCTTCGGTCATGTGTAAATTAACGGATTTCAATGCCCAAAGCGCTCTATGCTCTAACTCTACGGGAAGGTGATAAGCTTTTCCGTAGACGATCATGAAAGGTGTAGTTCCTAAAGGTGTCTTGTAGGCGGTTCTAAACGCCCACAATGCATCGTCTAGCTTGTCGGACCAATCTTTCCTATTCTTACCGACTGCTTTCTTTAAGATTCGTTTGATACCGCGATTCGCATTCTCCACTTGTCCACTCGTTTGTGGATGATATGCGGTAGACAAACGATGAGTGACACCGTAGCGTGCAAGCAATTTCTCCATCAACGCGTTGCAAAAGTGAGTGCCCCGGTCACTAATCAAGGCTGGTGTACCGAATCGGGAAAAGAGCTTCTTAAGAAATTTCAAGACTACTCGGGCTTCGTTTGTGGGAAGAGCTTGAGCCTCAACCCATTTAGACATGTAGTCAATCGCCACGAGTATATAACGGTTACCTTTGGAGTTTGGGAAGGGTCCCATGAAATCGATGCCCCAAACGTCAAAGACCTCTACTACTTGTATGGGGTTTTGAGGCATCTCATCTTTGGCGTAAATATTGCCGGTTCGTTGACATGCATCACACATCTTCACGAACTCAACGGCATCTCTAAGAATGGTAGGCCAATAGAAACCACAATCGAATACCTTTTGAGCGGTGGTGTGTGCACCATGATGTCCTCCCGTGAGGCCCTCATGCACATGTTTTATGATGTTCCAACCTTCCTCTCTCGACACACAACGTCTAAGTATTCTATCTCCTCCTATCCTAAAGAGAAAAGGATCGTCCCAAACATACTTTCTTGACTCACTAATGAATCGCTTCCTTTGTTGTGTGGACATCCCTCTCACAACATTGCCACTAGAGAGATAATTCGCTAAGTCGCAAAACCATGGCAAGCCTTCTTTCTCGGCTTCAACAAACTCTATAGACTCGTGAGGGAACGTGTCTCCAATTTCCTCCTCACGAATCTCTTCTCTCTTGGGATCCTCTAGACGCGATAGATGATCGGCCGCCACATTTTCGGCCCCTCTCTTGTCCCTAATCTCAATATCGAACTCGCTAAGGAAAAGAATCCACCGAATGAGTCGGGGTTTAGCGTTTTTCTTTTGAAAAAGAAAACGTAACGCGGAATGGTCGGTGAAAACTATGGTCTTTGAGAGAACTAGGTACGAGCAGAATTTATCAAAAGCGAAAACTACGGCTAGAAGTTCTTTTTCCGTGGTAGTGTAGTTTTCTTGAGCATCATTGAGCGTTTTACTCGCGTAATAGATAGGATGGAAGTGCTTATCCTTTCTTTGTCCTAGTACCGCTCCAACGGCATAGTCACTCACAACGCACATTAGCTCAAACAATAAGCTCCAGTCGGGCGAGATAAGAATAGGTGCACTAACCAACTGTTCCTTCAAAAAGTTGAAGGCTTTAAGACACTCCTCGTCGAAGACGAATGGAACATCTTTCTCTAGCAAACGGGACATGGGGCGGGTGATTTTTGAAAAATCCCTAATAAAGCGTCTATAGAAACCCGCATGCCCTAAAAAACTCCTAATCGACTTAACACTCGTGGGTGGAGGTAACCTATTAATGGTATCTATCTTTGCACGATCTACCTCAATACCCTCCCTAGAGATCTTATGCCCTAACACAATGCCTTCCGTCACCATAAAGTGACACTTCTCCCAGTTTAGCATAAGCTTCGTCTCCACGCACCGCTTCAACATCCTCTCTAGGTTCTTCAAACACGTATCAAAAGAGTCACCATAAACTGAAAAATCGTCCATGAAAACATCCATGGAACTCTCGATCATATCCTGAAATATGGCGACCATACACCGCTGAAAAGTAGCTGGAGCGTTACATAACTCGAATGGCATGCGTCGGTACGCATAGGTGCCATAGGGGCATGTGAAAGTGGTCTTATCCTGATCCTCCGGTGCTATGGGGATCTGGAAATATCCGAAAAAGCCGTCTAGAAAACAATAGAATTGTTGACCGGCGAGACGCTCCAACATTTGATCGATGAAGGGCAATGGGAAGTGGTCTTTACGGGTGGCATCATTCAACTTTCGGTAGTCGATGCACACGCGCCACCCTGTGACCGTACGTGAAGGGATAAGCTCGTTCTTTTCGTTCATGACAACGGTCATCCCCCCCTTCTTGGGGACAACCTGAGTGGGACTAACCCATGGAGAATCGGAAATGGGATAGATCATCCCGGCATCTAGGAGTTTAAGAACCTCCTTCTTCACTACATCTTGCATGTTGGGGTTAAGCCTCCTTTGGGGTTGCACCACCGGTTTATAATCGTCCTCCATGAGTATCCGGTGGGTGCAATAGGAAGGGCTAATGCCCTTGATGTCGGACAACCTCCATGCAATGGCCTCTTTGTTGGCCCTCAACACATCCAACAACCTCAATTTCTCACTTTCCTCTAACTCGGATGAAATAATGACGGGTAGCTCGGAACCCTCCCCTAAGAAAGCATACTCTAGATGAGATGGAAGTACCTTAAGCTCTAAGGGTGGGGGTTGGGTGGTGTCATCACTAACCGCTAACACATCGGGGATTAAAGGAATCCCATCCTCTTCAACTTCATCTACACTCTTCACCTCATCTTCTACCTTCTCTCCTACCACTAGGTCCGCACCACTAATTTACTCTAAGCAATGATCGACACACGAGATGAATGAACTCAAGAAGTAGACGGAATGGCAAGGACCACTATAGTCATCCGAACCACTCGGGTGGCTCATGGAACGCTCTATCTCAAATGTGACTCTCTCCTCTCCGACCCTAAGGGTGATCTTACCATCATGGACGTCTATAAGTGCTTTGGCGGTACGTAAGAATGGACGACCAAGGATAATGGGGACTCTCTCATCCGCTTCCATATCAAGAATTACGAAATTGGCGGGAAACACGAATTTGTCTACCTTAACTAGCAAGTTCTCAACTATACCCCAAGGGTATTTAACGGACCGACCGGCTAAGGATAATGTCATTTGGGTAGGTGCAAGCTCTCCTAGGTCTAGCTTCTCATAAAGAGAAAAGGGCATCAAATTGATGCTAGCACCTAAGTCGGCTAAAGCTCTAGTGTTGGTATTGCTACCGAATAGACAAGGAATGGTAAAAATACCGGGATCGGTAAGCTTTTCGGGAAGCTTATTTAACATAACGGCGGAACATCCTCCATTCAACGGAATGTTCGACAACTCTCCTAACTTCTCTTTGTTCCTAAGAAGATCTTTCAAGGATTTCGCGTATTTAGGCATCGATTGGAGTGCCTCGATAAACGGAAGATTAATCTTCAATTGCTTGAAGATGTCTAGAAATTGCCCGTATTCCCTTGAGTATTTTTGGTTCTTAAGACGTGAGGGAAACGGGATATACGAATGGTCTACTAAAGGTGAAGGTCTAACGTCTATAGGGGTTTTCTCAACTTGAGACTCACCGGGCTGTGCGGTACTTGCTGGGCTTAGCCTCTTTTGCACTTTGCCAGGAGCCTCCATCTTGATCTCTTCATCTATGATATCTCCCTCCTCATCAACTACTCTCTCCTCTACGCTTGGGTTCCCTACGGTTTTGCCACTACGAGTGGTAATGGCTTTAGCATGGGCATTCGGGTTCGGTTGGGTGTTACCCGCAAACTGACCGGGTAATCTCTCTTCTAGCTTCCTAGACATATCACCTATGACCCTTTGGAGGTCTTGAAAAGAGGCTTGATGGTTCTTAAGCATAAGGTCATGTTCAGAAAGTGTCTTTTGAGTGGTTTGGTCCCTAACAACTAGTTGGCTCATCATGGCCTCCATTCTTTCTATGCTACCCCCTAAATCAAAACTTGGACCTTGACCCTGATTATTTGACCCCCCCTTCTTTGACCTGCCCATTGAACCCTTTGTTGAACTGCCCACCTGAACCCCCACCAAAAAGTGAACTTTGACCCCTATTTGAGTTTTGAGCTATTTGAAAACCAGGGGGTCCATTTGAGCGAAAATTGTTATTATTAGTATTAAAGTTATTATTATTATTACGCCAACCCGACCCAAAATTATTATTATTACCAAAACCGCTAGGTTGACTTCTACCAAACCCTCCTTCTACGAAATCAACTTGCTCCTCACCAACCAGCAATGGACACGCACTCGTATCGTGACCCCCTCGGCAATACTCACATTTGTCTACCTTAGCCTTAATTTCCTTAAGTTCCCTAGACATGTTTTCCAAAACAACGGCCAAACTAGGGTCCATGGTGACATGGTTCACCCCACGGGCGGGTGCACTAGTAGTGGTATTTGAATTACCACTTTGATATCGCTGATCGGCTCGCGATTGAGATTGAGACTGAGCAAATGCCTCAAAACGCTCTAAACACTCAACTACTGTAAGAATACCCATCATATGCCCTCCCGCATTAGTATCGAAACGATCACGAGTCTCTTGAGTGAGACCGTTATAGAATTTCTCACATAGGGCCCAATCGGAAAGACCATGCTGGGAGCAACGAGCACAAAGGTTTTGGAAACGCTCCCAAGCAAGGTAGTAAGGCTCGTCGGGCTCCATGCGAAAGGAGTGGATTTGGTCTCTAAGACGTGAGGCTTTAGCGGGCGGGAAATATTTGTTCAAAAAGGCTTGACGAAGCCCAGCCCAGGTGGTAAAGGTACCGGTTGGTTGAGAGTCAAACTAAGTAGCCGCACGCCCTGCTAGTGAAAATGGGAAAAGCTGAAGGTAAGTAGCATCATTAGGGGCTCCATGAAGGCTAAAGGTAGCTAGGATACGGGAGAAACAGTTAATGTGGGCGGGAAGTCCTCATCCTCTCGGCCATGGAATTGGATACTATTGGTTATAGCCTGCATGACATAAGATGGAATCTGCCATGAGTTCTCACCAACGATGGGTGGAACGGTAATGGGTGAAGCTAGACTGGTGAAATTCTGAGTGGCTTGCTGGAGAACGGTTTGCCTAGCGTTGGCCATTGGTTCTAAGTTTTCTGGATTGCTAGAGGCACTAGAAGTAGGACTATTGGGTGGGGAATCCTTAGGTGAATGGTTTGGTGAAGGTGGTGGAACGATTATGGGAGTGGTGTCGAAATATGGGAAAACGGGAAAATATGAAGATGAAGTACTAACCTCTGGGCCTTCGCCCAGTTGAGATGATGACTGCTTGACTGGTGGTGGCAGTCCGTGCGAGTGCAGATGTGGCATCCACTAAAAGCAAAAACCTAAATCACAAGTAAAGCAAACACTAGTTACTAAGAGTCAAGATGAAAATAAAAGACACAAAACAAGATAAACACGTAGCACGTATTTGTCAAGTGAATCTATCAAAGCTAATGAACTCAATTGCCAAGAGTCCCCGGCAACGGCGCCAAAAACTTGATGTGTGCTAAACAGACTATAAAAATTAACTATATTAGACTCTCTAAACAAGACACTACAAAGCTTTAATTCTAGACTCGACCTAAAACCACACAATCGGCAAGTGTACCGATCAATGTAGTATAAACCTAGGAAGTCCGGATATCGAACCACGAGACTCTATAAATCACGTAAACTAGACTCTAATAGACACTGACAGACACGACTAAATGTTTATTTGTTTTTTTTTGGGGGGGGGGGTTACGGAAAACTACGGAAATCTATATTAAACTACTAAATTAAACTAAAGCTAGACTAATACGGAAGAAGACTAAAGGCTTTTCTTATATGAGAGCGAGACCACCTAAACAAGAATCCTGGATTGCTTTTAAAGAATTACCAATTAAGTTAAATGCATGAATTATGGAACTGGGATCTTGAAGTACTAAACCTATTAAGAACCAACTAAGCCCCTCGACCCTTCTCAAGGAGAAACCTGTGGAACTACCTAGGCTGTTAATCCTATCGGTTATTAGACGCCTTTCCAGTTGTCTAATTATTGTGTAAGTACCCTAATGTTGACCTACTCTTTTCCAATCATAGATCTAGGGTAGTTTGAATTAATTGACTTGACTTGATAGACTAATAAAACCGACAGGTCAACCAAGACACGACCTTTTCCAAGGACTATCTAAAGCAATTCGTCGGGTAAGACCTACCAATAGCCCCTCACTTTCCAGGTATTAGGACTAGTAGAACACTAAGACTTAGCAAATTATTACCAATTACTTCTAGGGGTTATTGCGCAATTTCACCTTAAAGAGTTAAGGTTTTCTTACGTGATATAGACACTCACCGAAATCCTAGACCCTAATATGACTCTATGTTATGATATAGACCGTCACTAAGAATCATATGAAGTAAATAATAACAATAAACCAACTCAAAGCATGCATATACATCAAATCATTAATTCAAACTCCTTACAAAACACAATCAACCCATAATAATCATGCAATTAACAAAAACGGTAAAAACTTCATATTAATCCATTCATCAAGTCTAGGTGGCTTAAAAGTTTAGCCGAGCATGTTAAAACATGAAAACAAATCAAAGATGTCTAAACATGAATTCATCATAACAAGTTTCGTAAGAAAAGTTGTAACAAAGAACTAGAAAACCCGATTAGACCTTCAAGTCTTCTTCCCTGAACTCGTACCGATGATTCCTATGCTTCAAGATCTCCAAAAGTGCTCCAAGAATGCTCAATAATTCGCCCAAGATGTCCCACGTTCGATACTAGGGTTTTTTCCAAGTTTAAGATGTATTTATATGACTTTCCATAACAGCCATTATTAAATTCGTAATAATCTGCCAGCTACAGGCTTCTGTCGGGGCGCCACCCATTTAGGAATGGGTGGCGGGGTGCCACCTTGTTTTTTTCTCATGTACTACCTTCAGTCTCTCGCCGGGTGCCATAAAACTTCTCACGGGGTGCCAGAGAGTGATTTTTCAGCCTTTTAACTCTATTTCAACTCCCCAACCTTTCCAACATGCTTCAAGACTTGACACTTCAATATTTTGGCTCGTTTCACTCGGTTTCTCGCATATTTAAGCATCAAGGCCTGCAAAACACAATTTTATCAATCGTATGCATATTCTAACGAAAAACCAAACTAAATATAACGAAAACTATACAAAATGTACACGAATAAAAGATGTATTTTGCAATACACCACAAAACCAAACTTGGGCTAAAACTTTTGGTTAGAAATACATGAAATTTAGGTATAAATACATGAAATCGATGTATATGCACATGAAATGGATGTATAAATACATAAAATGGGGGTATAAATATGAAATACATGAACTGGAGGTATAAAATCTAGAAATATAGGAAATAATAAATGGTTTGGTTCAGTTAATTTTGGTTAAATGAGGGTAGAAAAAAATTGATAACCTTTTTTGGTTAATTTGGGTTTTGGTTAATCAGTTTTCAGTTAACTCAATTTTTGATTGATTTCGATTTGGTTTCATTTAACGATTCAGTTATTTCTCATCCACTACAAGAAAAATGACCATTTGGGACTAAATTATGAGGGACTGATCTAACAGTCTCGGATACATAGTATCGGAGACTAATTTATTAGTTACTAATTGTATTAGAGACTGATTTTTTTGTGACTGATGTCCGTGACTAATAATCAGTCCTTAATACTTGGACAACTTATCTGAGACTGAATTTTAGTCACAAATATGTTTGTCTAAAAATAAATTTTGGAGGGAAACTTATTGGTTACTGAAATTCAGTCCTAAATAACTGACCCCATTAATAAAAATGGCGCCATTTTATTGGTCACTAATATTCAGTCACTAATATATTGACACCGAGGGACTAAACTATGAGGGACTAATCTATCAGTCTCGGATACGTAGTATCTGGGACTAATTTATTAGTTACTAATTGTATTAGAGGTTGATTTTTTTGTGACTGATGTCCGTGACTAAATTTTAGTCACAAATATGTTTGTCTAAAAATAATTTTTAGAGGGAAACACATTGGTTACTGAAATTCAGTCCTAAATAACTGCCTCCATTAATAAAAATGGCGCCATTTTATTGGTCACTAATATTCAGTCACTAATATATTGACACCGAGGGACTAAACTATGAGGGACTAATCTATCAGTCTCGGATACGTAGTATCTGGGACAAATTTATTAGTTACTAATTGTATTAGAGGTTGATTTTTTTAAAGACAGACAAAATTAGGGACTAATATTCAGTTTTAATGCCTTTTGGCATAGAAAATGATTGGTGACTAATTTTCGGTGTCCAATTATGTTATGCATATTCTACCGTCTATTAGGAAGCATCAGGGACTGGGACTGTGACATCAAGCTTAAAGATCTTTCCGAAACCTTATTAGGAATTAATATTTAGTCTCCAATGATTTTTTATAGACAGGAGAAATAATCAGCCCGAGCTTTGTTTATTGAGGTTGTGAGGCTTAATGAGTATGATATTTATGTAATGTTTATTTAATACAAATGAATATAAATTTATGAATAATTATTATCATAATATAATACTTCAATACAATAAGTATTTTATATACATATTATGTTATATATAAAAAAATTATAAGTTAAAAATTATATAAAAACTTATAAATATAATTAAACTATTTAATAAATAGTAAATGCGCGAAAGCGAAGCTTGAAAAACCTACTTACTAGTCAGGCTCAGGCCTAGTCGAGTTCGGGCGTGTCTTGCAAATGGGCCAAGTCGAGCCCGTGCTCGGCTTGTTGGTAGTTCTTCAAGCTCGAGTTCGGCTCGTTTAGCATCTATTAATTAATATATTGAATAGAATAATATAAATAATAGACTCGTTTAGGCTCGCGAGCTCGATAAGTGAAGCTCGAGCTCGAGATCGTCTACTAAATAATAGACTCGTTTAGGTTTCTTATTTTGAAATTTATTTAACGCTTTAGGTTTCTTATTTTGTAATTTTTAGGTTTATGTAATTTTATAAATATTAATGAAGTTGTATGTTGTTTTTATAAATGTTTGTGTGTTTTTTTAAAATTTTTTGTATTTTTTTTTAAATTTTTTGTATTTTTAAATTTATACACTTGGATCCGTGTTTTTGTGGCTGGGTTAATACTGGCCGTTGATATTGAGTGTGATCAATGGCAAAGAGAACCCTAATACCTTCTTTTGATCCGTGTGTTTCCTTTACCCTCCCTCCCATCTCACTTCTCTGTAACAAAATTAAAGAACCTACTTTCCCCCTCTCGATCTATCTCTGCTACACAAAAAAAAAAAAAAAAGTTTACACCTTCAACCTCAGCCATACCGCTCTCGATCTATCTCTGCTACACAAAAAAAAAAGTGGTGGCGGCGTTTGGCGACTGCAACAGCGACGGGAGACGCCGCAGGCGGCGTTGGTCTTTCCCGGTGCCGATCAACCGACGACATCACGACCCCTTCTCTCCGATGAGCTCCAGCGAAGGCGCCGCCGCCGTGAGCGGTGGCGATGGGCTTGGTCTCGTTGTTTCATTTCCTGATTTGGGTTTATTTCGGGTCTTGCTTGGTTCAAGTTCCAGTTGGTTTCTTTCGGGTCATGGCTCCAGTTTTCGGTTCAAGATTCAATTCGGGTTCGGGTGCTACGGGTCAGACTCGAGCTTCGGTTCAGCAGGGAATCGTTTCATCTTGTTCGGTATACCTTTCTTTATCAAACTGTTTTTCTTGTTAATCCCATGTTGAAACTATGCTTGATTCGGTGTTCATACCCGTACAAACAAACTGAATCTTATCGAAATTATCGTCAGTCTGTTGTCGACTGTTTCTTTTTAATGAAGAAGAATATGAATGCATAATGGCTTAAAACATTGTAAATGATTCATGCTAGATGATGGTTGTACAGTATAACACATATTGCACTCTAAGTTTGCTGTATTTCTTCCAAGGCAACATATATTTCTTGCATTGAAAGTTTATTTTCCATAAAATAATATTTTTGGATGTATTGAAACTTAGAAATTGTAGTAGAAAAGAAATACGATAAAAAAATAGAAATAAGATAAAACATGTGTGTGGAAACATGTGTGGAAGTAAGAAATACGATTTTTGCTGTTTAAACTCTAAATCCTTTTTTTTTTCTTTTTCTGCTTTAATGTTAAAGTCTTTTTTTTTCTTTTCTTTTCCTATTGTAGTTAACACGATAAAATGAAACAAAATTTTATTGTTTTGTTCCAGGTTGGGAGAGGCAAAGCGGTATACACGGATGAGGATATTGATGGGATACATGAAGGGTGTTTGAGTTATGGGGCTGCGTTTGTTTTTAAGTGACTATTTTAGATGTCAAATTATGTACGCCAAACAATATTTTTTGTTAACTTAAGATATTTGTATTATTTTTGACGTATGACGTATGACTATGAAATGAATTGTTTTGTTATGTGTATTTTGTTATGATATGGATTTATATATTGTTTTGGTTCTATTAGGAAAATTAGAAAGTCTACCAATAAAATAAAAAATAAAAATTTAAAACCATGACACGCAATGCCTAAACGAGTTTTTATGTATCAGAGACTAACCGTTAGTCACTGTTGGTGTCATACAATCGGGACCGATTTTCAGTTACTAAAAACATTATCTAGTACTAGGTATCTGGGACAGGCTGGGGACTGGAAAATCAGTCCTTGATAAACATTAGGGACTGATTTTTATGTATCAAATACTGATTTTTTAGTCTCTAATACTCATTTTTTTATGTATCAAGGACTGATTTTCAGTCACCGACGAAATGTATTCGAGACTGAAATGATGTTGTACCACAACGTATATTGAGGACTGATTTTATATGTATAGGAGACTGAATATCAGTCTCTATTGGTGTCATACAATCGGGACTGAAATTTAGTTACTAATGAAAGTATCTAGGACTAGACAATTAGGACTGGCTCGGGACTGGCAAAATCAGTCCCTAATAACCATTAGGGACTGATTTAGGAGTTTTAGAGACTGATTTTTCAGTCTCAGATTGCGATCTTTTTTGTAGTGATCCTTAAACACTGTTAATCACGTAATATATTAATTTTTTAATTAAAAAAACTATAGCAATACTATACTTAAATCAAAGAGATCAATAAAATACTTGTTTATATGGTACAATATATATATATATATATATATATATATATATGGTGGGAGTTGGCTACAAAGTTCATTTTTTCTACAAAGCGTACAAATTTATAAAACACCACAATTTCAGCCATAAAACACACTCAAAACCCATAAATAACAAATTGAAGATTACTAAAACGTCATATTTGTGGGTTTTGTGTTGTGTTTTGGATGATAAGGCTTTGATTTTCGAATGACTAACATTAGTGTCTTTTATGTTGATTATCATGTTGTGTTTTATATAATCATAGTTCTACGATAGCATGTTTGAAGTTTTTATGGATTGTTACGGTTTGGATATTGTGTTTAAGTTATTTTCACTTTCTTATTTGTGAGTTTTGAGTGTGTTTTATGACTGAAATTGTGGTGTATTATGACTTTGTACACTTTGTAGAAAAAATGGACTTTGTAGCCGAACCTCACCCTATATATATATGTAGGGGAAGGTTCATTGGGGAACACTAAAAAAGTGGGGAACAGTGGGGAACCGACTCAAACGAACTCCGATTGGACTCATTCCAGCGGCGTTGGAACCGTCTCGTCGAACCCTAACTAGGATCTCTTAACCCTAAACCCTAAATTATAACCCCTAAACCATAAATATATTAGGGTTTGACTTTTAGGGTTTAGCTTTAGGGTTTAGCCTTAGGGTTTAGCTTTAGGGTTTAGAGTTTAACTTTAGGGTTTAGGGTTTAGCTATAGGGTTTAGCTTTAGGTTTAGCCTTTAGGGTTTACCTTTTAGGGTTTATAGTTTAGATTTTACTGTTTAGCTTAGGTTTTAGCCTTATTTTTTAGCTTTAGGGTTTAGAGTTTAGGAGTTAGGATTTAGGGTTTAGGGTTTAGAGATCTTAGTTAGGGTTTGACGAGCCGGTTCCAACGCCGCTGGAATGAGTCCAATCGGAGTTCGTTTGAGCTGGTTCCCCGCTGTTCCCCACTTTTTTTAGTGTTCCCTAATGAACCTCACATTATATATATATATATATTGAACATTACGGCTTAACGTACTTCATGTACGACAACGTGCGTGATTTGTTCTATAACATGCGTGATTAATGTTTTCAATATGCGTGATTATTGTGTTTCAACATGCGTGATTTTGGATTTTTGAGTTATAACGTGCGCGATTTTAAAATGAATGTGCGTAATTACATGTCGTACGTGATGTACGTTAACCTTCCCCTCTCTCCCTCTCTCTCTCTCTATATAAATATATATAGGGGGAGGATCAAATGAGAAGAAAATTATTGAAAGAAGAAAAAAAAAAGGACATATTGGTAAAATACTATTTCATTTATAACTCATCTCATTAATTTTTCTCTCTTTAAATAATTAGTTATCTAATCATTAATTATCCTGCATATAATCTACAAAACCTACACATATCAAAATTTTCCAACATATACCCTACACATTATAGAATTTGATCATACACAGTCGAAATTTATCCTACACATATCGAAATATATTCTACACAACTCGTAATTTATCCTACACGGCTACTAATTTATTCTACACTTTAAATTAAGTTGTTTTTTTAATTTGAAAAAAAATATATATTCTTAAAAGGAGTTACAAATTTAATTTAGTTAGTTATTAAAGGGGAAGAATACAAATTAATTAATGATTTATGTAAGTTTACCAATATACCCTTATATTAAAATTAAATGCAAATATTGAATGAAGTAAAATGAAACATTCTTATTGGTTGAAACTTCTTTTTTTTCTTCTTATAAATTTTTTTCTCATTTGAACCTTCCAAAATATATATATATATATAGGGGATGGATCATGAGAAAACTAGTTTAAATGAGAAAACCAAAAAACTAACCAAAAAAGCCTAAAAAAAACCTAAAAACATACCAAATTTTTTTTTTTTTTACAATTTTTAATAAAAAAATCGCTAGTTTTTATGCCTAGAAAAAAATTAAAAAAAAAAATTTTTTTTTTTGGTTGTACTGCACATGTGCACTAATACATAAAGCTTAAACCACTTAACCCACCCCCCACCGACACCCCCCAAAAACCTAAACCCCCCACCCCCCAAAAACCTAAATTCACCCTCCCACCAAAAGCCTAACCCCCCCCCCCCCCCACCAAAAGCCTAACCCCCCCACCCCCCAAAAACCTAAACCCCCCCACCCCCCACCCTCCCAAAAACCTAAAACTAAACCCTAAACATAAACCCGAAAAAAACCTAAACCCCCCCACCCCACCCCCCAAAAACCTAAACCCCCCTCCCCCCCACACCCAAAAACCTAATCCTAATCCTAAACCTCCAAAAAAACTAACCCTAAAAGCTAAACTAGACTCAAAAAGCTAATTTTAAGCATGTAATGCAATTGTAAACCCGAAAAAAAAACTAAACCCCCCCACCCCCACCCCCCAAAAACCTAAACCCCCCCTCCCCCCCACACCCAAAAACCTAATCCTAAACCTCCAAAAAAACTAACCCTAAAAGCTAAACTAGACTCAAAAAGCTAATTTTAAGCATGTAATGCAATTGTAGTACATGTTATATTGCACATGTGCACTATTATAATAATAGTATTGAAAACAAGACGACACCATAAATCTTTTTTTATGTCATAAAAAATATGCTCGAATATACTTGAATGAAAGATACAAAAATTTGTGATCTTATGGTGCCATTTTTGTTTTAAAATGATAACGTATGGAGAAATGGGAAATGTTTGAAAAGTTATATATATATTTTTTTTTTCCAATTTTACCCCTCCTTCATTAAAAGTCCCCCCCTCCTTCATTAAAAGTCTCCCCCCTTCTTTTTAGTGCTTTTTTGGTTAGTTTTTTGGTTTTCTCATTTATATCTAGTTTTCTCATGATCCTCTCCCTATATATATATATATATATATATATAAACGTATCAAAAAGTTATGACCGTTTAAAAACCGTGAGGGTAGAGGGTGGTGTTAGTTTTTTTATAAGGAGATAAAATATAACTACTAATTAATTATCTATAATTTTGTTAAAGATAAGTGTTTAATCACTTGACATTCTGGGATAATAACTAAAGACGTTGAGCTTTAATCACTTGTACACTATGGAATCATCTAGTTGTACCTTTTAATCCACACGTCAATACTGACCAAGACAACTAACGAAACATCGACAAAAATAAGGAGGTCGTCAAGGTACTTTTAGACTTTTTTAAAACATTATAGTTTATAAGATAAGGAGGAGGTCGTCAAGTACTTTTAGACTTTTTTAAGACATTATAGTTTACACGATATGGCAAGAATAGATAAAAGATATGTATTAATTTATTGTATTTTTTTTAAAATCAATTACTTATATAAATTAGGTATAGGATACATTCGAATCCCCTTATGTTCGTCACTTTCCTGGTTTATCGAACCCTATTCCGTTACGCCCACGTGAATCTTAACCTATAAACACAACCACCATGAGAATCCTAAGACATTGATACACTCAAAATGAAACACAAAGCCAAACTGAGATTCAAGGATTCATTACCTTCAGAAATCATCTTCAACATCTTGTCAAGAATGCCCGTCAAATCTTTGGCCCGTTTCCGGTGTGTTTCGAAGCTATGGTGCGACTATATTGACGATCCATACCTTAAGATCATTCATGATCAGCAATATCCAGAAGAACCCACGATAATATTTCCGGTGCCCCCATACCCATCCATACTTTTCTACGCCACTGAATTAATTAAACGTGATGCACGGGTCTTGGAGGCTAAAACGATCCCGTTTTTGGAGTTTAACAGTAATGAAGGTTTGTTTTTACGTAGACACTTTATTCTGGGTTCTTGCAACGGTCTGGTCTATTATTCAGAAACTTACGGGTCGCTTCGTCCTGAAGATTTGTGTGTGGTTAATCCTGTAAGGAAAGAATATTATGAGTTGCCACCTGCGGATCACCTGTTTGATCTAAAACATTTCAAGCTCAATGGGCTTGGCTTTGATGATTCCACCAACACTTTCAAGATGGTGGTCCTTTCGCCTAGTGTACGCGCCATGGTGCATGTCTTCGGCACAAGATCATGGCGAGTGATCCCCTTGAATCCGATAACTACAAGGCTAGACGGTTTCAATATTAATTATAAAGCTGTGTTCGCTTGCGGATGTTTGCATTGGCTGATTGGTAATGGGAAAATAATAAGGCTAGATATGAGGACGGAGGAATTTGGGTTGATTGATCTTCCGAAGACACAAAGACATGTATTACCTGATAGATTGGTTGATCTGCATGGTGAAGTTGGATATGTATACAATCGCAAATTAAGCAGCTTGGAGGTGTGGGTACTGAAAGAAAGAGAATGGGTGATTCACTGTCGGTTCGATCATAAACCGCCTCTTCCTGCTTCAGCTATAGTAACGGTTTTAGGTAGTTGGAACAAAGACGGGGACATATTAATGAAAGCAGCCACCAGCGGTGTAGGGCTACAGTTGTTCGTCTACTCTCCGAAAAGTGGCCTTTTGAAAGAAGTCAAGCTCATTAGAAAGCCGGTAGAATTTGAATTTGCAGATGCCTTTATATATCCAAGTAGCCTGCTTTCAATCCATGGCATCAAAGCTTATTCCATAAAAAAAACTGACGTGTCCAAATCAGTCTTTTTAATATAAGTGGCTAGCAATAATTAGTTGTAGCTTATACATATCTTTGCTTGAATTGGTTTGTTCGCATAAGTGAGACAGATGTTACATATGATTGCATGATTTGATTTTACTGTGGAACAACAATGGTTTAATTTCTGTTGTGTTGGACAATAGCGTAATGTGTAATGATGATCCATGTAATCTTATATGTATAGTTGTCAAAGGCGCAAGGTGCACTAAAGGCTCAGAGGGTGAGCCTTTGGCCTCAATGCAAGGCGCTTACTAAGCGAGGGCCTTTTAGACGAGGGGTATAGCAGGGGCGGACCTAGCACTATAATAGGGGTAGCCCCCGCTACCCCTTGATGCTCTGGCGGTAGTGTAAATTTTAAAAAAATCTGACGTTTTTCGATTTCGTTACCCTTTTGTTTTGAAACCCTATAACGTTTTTCTAGATCCGCCACTGGGGTATAGTATAGAAATTACTATTTTTAGACATGTCTTGAGGTTTCTTTGGGGCTAGTTTAGGTTGTTTAAGGTTGATTTGAGGCTTGTTTAGTGTTTGTGTTTGTATAATTGTTTGAGACTTTTTCAGATGATTTTTGGCCAAAATTTCGTCAAAACTTGGCCTAAGAAATTGCGCTTAAGGGCCTGGAGTGGGGCTTTTGAAGCAAAGCGAAAAGGCAGATCTGGGCCTAAAAAGTGGGATAGGCGTGCACGCCTGGGTGAGCCTTGACAACAGAGATTATATGTATATACATATACAAAAGTGCGTACTGTTATGGTTACAGTTTGGAAAGCATTGTTGGCATACATATACCTATCATGCATCTTTATAAAGATGTTTAGGTACATATGTAACTGAAATTAGCAAAATAATGACTGTTTTAAGCCACTGATGTCTGCATCTTTTTTATATGCTGGCCCAAAAAAATGTGCCCCAACTGAACATAGCTTCTATTCGTGCTGGTGCTGCTCTTCGGTTCTACGTTTCTTGGGTGGTCCTCCTTCGTCTGATTAGAAAAAAAAATTGTTATTTTTGTGTTTGTATATATGATAACATCTTTGGCTGTTGATAATTACATATTTGACTATTGGTCATGAATGTCAGAGAATTTATAGTTATTGCTTATACCGGAATGATCTGCTATAAATTATTGATTATACTGGAATGATTTGCTATAATTCATAGTCTAGTCTATCCAAAAATCAAACCAAAATCTAATAAATGGAATCATTTTTGGGAGATATCTAGTAGCTGTGAGATTCCAATCAAAGTGTACATGGATGGACAAAGTCAATTTTGACATAATTATCGGTAACATATACGTAGCAAATTTATAAAATGCTGAACATATTTAAGAAATATGTAATATGTAACCTAAAAGGAAGTTCATAAAAACAGTATGTAATAGTATACCAGGGGATCTGAAAAGTTGGTGTTCTGGCAGTGGCGGACCCAGAAAATATTTTCAAGGGGTGCGGATGAGGGGTTTAACCAAATTTTCAAGGGGTGCGGCCAGAATTTTACCCTATAAAATACACTAATTTTTTTTTTTCAAGGGGTGCGCCCGCCCACCCTAATCTCTTACTAGGTCCGTCCTTGGTTCTGGCACTTGTTATGTTCCTGCTATGTTTTAAATCGAATTAGAGATGAAGTTAGAAAAGCTATGTATGATTTAACTTGAATGTGGGTGCAGTGATTTCTCTAACTTTACGTGGGGTATCATCAGCCACTATGGTTGTATCGTGTGAGAGATCATTTGCACCAAAGACTTGATTTACAACAAACTGTGTTGAACCCATTCAGTTTGGAATTTTTAGTGAGAACATATATAGAATTATTAGAATTTTTTGTGAAAACCTATGTAGTAACCCACTGGGAAAAATTCCTGGATCCGCCACTGGTTGTACCGGTTGTTCAACTGAAGCTGGAAAAGCTTGGTGACATGCCCTATCGCTTGTATTGGGTCGGCTATAGTGTGTGGATCAGTGTATCCTTCTTGTATAACCATTTCTTTGCATTCACTTTGCACAAGCGAGACAACTGCGTCATCAAATAAAGTAACTGTTGCTGTGTCTCGGTTCTTCCTTTATTGTTGCAGTTGTGCAATAGCTGTTGGATGCAGGTATGCTAACTGTTAGTAATATGCGAATTATATTATTTAAATTGTGTCCATATACGTATATAGTTTTACATGAACTTCGGCTGCTCTTCGAATGGATGGTCGACGCAAACCAAGGCAGAAGATCTCATTGTTAGTTTTCTATTGCAGTGAACACATCCTTTATAGTACCAGCCTTGAACGAAGCTTGTTGTTGATGCTAAGCAGGTGAATCTTCGTGTCTGTCATGACGTTTAATGTACGGTAAAGTTGTACTAGCATTATCAAATATCACCAAGTGTAGGATAAGATATGTGTATTAATAAATGACAACGTTCCTATGTACTTATTTCAGAAAATAGAACATATTGGCAACTATTAGTGGATGCATTTGGTTGTTTAAAGTCATGAAACTAAACTTAAGGTAGCAGCAAACAGATGCTACTATTTCAAATTGTTCATATGAAGAACAGTAACATATACATGTTACAAAATGTTATTATTTTAACAATAATATAACTAATGAATTATTAGTGGGGTGGGGTTCTAGAGTGAACACTAATGTATTTGCGAACTAAGTGAACAAATCTTGGCCATTGATTTACACACGTGGATGGCTAGGATTTCATCATCAAATCGTAAAATACACTAGTGTATTTCATCATCAAATCCTGGCCATTGATCTACACACATGTATGGCCAGGATTAGTTCGCTCAGTTCGCAAACAACACTAGTGTTCACTCTTGAACCTATGTATTTTGTAGATTGCAACTTCGGGGTTTTATTCGAAGTTTTGTTGTTGGTTACGGTATGACTGGACCCGGATTAATTCACCCAGGATCCGTGAGTTTTTCTTACCAGGTCTGGGTTTGACCTGCGTATCTTTGGTCAAGGCCAGTCCATCTGGGCCCAACTCCATCTACTCAGATGGATTTGGGCCTCAGCACTTTTCTAGTTGGATGGTCAACATGGGTTTCCACATTTCGGTTTGACCGCTGATCCATCAAAAATCTGTGAGCAAGTAGATTCGTGGATCCCTGATTCCGGTGCCACCCGCTCATATGACTCTTGAACCCTTCCATTGTTGTTTATGCTTCCCCATACATGGGTTTGGAGAGAGTTGTTGTTCGCAATGGTACGTCACTCGCTATTTTTAACGTTGGTTATGCTTTACTTCACTTGTCTAGTCGTTCTCTTTTACTAGAACACCTTGTTGTTCCTGGACTGGCCAAAAATCTCTGGGTGTGTAAAACGCTATAGGCAGAACATAAAACATCATGTGTAAATTTACGCTCAGGTTTAAACACCATGTGTAATTTGTGGCCCAAAATGTAAAGCACCATGTGTAAAATGACGTATAAACAATGTTTTAAAAACCGGTATTTAAATTATACCAGGTTAGGCTTAGAAATGGTTGAACTGGTTATACCGGGTTGTATCGGACGGTTCAACCGGTTTTAGTTAACCCTATAATTCCATTAAAATGTAACTTTGACTTAAAAAATAATCCAAAATTACCTTATTCCATAATAAAAAATAATCGGAAAGTAGTTAATTTTCCAACAACGTTTTTTTTAAATAAAAGTGTACAATAGGTTTATGGCATTAGAGTGTTATTTATCAAGTTGAGCATGGAATATGGAAGATTGGAAGGTCGTGAGTAACTTGGAACACTAGGGTAATTACCGGAAACATGGAAGACCGGTTATTACCTTAATATAAGATTTGAATAAAATATAAAAGTCAAATTTGAAGACTTTTGAAACCAGTTCAACGGTTCGAACCGGTAGAACCGGATTCACCGGCGGTATATAACAAATGTCGTATTCTACTATTACCGGCCTTTTTCATATCGGATCCGTGTTCAGTATCCGGTACTAGTGGTATAACCGGCCGGTACATACCGGTATTTAAAACATTGCGTATAAAAGTAAGGAGACCATGTGGAAACGTTAAAAACCATGTTTAAGCTAAAACGCACGTTGAAAATAGACGCCATATAGTAAAATACCATGGCCAAAACTAGTAACACCGTGTTCTAACACCTAAACCGCTATGTACAAAATCTGAAAAAGAATAAAACAGAAACGCCATACATATAAACTAATGACACCGTGTACAAAACCTAAAAACCACCATGTACAAAAGTCGCGGCTCGCAGCTCGGCTCGTAGCTCGCTCGAAAGAAGCTCGAGAAAAACTAGCTAAAAAAACTCAATTTGAGATGACGTGAACCAAGTTGGCTCATTTTGTAACCGAGCCCAGCTCGAGATATTCTCGGCTCGGCCCATGGCTCGGCTCGTTGGCTCGTTCTTAGGCTCGTTTAACTCCGACGTAAAGCTCAAGCCGAGTTTAGCCGCCTGAATTAATTTCGAGCTTGAGCTCGACCCCACCCTGGCTCGACTCGGCTCGACTTGTTTACAGCCGTATACAAAACCTAAGAAAACACCATTTATAGACTAATAACACTATGTAGCAACTAAAAAACCATGTATAAACTAGTAACACCGTGACCTAAAAACAACATGAATATATGCAACCAATAATTGTCCACGACATCGAAGTACAGTTTGACTTGACCGTTAAATAAAAAGCCGTTTTTGAGTGTCTACGAGCACCACATGCACAAGATTTTCTACTTCCTATACCTATAGATGGGTTAGGCCAGCATATGTCGCTGGTGGAGTACCGTACTATCCTTAGGTATCGCCTCATGATTGCTTTATTCCCAGTTGATGAGGTATGCCCTATTTGTCATAAGGCGTGTTTGGATTCTTTTGGGGAGCATGCAGTTCATTGTAGAGAGCTCTCGGGGTTCAAATACCGACATGATTTGGTTAGGGATGTCATTTTTGACATATTCAGGCGCGCTGCTATTTCTGCTAAGAAAGAAGCAACCATTAATTTCTTAACTGACCCGTTGGAAGGGAGATCTACCATTCGACCAGCCGACATTCTGGTCTTTGGATGGGTAGGAGGAAAACAGACATGTGTGAATCTAACAGGGGTTTCCCCGCTTGTGGGCTTAGGGGGTAGTGCTTTCACGGTGGGTCAGGCTACTTCGAGTAAAGTGACCAAACACGAGAAAGCGTGTCTTGACAACCAACACGTGTTTATCTCATTTGCTTTTGATACTTTTGGTTTCCTGGCGTCAGAGGCTGTGGACCTACTTAGTCGAGTTCAAAGGATCATGCATAGTAATGTTATGACCCCGAGATCTATGGACGTAGTTTTTAAAAGACTTGGTTTTGCTATTCAAAAGGGGGTAGTGGCGCAGCTTGTTGTCTATTTACCATCTATCTTGATGTAAATTCATAACACATTTCAACTAATAGCAAAATAAGTTTATCGAAAAAATAACACCATGTATAGATTCACCCATCTAAAACGTAATTTTTTAAAGGAAAAATTACACTTTTCGTCCTTTATGTTTGTACCTAGTTGCAATGGATGACCTTTACCTTTAATAATTACAGCCACAGTCCTTTATTTTGAAAACATGTTACACCTTTCGTCCTTTAGTGCTAACCATGTTAAAATTTTGAGTTAAATCTAGTCACATGAGGGTATTATGGTCATTTCACGTTTTTAATGTTATTATAAAGAAAACTAAAAAATTAACATATATATATACATACTACAGCTTCATTCCACCACTCAACCACAGACATTTCTCTCCGATAAAACCACCACCCAACCACCGCCAAAGTCCACCACCGCCATTGCCACCGCCTTCGCCACCGCCTGTAACATTACCACCACCATCATCGGAGCTACACGACCACCACACACACTCTCTCTCTCTCTCTAAATCATAACACCACCGTCGGATCGGAGCCCTAGATTTTTTGGATCTACAAACACCGCCAGCACAGCCTGTGACATCACCACCACCATCATCGGAACTACACCCCCCTCTCTCTCTAAAACATGCTCAATTGGAGCCCTCTGTATTACTATGCATAAATTGCACTCGATTGTTTGACCATCGGACTTGTGGCCGAGCTCACGAGTGAACTGGAAAACCCTAGCGGCGCAGATGATCGGAGGTATTTTGACGGATAAAACGCCGTTGCCTGGAGGCTGTTGCTATTGATTGTTGATGATGGAGGCGTTTGGGACACAGTTGTTGATGATGGAGGAGTTTGAACGCCGTTAGTGGGACGCCGTTAGATGATCGGAGGTGTTTTCCCTCTGTTTTTCTCCTTGTATTTTGGGGATTTTTTAAGTTCTTTAATTTAGGGATTTTTTTTTTTGGTCTTTAATTTGATTATTTATATCCTAAATGAGATGTTTTACGTTCTTGGTTTTAATATTTAGGTCTTCTGTCGCCATGATTTAATATTTGTTGGGGTTGGTTTCATACGGCGGCTGGTGGTGGTGGGTGTTGGTTACATATGGCGGCTGGTGGTGGTGGGGCTCGATTCAGATTCAAACGAAGGTGCAGATAGGAAAAAAAACAAATGGAGTCGGTGATGCGGTGTGAGGGGTGAGTGATTCAGATTCGAAACAAAAGTGGATGGTTGGTAGGGGCGATTCAGATCAAGGGAGTGGCAATGAGAGGTCTGTGTGATGGTGAGGAAGAGAGGGACATAGGGCTTAGAGAGAGAGAGCCACCGCCATCATCTCCTGCCACCACCTCTAGCCGCCGTCACCTCCTGCTACCACCACCAGCCACCGTCATCACCCCACCCCTGTTTTTTTTGCTGCAGACAATTAAGAGAGAGAGGGAATGAGAGAGAGGGAGTGAAAGAGAAAAAAAGGTATTTATATTTGATTTTATTTTTTTTATTTATACTATAAATAATTAAGTAGAAAGACTAAACTGCCCTTAAGTAAATAAATTTAACTGAAAATTTTAACCAAGTTAGTGCTAAAGGACGAAAGGTGTAACATGTTTTCAAAATAAAGGACTGTGGCTGTAATTATTAAAGGTAAAGGTCATCCATTGCAACTAGATACAAACATAAAGGACGAAAAGTGTAATTTTTCCTTTTTTAAAACTTTATATAGCAAGACTATACTCATATTAAAGATTAAAAGATGATCATTATTATGGTGTAATTTAAAAAAAACATTAATAGTGTATAAAAATTCATGAATGTTTAAAAAAGGAAAAATGGATTTTAATAATCTCAGCTATTAGCTGTTGGCCGACAATGATCCCAACTTAAAAAATAACATGTATCTTGGATATGCTCTTAGAAAATTAACACATATTGGCTATTTCTTTTATATTATTCCCTTCTTTTCCCCTCCTTTTTAATTTGGTCCATGTGATGTTACGCGCTTACAACCATTCATTTTTAGGATTAACTAGTGGGATATAGCGGACGTTGCGGCAATCACTGCTAAACTTTGAAATGTAGATAAAAGATCACTTAGCAACGGTGCATGCGGAAATCACAAAAAGGGTTACATCGTACAAATGAACATTAAGAAACACATAAGCGTATTTATAAATAAAATAGAAAAAATATATTATATAAACCCAACTCTCTTTTGAATATAATTTACATCGAAACGCAGATAGTACATAAAAAGAAGTGAAAATGTAGTTAAAAGAAGACGTTGGAACGGTATATTCGAAAATTAAGAAAAAATTACCTCATTATAAAAATAAGCATTAGGAAACACAAAAATGCATTTAAAAGAAGAAGTAAAAACATATCATATTTGAACCGGTGTGGTTTTTAATAAAATTTACGTTAAAACGTAAACAGACTTGATTTTGAACACAATTATACCGATATGTATATAAAAATGAGCATGCATGTCACAACGGTAGATTTGGAGTGTACGAAAACATAATAATTTAAAAGTTATAAGGAAAAAATAAAATCCATGTAAAACTAACCATAAATATTAAAATAAGAACAAATTAAAAAAATTAACAAAATTGAGGAGGCAAAAGTGTAAGAACCAAAACTTGTGTAGTTAAAACATAAAATATAAGGTGTCATAAATGAATAGCTAATGACATTCATATAATTAAAATTAAAATAAAGGGTAAAGTATGTATTGTAGCACCAAGTTGTAATTTAATATATGCTAGGTTATTTTCTCGCGCGTTGCGGCGGTACTTTTTCGCGGGCATTCGATCGGTATCGGTTTGGTTCGTTCTAATACTAGTACGATACATGCACTCGGTATAGAAATCAATACATGTTTTACATCAATTGAAAACAAAAATAACGAACACCGGTTCCGACAACGATGTTGTCCAAATGGTATCGATTAGCTCAGAACGTCACGATACTGGTAATGATATTCGTTTATTATCGCAGACAAAGTTGTATAAATGAAAATTATTAAAACTTGAAATACTAAAAATGAATATAGGTACATGTAACAATGTTGTTCGGTAAGGTACGTCAGTTTATCAAAAGTTAAAACACTAAAAATAAGTATCAGTGCCAATACCGATGTTCGGTTGACTACGGTTGCGGCACAAAATTCATTACTAGACATGAACCCTACAAATGAGTATAGGTACAAGTACCGATGTTGCTCGGTACGGTATAGTAGCGATACGATGTCAGTTTATTGAAATAAAAAACAATATAAATAAATACTGGTTTGTCGAAAGCAAAAACAATATAATAAATATCGGTACTGATTCAGTCGATTTCGGTTCTTCTTGGTACGATAGCGGTACAACTAAATGTAAATAATAATACGTATAATAGAATTTATTGTAGTATTAAACAATAAAAATATATAGAAGAAAACTCTATATTACTATAAAAATAAAATTACAATTCAAACTCACTTTTCAATTATATATATTAAATTAAATTAAATATATAATGACCAAAATCTTTTCGTACCCTTCCTACAATTTTTATTCTTTTTAGAGTAAATTACAAATATTGTCCTTTATGTATCTCACTTATTGCAAACTGTGTCCTTTGTCTTCAGTAATTACAGAAAACGTACTCGATGTTTGCAAACCCTTGCAAGTTATGTCCTTTAGCCCTAACTCAGATAATTTTTTTGTGGTTAAATCTGACCAAATGGACCCCACATGACTGTATTTTGCTCATTTCACTCTCATGTGGGGTCCATTTGTTCAGATTTAATCACAAAAATACCCTTATGTGGGATCCATTTGGTCAGATTTAACCACAAAAATTAACTGAGTTAGGGATAAAGGACATAACTTGCAAGGGTTTGCAAACATCGAGTACGTTTTCTATAATTATTAAAGACAAAGAACACATTTTGCAATAAGTGACATACATAAAGGACAATTTTTGTAATTTTCTCTTCTTTTTATCCTACCCAAAACCATGCATGCATGTATGTGTGTACATTTTTTTTCAAAAGCTTTTAATTCAGAAGTACACAATATATATATATATATATATATATATATATATATATATATATATATTTCACACTTTTCTTATGTTTTTGTCATCTTCCTAGCATTCCTTTAATACAATGTTCACACTTTTCTTTTAGAGTAAAATGACAAAATAGTCCTGAAGTTTAGGTCATTTTTGTCACTTCAATTAAAAAATAAATTTTTGTATCTAGGTCCTTGCGGTTTCATTTTTGTTAGCATTTCCATTTAAATCACTAACTCAATTAAAATGTATCGTTAACTCCCATAGACGATTTTCACAATTCTCAAACCTCAGGGACGATTTTGACACTTTCCCATTTATTCTTTTGTTTTTTAATTTTATAAGTTTTATTATATCTTTAAAATAAAAACAATAAAAATAAGTATAAGTAAAATATATAAACATATACACACATTTATATATTTACACACTTATTTTTTTTTGGCAAATTGGATTTAAATAATCCCAACTCACTGTTATTGGCCAATAATAATCCCAACTCATTTAATCACCAATAATAATCCGAACTATTCACTTTGTTTGTAAAATACTCCCAGTTAAAAAAACACTAACTAGGTTAAAAAATTGCCGACGTGGCAGGTGACGTGGCATGCCACATCAGCAATTTTGCTGACGTGGCAGTTGATGTGGCATTTTTTGATGACGTGGCAGTCTACATGGCATTTTTTATGACGTGGCAACTGATGTGGCAGGTGACGTGGCATGCCACATCAGCAATTTTTTAACCTAGTTAGTGTTTTTTTAACTGGGAGTATTTTACAAACAAAAGTGAATAGTTCGGATTATTATTGGTGATTAAATGAGTTGGGATTATTATTGGCCAATAACAGTGAGTTGGGATTATTTAAATCCAATTTGCCTTTTTTTTAAATTTTGTTACCTTTAAATAAAAAGATAATAATAAATTAATGATGTTTGGTACGACGGGTGAGACGGGTGGTTCTGAGTTTGGTATGATGGGAAATGAAGTACAAGTGCCGAGACAGACGGGCTGGTTGTGGCGGCGACAGTGGCGGTGGTTATAGAGGTGGAGGTGGAGAAGAGAGAATGATAGAAGAGAAAGAGTGTGTCTGGTGTGTGTATATAGTGGTGAAGCTTAAACGAAAACTCAGTGGGAGCCGGACTCTCAAAATCCAAATCGGTGGGGGCTGGACTCTTAAAAATCCAATATTTTACACTACAAAAAAAATCAGAAATTTTCGGTAAAATTATCACTACGAACGAAAAATCGGTGGGGATAGATTGAATCCATTGAGCAAATATAGGTTCGATTAAGATTTGCTTCTCTGGAGTACCAAAGGCAAGCATGACATCATTATGAACATAAAGTCCCAAAGTATGGAAACCCAACAAGAGGGTGGCTCAACTTAAATGAGATATGATAGCTTCTTTATGTTCTAACATTCTTGCAAATACATTATCCTCATTATGTTCTGGATTGTAATCCCTAATAAAAAAATATAGCTCCATGAGCAAAAGCTCCTGTCATGATGAATCCTGTGATGTATTGGTGATGAGTATATAACGCAGCTTGAGTAGTAATGTCTTAGTTCTATAAATGCATAAGCGAGTAAAGTGTACATGTGTTGAGCTACCAAAGAAGTAATAATCCCTAAAGAAGCTAGAGCAAGGCCTAATTGAAAATGAATCGAATTATTAATTGTGTCATAATCACAAACCTCCCATTTTCTTTTCTATTGCAATTCCTGGATTATTATATGATGATTTTGAAACTTACCATATATAGAAAAGAAATAGAAAGAGATAGACAAGAAATGACATCTGTTATGTTAATGATATCAAAATGATAGTAAATTGATGGAATTGGGATATGGATAGAATATAAAGAAATAGAGCCACTTTGGGATTCCCTGTGAAATGAGGCATGGAGGGGAGCCACTACGAAGAAGTGCTGGGAGTTACAAAGGACGCTTCGAGCTCATATTGGTCATGGGTTGAGAACCGGAATGGAACTCTATGAGATCGAATCTCCCGTTGTTCCTCAGTAACTCAACGTTGATGGATAACATTACTAATTTCGTTGGCTTGAATGATTACCATGAGTATTACCGATCGTGATCTAATTGATCCAATTTTTTTCTTTATTTGATGGAAGGAAAAGTTTTTAGATATTAAACGGACCTCCCCAGAAGGTTATTTTAATGTGGCCGGTTTCCCTTCTTTTGCAATTAGTTTCGCTACAGCACATGCTGCTCTAGCTAATTGTCCACCCTTTCTGTCACACCCCAACCGATGGCGGAAACATCGGAGTGAGACGAAATAGATTGCAAGAGACTTCATAACATTATTTGTGACAAGTATTTAAATGTTAAATTTTCATTTCATTTCTAAAGAGTCAATTACAAGGATTTGAAACAAATACAACATGAATAATGGAATACAATACAATAAGAATACAAAATTTAAAGTGTGTATCTAGGCATCCTACTAGATTCCAAGCATCACCAACATCATCGCTAAACCTGCAACATGTTTTAAAAGTGTAGTTCAATACAAAAGTATTGGCGAGTATACAGGTTTGGTGCGTAGTATATAAGTATAAAGATAATAAGGAACAATCCACATGGCAAACCTAGTTATCAAAATTAACGTATAAACTGGCATGTGATTTACAAGTCAACCCTCTGTTTACGCAAGTATAAATGAAAATTTAACATGACCACTAGTCTACGGGCGGTGCGTTACTCCTATAGCGCTATACATGTTAAATGGAGGCTCGTACGAAGCTAATGACAAGTTCATCACATAAGTATGGTCCAGAGAACACGAATCAAGCATAACAAATAGTAAGCATGTATTGGATTGTTTGTTTCTACATTTGCATAAGAATACGTATATTAAGTGTGTTTTGCATATAAAAACATGGTACACCCAAAAGTGTGAAAACGGTAAAATGGGTCAAGTATACTCACATAATTGCTAAGTCTTCCGATTATCCAAGTGTCGACGAGTGTGAGGTTAGGATGATGGAACACCGATGTCACCCTATACGGGCAAACGGTGGTGCATGAGTAAACGGGATATGACGGAGGATTTGAAGTGGAATATAAAGTCTATCTTGTTGATAAATACGTATATATATATTTTACATAGTCTAAATAAATATTCTAAATTAAATCCATCAGGATTATTATAGAAGTGTAATAAAAATAAATATACATTTATTTTTATAAAAACACTTAAATCCGTTAAGTTTCGTTTCATAACTTAACATGTTTCGTTTTACAGATTTTCACGAAAAACGGGCAGAGTTTCCCCTGTTTTTGGACGATCCCGACAACTCAAGTTGTCGATTTATTTGACAAAACTCAACAATCAACGAACATTTTATACGAGTTATATAATGAAAAATACGTGTATTTTTACAAGTTTCAAAACATGATTAATGAACAAATTCGAGTAATTAATGTTTATAAACAACAAAAATAAAAATTTGCGTCGTTTAAGTGCATACCAAATCTCGGACCGACAGTTGACCCGTTATAACCAAGTTTGACCTGATGTTGACTGCTTGACCGGGACACCGAACCGAACCCGACTGTTGACCCGAACCTGCTAGATAACAAGAGGATTTATGAAACTTGAATAGAAGCAAAAGCCAAGACCCAAACCAAGACTAACCTGAACCGAAACTGGTTGTGAACCAAAGCTGACCCATAGACTGAAAAATGAACCGAACATCGAATCTGAACGTAACCCGAGCACTTAACCATCTAGTCTGTACCGCGATGAATCAAACCCGAACCTGAATCAAAACAAACCTGGACCAGATTCGAACCGAATAAGAACAAAATATACTCAAACCAAACTGAACCGAATAAAACTCAGACCTTACCGGTGAAGCTCGTCAGAAGGACCTGTACCGCCGCCGTGAGCGGTGGCGCTGCCGCCGTGCTCCGGCGTCTCGAGTCGTCGACCTCGATTCCAATGTCTCACCGTCATCATCATCAATCTTTTGCTACGGGCCACCGACATCAGAACCTCTCTCTCTCTCTCTCTCTCTCTCTCTCTCGCGTTGTACGTCGCCGGAAACGGGTTCCATACCCGTCACCGGTTTGTCACCGGTAAGGAATGAGAGGGGGGCCGCTTGCAGGTGGGAGTCGTCGGAAGGGGACCACCGGCAGTCGTCGTGATCACCATCACTGCCGCCGCTAACGGCGGCTCCGATGAGAAAGGAATGAGGGGAACGATGGGGGAAGGGGGTTGTGAGCATCAGAGTGTGGAGGTGAGGACACTGTGTTTTATTTTGTTTGAGAGGAGGGAGTTGATTTGTCTGGTGTGCACATCTTAGAGGAGATGATGAACGTGGTCTTCATTTGTGCGTCTTTAGGGTTTTCCTTTGAAGATGATGAAGATGCAGAGGTAACAAAAGAACAGGAGCTTCATATGCGGCTGAAGTAAAAATAGAGGTTAGGGTTTGCTACTCTTTAATACATAGGGTTTGTTTAGTGGGTTTTGGGCTTGGGCCCAAGGCCCACAAGCCCAATCCCCGTGTTTGAGTGGCCAGATAAGTGCTAAAAGTGTCGTAATTTATTATTATTATTATTATTTTTAAACATGGAAATACGTAAATACGGGGCGTTACAGTCTCCCCTCCTTTAGGAAATTTCGTCCCGAAATTTATTCAGAAGGAAGACTTGAAAGGGTTTTGGCAACCGAAGAGGATTGTTTAAAAAAAATTGAGGCTTGTAAGAAGGACAACGGAGAATAATGGAGGTATAAGGGTGAACGATTGATCTAATAAATGATTATGAGTATAAGGATAGCATAAGTATCGGATAGATGAAAGTAGTGCGTTAAGAATGAGGTCTCGTCGTGGATAATCGGATATAATGCGTTTCTGAGTTGTTTAAAGTTTGTATTAGGTCCAAAAAGGTCTGCAAAACACTGAATTTCTCATGGCACGTTTTACGAAAGTTTGGTAACATGGTGAAAACACTTATATATAGGAAGTACCAGCGGCGTATCCACCATGTTTTGACCACATTACGTCCGTTTCGTAGTCGGTGTCATGTTATGTTTCGTGTCTTACCATACACAGTAGTACACTCTATGATTCTCATGAGCCAATCACTATAATCCCGTGTGCACCCGCGATTATTTTGATCGTCGCATGATCCGCATAGCTTGTACTAGTTGTGTATGAATCAGGGTATACATAAATTTGAAAACAAGAATATGCACGTATAAGAATGTAATGTATAAGCATGTTTATGTGTTTAAGCATGTATGGGACCCACGTAAGCGAATCCCTCGGATTCCGCTCGCGTATGGGTACGAATGTTTGAGTCACGTGTATGAATGTAGGCATGCGTATGAATATAACTAATAGTATAAGGATGAATAAGTATGTAAGCATGAACTTAAAACGTATGAGTATGAATATGAAAATGTGTATAAGTGTGAATGTTAGTAGGCATAATTGACGATGATTTCGTGTATGACATGTATTGAATGCGACGAACTCAAGCATGAAAAATGATTGAGAAGTTTGAGTATATAAAACGAATGATATAAGGAAATCGTTGTGAGACATAGAGTAAAACATGTGCGATGATACGTATGTATAGTTGTTTGAGTAACGCGTCGAGTTTATCGAATCAAAATAGTTTAAGCTTGATTTGGAATGTAAAATCTAGTTCGTGAATGTCAAAAGTATGTAAAACATCTATTGATTATGCGAGATATACTTTGTATAAGAACGGAAATGCTACTCTTGTTTCAAAAGAATTTACGTTAGTTGAAAAGCGTTGGTCCCTATGAAGTCTTCTTGCCCACGTGTTTTGAATTTAAATGACATATTGAGAAGTGTATGTAAAAGGTTTTTGAAAATGGTAAGTTCGCATCGTTTTAAAGGGTCTTGCATTAAAATAGGAAATTTGAAATTAGGAGGTTCTTGTGAAAACGTTGCTTCTTAAAGAGAATTTTATGCATATTGAACTTAGTAATCGTTGAAAAGTGCTTTAATAAAATGTTTTATTGATTTTGAAAAAGGCTTTAGAAAAATGATCTTATAATAACTATAAGATCTTATAGGCAAATGAAGTGGCTAGTTTGACTTTCGATTGCGAACAAAGTCCTTGGTATGATGATTAAATGTGAGCGTGTGTTCGTGATTAGGTTGAGTATGAAGTTCATGGGCAAGAGATTCATTGAACCGATTAAGTTGATAGGTAGCATTTCACGGGGGTTTGAAATTCGGGTAATAAAACGTTTTAAGGTATGATTAAGAACTTTGTATTTGTGAGTTAAGTGAAAACAGGTTATGGGGTAAGATATACGTTTTATAAAAAAAACAAGGAATTTTGAAATTTGCATAGTAGGGATTTTGACAAATGAAAACGACTTAGACATAAATCTTGATCGCGTTGCACAATGATGTCTTTTTTGAAATGAAATTTGGTAACGATCGCCTAGGTAAGGGAATCACTCCTAACTCGTCGGTGAGGTCGTTTTAAGAAAAGAATGAGTGGAGTTAACCGTCAAGGTAAGGAAATCACTCATATATCGATGATATATCTCCATTTTGGTGTTACAAAGAATATAAACAAAATTGAGTGATGTTTTGAAATCATGCATATGTATAAATGTATGAAAAGATTTTGTATGATGTGTGTGTGAGAAAATGATCTCGAAAATAAATTTTGAATTTGAAACGAGAGAATTGTATCATGTAAAAGCGATGATAGTAAAGTATAGGTTTGATTAAAACTTGGATTGTTCCAGAACGGAACTTTGACTAAACCAAGCGGTCGAAAACTATTTTGAATTTGAGAAACATGCTTTGGCCTAATGGTGGAATACACACGCCGATATCTCGGTTAACGGTATTCACCCTTCCAGTTACTACATGTTCCAAATCCATCGAAAATTCGAGACTTTGTGGGATTTTTTGAAAATTAAGGAGCGGGACTAGTCGACAAGGTGCGGGTTTCACCCCTAACTTGACGATTTCGTATCCTAAGTGTGGTTGGTACTCGTCGAGTCAAAATTTAATTTCGACACTTTGACGAGGGTCCACTAGAATTTGAAATGGAAATTCTCCATCAAGGTGAGGATTTCACTCCTAACTTGGTGGCGAATTTCGCGTAAAAGAATAGATGGATTGAGAGTCCTTCACCAAATTGTGGGTTTCATGCCTATTTTGGTGAAGTCGTCTCGTTGGTATGATACGAGTGGTTTTGAGTTTTAGTATAAACGGATAAAATGCCTTAGGAAGGCGTATGTTTGAAATATTAAATCAAGTATAACACACAATGCATTCCAAGAAATTAACACACAGGAAACGTTTTCAAGAAGTTAACACATAAGAAACATTTCAAGAATAGCACGTAAAGATGTTTCATACAAGTAGCATGTGAAGCAAATATGGTCGAATTTGGTGCTTAACTATAGACTAGGTCAAAAGCATGACAATTTTCCTAATTCCTTATAGTTATGGCTCTGATACCAATCTGACACACCCCAACCGATGGCAGAAACATCGGAGTGAGACGAAATAGATTGCAAGAGACTTCATAACATTATTTGTGACAAGTATTTAAATGTTAAATTTTCATTTCATTTCTAAAGAG
Organism: Helianthus tuberosus; assembly: GCA_030545235.1. Taxonomy (NCBI): domain Eukaryota; kingdom Viridiplantae; phylum Streptophyta; class Magnoliopsida; order Asterales; family Asteraceae; genus Helianthus; species Helianthus tuberosus. The sequence goes on from CM060433.1 coordinate 120,847,261, forward strand.
TCAATTACAAGGATTTGAAACAAATACAACATGAATAATGGAATACAATACAATAAGAATACAAAATTTAAAGTGTGTATCTAGGCATCCTACTAGATTCCAAGAATCACCAACATAATGACTAAACCTGCAACATGTTTTAAAAGTGTAGTTCAATACAAAAGTATTGGCGAGTATACAGGTTTGGTGCGTAGTATATAAGTATAAAGAAAATAAGGAACAATCCACATGGCAAACCTAGTTATCAAGATTAACGTATAAACTGGCATGCGATTTACAAGTCAACCCTCTGTTTACGCAAGTATAAATGAAAATTTAACATGACCACTAGTCTACGGGCGGTGCGTTACTCCTATAGCGCTATACATGTTAAATGGAGGCTCGTACGAAGCTAATGACAAGTTCATCACATAAGTATGGTCCAGAGAACACGAATCAAGCATAACAAATAGTAAGCATGTATTGGATTGTTTGTTTGTACATTTGCATAAGAATACGTATATTAAGTGTGTTTTGCATATAAAAACATGTTACACCCAAAAGTGTGAAAACGGTAAAATGGGTCAAGTATACTCACATAATTGCTAACTCTTCCGATTATCCAAGTGTTGACGAGTGTGAGGTTAGGATGATGGAACACCGATGTCACCCTATACGTGTAAACGGTGGTGCATGAGTAAACGAGATATGACGGAGGATTTGAAGTGGAATATAAAGTCTATCTTGTTGATAAATACGTATATATATATTTTACATAGTTTAAATAAATATTCTAAACTAAATCCATCAGGATTATTATAGAAGTGTAATCAAAATAAATATATATTTATTTTTATAAAAATACTTAAATCCGTTAAGTTTCGTTTCATAACTTAACATGTTACGTTTTACGGATTTTCACGAAAAACGGGTGTAACATCCTTACTATTATAAAAGGGTTTTGTACTAATAACGACAGTTAAATGTGTTCTTACGAATACACATAAATATAAAATACGGGTTTACTAAAACATTTTCGGATATAAAAAATACAAAATACATTATATAATTTCGTCGTTTAAATATAACGACGAAGCAACATGCGGAAGCTTGTATCTAGATCATGTTCGGTTCTTCGATGAGCTTGATCATCACCCGGCATCCCAAGATATACCTACGTTTTGAAAACCATAATAAACATTAGTTTTGATAGTTTTATAATGTAATAAACCAAGTTCTTTAGGCCAAAAATTTAACAAACAACAAATCTACAGCAATTATGCTCGTCGTGTGCCGCGACGGGTTCAACCCCTGTTGTCGCGTGCCGCGACGGTGAACTTGATTAGTTGTCGCGCGATGTGACGGCCTTGTTTTGACAGAATGGTTGTTTTCTTTGAGCTGCAGATTCCCAGCTCAATTACTCAACTTATAAATTCGCAAAAACGTGCATATCTTTCGAACTATATATCTGTTTTACACGATTCTTTTTCCTATGCGTTTGTAATTTAATCCTCCATCATATGGAGTTAAAGTCAACATCTGAATTCATAAAATAGTAGGCTTCGAGTCTTTGACTTAAAAATTCATTTTTAAAGACTTTTGACCCGTTCAAGTTTTTAAACCCCAAACTTGTTTCTAATTAACCATTAAGCATACATCAACATGTTTATCTCAAAATCTTTAGTTCGGGTTTGTAACTTTTATGAATTACGCGGCTAGTACTCAATCTATGCGTATAATTCTTTTGACCCGTTTCAAAGACTTAAACCTTTTAAGTTCAAATCTTTCCCATTTGTTATACACAATCCACTTGATATTTACCTATAACTTACATGATCATAAAACACATTCTTAAACGGCTCATAAGGACCGTTTACCCGGTTTAGTGTTCATGGGTATTCTGGTCAATTTCAGTCCCTCATTTTACGACGAAGGGCTTTCCCTAATATTTGACCATCATATTACTTCTAGCTATAATTCAAAATATGCGTACCTGGCTCGGGTCGAATATTGACCCGTTTTAATACCTTGCGTTAATAACTTAGCTAATTCATAGCAAATGCAATTTCCGTAGACCACTGGAATTTACTGGAAAAGATGGTGCTACCGCACTACTCTCGTGGTTTGATGCCATGGAAATCACCTTTCGTCAGAGTGGTTGTCCTGACGACCTACGCACCCAAGATGCCACAGGGGTGTTTCGATCAAGAGCTCTTGATTGGTGGACCTATGAACGAGGCACAAGAGGTGAGGACGCCGCCCACGCGTTGCCATGGGCTGAATTGAAAAGGATTATGAAAGAGGAATTTTCCCGCCGCATGAGATAAGGAAGCTAGAGAGTGATTTTTGGCACCTAAAGCAGGTGGATGATGACAACGATGGTCTGACCCTTCGTTTCAAACAGCTTAGTATCCTTTGCCCAGGACAGGTTGATACCCCTGAAAAAGCCATCAACAAATACATCCACTGCTGCCCTGATTCTTTCATGAACCTTATGGAAGCTGCTTGCTCAGCCACTATTGAGGATACCTTTCGTTTAGCTGCCCGTGTGAACAGTAACCATGTCATGCGTAGAAATACCTCGAAAACCCCACTGAAAACCGCCCATCAAGCCACCGTTGAACCCGCTGATGAACCCTCCTCATCCACCAAGAAAAACCGAGGCAAGAAGCGGAAGGCTTCAAGCCAAAATTGCGCGGTTGTCACTCCACCAAACCCACAACCCCTACAAGCTATGCCTGCTTTAGCCAACAAGGAAACTCCACGCAAAGGTTACACTGGGACACAACCTAAGTGTGGCCAATGTCAGTACCATCACCCTCCCAACGTTCCGTACCGCAAGTGCGCCAAGTGTGGCCGATATGGGCATTTTTCTCAAAACTGCCGCGTATCGCCCCTGGCCAATCAAAACCAAGCCTTGGTAGCTCAGAACCTTGTCCCTAATCAAGTTCAGAACCAAGTCGCTCCTGTGCGAGCGTGTTTTAAATGTGGTGATGTCAACCATATGGCTAACGTCTGTCCCCAACGAAATCAGCCTCAACAACAGCAGCAGCAGCAACCGCCTCAACAACAACAACAAGCTCAGCAACCTGCTAGAGGCCGAGCTTTTGTTATCACTGCCGCTCAGGCTCAGAATACAAACGATGTCATTACTGGTACGTTTCTTGTGAACCATGTTTATGCTTCTTGACTGTTTGATACTAGCGCCGATAAAAGTTTTGTGTCATTAGAATTCGAATCTTTGCTTAAGTGTAAACGCTCTAAGTTGCCAAGATCTTTCGCTGTCGAAGTCGCTGATGGTAAAACCGTCGCTGTCGATTCCGTTATCTCCAATTGTTCTTTGATCCTTAACGATCATACGTTCTCAATCGACCTCATACCTATGCAAATGGGTAGTTTCGACGTCATAGTAGGTATGGACAGGCTTAGGCAAGTTCGTGCTGATGCGTGTGAAGTGTTATATATATTAGGTGTATATTTTAAGCCCCTTTAACACTTATTTTTAGCCAAGTTTTAAATTTATAAAACACGATATTTCACTAACACTAAACACACATATGGGCAAGTGCACCCATCGTGAGCGTAGTATAGTGTTGGTAAGATACCGAGGTCGTCCAAGGACACAAGAGCTTTTAGTACCGGTTTATCCTCAACGTCTAATCAAAATAAAAATTTTAAAAAATGTTTTAAACTAAGAAAAATAAAAACTAACTAAAATGCTGACAATAAAATAAAAAGAAAAACAGATAGACAAGATGAATCACTTGGTTCCGACTCGTATCTAGTGTAACCTTTGATTATTTCCGCACTTTTGCACATATTTAAGAGATTATCTTAGTTATTGTAGTAGGCCCCTCTTTTGAAGGTGACGTTACCCTCACCCCAGTAGTTTGAGTCAGCAAGGATACAATCCTAAAAGGGTGGATTATTGGAAGATAATTAATTAAGTTATTAATGCAAATTATGGTAGGCCCCTCTTTTGGAGGTGACGTTACCCTCGACTAAGTAATCTGAGTCAGCAGGGATACAGTCCTAAATAGCCGGGTTATAGTATTAATAGTAGTTAACTTATGAGGGGATCAAAGAGTTTGGACCCCCGCCATCCAATACCGTGAAGTATTGAAGGAGGTCCTACTAAATTTGACCCAGGTCCATTGCAGGACCTCTAAACGCTGAACAATGGCAAGACCTTTACCAAACCGTTCCCTTAACCCCCGACCAGGTAGCCAACATACCTCCATATAGACCGTGGAGATATGAATGGTGAAAATCTTTTATTTTATATAGACAGTAAAATAATGCCGAGACACCACGGACAAACGATAAGGAAAGATCACCTTCAACATAAGCAACTAGTTATTAAAGTCATTAATACAAAACCAAGTAAAAAGTGCAAAAGATTAGAAATAAAAAGTACTACACTAGACACTTTGTCTTCACCAAGTGATGTAAGAGACTTAGGCAAACATGGCCTTGATTGTCAATAACTCTTACGATCAATCTTGGATCCCGAGACGACTCACACACTCTACGATGGACAATGGATGATGGTGGTGGTGGGTGGTGGGTGAAGTGTGAGAGAGGTGGTGTGCCAAGGGATGGTTTGAGCTTGAGCCAAGCACTTCTATTTATAGGTTGAACAGAAGCTTGGGCACGGCCCCGTGTCCACATCCTTCTCTTTCTTCATTTAATGCAGTTTTGTCTTTTTAGTTGACCACGCCCCCGTGTCCGCTGAGCACGACCCCGTGGTGCAGAAGAATCTTTGTACTATGCAGATTTGCTGGATTGTGCGAATCTTATAGTTGACCACGGCCCCGTGTCCGCTGAGCACGGCCCCGTGGTGGGCAATAGAAGCTTCTACCACTTTGTCTTTTCTGCTGACACTTGGGCACGCCCCCGTGCTGGCTGAGCACGGGGCGTGTTCAGGCTTCTGATCTCTTGTTTTGCTTGGGACGATGCTGTCGTGGGGTCGGGCATGTCACGTCTTGTTCCTTTTCTTGTATTTATGTTAGATTTTGATGTCTTTTTGCTTCTTTTGTTAATTTGAGCTCATTTAATCCTGAAAATACAAAACGAAGACAAAAGCACACTTTTTCCAACATTAGTACTAAAAAAGGGTTAGTTTTATGCCTCATTTGATGAAATTTATATGTTGCATTTTTAACACATCAAATACCCCCACACTTGAATCTTTGCTTGTCCTCAAGCAAAACTCTTTAATATGTGGCTATTACACTCCCAAATGGAATGGGTAGAGAAGAAGGTTTTTGGGCTTGTCGTAGAGTGTCGGGATTTCCAAGATTCTTTATTTAATTTTATTTCTATTTATTTACAATCCTATTCGTCATGATTTATTTAAAACTTTTCATAAGATAAATTACTTATTAGGGCATAACATGCCTCTTTAAAATTCTATTTATATACAAGTTCACATACCTCACGGGGGATCACTCAACACTCGGCCGAAGATGTATTTTAGTGGATCACTCGAGAGAGGCATGGAACTTACTCCTACCATAAGCTTGCCAAGCAATCAATCCTCCTCCTTTTTAACTATACACCTTTGTAAATATCAAGAGGACTTTTGGGTGAAGGGTTAGGCTTGGGTTAAAGGTAGGTGGTTGGGTTGGTGGTTAGTAGTTAGTAGAAAAAGGCGAAAAGCGTAACAAGTGTCGGTTTTCGTAAGACTTTTTTGTTTTTGTAACTTTTATTTTGATGAAGCTATTTATTCAAACAAAGTTATTTTTGATGAACTTGTTTGTTTATTTTCTTTTGCTTCATCATCAACACCAATAAATATTTTTTTTTTTTTGAAAAGTCATATGAAGAACCGAACTTGTTACTAAAACAAAGGGTTAAAAATGAAAAAGGTTTTGGTGGGTAAAAGGGTTGTTTGGTTTGGGTTATGAAATGAAAAGGTTTAGGCTCAAAGGGGCTAACTAGGGGGATTTTGGGTAGGTGGTAAAAAAAAAGAAAAATAATGGTGTAGAAATAAAAAGGGTTAGTCCTAATGCCTCCATCATTTACTTACTCGGGTTTAAGTTGGTAAGGACCGGGAATGTATCGTCATGGCAAGTTCTAGAGTCGTAAGAACCAAGCGGCTATTCACACAAGAAACGAAAAATGAGCATTTGGTCAAATGATATTTAAGTGTTTGCTCAATAAAGGCTCAAAACTCACTTTTGTGGGAATGAGTTTTTATATGATCAGGTATATATAATTAAATTTTAACTAAACTTGTCATGCCTTTTCATAATTTTCTTATGTTGGTTCTTTTTATCACGACGCTATCGGTTGTAAATTTGTAAAAATATAACCTTTTTAAGAACTTGAATTTCCCGAGTTAAACCTAGACAAGTAAAAAAAAATGAAAATTTTTGAAAAAAAATTGGGGTGATAAGCGGTTCCAATAGAGTTTTGTGTAAGGCTTGTGTTTAGGACTTGCAAGATTCAAGGTTTTAGCATACCCCCCACACTTAAATTACACATTGTCCTCAATGTGTCTCAAAAATAAGTTTTTAGGTTGATTGAATGTGTAAAAAGGTGTAAAAAGCAAAAATTTTGTGTTACTGGGCGCTGAACACGGCCCCGTGTTGTCCGGGCACGGCCCCGTGTTCAAGTGCCAGTAACAAAATCAAAGCAAGAGAAACAGAAGTCTGGACACGGGGGCGTGTTGGGTGAACACGGCCCGTGTCCAGTTACCTGAACTGGGCCTTTTTCTGCAGACTGTGCAGCACGGGGCCGTGTTGGGTGGACACAGCCCGTGCTGAACTTACAGTAAACGAAGAAATTTGTCGGACGGTTCTGTTTTCCCGCATAGAGTGCTGGTTCAAGTTTCCCTTGCATCCTTTGCCATCATCAAGTGTGTTTTATTCCTGAAATTTAAAACTAACTAGAAAACAAGAAAATTAATCTAAACTAAATTAAGGATAGTTCCGCGGAATGCCTCCGTGGTGCGCCACGTTTATAAGGGTCCTTGGCTAGACCCAAAGCCTGGTCACATGTTACCCAAGTGGGATGTATTGCATCCCATGTTACACCGTCGGAGAGCGTCATCCAAGCTTGAGTCTATGACCTTCATGTAGTTGACCGGGTCTTCTTCCTCTACTTTCTTTCCACATTCAAATTTTACTTCCTCATCCCCAAACTTCAATGTTAAAGTTCCGTCATTCATATCCACCACTGCTTGGGCGGTGGCTAGAAATGGCATCCCGAGGATGAGAGGGACATCGGTGTCTTCTTCCATGTCTAGGATGACAAAGTCGGTTGGAAAGACGAAATTGTCAACCTTGACCAGCAGATTTTCAGCGACACCTTGTGGAAATTTGACGGACCTGTCGGCGAGTTGTATGCTCATCTTTGTGGGGCTTGTTGCTCCTAGGCCGAGTCGTTTGAACATTGACGTGGGCATGAGGTTAATGCTAGCCCCAAGATCGGCTAAAGCATTACGGACGGGGGACTTCCCAATCGAGCAAGGAATTGTGAAGCTCCCGGGGTCGATTTTCTTTTATGGAAGTTTGTTGAGTACTAAAGCGGAGCATTCCTCGCCTAAGTTAACTAATTGCAATGATTCAATTTTCCTTTTGTGAGTGAGGAAATCCCTCATGAATTTTGCATATTTAGGCATTTGGGTTAGGACCTCAATAAAAGGAATATTAACATGCAATTGTTTTAGTAAACTTTCGAACTTTGCGAATTGCTCATCGGTCTTTTGACGATTTAACCTACCGGGGTACGGAATTGGATGAGTCTTGGTGGCCTCTTGATTTGTTGAAGGAGCCTTTTCTGGTTGAGGTGTGGGTGAAGTAGTGCTTTGGCGTTGACTTCCTTCAACTGGTGGTAATGGCGCATCCTCGGGACCCACGGTTCGGTTTCTCAACGTGATGAGGTGTACTTGCGCCTTTGGGTTGGTTTCGGTATTACTTTGTAACGCGCCTTGTGGTCTCTCGGAGAAATTTTGAGCTAGTTGATTTAATTGTTTTTCAACGTTTTGAATGCTAGCTTGTTGATTTCTAAAATTCGATTCCAATTGTTGAAATCGAACCGAGTTTTTCTTTTCGGTGTCGGAGATGAGGCGAGATATGGTATCTTCAAGCCTTTCTCTTCCACCTTGTTGTTGAGAGAAATTTTGTGGTTGTTGAAAATTAGTTCGTTGGTTTTGTTGGTTACTACTATTGCTGGGATCTCTCCAACCAAGATTTGGGTGATTACGCCATCCTTGGTTGTAGGTACCCGTTGGAGGACCCGACGGCCTAGGTCTATTATCAATGTAGTTTACCGTTTCTGCTTGTTCATCTAATTCTTTCATACAACTCCAATTTTCATGTGACCCACCACACCCTTCACAAGCCATAACCGAGGCCGTTTTTGTCATTTCTAGCTTTTTGATTTTCGAAGAGAGGGCCTCGATTTGGGCTTGTAAAGAGGTGCTTTCATCAACCTTATGGGCGCCCGAGGCAATAGATTTATTACCTCGGGGAGTGTGCCATTGAAAATTGGTTTGAGCAATTTCCTCAATTTGATTATATATTTCATTTGGGCGACGATTACCTAAAAGTCCCCCGGAGCTTGAATCAAGTGTTTGTCTTGTGTGTGGCAACAACCCATTGTAGAAAGTGGATACTTGTTGCCACACTGCTAGACCGTGATGAGGACACTTTCTTAGAAGCTCCTTGAACCTTTCCCAAGTTTCATATAAGGATTCCCCATCCTCTTGTGAGTATGTATTAATTTCAGTCATTAATTTAGCCGTTTTAGCAGGAGGGAAATACTTATATAGAAACTTTTGGGCAAGTTCATCCCAGGTGTTTACCGAGCCAACTGGGAGGGTGTTAAGCCAAGCCTTAGATCGGTCTTTTAGTGAAAATGGAAACATCCTAAGGCGAATGGCGTCATTTGATGCTCCATTGATCCGAAAAGTATCACATATTTCCAAGAAATTAGTAATATGTAGATGGGGATCCTCGTCCGCAAGCCCATGAAAGGTTGCGGAGTTTTGGAGCATTTGTATCAAATGTGGCCGAAGTTCGAAGTTGTTGGCTTCGACATTCGGTGCATTGATAGCGGCGCCTAGATTGCCTACGGTGGGCCGTAGGTAATCCATGAGGGTACGTTGGTCCGCCATTGGAAGTAGGTCCCCCGAAACTTTCTCTTGATTTTTAGCTTTAAGTCTTTTTCTGAGAAAGCGTTCGGGTTCTTCTAGAGGTTCTTTTATGTCTCTACTAGAACTGGAGCTCATGCACTGCGTAGGAGGTTCAAATGTGGTGCCTGGGTTCCAAGTCCTGCAATAAAAACAGAAAAGAACGTTGGTCAGAATGTTCACCACGGCCCCGTGCTCGGTGAACACGGCCCGTGGTCAGAGATACAATGATTGTTTTCTGGATCCCTGTTACTGGGAGTTGGGCACGGCCCCGTGTTGCACCGACACGGCCCCGTGTTCAGCTCTTTATAACTCAGAAAATAAAAACTGCCAGTGATGATGCTGGGCACGGCCCGTGTCCGACCAGGCACGGCCCGTGCTGAGCTCTGCAGAAACAGAAAAATTAAGAAAAATCATAAAAAAAATTGAAAAATAAGAAAAACGATTAGGCCGTTGATTCCTAACTTTCTTAAAATCCTTGTGTCCCCGGCAACGGCGCCAAAAACCTGATGCGTGTGAAGTGTTATATATATTAGGTGTATATTTTAAGCCCTTTTAACACTTATTTTTAGCCAAGTTTTAAATTTATAAAACACGATATTTCACTAACACTAAACACACATATGGGCAAGTGCACCCATCGTGAGCGTAGTATAGTGTTGGTAAGATACCGAGGTCGTCCAAGGACACAAGAGCTTTTAGTACCGGTTTATCCTCAACGTCTAATCAAAATAAAAAGTTAAAAAAATGTTTTAAACTAAGAAAAATAAAAACTAACTAAAATGCTGAAAATAAAATAAAAAGAAAAACAGATAGACAAGATGAATCACTTGGTTCCGACTCGTATCTAGTGTAACCTTTGATTATTTCCGCACTTTTGCACATATTTAAGAGATTATCTTAGTTATTGTAGTAGTCCCCTCTTTTGAAGGTGACGTTACCCTCACCCCAGTAGTTTGAGTCAGCAAGGATACAATCCTAAAAGGGTGGATTATTGGAAGATAATTAATTAAGTTATTAATGCAAATTATGGTAGGCCCCTCTTTTGGAGGTGACGTTACCCTCGACTAAGTAGTCTGAGTCAGCAGGGATACAGTCCTAAATAGCCGGGTTATAGTATTAATAGTAGTTAACTTATGAGGGGATCAAAGAGTTTGGACCCCCGCCATCCAATACCGTGAAGTATTGAAGGAGGTCCTACTAAATTTGACCCAGGTCCATTGCAGGACCTCTAAACGCTGAACAATGGCAAGACCTTTACCAAACCGTTCCCTTAACCCCCGACCAGGTAGCCAGCATACCTCCATATAGACCGTGGAGATATGAATGGTGAAAATCTTTTATTTTATATAGACAGTAAAATAATGCCAAGACACCACGGACAAACGATAAGGAAAGATCACCTTCAACATAAGCAACTAGTTATTAAAGTCATTAATACAAAACCAAATAAAAAGTGCAAAAGATTAGAAATAAAAAGTATTACACTAGACACTTTGTCTTCACCAAGTGATGTAAGAGACTTAGGCAAACATGGCCTTGATTGTCAAGAACTCTTACGATCAATCTTGGATCCCGAGACGACTCACACACTCTACGATGGACAATGGATGATGGTGGTGGATGATGGTGTTATGGTGGTGGTGGGTGGTGGGTGAAGTGTGAGAGAGGTGGTGTGCCAAGGGATGGTTTGAGCTTGAGCCAAGCACTTCTATTTATAGGCTGAACAGAAGCTCGGGCACTGCCCCGTGTCCAGTGGGCACGGCCCCGTGTCCAGTGGGCACGGCCCCGTGTCCAGTGGGCACGGCCCCGTGTCCACATCCTTCTCTTTCTTCATTTAATGCAGTTTTGTCTTTTTAGTTGACCACGCCCCCGTGTCCGCTGAGCACGACCCCGTGGTGCAGAAGAATCTTTGTACTATGCAGATTTGCTGGATTGTGCGAATCTTATAGTTGACCACGGCCCCGTGTCCGCTGAGCACGGCCCCGTGGTAGGCAATAGAAGCTTCTACCACTTTGTCTTTTCTGCTGACACTTGGGCACGCCCCCGTGCTGGCTGAGCACGGGGCGTGTTCAGGCTTCTGATCTCTTGTTTTGCTTGGGACGATGCTGTCGTGGGGTCGGGCATGTCACGTCTTGTTCCTTTTCTTGTATTTATGTTAGATTTTGATGTCGTTTTGCTTCTTTTGTTAATTTGAGCTCATTTAATCCTGAAAATACAAAAGGAAGACAAAAGCACACTTTTTCCAACATTAGTACTAAAAAAGGGTTAGTTTTATGCCTCATTTGATGAAATTTATATGTTGCATTTTTAACACATCAGTGCTGAAGTTGTCTGTTCTGAGAAGTTTATTCGTCTTCCTCTTCCAAACGGTGATTCCCTGCACGTCTATGGCGAAAAACCTTCTCAAGGTCTTAAGCTTATGTCGTGTATCCAAGCGAACAAATGCTTGCGCAAGGGTACCTTCGCTTTTCTCCCCCACATTATGGAAAAGAAGGACAAAGGCCCAAGCATAAGCGACGTTCCCGTCGTACGTGATTTCCCTGATGTGTTTCCCAACGATCTTCCTGGTCCGCCTCTTGCTCGTTCTGTCGACTTTCGCATCGATTTAGTGCCTGGCGCAACGCCCGTCGCTAAGTCTCCCTATCGTCTAGCACCCTCTGAGATGCAAGAGCTCTCAAGTCAACTACAAGAGCTTCTTGATAAAGGCTTTATACGCCCTAGTACTTCTCCTTGGGGCGCTCCTGTCCTTTTTGTCAAAAAGAAAGATGGGTCATTCCGTATGTGTATTGACTATCGTGAGCTCAACAAGCTTACTGTCAAGAACCGATACCCACTTCCTCGCATTGACGATCTCTTTGATCAATTGAAAGGTGCGACCTGTTTCTCAAAGATCGATCTTCGTTCTGGTTATCATCAACTTCGAGTTCTCGAAGAAGATGTACCTAAAACCGCCTTTCGTACACGATATGGTCACTATGAGTTCGTGGTCATGCCCTTTGGTTTGACCAACGCACCTGCTGTTTTCATGGATTTGATGAACCGCGTGTGCAAAGCATACTTGGACCGTTTCGTGATTGTCTTCATCGACGATATCCTTATCTACTCTAAGACGCGAGGAGAGCATGAGCGACACTTGCGTCTTATACTTGAACTTCTTCGTGTTGAACGTCTATACGCTAAATTCTCCAAGTGCGAATTTTGGTTAAAAGAGGTTCAATTCCTTGGTCATACTGTCAACGAACTTGGTATTCACGTTGACCCCGCTAAAATCGAAGCAGTGAAGAATTGGATTGCACCAAAATCTTCGTCCGAAATTCGTTCGTTTCTTGGTCTTGCGGGTTATTATCGCCGTTTTATCTCCAACTTTTTGAAAATCGCCATCCCTTTGACCTCCTTGACTCAAAAAGAGAAACCTTTTGTTTGGGGTCCCGAACAAGAGGAGTCTTTTCAAACGCTCAAGGACATGCTTTGTAATGCTCCTATCCTAGCACTTCCTGATGGTAACAACGACTTCGTCGTATATTGCGATGCTTCAAACCTTGGGCTTGGTTGTGTGCTTATGCAACGAGACAAGGTCATTGATCGGAGTGTCGCGCTCCGGTCAAAGATAATATTTATAAGCCCAAATTACCCTTAACAAATAGCTAGTGGTAGCAAGGGGTCGATCCACGAAGAGTATGTGGTTTGCGAATGGATTTACTAGAACTAAATTGGTTGTCACAATTATGAAGCTTGCTAATAAATTTTATAATTTTGTTTTTGATGAAAGATATGAATTTAACTAAATAAATTGGTTTACTTGGATAACAACTTCTAGTTAACAATTGTAATGAATATTTAGTTACTAAACAATAATAAGTAAAGGAATCACACCCGGTTTCGGTAATTGCTAACTTATGTTTTCTACAAGTTTTAGGCTTCAACTCAAATGCATACAATTAACGGATTTAGTGTACCGTGACTTAGGTGCTAATAACTATCAACGTTTCAACGAACGGACAAGAATACACTTTGTAATCAACACAAGTAAATCCTAACCAAGACAACGCATATTACACATAACCATTTCATAAAGTCATAACTTTTAACATCGCTCGACAGTTTATGAATTCGAAACAAATGTAAGCTATTGCCAAAGGTTTCTAAAATCATACACAAATTGTCACAAATTGAAGCAAGAACAATTCAAAACCATAAATTAAACAACTACCTACACCGGGGTGAAACCAAGATGATTAGCCGCTCATGGTTGGCGGAGCTTGATCACCGGAAGAATGAACCTTGACGGGAGTCATGTTGGAGCTTGGAGGATGGAGAATGATGAATGTTGATGGAAGATGGTGGTGGAAGGATTATGTTGGAAGTGGGTGATAGTGAACCGTCGTTGGTCCTTCGACATCTTTCTTCTTTGATGATGGTCTTCATTTATAGCCATGGAAGACTTTGGAGCCTTAACTACTTCTTCAAGACTTGAATGATCTTCATGTTCATATGGGAGTATGAATGCTCAAGAGCTTGGAGGTTGTTTAGTTTCTCCAAAGGCTGCTCAAAATTAATGTTCTTGGCCCCCCAAAGACTAAAAACCCGTATCTTTGACCAACAAGGAGGTTTGGCAATCATTGAAAGCATCCAAGACAAGTTTTTCCCCGGTTTTGAGTTCCCTTGCCCGTCCCCGACGGCCTGATTGCCCGTCCCCGACGGCCTCTAGATTTTGCTATTTCGTCCGAAACTGTTTTCTTCATAACTTCTTCGTTATAGCTCCGTTTTACGCACCGTTTTCGCCCACGTGCTCGTAATTCCGGCCTCTATCATAATATCTTCCAATGTCTTCATGTTAACTCCATTAAAATTCCCTGAAGCACATCCAATCTTCGTGGTTAACCCGGTCTTTGTCATTTTTCATCCCCGGTTGATGATGTTTGATCCCGGTGACCCGTAAAGCTCCCAATTAGCTCCTTAATCTTCACAAGACCTACAAAACATAATTCCTTTTACAAGTAGGCTGTTCGAGATTAAACATATGTAAAAACATTAAGTTAAGCATAATAAGGCACCGGTTTTTGACCACACATCACATCCCCACACTTGTCTTTTGCTTGCCCTCAAGCAAATTCTGTTTTTCACTTTCGCTTGGGTCGAACAATGAACACACTTCCCATTCCCGAGACAAGGTTAAGGTCCAATGTCATACTAAAGTTCAAACTCTTTACAATTCGAAATATATCTAATGGTAATGTGATTTTACATATACAAATGGTTACCCAAGATTAACTCGCCCATAAAACTAACAAATCATACATCTCCCTCACAATGTTCTCTCCACTCGGCTTAACATTTGGCTAATATGTAATGTATTAGCACTTTAACAAATAATCGCTCAAAACCGATTAGAACACGTACCCGCATAGGCTTGCAACTCAATCATTCTCCACCATCGATCACGAATACTAAGCACAAGTCATAAGGTCTTTGAAAGGGTTGTAACGGGGCTAGGGTTAAGGGTAGGAAATAGGATATTTTTAAGTGGCTAAAGTGATGAAAAATTCGATTTTTATTACAACATAACTACTCCAACTTAAATAAACTACAAACATAAACTATAAGGCAATGATTTTTCACCTTTTATTCAACAAGTAGAAACACCTAGTTTTGTTCTTTTCTCAATGTTTTTCTCATCTTTTTCATAGCTTTTTTTTTATAACAAATAAATAGAACTATACAAATTTTGCTCAATAATCGAATTTCCATCACACGGGTTTAAACAAAAAGGCTTATGGTTGTTGGCTAAGTGGGTTGTCAAATGAAGGTTTAGGCTCAAAGTTGGCTACTAGGGGATAATTTTTGGGTAAGGGTATAAGAATGGTGTAAAAAGGAAAAGGTTCACCTAATGCCTTAATCATTCTCGTGCTTGTATTCGGTCTATGGTCTCAAACGTATCAAAAGATGCAAGTTCTACAATACATGACTAATGGTCCACTCAAACAAAGAAATATGTGTATATATGATGTATGAAAATGGCCCAAAATCTCTCTTATAAGGGTATGATATGTGATATGCACCAAATGTTAGTTCCTTAGGCGAATTATTCCCAAATAACCACCCGTTAGATACCCTTCATGCTATTAATTTGAACTTGACCATGACAAAAGACCAAATGGGTTGTGTCATCCCTTGTTGACCTAACTACTTGTGCTTTTAAGATTGCTTGTGAAACAATAAACTTTTGAAAAATTTTTGAAATTTTTCCCCCATCCCCACACTTGAGGTAAACATTGTCCTCAATGTGTAGTATTTAAATGAGCGGGTCAAAATCTAAAACTTTTACTACTCCCCCATCCCCACACTTGAGGTAAACATTGTCCTCAATGTGTAAGAACTAGAGTTTTAAAACGCACAAGGGATGTGACACGGCTAACCCTCCCAAAGTTCACCCCGGCTTTCAAACATTTAACAAACAATCCACTTATTATTAATAAGCAAGGTAAAATGGAAACGCATGCACCTGATTTTGTTGCTTGATATCCATATCTCCTTTTTCTCCTCATAAAAAAATGGTTGTCTCGTGAACATCATGTACCTACAAATTCTAACCCTTGTGTAGAAGCATGCTTCTCACAACCATCAAAATTTGTTAGTTACCTAGTTCTACCATTTTTATGAAAATATTACCAAGCCATGCATTATTTTACCTTTGTTTATGTGGAAAAACAAATAAAAGATGAAATAAAAATAAAGCACACAAAATAAACAAAATAAATAAACAACACGAAACATACCATACCTCTTCAAAACCCTAAAAATTCACGCCCAGAAATCTTGCAAACGAGCAAGAATTGATGGAAACCGTTATGGTGGTTTTGTTCCTCTCGAAAAACTACACACTTTAGGCTCAAGAATCAACTGATTTGGGTGAGAATTGAAGAAGTTATGAAGGTTTGAAGGTTCTTGAGAATTTTTAAAATATTTTTTTTTATTTTTTTTTATTTTTTTTTTAAACGAATTTAAAATTTTTTTTTATATATATATATATATATTTTTTTTTATTAATATATTTTTTTTTAACGAAAAAAAAATTATTTTTATTTTTTTTTTATTTATTTTTTTATTATTATTATTTATTATTTATTTATTTATTTAAATTTTTTTTTTTTTTAAACTAAAATTTTTTTTTCTAAATTTTTTTTTTATTTATTATTATTATTTTTTTATTAAAAACGAATTTTTTTTTTTATTAAAAACGAAATATATATATATATTTTTTTTTTATTTTATTTTTTTTATTATTATTTTTTTTTTATTAAAAACGATTTTTTTTTAACAAAGTTTTTTTTTTTTTTTTTTAAGCCCGTCGCCGACGGCTAGAAGCCCCGTCGCCGACGGCTGCTAGCCTGAGCAATTTCTTCCGACGGCTTAAGCTACTGGCTATGGGCTTTTTGTGCCGACGGCTGGTTTTTGTAGCCCGTCGCCGACGGCTTTGAAGCCCGTCGCCGACGGCTGACCAAATTTTTTTTTTTTTTTTTTTTTTTTTTTTTTTTTTTTTTGCAAAATATATATAAAAATATGGATTTTTTATAAAGAGACTATATACCTTAAAAAATCCTAAAAAATATTAAAAATCTTTTTGTAAAAATTTATTAGCTAAAATTTTTAAAATTAAAAATACGAAAAAATCGTAACGATTCTACCACCCCCTAAAATAAACGTGTATTTTCCTCAATGCACAAAACGAAATCTAAAACATACCTTATGTTTTCAAGAGTCGTTTATGATGTTCGGACTTCACATAATCAAATAAGGTTAGTAGGAAACGATTACCATAATATCTAAAATACACAAAAAATTAAAACTATAAACAATTCTAACTAAAATGTTACAATAACAAGCCTAACTCACTTTCGTAGGAATCACGGTTGCATTTAGCTTATGCAACAAGCCCTTTTAAACCCCCCAATAGCTTAGGAGGACGAGAGGTCTCGTGAGGGTTATATAGGGAACACACCCACAACGTTCATTTAACTACTAAAATAAAAAAAAACAAATAAAAATACTAACTCTACAACTATCATACCTGATTTTCCTCTCATGGTGGTCGAAGTGCACATTTGCCTACCGAGTTTCCAACATACGCTCGGTAATTGGCATGCCGGATCCATTCTCTTTTTATTTTGCTTGGCATGCATATTGTACAACTTTGGGGTCGCTTCTTACTAAACTGGCCTATGTCTTGCAACGCCACCCTTCGAATCCTTACACCCGGACCTTCATCCTCAACTTTGTTGGTTGGAGTGATAAGTATGGGAGAAGGATGGATATGAACGTGAGCTTCTTTCGGATCCGATTCGTCTTGCGGTGTCATGTCTTCCGCTCGGTTCAAACATTCATTTTCTTGCTCGGGAAGATCGATAACCTCTTCCACCACATCATCATCTACTATTGTACCATTGGCCCAAACCTCTTGGTCTCGTTTAAGTTGGGCTAATTCCTCCGCTAATTGACCCACTTGCACCACCAATGATTCATGGGCTTTATCTCTCACTTCATTCGCTTTCTTGATATCCTGGTGATATTCCTTCATCATGTCCATGAGAGCATCAAGCTTAGAATGCATCGAATCTTGTGGGTTCTCGTATACCGGTTGAGGGTATTCATTATAATAATCATCATACTCCTCATCCCGGTAACTTGAGAAATATGGTGATTTGGGTTCATAGTTATAGTCTTGATAATGTGGTGGTGGATTATCATATGGATAATATGAGGATAGACCATTGAAATCTTCATAGTCCGCCCTCCTATAATCAAACAATCCGCTGAGGTAGTCTTCCCGTTCCTTGTTGGCTTGCACTTTTTCGTAGAAAACATAGCAATCTTCTAAATAATGCTCTCCGCTTCCGCAACACTCACACGGATCATCATCCACCCAATTCATATTGAAAGATGGTACCTGCAAAACATGTTCCTGCACAAACAAGCTCGCCCACCCAAAGTAAAATCACACAAATACAAAGAAAAAGAAAATAAACAACTTAAAAAAAATATTTACTAAATTCTAACAATTATCCAAACACAAAGCGCACTAACTCCCCGGCAACGGCGCCAAAATTTGATCGGAGTGTCGCGCTCCGGTCAAAGATAATATTTATAAGCCTAAATTACCCTTAACAAATAGCTAGTGGTAGCAAGGGGTCGATCCACGAAGAGTATGTGGTTTGCGAATGGATTTACTAGAACTAAATTGGTTGTCACAATTATGAAGCTTGCTAATAAATTTTATAATTTTGTTTTTGATGAAAGATATGAATTTAACTAAATAAATTGGTTTACTTGGATAACAACTTCTAGTTAACAATTGTAATGAATATTTAGTTACTAAACAATAATAAGTAAAGGAATCACACCCGGTTTCGGTAATTGCTAACTTATGTTTTCTACAAGTTTTAGGCTTCAACTCAAATGCATACAATTAACGGATTTAGTGTACCGTGACTTAGGTGCTAATAACTATCAACGTTTCAACGAACGGACAAGAATACACTTTGTAATCAACACAAGTAAATCCTAACCAAGACAACGCATATTACACATAACCATTTCATAAAGTCATAACTTTTAACATCGCTCGACAGTTTATGAATTCGAAACAAATGTAAGCTATTGCCAAAGGTTTCTAAAATCATACACAAATTGTCACAAATTGAAGCAAGAACAATTCAAAACCATAAATTAAACAACTACCTACACCGGGGTGAAACCAAGATGATTAGCCGCTCATGGTTGGCGGAGCTTGATCACCGGAAGAATGAACCTTGACGGGAGTCATGTTGGAGCTTGGAGGATGGAGAATGATGAATGTTGATGGAAGATGGTGGTGGAAGGATTATGTTGGAAGTGGGTGATAGTGAACCGTCGTTGGTCCTTCGACATCTTTCTTCTTTGATGATGGTCTTCATTTATAGCCATGGAAGACTTTGGAGCCTTAACTACTTCTTCAAGACTTGAATGATCTTCATGTTCATATGGGAGTATGAATGCTCAAGAGCTTGGAGGTTGTTTAGTTTCTCCAAAGGCTGCTCAAAATTAATGTTCTTGGCCCCCCAAAGACTAAAAACCCGTATCTTTGACCAACAAGGAGGTTTGGCAATCATTGAAAGCATCCAAGACAAGTTTTTCCCCGGTTTTGAGTTCCCTTGCCCGTCCCCGACGGCCTGATTGCCCGTCCCCGACGGCCTCTAGATTTTGCTATTTCGTCCGAAACTGTTTTCTTCATAACTTCTTCGTTATAGCTCCGTTTTACGCACCGTTTTCGCCCACGTGCTCGTAATTCCGGCCTCTATCATAATATCTTCCAATGTCTTCATGTTAACTCCATTAAAATTCCCTAAAGCACATCCAATCTTCGTGGTTAACCCGGTCTTTGTCATTTTTCATCCCCGGTTGATGATGTTTGATCCCGGTGACCCGTAAAGCTCCCAATTAGCTCCTTAATCTTCACAAGACCTACAAAACATAATTCCTTTTACAAGTAGGCTGTTCGAGATTAAACATATGTAAAAACATTAAGTTAAGCATAATAAGGCACCGGTTTTTGACCACACATCAGTCATCGCATATGCATCAAGACAACACAAAATACATGAAAAGAACTATACTACTCACGACCTTGAACTTGGCGCAGTTGTTTTTGCATTGAAGATTTGGCGACACTACCGTTATGGTACTAAGTGTGCGGTCTTCACCGACCATAAGAGCCTTCAACACATCTTCGAGCAAAAGGAACTGAACATGCGTCAACGTCGTTGGGTGGAACTGTTAAACGACTACGACTGCAAAATCAAATACCATCCAGGTAAAGCGAATGTAGTAGCCGACGCTCTTAGTCGTAAAACTCATGTCAATAGTGCCCGTTGTTTCCAACTCGTTCATGATCTTCATAACCGCATACGTGACGCTCAATATTCATCTGTTAACGAGGGTAACCTCTACGACGAGATGCAATGTGGTGCTGAAGAAAGCCTCGTAACCAAACCCGATGGTATTCAATAATATCTCGATCGAATCTGGATTCCTAATCGTGGTAACCTTCGAGAGTTCCTAATGAAGGAGGCACATCACACAAGATATTCTATTCATCCTGGTGCCGACAAGATGTACCATGATATGTGTGCATCCTACTGGTGGCCTGGAATGAAGAAGGATATAGCCACCTTCGTCTCGAAATGTCTCACATGCTCAAAAGTGAAAGCTGAGCATCAACGTCCCTCTGGTCTGCTCGAACAGCCAGAAATCCCTGTCTGGAAATGGGAGAGCATCGCCATGGATTTTATCACTAAACTTCCTCGTACATCATCCGGTTATGACAGTATTTGGGTGATCGTTGATCGATTGACCAAATCAGCTCACTTTCTTCCCATTCGTGAAGATTTCAAAGTCGAGAAATTGGCTAGAATCTACACTAATGAGATCATTTGTCGTCATGGTATCCCCATTGACATCATTTCCGATCGTGATGCTAGTTTTACGTCTCGTCTTAGGCAAACCTTCCAGTCTGCTATGGGTACTGTCCTTAACCTTAGCACCGCTTTCCATCCTCAGACAGACGGAAAAACCGAGCGTACTATCCAAACATTAGAGGATATGCTTCGTTCATGCGTAATATATTTTGGTGGCAACTGGGATTCACACTTGCCTTTGGTCGAATTCTCGTACAATAACAGTTATCATGCGAGTATTCAAATGGCACCTTTCGAAGCATTGTATGGTCGCAAGTGCCGTTCGCCTATTTGTTGGCACGAGATTGGTGAAGTTCAAATCACTGGTCCCGAGCTCATATAAGAGACGACAGACAAGATTTTACAGGTTCGAGACAACTTATTGAAAGCCAGGAGCCGACAAAAGAGTTACGCCGACAAGCGTCGCAAACCTTTGGAATTCGAGACAGGTGACTTCGTGCTCCTCAAGGTATCCCCTTGGAAGGGCGTGGTTCGATTTGGCAAGAAAGGGAAACTCGCACCTCGCTACGTTGGTCCTTTCAAGATACTCGAAAGGATTGGCAAGGTTGCATATAGGCTGGACCTGCCTGAAGAACTCAACAATGTGCACCCTGTCTTCCACGTATCCAACTTGAAGAAGTGTCTAGCTGACGAAGGACTGCAAGTTCCTCTCGAAGACTTACAAGTCAACGAAACGCTTCACTCTGTGGAAAAACCGGTCGAAATCATGGACCGAGGAGTCAAGGAACTGAAGCGCAGTCGAATTCCTATCGTCAAGGTTCGATGGGAAGGAAAACGTGGCGCTGAATTTACTTGGGAACTCGAGAGTGATATGAAGACCAAGTATCCACACCTGTTCGACGTTGCATCTACCTAAATTTCGGGACGAAATTCCCTAAAGGAGGGGAGACTGTAACGCCCTGCTTCTTCATACTTTCCATATTTAGAAAGTCTTGCTTGTATTTCTATTTTTGGAAACCTTGTGTTCTTGTAATCGTTCTTTCTTTGTAACCGTTGTAAAATCCGAGACTTGGTGTCACACCCCAACCGATGGCGGAAACATCGGGGTGCGTGCGTCTAGTTCGAGTGAGGCTGTCACATCAGGGAATATAGTGATGTGACAGGCCTATTTATAGTGTGCAAGGAAGAGTCAAGGCGGTGTGGCACGGGTCGGATGGTGGTCCGATCGAATGGCCATCCGATCAGATGTCATCCGATCGGATTGCCATTCGGTCAATCCTATCCTTTCCGTGTTTCCCGTTTTCGATTCGATGTGCGAGTTAGATTAAGCGTTGCGTATTATTGGGGAAATAGCATAACTAGACTATATCATTAACACAAAAGTTTCCATAGTTTAATAGATTCCACCAGTGACAAGGCTCCAGTCTCTCGTTCAACCAAGAATCAAGTTTTACGAGTCTCAAGAGTCATGCACCAAATAGATTTAGGCATTCCAACATAGTTTTAGACATTCCATCATAGATTTAGACATTCCAAATTCATAGAATTAGGCATTCCAAGCATAGATTTAGGCATTCCCAAGTATACAAATTTAGGCATTTCACAACGTAGATTTAGACATTTCAAATATATATCATAGTTTAGGGACCCAAAGTGACAATAGTGAAACTCCAGGGGCTATTCTTGACAAAGTCTAAAGTTTAGGGACGCTGGGCGTTACAGTCTCCCCTCCTTTAGAAGATTTCATCCTCGAAATCTTAGAGGAAGAT
This sequence comes from Helianthus tuberosus, assembly GCA_030545235.1. Lineage (NCBI taxonomy): Eukaryota > Viridiplantae > Streptophyta > Magnoliopsida > Asterales > Asteraceae > Helianthus > Helianthus tuberosus. Next base: position 120,869,601 of record CM060433.1, read on the forward strand.
TCTGGAAACAAGTGCGGGTACTTGGTCTTCATCTCGCTTTTCATTTCCCAAGTAAACTCGGCGCCCCGCTTTCCTTCCCACCGAACCTTGACAATGGGAATTTTGTTGCGCCTTAGTCGCTTGACATTCTGGTCCACGATTTTGACCGGTTTCTACACAATGTGTAGCGTCTCATTTATTTGTAGGTCTTCGAGGGGAACCTGCAGTACCTCATCCACTAGGCATTTACGTAGATTGGATACATGGAAGACTGGATGCACGTTGTTTAGTTCTTGTGGCAGGTCGAGTCTGTACGCCACCTTGCCAATCCTTTCGAGTATCTTGAAAGGACCCATATAGCGAGGAGCGAGCTTTCCCTTCTTATCAAAACGAACTACTCCCTTCCAGGGAGATACCTTGAGGAGGACCCGATCAGCAACATCAAATTCCAAAGGCTTGCGCCTTTTATCCGCATAGCTCTTTTGTCTGCTCCTGGCCTTGATCAAGTTATCATGGATCTTAAGAATTTTATCCGTTGTCTCTTGAATAATTTCAGGGCCAGTAAACAGCTTGTCACCAACCTCATGCCAGCTGAGAGGAGATCAGCACTTGCGGCCATACAAAGCTTCGAAAGGAGCCATTTGAATACTGGAATGATAGCTGTTGTTGTATGAGAACTCAATCAATGGTAAATGTACATCCTGACGTGATGTCATGGTCACAATCAAATTTAATCCAATTACTACTAAATAGTTAGTGGCAAGTGGGTATCGAACACAGGGAGTTTGTGGAATATGTGTTATTTAAATGTATATCTAAGTTGATTAAATTAATCAAATTGCAAATAAAATAAGATTCAAGAGTTGATTTGATTGGATTGGTTTTAACACTAAAATTAACTAATTAAATTGCAAGAGAAAAGTTTTTGGTTGTAAACAAATTAGAGACAAATGACTATCCTAGATTTCCGGTTTCAATTGACATTCATGTTATCATTCCACTAGAAAGAACTACATAGACATAGCTCATGTGTGACTACTTGTAGTGATGAAAGGGAACTAAGTACTCAGATTCCTAGAACGTGAGGTTGTTACCCGATGATCAATCAACCCTTACCCAAGCCTAACTATACCCATGATATCTCGATTGCCAACGGCACCAAGAACGTATGGTTTCTAATTAGTTCAATGTAAGAATTAACAAGTTACTAACAAACAATCACACACCATAACAAGCAAACCATAAAGATAAGGATTGTTATTCTAGAAATTAGGAAATCAAACATGAAATGTCTCAAGCAAACCTTCAATCCAGGATGATCACAAAGTGTTTAGCCACTCATGGCTCGAATCAACATCATAATACTAGTTTTAATGTTCAAAGAAATCACCAACATAAAACAAGAGATTAACTAGTGTTCTTCAAGCTCAAGGTCTCCAAAGTTGCTCCAAAAATCGTCCCCCCAAGAAGTGGTAACCGAAAACCAATGATAAGTCTAGCATAAAACATCATCATGTGCCCATTTAATGCATAAGTTACGATTTAAGAACAGTCGGCGCCGTAAGCTACGCCAGATGGCCGTAGCTTACGGCAAGCAGTGGGTCAACAGGTTCCGGAAGTCAGCATTGGCGTCGTAAGCTACGCCAGGCCACCGTAGCTTACGGCACCTATTATACTCTTACGGCAGTCCTACACTGATCTACGTCGAGAAGTTTGTGCACACATGGGAGCCGTAACCTACGGAAAAGTACCGTAGGTTACGGTGCTGAGTGGGTTCTTTTCCTTGTTTTCTTTGTATCATTCCCCATGCTCCATTTTCCTTCATCCATCATGCAACTCCCATCCAAACTTCACAAAAGCCACTCCTTAGGCACTTTAATACCTGCAACATCAAGCATCTAGTGATTACCATGTTCAAGCAATTAACCGTGTATAGCATGGGATTTTAATCATTTTAAGGCTCTTAAGGGTTGTCCTACAGACCACCCGTCACATCCCCACACTTACCCGTTGCTTGTCCCAAGCAACCCATTCAAAAATTATTTCAACCACAAGCGATCAATTATGAAAACCAAGCTAAATGTGCCGTCCTTCTACTAACTTTCAATCATACCACAAGACACACTCCTCACAAAGATCTCTCGGTAACAAGAATTATTAGCATAATGCTAAACCACTCAATGCGTGTGTGTGTTTGTACGACAATAAGCTTGTATAAGAATCAAGTCTCCTCCTAACAAATATCTAGCATGCTTATGAATCAAAGGAACTTATGGGTTGTAACGGGGCTATGTGTAAAGGTAGGAAAATGGTGGGATATATATGCAAGAGCTAATTGATTTGACCCGGTTTTTATTTCTACTACTAAACAAAGCAAACATCAACTATATACACAACTTCTTCAACGTTCTCAACTACTATTGCAACTAAATACTTCCTTGTTTTTCATATTTCTCTCTTTTTTTTTTTACATAAGACATAAAAACTCATCAATATACACAATAACATCAACAATACAAACTAAATCTCATAAACCGGGTCATCTCAATGGGTAAACTTTTGTAAGAAGTAGGTTTGGGTCACAACTGAATGGTATAAGGCTCAAACATGGCTTTCTAAGGACCAAACCCCCACCCCTCACAATACCAAGCTCATATATGTAAAGTATGAGGTCCAACCCACCAATCCCACACTCTCACACATCTAGACGAGGCTTCCTAAAAGTCCCTTATCATTTTCAAAGCATGCTAATTCTAGGATTTAACAAGCATTCGTACACAAGTTCTATTAACACACGACACACACCGCCACTCAAACAAAGAAATATCTATAACAATCATATGTGGCTCAAATTCTCACCAAGAAAAGACTAGGAATGGGTGTCGGTGTGTCAAACGGGACAAAATCAAGCTTTCAAATTTTGACAATTTTCGCTTGAGTTTACAAAATTTTTAAATTCTCAAAAATTCCCCCCCATCCCCACACTTGGGATACATTGTCCCAATGTATGGTTTTTAGGGAAAGATCGCTTAAACACCAAAAACATCAACTTTGTTTTTTTTTTTAATAAACAAAAACAAACTAATAAACTACGATATTTCAAAGCTAAAGAACATGACAAGTCTAAGGAAAAAGTACATTGACCTGGTGAAGTTTGACACAACATATATTGTAAATGATCCAATTTCCTATCACCACCTTCACACAAATCTCCGCACATCTTCCCCACACTTGAGTGTTGCCATGACCCTGAAACATAGAAAAATAAACACAACAAGATCAATATAAAACCCCAGGTTGCCTCCCGAGCAGCGCTAAGTTTCAAGTCTTCAGCCAGACCGTGCCACCCCCCATTTATGGTGGCTCAAAGAATCGGTTTCTGCCACTTCCATCACTACATCGTGTCATTTCGTAAAATGCATCCGTCCCGCTTCGATTCGGTGGGTAATCAAATACACTCCTACTTGATCCCGTATGCGTGTCTTCACGATTCGGTGTGTGGTTTATTTTCATTCTTTGACACACATTTTTTATACAATCACTAGACTCACCACCCTTCCCCTCAATGGACTCATAACTAATCACTCTAGTTTGAACATCAAAGGACAACTTACGGTTCTTTTCGGTCATGGTAATAATCCCGTCTCTACAATTGATTTGAGCATTTGTTGTGTATAGAAACGGTCGACCTAAAATTACCCTTTGTTGTGCTGCCATTTTGGTAGAAGCATAATCTAGAACTAGAAAATCCACTGGGTATTCGAATTCTCCCAATCGAATCATAACATTCTTAACTATTCCCCGTGGACGCCTCCAACTTTCATCCGCCAAACTCACCATGGTGTTTGCATCTTGAAGCGGACCGAAATCGTACATGTCATATAGCTCACCCGGTAACACACTCATGCTCGCCCCATAATCCAACAATGCATGAGGAATTTTTAGTTTCCCCACTCGGATAGGCACGATTGGCGCTCCATACTCTTTATCATTCTCGATTTCGGCATCTTTTTCCAAACCTGCTTCACTTGATACGAAGAAGTTAGCAATGTTTCATTAGATTTAGTACTAGGAACGGTGCTTACCACATTGATATTAACACTTTTAATGTTTTTGGGATTTATCACCGTGTCACTTGGTAACTGGCCTTTTGCTTTCTTCAATATCGCCACTTCACTTGCAAGTTGACCCATTTGGGTGGTCAAAGTTTGAATCGCTTTATCACGGGCCTCGTCCTTTTGCATCCGAACCTCATCACGTTGATTCATTCGTTGCATTTCAACTTGCATCGCCTTCAACATCTCCATTACTTCGTTTCCACCCGAAGAGCTTTGACCCGTTTGATATTGCCTTTGAAATCCTTGGTTTCCTTGGAAATTCGGGTTAGCTTGATTTGAAGGGTTCCCATACCGAAAGTTTGGGTGGTTTCTCAACCCGGGGTGGTAAGTGTTAGAATTCATATTATAGTTTCTACCACCCCCTCCTTGACCTTGTACCGCATTAACTTCTTCATATTGCCCTTCCACCATTCCTTGGTAATTTTCAGCAGCATGACCTATTTCATTGCAAATAGCACAAACATCATAAATTTGGTTAGAGGTTTGCACATTACCATCATCTACCGCATGTACTTGTGTTCGGGTAACGGCCGGTCGTGCTCTCCTTGATGCTTGAGCTTTCTTCTTTGAAGTAATTGCCATTTGCTCCAAGAACTCCCAATCGTCATTCTCGTAATTTGTGCCAAAAGACCCATTTGTAATGGACATTAAATCACGAGCATCTTCGGCACTCAACCCCTTGTGGAAGGCATTCATCAACTTCCAAAGTTCAATTCCATGATGAGGGCAATTTTTGATCATCATGTTGAAACGCTCAAAGGCTTCATGAAACATTTCGCCTTCTTGTTGTTGAAAACTCCTCAACCCCTTCCTTGCATCATTGGTCTTTTGGGTGGTGTAAAACTCATCTAGGAAAATTTGTTGCATTTCCGCCCAAGTATAAATAGATGCCGAAGGCAAAGTGTAGAACCACTTATTTGCCTTATCCTCCAAAGAAAATTGAAACAGGACTAACTTGACATCATCGGCCGAAAAACCTTGACTCCCAAGAGTATTGCAAATTGAGTCATAGGCCTCCAAATGGAAATAAGGTTCCTCCGTTGCTAAACCCTTATATTTCGGCAAACTTTGTAGTGAATTAGTCCTTACTTCAAAGGTTCTTCCTTGGTTGTTGTGAGGAATAACCACCGGTGAAGGATTATGAGTAATCACCGGCCTAAAATGCGCTTCAATACCCCTCGCATGTTCTCTAAGATGCCTTCTCGGTACACCAAACCGACCCCTTAGACGAACAGGACCCATTGGTCTTGGTATATGCCCTTGTGGTGCAAATGGTTGTTGAATTTGTTGTTGTGGCATCGGTGGGTGTTGAATTGGCCTTTGAAATTGTGGTTGTACATTCTGTGGACGAACTTGTTGCAATGGTATAGGGCGTTGCACTGGCGGCCCTTGTGGTCTCGGCCTAATGTGTTGTGGTATGAGTTGTTGTTGTTGTGGCACTCCACCAACACTTGACATTCCTTGAGGTTGGCCTTGCAAATAACCAAACTCTCCTTGATCTCCATCACCCCCATAAGCATAACCATCTTCATCATAACCCTCAAAATCTTCATATCCTTCCTCATATCCATCTCCCCCTATACCCGAAGATTGCCCAAATGGAAGAGTCGAGTATTGAAAACCCAACTGATTCGATGGTCTAAATGATGTAGCATGGACAATGGTTGAGTTTGGTGCAATGGTATAGTTTGAAGATGATTGTCCTGCACCCGGGAAGAAATGGGAAAATGGTGGAATGGTAGTAGAAGGGTTATAAGTAATGGTTGGTTCTTCTTGAGTGGTAATGGGTTGTGTGGTGTTGGTTGGTGTAACATTATGAAGTAAAGTAGGTTCGGTAGTAGTGGTAGGCATGGTGGTATTTGGTGACGGTTAAGTGGATGTTGGTATGAAAGGTGGTACAGTTTCACCCGTAGTGGGTAGTGGTGGTGGTGGATCCATGTATCTCAGTGGTGTAATCAGTGTAATTGGTGTTGTTGATGAACCGCTAATTGTGTTTTCCCTTAACAAAATTCTGTTTGCTCGCAAAGTTCGTTCGATTTCCGGATCAAATGCTAATGGTGAAAGCTTGTGAGAGCTCCTAGTACGCATGCACCTGTCAATACCTGCACACTAACACACCCAGCGTAAACCAGAAAAATAACAAAATTAAAAAGATCAAAAATAACACACGTTGCGCACTACTCCCCGGCAACGGCGCCAAAATTTGACGTGATGTCGTGGTCACAATCAAATTTAATCCAATTACTACTAAATAGTTAGTGGCAAGTGGGTATCGAACACAGGGAGTTTGTGGAATATGTGTTATTTAAATGTATATCTAAGTTGATTAAATTAATCTAATTGCAAATAAAATAAGATTCAAGAGTTGATTTGATTGGATTGGTTTTAACACTAAAATTAACTAATTAAATTGCAAGAGAAAAGTTTTTGGTTGTAAACAAATTAGAGACAAATGACCATCCTAGATTTCCGGTTTCAATTGACATTCATGTTATCATTCCACTAGAAAGAACTACATAGACATAGCTCATGTGTGACTACTTGCAGTGATGAAAGGGAACTAAGTACTCAGATTCCTAGAACGTGAGGTTGTTACCCGATGATCAATCAACCCTTACCCAAGCCTAACTATACCCATGATATCTCGATTGCCAACGGCACCAAGAACGTATGGTTTCTAATTAGTTCAATGTAAGAATTAACAAGTTACTAACAAACAATCACACACCATAACAAGCAAACCATAAAGATAAGGATTGTTATTCTAGAAATTAGGAAATCAAACATGAAATGTCTCAAGCAAACCTACAATCCAGGATGATCACAAAGTGTTTAGCCACTCATGGCTCGAATCAACATCATAATACTAGTTTTAATGTTCAAAGAAATCACCAACATAAAACAAGAGATTAACTAGTGTTCTTCAAGCTCAAGGTCTCCAAAGTTGCTCCAAAAATCGCCCCCCAAGAAGTGGTAACCGAAAACCAATGATAAGTCTAGAATAAAACATCATCAAGTGCCCATTTAATGCATAAGTTACGATTTAAGAACAGTCGGCGCCGTAAGCTACGCCAGATGGCCGTAGCTTACGGCAAGCAGTGGGTCAACAGGTTCCGGAAGTCAGCATTGGCGCCGTAAGCTACGCCAGGCCACCGTAGCTTACGGCACCTATTATACTCTTACGGCAGTCCTACACTGATCTACGGCGAGAAGTTTGTGCACACATGGGAGCCGTAACCTACGGCAAAGTACCGTAGGTTACGGTGCTGAGTGGGTTCTTTTCCTTGTTTTCTTTGTATCATTCCCCATGCTCCATTTTCCTTCATCCATCATGCAACTCCCATCCAAACTTCACAAAAGCCACTCCTTAGGCACTTTAATACCTGCAACATCAAGCATCTAGTGATTACCATGTTCAAGCAATTAACCGTGTATAGCATGGGATTTTAATCATTTTAAGGCTCTTAAGGGTTGTCCTACAGACCACCCGTCACATCCCAGTTACCACCAAAGTCGATGACACAAGAACGGAGCATATCCTCTAGGGTCTGAATCGTACGCTCGGTCTGTCCATCCGTTTGGGGATGAAAGGCCGTGCTCAGATTCAAATGAGAACCCATAGCGGATTGAAAAGTTTGCCAAAGACGTGAAGTAAAACGACCATCGCGGTCAGAGATTATGTCAAGAGGGATGCCATGACGGCATATGATCTCATCAGTATAGATTCGGGCAAGTTTCTTCACTTTATAATCTTCGCGAATAGGAAGAAAGTGGGTTGATTTGGTCAAACGATCGACAATCACCCAGATACTATCGTGACCAAACGGTGTACAGGGCAGTTTAGTAATAAAGTCCATAGCAATGCTATCCCATTTCCAAACTGGGATTTCAGGCTGTTCTAAGAGTCCTGAAGGACGCTGATGTTCGGCCTTAACCTTTAAGTAAGTAAGGCATTTAGAAACATATATAGCAATGTCCTTCTTCATACCAGGCCACCAATAAGTCATACGCAGATCATGGTACATCTTATCGGCACCCGGATGAATAGAGTAACGAGATTTGCGAGCCTCGTTCATAATGAGCTCACGAAGATTGTGGCGATCTGGCACCCAGATGCGATTGAGATAGTATTGAAGACCATTAGGTTTAGTTTCGAGTTGATTCCAGTTAGCACCAAGAACTTCAACGAATAGACTTCCTTCATTAGCTGACGAATACTGAGCTTCACGGATGCAAGTATGCAGGTCACTAGAGACATGAATAGCCTTAACATGGGTTTTACGACTAAGAGCATCGGCCACTACATTCGCCTTGCCAGGATGATAGCGAATTTCGCAGTCGTAGTCGTTAAGTAATTCCACCCAACGTCTCTGTCGCATGTTCAGTTCCTTTTGGTCAAAGATATGTTGGAGGCTCCTATGGTCAGTAAAAACCACACACTTTGTACCATACAGGTAGTGTCGCCAGATCTTTAACGCAAACACGACTGCACCAAGCTCCAGATCGTGAGTAGTGTAGTTTTTCTCATGTACTTTGAGTTAGCGAGAGGCATAAGCAATAACCTCTGTCCCGCTGCATGAGCACACAGCCCAATCCACGGTTCGAGGCATCGCAATATACCACAAAATCGTCATTCCCATCGGGTAGAGTTAGAATAGGAGCGTTACACAAAAGGGTCTTAAGAGTTTGAAAAGATTCATCTTGCTCGGGACCCCAAGCAAAAGGTTTCTCTTTTTGTGTCAATGAAGTGAGAGGAACAGCAATCTTAGAAAAGTCCGAGATGAATCGGCGGTAATAACCAGCCAATCCTAGAAAAGAACGAATCTCGGATGCAGATTTAGGCGTACTCCAATTCTTCACAGCTTCGATTTTAGACGGGTCAACATGAATACCTTGCTTACTAACGACATGACCAAGAAATTGCACTTCATCAATCCAAAACTCACACTTAGAAAATTTAGCATATAGACGTTCACCACGTAAAAGTTCAAGCATCAAGCGCAAATGACGAGCATGATCGGCCTTAGACTTAGAATAAATGAGAATGTCATCAATGAAGACTATCACAAAACGATCCAAATACGGCTTACACACACGATTCATGAGATCCATGAAGACAGCGGGTGCGTTGGTCAATCCAAAAGGCATGACCACGAACTCGTAGTGTCCATAACAGGTACAAAACGCGGTTTTGGGTACATCATCCTCGAGTACACGAAGCTGATGATAACCAGAACGGAGATCGATTTTCGAGAAATAGGACGCGCCTTGTAGTTGGTCAAATAGATCATCAATACGAGGAAGAGGATAGCGATTCTTAATGGTAAGCTTATTAAGTTCACGGCAGTCGATACACATACGAAACGAACCATCTTTCTTCTTGACGAACAGCACAGGAGCACCCCATGGAGAGGTACTTGGTCGAATGAATCCCTTGTCGATTAGTTCTTGCAGTTGGCTAGACAGCTCTTGCATTTCAGAAGGTGCAAGTCGATAAGGAGCCTTGGCGACAGGAGTCGCACCAGGTATGAGATCAATACGAAAATCCACGGATCTAGGAGGAGGAAGACCAGGAAGATCTTCAGGAAAGACATCAGGGAAATCGCACACTACTGGAACGTCACTTATGTTCTTTCCCTTGCCCTTTTGTTCCACCACGTGGGCCAAGAAGGTAAAGTTCTATTTACGTAAGCATCTGCTTGCCTGAGTGCATGACATCAACTTTAGTCCTCTTGAAGGTCGGTCTCCATAGACATGTAACACATCACCGGATGGCAAAGGTAGACGAACAAACTTCTCGTGACAAGCAATCTCGGCATGGTTCTTACGCAACCAGTCCATACCGATAATGACATCAAAACTACCCAACTGCATGGGTATTAGATCAATAGTGAAAACGTGGTTGTTAAGAGTCAAAGAACAACCACTGAGGATAGAATCAACTAGAATAGACTTTCCATCGGCAATCTCCACCGAAAATGACTTGGGTAACATAGAGCGTGTACAGTTTAACAAAGACTCGAATTCAACGGACACAAAGCTTCTGTCGGCACCAGTATCAAATAGAATCGAAGCGTAAAGGTCATTCACAAGAAACGTACCATTAACAACATCGTTGTCGTTGCGGGCCTGATTAACATTGAGGTTGAACGCTCGTCCACGAGCGGCTGGCTGTTGGTCCTGGTTCAGCTGAGGACACTGATTACGAAGGTGAGTAGTATCTCCACACTTGTAGCATGCACGAACAGCATTGATCGGCTCCGGATTCTGTGGAGGAGCTGGAAGTGCTGGTAGGGCTGCCTGAGCTGGGGCTGGCTGAGCTGGTTGAGTAGGGTTAGCTTGACGACAATAGGGAGTCGTGTGACCATAGCGATTGCAGTTGGTGCACAAACGACATGCAGAAGCAACAGGATGATGATAGTTACAAGTTGTACACTTGGGGTAAGACCCAGTGTACTGCTTCTTGACTTCTGGGGCAGCAGGGTTCTGAACAGTAGCCACAGTAGCAGGCTTAGCAGCAGGGTTAGCAGCAGGGGCAATTGCATTGCACCCTGAACCTTGAGACTTTCTCTTCTTGTTCTTGCTGCCACTTGGCTGCTGGGTAACTTGATGTGCAAACTTTGAGGGAGCAGAGTTTCCAAACTGCTTATCACGAACACGATAGTTGTTGAGACTGGCTGCAAGACGGTAGACTTCCTCGATAGTATCAAGCTGAGCTGCTTCAATAGAATCACGCATAGCAGAAGGTAGACCATTAATGTACTTAGTTATCATTCACTTAGGAGTAGAAACCAAGTGAGGAACGATCAAGCTGAGCTGCTTAAAACGGGTAGTATAAGCCAGATTATCATCACCATTCTGCTTCAAGTGCCAGAACTCTTCTTCAAGCTTCAACTGCTCATGGGGATGATAGAACTCAAGCATCATTAGTTCCCGCACCTCGGCCCATGGAAGAGCATAGGCCTCTTCATTCGATCGGATGTTTCTCTCATTCGTCCACCACTCCAACACTCTGCCTTGAAACATTCCAGTCACACTCCTAGTCTTTAGATGATCAGGGCACTCGCTGTTGATAAAGGTAACCTCGATGTTGTCAAACCACTCGAGCATAGCAGTCACCCCATCACTGCCCGTGAAAGTCTTAGGGTTGCGGGAGATGAAATGTTTGTAGTTGAACTTAGTAGGCTTTTCTTTCTCTGTCTTAGAATCAACAGAGGATGGAGGAGTGCTTGATCCTTGGATCTCAGAGAAGATCTTTGGCATGACTCGAGCAATCCGGTCAGCCATGAAGGACATCATCTTTTTCTGAGACTTCTCCCTGGATCTCTTGAGAGTATCAGACATCTTTCAGGAAGACATCTAGAGGAAAGAAACGTATAAGTTTTAGATTCACAAGCCTCACAACATAGATTCACTTACGATAGATTTAGACTCAAGATTCAACTAGTTTCAAATAGATTTCCAATAGACTCAACATCGCAACCCACGACCTTCGCATGGCACGTTATACAAAGTTTGGCAACCTGTCAGAAACGCTTATATATAGGAAGTACCAGCGGCGTATCCACCACGCTTCGGGCACATCGCTTCTACCCCGTACTCGGTGTCATGTTACGTGTCGCAAAACACACTCATTATCATAGATTTACATAGGATATCATAGACTCCAATAGTTTCACATAGATTACAATAGTCTCCAATAGATTCACTTGATTACCATAGTTTGCATATATTACCATAGACATTCCAATAGATTCCAATAGACAATCCATAATCAACGAAACCCCGCATGGCACGTGCTACGAAAGTTCAGCAACATGACGGAAGTACTTATATATAGGAAGTACCAGCGGCGTATCCACCATGCTTCAATCATGTCACGTCCGTCTCGTCATCGGTGTCATGCTCCGTTAACCACCAGATTAGATTCCATCACTTCTCACATCATAGATTAACCAAATAGATTCGACCACATAGTTTAACCAAATAGATTCAACAATCCTAGATTAACCTAATAGACTTGTCAACGTAGATTCACTGAGTAGATTCAACAACTTCAACCCTGAATCCACAAAACTACGAATTTCGCTTAGCGCGTGGTACGAAGGTTTGGCAACATGCCAGAAACACTTATATATAGGAAGTACCAGCGGCGTATCCACCATGTTTCGGACATGCCACCTCTGCCTCGTCTTCGGCGCTAGGCTACGTTTCGTTATTTTGTTCCTCAAAACCACATACTCATAGACTACACATAGATTACACTAGAATACGCGTAGGTTACACATAGATTCATTAGATAGATTCTTATAGCATCGTAGTCGATTTAGATTCCCATTACACTAGAATACGCGTAGGTTACACATAGATTCATTAGATAGATTCTTATAGCATCGTAGTCGATTTAGATTCCCACATAGATTACTCAAGTAGTTTCACATAACATGCCAAAAGTCTCTCGTAACATGAATCAAGTTTAATCAAACAATTCATCCCAGTGTCACCAAAACACTGACTCCTCATGGCACGTGGTACGAAACTTGGCAATCATGGCAGAAACACTTATATATAGGAAGTACCAGCGGTGTATCCACCATGTTTCGGCCATATCGCTTCCATCTCATACTTCGGTGTCATGCACAGTGTTTTGTGACAACACATCGTCAACACCGATTACACAACGAGTAAAGCATCATAAATTTAGTTTGATCCTGAGATTAGAATTAATCGTTTTAGATTGCGGACAAACGTGCGATTCGTGCAAAAGTCTCAATATAACCGAAGAATCAAGATAATCAAAGAATCAAGTTTAAACCATACAAAAATCGAGTTAACATAAAAGATAGGATCGTAAAACATAGAGTGTTTCGGGTAGAAGAACGGTGACTAACCAAAGTGATTCGAATTCCCTTTCGAATTGGAGCAACGTGTCTTGACTTACTTAGACAAATACGTCATCGATGTTAGGCCTACGATATTCGTCCTTTTGGTCATTTCACCTTCCCAATTGATTGGAAATTTCGAGACTCTAGCGAGACATAAAATCAAAGAGTGGGACTAGTTATCAAGGTTCGAGCTTCACCCCTATCTTGACAACGTCGTACCCTAATAACGTCGGTACTCATCCGCAGACGAGACCTACTAGAGTATAATAAGGAAATTTCCCATCAAGGTTCGGACGTCACTCCTGTCTTGAGGGCGAATTTCATGCAAAATGCAACACCGATTAACAGTGTTTTCAAAGTATCAAGTGTATGTTGCGTCAGCCTCAGGAAAGGCTTGTAAGTTTTTGTGTTGCTAGGAAGCAGGTACGGTAGAATGCATAAGTATTAAACAACAAATAAGAGTCAAGATTCCTAGAACTATAGACTAGGGCAAGTATTCCTACTTATCCTAATTCCCTATAGTTATGGCTCTGATACCAATCTGTCACACCCCAACCGATGGCGGAAACATCGGGGTGCGAGCACTAAGCGCTCAGATTGCTCATGAGATTTCCTTAACACTAATTATTTCGATAGGCATTAAATAGATTTCATAACAACTGTCTAAAAACAACCATCAACCATCATAACAAGTATCAATCATAAAAATCATTGTTCGAATTGTTCAAAAGACTAAATTAACTAGGCGACGTTTCTAGGCATCTCCTAGCTTGATTCCCATGAGTTTCCAAGCAACCTATTAGCCTACAACATGTATTAAAATATCAATACAAAAGTATTGGCGAGTATACAAGTTTGAATATAGAATAATAGATTAAAACAACTCATATCCATGATGTAAGTAATAAAATAGTTTCAGCCGTGCTAGTGTCGTAGTCCGCGCAGTGATAGCCCAAGTATCCCGATGCTTTAGTGTTTACCCAAGTTTCAAGGTAAACTAGAATCCTCCTAACAATACCCCCCGAGAATAATGGGAGAGGTGCACCCCCTATAGCGCTACTATTGTTAAGGCGGAACTACACACCCTGGATTAAACGTCACATAGCACAAAATAGAATACTAGAATGCACAAGTTTCCACATACACATAGGATAGAGTTTAGCTTGCAAAACACAAGTTTCGTAGTTTGTATAGATTACATGTTACACCCCAAAGTTTTAAAGTAAAAAGGGGATCGAGTATACTCACAGTGATTGCTTAACAGTAAAACTGTTATTGGATCAAAGGGAGCTCGTTGGTATTAGCCTGATTAGAGTACAATGGATAAGTGTCGGACAGATTAACGAGTTTGCATGAAGTGTAGGATCAGTCACCCGATCGGATGGCCATCCGTTCGGATGGTCATCCGGTCGAACGACATTTGTGCTACAAAACGGTCCACCATCCGATCGGATGGTCATCCGTCCGGATGGCCATTCGATCGAATGGTTACTCGTTCCAAGTGCTGAGATTCAAGTTTCAAAGTTCGAAGTTTCTGGTTCAAATTAGTTTTAAGTTTAAGAGACAAGTGTCACCTGATCAGATGGCTATTCGATCGGACTACCACTCGATCGGGTGGTCCTTGTCTCATTTCCAAACTTGTAAAGTTTCAAAGCGTTCAGGTTAACGGCAATGACTTGGTACGTCTTGAGACAATGGCAAACACCTTAACGTTCAGCCGGCCCGATCAGGTGGGAATCACCCCATTCCGATCAGTCGTCTGTTTGTGGCGGTGTCCGTGTCGGAATCCGTACTCCGGCCATCTTTTCCGGTAACAATCCGTTGTCCACGCTGACTGAAGACTAATCATCAAGTCTTTAGCCCGCTCAGACTCGGATTCCACCGTTTTTAAGTGAAATGTTAAGAAAAAAGGAAGATAAACATAAGTTTCAGTTGAAAAGTATAGATTTAACAAAGATTTAGTATAAAAACACATGAAATTCCTTAGATCTGAGCTAAATCTTGGCAGAAATGACATCATACCTTAGTTTGTACAAACCATTATGATGACATCACCTTCAAGAGCTCAAATCTTAGAGATTTCATGGTGAAAAGTGAGCTTTCAAAGGAGAATCTCGTAGTGTACAGTGTACAGATCAAAGATGTACAAAAATCTAGCGTGAAACATACCGAAATCGCCGAGAAATGAAGAAAATTAGGAGTGCGTGCGTCTGGTTCGAGTGAGGCTGTCACATCAGGGAATATAGTGATGTGACAGGCCTATTTATAGTGTGCAAGGAAGAGTCAAGGCGGTGTGGGATGGTGGTCCGATCGAATGGCCATCCGATCGAATGGCCATCCGATCGAATGGTCATCCGATCGGATTGCCATTCGGTCAATCCTATCCTTTCCGTGTTTCCCGTCTTCGATTCGACGTGCGAGTTAGATTAAGCGTTGCGTTGCGTATTATTGGGGAAATAGCATAACTAGACTATATCATTAACACAAAAGGTTCCATAGTTTAATAGATTCCACCAGTGACAAGGCTCCAGTCTCTCATTCAACCAAGAATCAAGTTTTACGAGTCTCAAGAGTCATGCACCAAATAGATTTAGGCATTCCAACATAGTTTTAGACATTCCATCATAGATTTAGACATTCCAAATTCATAGAATTAGGCATTCCAAGCATAGATTTAGGCATTCCCAAGTATACAAATTTAGGCATTTCACAACGTAGATTTAGACATTTCAAATATATATCATAGTTTAGGGACCCAAAGTGACAATAGTGAAACTCCAGGGACTATTCTTGACAAAAGTCTAAAGTTTAGGGACGCTGGGCGTTACACTTGGATCATAAATAAAACTCTTATTTTGTTAATTACATGTTATACATACTTTATACATGCTCATACATTCAATTTCGTGAAACCATTGATGCTTATTCGTAATTCTTGGAAACTATGTGCTAAACTTGTAAATACGTGAAACTTATGCATAAAACGTAATACGAACGTATGAGAAACTTAAATACGACATTCATATGCTTAATTATACTTGGTTTATGTTCCTCATACTTAAATTACCCTTAAACTATGTTTTTATGGCGAAAATAGTCCCTAAAACACCTAAAAAGCCCTAAAATGCAAAGTTGAGGGGCCTAATTGCAATTTCATCAAACTTGCCCTTTTCCCTTTGTCACGGGCCGCGTAGACTTAGCCCTGGGGCTACGCTAGCCGTGAGAGACCTCCCAGATCAGTCTCCTCATTCTCCTTCGCGATTTTGAGCGGGATTTGGTTGTTTTTGAAGTTTAAACCGGGTTTTTGGCATTAATTACTCATCTAACCCAACCCTAATCACTTCCTTATAAATACCCAATGCCTCCCAAGCCATTTTCACTTTAGAAACACTCTCACAACTCTCTCAAGCTCCCAAATTCATAGCTGCAAGTTAAAGTTCGGACAGAAACATCAAGCTCCACTAAAGTGAGCATAAGTTCTTCATTTCTTGTCCGTATGAGCTCATTCTTTTTCTAGAACACTTGGATCGATCTTAGCTTCGATTTCATGGGTATTCCACAGTGAATAAGTCCCTGGAACTCCGGCAAATAGGCTCCAAAGTTCACTGTTTGTTTTATTTTGAATCAAACTTTGTTTATACTTGTTTAAACTTGAGTCTAACTCACTCAAACCCACGTCCTTATGCTTATAACCACTTCTATGGTTACTTAAGCTTAAAAACAGGGTTGAGACATTCAAAATCAGAGGTTAAACCTCACATATATTCTGTTTTGTTTAGGGTTTTTAACCCACAAGTGATGTTCAAGCTTCAAGCTTGATGAAGGTGTGATTATGGACTAACTTAGGTTGTCCAACATAAAATCCCCACATTGCTTGATGATTTCTCATAGTGTAGTTGTTTACATTCTTGTATTAATCTTAGTTCATGACCCTCCTTGTATGTTTTTACATCAAGTGTAGTGGTGAACACTTAGAGGTACCTAAATGGAAGCTTGTTCTTCCTACCTCCTACATGAATTCTATGACACATTAGAGGTACCTAAATGAAGATATAATCTTCTACCTCATGCTTGAAATATTGGACATAATGATATATAATCTAAATAATACTTATATGTATGTAATATTCAATGTTCGGACCTTGATGGTGAACTTGTGTTCATTCGTCGAAGTGTTGGAATAACATCATCTAAGACATAAGACTTATACGATTCTAATGAGTATACCACTCATGAAAACATTAACCCTTGAGGTTTCATAGTGTCAAAACAAGTACTTGTGTTCAAGGATGATTACTTTCGTATACATATGTTCTTGTGATTTAAAATCCGAAATCCCTAATCTACCGTTAAACTCCGAAACTCATACACTTCGTTTCTTCGTGTAGAAAGACTTGGTGTTCCAACCTCCTAATCAACAACTCACTTGCGGATTCAAGTAGAAGACTTGCAAAACCGTGAGTATACCCGAATTCCCCTCTTTACTTTTATCACTTTTTGGGGTGTAACATGTTTACTTACTAAAACTTACACATGAACATTGTACTTTAACGCACAAACATTCCTATAACATGCTTGTATACGTGATTGCTTGATACTTTAAACTTGGGTTGAGGACATCTTGTGTTAGACTTATCATTAACTTCGTACGAGCCTATCCGTGACATATATAGCGCTATAGGATTAACGCACCGCCCGTAGACTTGTGGTTATGTCATGAGCATATTGCGTTTCATCATTGGTTTGATATGTTAGACACATGCCGAATTTAAGGTTTATCTTGTATCACATGCTTGCTATGAGGAATTGTTTAATCATCTTTTTATGCTATGTACGTATCAAACTTGTATACTCGCATTTGCTTTTGCATTGAACTTTATTTTAAACATGTTACAGGTTGAGGATGACGAATGCTATGAAATGAAGTAGCGCTGATGCCTAGATACACACCTAGACGTAATAAGTTTAAAATGTTGTTTCAAATTTTGTTATGGTTATGTTTCGAACTTGTTGTTTGAATTTCTTGTAATGTTGACAATTTACTTTATGAAATGAAATCGGTTTATTTAAATATTGTCACAATTAGTGTTATGAAGTCTCTTGCAATCTCGTTTTCGTCTCACTCCGATGTTTCCGCCATCGGTTGGGGTGTGACATAATACGCTCCCGTCATCCGACTTGCGTTTACGTTTACTATCAAACATCTTACTTGTTTGACTCATTTGGGTACCTTTTTAATTCGTCCCATTCACCCCGTCCTTACTACATTGGACATAAATGTGTCCACTACAAGAAGTTCATGGTATCATATGCCACTACTTACTTGGCCAGAGTAAGCGATTAATACATGACACACATGACCTTTTTATAGTTTACACATCACGCCCTATGTAAGTAACGCCTATATTTAGTTTTCTTGGATATAATATCCTGGATATGTATTCTTGTAACGCCCCGCTACTTTGTACTTTCCATTTATAGCAAGCCTTATTCGTATTTCTATTTTTGGAAACCTTGTGTTCCTGTAATCGTTCTTTCTTTGTAACCGTTGTAAAATCCGAGACTTGAATCATGAATAAAACTAGTATTATGTTAATTACATGTTATACATACCTCATATGTGCTCATACGTTCAATTTCATGAAACATGGAAACTATGTGCTAAACTTGTAAATACGTGAAACTTATGCATACATCAGGCTTTGAACCTAAACGATACTTGATAATAAAATTCACATTTTATACATATTTTTATTCACACAACCAATCATTTAAATGCGTATTTATACGCAAACCAACACTATTCATACGTATAAATACTTATACGTACATCATCAATACATGAATTATACTTTTATACATAAGTTATACTCAAAAGAAATACTAAGATTATACCAATCACCTTTTCCACCTCTTTTCTTCTCCAATCACCTTTTCCACCTCCTTCAATCACCTTTTCCCCCACCATTCTCCATTATAATTATTTTATTTATTTATCTTTTTTTTTATTTATCTTTTCCATTTTTTTTATTATATTTCCACCTCATCAATCCTCTTCCACATTCTTTAACCAATCATATTTCACCCTTTCCCCCCTCCTTCACCTATAAATACCAACCTCCTTCCACCATTTTTCTTCACACCATTCTTCTCTCTATCTCTCTAATTCTCTCAATCTTCTCTCTAAATCAAGAATTCTAAGAATTCTAAAAGAACACTAAGTGTTCTAACCATTCTTCTCTCTTCGTAGTATGCTCTGTGGTTGCAGCTTAGTCTGATCTTCCACATCAGAAACGAGGATTCTTTTGGCTGTTTTGTATACGATAAAATCGTACCGCTTATAGGCTTGAAATTTCCAACCTTCAACTCGTCACGGGATTACCAAAGGAACAACTTTGAGAAACCGTGAGTATACTCGTATTCCCCTTTTTACTTTTACCACTTTTGGGGTGTAACATGTTTACCTATCAACAAACTTACACATGAACATTTTGCTTAAACACATGAACATTCCTATTAACATGCTTGTATACGTGATTGCTTGATACTTTAAACTTGGGTGAAACTTATGTGTTGAACTTATCATTAACTTCGTACGAGCCTAACCGTGACATATGTAGCGCTATAGGATTGACGCCCCGCCCGTTAAACTTGGGGTTATGTCATGCAGCATCTCGCGTCTCTTTTGGGTTGATACGTTAGACACATGCCAAATTTATTGTTTATCTTGAATCACATGCTTGCTATGAGGAATTGTTTAAAACTTATCTTTTGCTATGTACGTATCAAACTTGTATACTCGTCATTGCTTTTGCATTGAATTGTATTTTAAACATGTTACAGGTTGATGATGATGATGCTATGAAAAGAAGTAGCGTTGATGCCTAGATACACATATAGACGTTTAGGTTTAATATGTCGTATCAACTTTGCTTATGCTGTTATGTATTTCTTTTGAACTTATTGTTATTTGAATTTCTTGTAATGTTGACAATTACTTTATGCAATGAAATCGGTTTATTAAATATTGTCACAAATAGCGTTATGATGTCTCTAGCAATCTTCACACTTCGTCTCATCCCGATGTTTCCGCCATTGGTTGGGGTGTGACAGATTGGTATCAGAGCCATAACTATAGGGAATTAGGAAAATTGCTATGCTTTTGCCCTAGTCTATAGTTCTAAGGATTTTGCCTCTTATTTGTTGTTTAAAACTTATGCATTCTGCCTTTACATGCTTCCTAGCTACACTTCTTGTTGATTAAATTTACATGCCTTTCCTAAGGCTAACACCAACACACTTTTGTTAATTTTATACTTTTGTAACATAAACGAGACAACTTTACCAAAATAGGCGTGAAACCCACAATTTGGTAAACGACTCTCATTCTACCTTAAACCATTTTTGCACGAAATTTCACCATTAAGCTAGGAGTGAAATCCATAACTTAATGGTAATTTCCTTTTCAACTCTAGTGGACCCTTGTCAAAGTGTCGAAATTTTATTTTGACCCGACAAGTACCAACCACATTTAGGGTACGAAATCTTCAAGTTAGGGGTGAAACCCGCACCTTGTCGATTAAGTCCCACTCCTCGATTTTCGATCTCGCCAAAGTCCCGATTGTTTGATCGATTAGAGACGTGTAGTAACTGGAAGGGTAAGATACCGTTAATCGCTTCTTGACGAGAGTATCTTACCTATAGGCCAAAGCACGTTTTCTCTAATTCGAAAGGACTTTCGACCCACTTTGGAATAGTCGACGTTTCTCTACCCGAAACAATCCAATGTTTTATTGAGCCTCTCTTTTATGTATCTCAATTTATATGTGATTTTTATACTTGCACGTTCTTCATTTCAAATTTATTTATTTATTTTTTTACTCATTTCGCACGTCATCGCAACCAAGAACAATAATAACTCTCGTGAACAAACTAAATTTATACCCCTTTACGCAATCATATGTGTTATACTTGTTGAATACATGTTGGAAACTTATGCTATACGTGAACCTTACATGATACGTCGTACTTACATGCTTAAAACTTGCAAACTCATTTTGAATTCATGATCAAGTCTCATCCATTCCTTCTCTTTTCATCCTTAGATGTCGTCCCGCAGTGCATCAAAGAGGACCAAGTCCAAGAGGGGTTCGACTTCCAAAACCATGTCACAAAAGGATTGCATGAGATTCATGGCCAAACAATTTGCTAAGGTCCTACCTGACGTGGTTAGCAAGATTCAGACAAACACCGATTCACCGCATGGCTCTGTCGACTCAAAGGCAGACAAACCCAAATCGACCTTCCGTTTTAAGCAATTCATGGCTTGTAGACCCTTAGAGTTTACTGGCAAGGATGACGCTACCGCCATGATGAACTGGATCGATGCAATCGAACTCACCTTCCTGCAAAGTGGCTGCCCTGATGAACTAAGAACCTTGAATGCCACTGGGGTATTTCGTGAAAAGGCACTCGAATGGTGGACGACGGAACGCAACAAAAAGGGAAACGAGGTTGCACATGCTATGCCTTGGGACGATTTCAAACAACTTATGAAAGACCACTTCTGTCCTCCCCACGAACTCCAGAAATTGGAGAACGAATTTTGGAACCTCACTCAGAAAGGGAGTGACATGGCTGGCCTGATCACGCGCTTTAAACAACTCAGTGTCCTCTGTCCTGGACAAGTTGATACCGTCCCCAAGAAAATAGCCAAATTCATTCGTTGTGTTGCACCTTCCCTGACTAATCACCTTGCCTCCGCCAACCCCCAAACCATTGAAGATGCTTTTCGTATAGCCACTGAACTTAACAACAACTGCGTTCTTCATGGAACCTTTGACAGGATTTCAACGAAGAGTGCACGCCAAGCTACAACTGACACTACTACTGATGAGACCTTACACTCCCGATCATCCAGGAGAAACCAGGGCAGGAAGCGGAAGGCTTCGAGCCAAAATTATGCGGTCGTCACTCCGCCAAACCCACAACCCCTACAAGCCATACCTGCTAATGCCAACGAGGAAACTCCACACAGAAACTACATTGGAACGCAACCTAGGTGTGACAAATGCCAATATCATCACCCTCCATACTCTCATTGTCGAAAGTGCGACAAGTGTGGCCGAAATGGGCATACTTCCCCATACTGCCGCATCCCACCTCAGGCTCATCAAAACCAAGCCATTTTAGCTCCAAATCAAGTCGCTCCGGTGCGAGCATGTTTCAAGTGTGGTGACACCAACCATCTGGCCAACGTCTGCCCTCAGCGATACCAACCGCAACAGCCTCGACAGCAACAACCACAACCACAGCCACAGCCACAACAACAGCCACAGCAGCAGCAACAGGCTCTACCACCCGCTCGAGGTCGAGCTTTTCTTCTCACTACTGCTCAGGCTCAGACCGCGAACGACGTCATTTCTGGTACGTTTCTTGTTAACCATGTTTATGCTTCATGCCTATTTGATACTGGAGCCGATAAAAGTTTTGTATCGTTAGAATTCGAATCTTTGCTCAAGTGTAAACGCTCTAAGTTGCCAAAATCTTTCGCCGTCGAAGTTGCTAATGGTAAAACCGTCGCTGTTGATTCCGTTCTCTCCAATTGTTCCTTACTCCTTAATGATCATACGTTTTCTATCGACCTCATACCTATGCAAATGGGTAGTTTCGATGTCATAGTAGGTATGGACTGGCTTAGGCGAGTTCGTGCTGAAGTTGTCTGTTCTGAGAAATTTATTCGCCTACCTCTTCCAAACGGCGACTCCCTACACGTCTATGGTGAAAAGCCTTCTCAAGGCCTTAAGCTTATGTCGTGTATCAAAGCAAACAAGTGCTTACGCAAGGGTACCTTCGCCTTTCTCGCCCATATTATGGAAAAGAGGGACAAAGGCCCAAGCATAAGCGACGTTCCCGTTGTACGTGACTTCCCTGATGTGTTTCCCGACGATCTTCCTGGTCCGCCTCCTGCTCGTTCTGTCGACTTTCGCATCGATTTAGTGCCTGGCGCAACGCCCGTCGCTAAATCTCCTTACCGTTTAGCACCCTCAGAGATGCAAGAGCTCTCAAGTCAACTTCAAGAGCTTCTTGATAAAGGCTTTATACGCCCTAGTACTTCTCCTTGGGGCGCTCCCGTGTTATTCGTCAAAAAGAAAGATGGGTCATTTCGAATGTGCATTGACTATCGTGAACTCAACAAACTTACTATCAAGAACCGATACCCTCTTCCGCGCATCGATGACCTCTTCGACCAGTTGCAAGGCGCGACCTGTTTTTCAAAAATCGACCTTCGTTCTGGGTATCATCAACTTCGAGTTCTCGAAGAAGATGTGCCTAAAACCGCCATCCGTACACGTTATGGTCACTACGAATTCGTGGTCATGCCCTTTGGTTTGACCAACGCACCTGCTGTATTCATGGACTTGATGCACCGAGTGTGCAAAGCATATTTGGACCGTTTCGTGATCGTTTTCATTGACGATATTCTCATCTATTCCAAGACGCGAGAAGAGCATAAACAACACCTGCGTCTTATCCTCGAACTTCTTCGTGCTGAACGTCTATACGCCAAATTCTCCAAGTGTGAATTTTGGTTAAAAGAGGTTCAATTCCTTGGTCATACTGTCAACGAACTTGGTATTCACGTCGACCCCGCTAAGATTGAAGCTGTGAAGAATTGGGTCACACCTAAATCTCCATCCGAAATTCGTTCGTTTCTTGGTCTTGCTGGTTACTATCGTCGCTTCATCTCCAACTTTTCGAAGATCGCTGTCCCTTTGACCTCCTTGACTCAAAAAGAGAACCCTTTTGTTTGGGGTCCCGAACAAGAGGAGTCTTTTCAAACGCTCAAGGACATGCTATGTAATGCTCCTATCCTTACACTTCCTGATGGAAACGACGACTTTGTCGTATATTGCGATGCTTCCCGCCTTGGTCTTGGTTGCGTACTTATGCAACGAGACAAGGTCATCGCTTATGCGTCAAGGCAACTCAAAATACATGAGAAGAACTACACTACTCACGACCTTGAACTTGGCGCAGTTGTTTTTGCGTTGAAGATTTGGCGACACTACCTTTATGGTACTAAGTGTGTGGTCTTCACCGACCATAGGAGCCTACAACACATCTTCGATCAAAAAGAACTGAACATGCGTCAACGCCGCTGGGTGGAACTATTAAACGACTACGACTGTGAGATCAAATACCACCCAGGTAAAGCGAACGTAGTAGCAGACGCTCTCAGTCGTAAAACTCATGTCAAAAGTATCCGTTGTTTCCAACTCGTCCATGATCTTCAGAATCGTATACGTGAAGCCCAATATGCATCTGTTAATGAGGGTAACCTCTACAACGAGATGCAATGTGGTGCTGAAAACAGTCTCGTGTCCAAACCTAATGGTATTTTGCACTATCTCGATCGTATCTGGATTCCTAATCGCAATAACCTTCGCAAGTTCCTGATGAAAGAGGCGCATAACACGAAGTATTCTATTCACCCTGGTGCCGACAAGATGTACCATGATATGCGTACGTCCTATTGGTGGCCGGGAATGAAGAAGGATATAGCCACTTACGTCTCGAAATGTCTCACGTGTTCGAAGGTGAAGGCTGAACATCAACGTCCCTCTGGCTTACTTGAACAACCAAGGATTCCTGTCTGGAAATGGGAGAGCATTTCCATGGATTTTATCACTAAGCTTCCCCGCACTTCTTCTGGCCATGACAGTATCTGGGTGATCGTGGATCGATTAACCAAGTCGGCTCATTTTCTCCCCATCCGTGAAGATTTCAAAGTCGCTAAATTGGCTCAAATCTACACTGATGAGATCATCTGCCGCCATGGTATTCCTGTTGACATCATTTCTGACCGCGACGCTCGTTTTACGTCCCGCCTTTGGCAAACTTTTCAATCTGCTATGGGTACTGAACTTAATCTTAGTACTGCCTTCCATCCCCAAACAGACGGTCAAACCGAGCGTACCATCCAAACCTTAGAGGATATGCTTCGTTCATGCGTAATTGATTTTGGTGGCAACTGGGATAGACACTTACCCTTAGTCGAATTCTCGTACAATAACAGTTATCACACGAGTATTAGAATGGCACCTTTTGAAGCATTATATGGTCGCAAGTGCCGTTCGCCTATTTGTTGGCACGAGATTGGTGACTCTCAAATCACTGGTCCCGAACTCATACAAGAGGCGACGGACAAGATTTTACAGGTTCGAGATAACTTACTGAAAGCCAGACACCGACAAAAGGTCTACGCCGACGAGAAACGTAACCCAATGGAATACGAGATAGGTGACTTCGTACTTCTCAAGGTATCCCCTTGGAAGGGCGTGGTCCGATTTGGCAAGAAAGGGAAACTCGCACCTCGCTACGTTGGTCCTTTCAAAATTCTCGAAAGGATTGGCAGTGTTACGTATAAATTGGACCTGCCTGAAGAACTCAGCAATGTACACCCTGTCTTCCACGTATCCAACTTGAAGAGGTGTCTAACTGACGAAGGACTACACGTCCCTCTCGAAGATTTACAAGTCAACGAAACACTTCATTTTGTGGAAAAACCGGTTGAAATCATGGACCGAGGAGCCAAGGAATTGAAGCGCAGTCAAATTCCTATCGTCAAGGTTCGATGGGAAGGAAAACGTGGCGCTGAATTTACTTGGGAGCTCGAGAGTGATATGAAGGAAAAGTATCCACATCTGTTTCCTAAGTCTTCTTCAATTTCGGGACGAAATTCCCAAAAGAAGGGGAGACTGTAACGCCCCGCTACTTTGTACTTTCCATTTATAGCAAGCCTTATTCGTATTTCTATTTTTGGAAACCTTGTGTTCCTGTAATCGTTCTTTCTTTGTAACCGTTGTAAAATCCGAGACTTGAATCATGAATAAAACTAGTATTATGTTAATTACATGTTATACATACCTCATATGTGCTCATACGTTCAATTTCATGAAACATGGAAACTATGTGCTAAACTTGTAAATACGTGAAACTTATGCATACATCAGGCTTTGAACCTAAACGATACTTGATAATAAAATTCACATTTTATACATATTTTTATTCACACAACCAATCATTTAAATACGTATTTATACGCAAACCAACACTATTCATACGTATAAATACTTATACGTACATCATCAATACATGAATTATACTTTTATACATAAGTTATACTCAAAAGAAATACTAAGATTATACCAATCACCTTTTCCACCTCTTTTCTTCTCCAATCACCTTTTCCACCTCCTTCAATCACCTTTTCCCCCACCATTCTCCATTATAATTATTTTATTTATTTATCTTTTTTTTTATTTATCTTTTCCATTTTTTTATTATATTTCCACCTCATCAATCCTCTTCCACATTCTTTAACCAATCATATTTCACCCTTTTCCCCCCTCCTTCACCTATAAATACCAACCTCCTTCCACCATTTTTCTTCACACCATTCTTCTCTCTATCTCTCTAATTCTCTCAATCTTCTCTCTAAATCAAGAATTCTAAGCATTCTAAAAGAACACTAAGTGTTCTAACCATTCTTCTCTCTTCGTAGTATGCTCTGTGGTTGCAGCTTAGTCTGATCTTCCACATCAGAAACGAGGATTCTTTTGGCTGTTTTGTATACGATAAAATCGTACCGCTTATAGGCTTGAAATTTCCAACCTTCAACTCGTCACGGGATTACCAAAGGAACAACTTTGAGAAACCGTGAGTATACTCGTATTCCCCTTTTTACTTTTACCACTTTTGGGGTGTAACATGTTTACCTATCAACAAACTTACACATGAACATTTTGCTTAAACACATGAACATTCCTATTAACATGCTTGTATACGTGATTGCTTGATACTTTAAACTTGGGTGAAACTTATGTATTGAACTTATCATTAACTTCGTACGAGCCTAACCGTGACATATGTAGCGCTATAGGATTGACGCCCCGCCCGTTAAACTTGGGGTTATGTCATGCAGCATCTCGCGTCTCTTTTGGGTTGATACGTTAGACACATGCCAAATTTATTGTTTATCTTGAATCACATGCTTGCTATGAGGAATTGTTTAAAACTTATCTTTTGCTATGTACGTATCAAACTTGTATACTCGCCATTGCTTTTGCATTGAATTGTATTTTAAACATGTTACAGGTTGATGATGATGATGCTATGAAAAGAAGTAGCGTTGATGCCTAGATACACATATAGACGTTTAGGTTTAATATGTCGTATCAACTTTGCTTATGCTGTTATGTATTTCTTTTGAACTTATTGTTATTTGAATTTCTTGTAATGTTGACAATTACTTTATGCAATGAAATCGGTTTATTAAATATTGTCACAAATAGCGTTATGATGTCTCTAGCAATCTTCACACTTCGTCTCATCCCGATGTTTCCGCCATTGGTTGGGGTGTGACAATTCTATTCAGGTTTTCCAAGTTTTTAATTAACATATGCAACAATCATTCTCTACATGTTTGTTGCATATTGCTATTTGTGCGATTAAATTTAAAAGCGTGCACCTGGTAATGCTTGCCCTGACGGGCGTTCCTTGCCATTATTCTTATTCGCGATTGTTACGCGATTTGGTTCTTGGTGAGCATGCTCCACTTGTCATACTTCAGACCGTTCTTCTATCTTATCCGTCACTTGTTACACCCTCGCCATCTTCAGATGCGAGTATCCTTTCATTTTAAAACATTTACAAGGATTAGTAATGTCAGCTTTACTAAACGCACGTATCATAATACAAGGCTTTTCTATTATCCATGTCAACGCAAGTAATTTTTGTTAGCTATAGTTATCAATTATCGATTTGATTGGTGTAACTTGTGTTACACAATAACTCTATGTGTTGTTCACAACACTTTAATCATATAGAACCATTACTATACATGTACTTACCAGATTTGCGATCAAGCCTCGAACCGAACACACTTTACTCTTTAACCATGAGCTCTGATTACCAACTTGTAACATCCTTACTATTATAAAAGGGTTTTTGTACTAATAACGACAGTTAAATTTGTTCTTACGAATACACATACATATAAAATACGGGTTTACTAAAACATTTTCGGATATAAATAATACAAAATACATTATATAAGTTCGTCGTTTAAATATAACGACGAAGCAACGTGCGGAAGCTTGTATCTAGATCGTGTTCGGTTCTTCGATGAGCTTGATCATCACCCAGCATCCCAAGATATACCTACGTTTTGAAAACCATCATAAACATTAGTTTTGATAGTTTTATAATGTAATAAACCAAGTTCTTTAGGTCAAAAATTTAACAAACAACATATCTATAGCAATTATGCTCGTCACGTGCCGCGACGGGTTCAACCCCTGTTGTCGCGTGCCGCGACGGTGAACTTGATTGGTTGTCACGCGACGCGACGGCCTTGTTTCGACAGAATGGTTGTTTTCTTTGAGCTGCAGATTCCCAGCTCAATTACTCAACTTATAAATTCACAAAAACGTGCATATCTTTCGAACTACGTATCCGTTTTACACGATTCTTTTTCCTACGCGTTTGTAATTTAATCCTCCATCATATGGAGTTAAAGTCAACATCTAAATTCATAAAATAATAGGCTTCGAGTCCTTGACTTAAAAATTCATTTTTAAAGACTTTTGACCCGTTCAAGTTTTTAAACCCCAAACTTGTTTCTAATTAACCATTAAGCATACATCAACATGTTTATCTCAAAATATTTAGTTCGGGTTTGTAACTTCTATGAATTACGTGACTAGTACTCAATCTATGCGTATAATTCTTTTAACCCGTTTCGAAGATTTAAACCTTTTAAGTTCAAATCTTTCCCCTTTGTTATACACAATCCACTTGATATTTACCTATAACTTACATGATCATAAAACACATTCTTAAATGGCTCATAAGGACCGTTTACCCGGTTTAGTGTTCATGGGTATTCTGGTCAATTTCAGTCCCTCATTTTAAGACGAAGGGCTTTCACTAATATTTGACCATCATATTACTTCTAGCTATAATTCAAAATATGCGTACCTGGCTCGGGTCGAATATTGACCCGTTTTAATACCTTGCATTAATAACTTAGATAATTCTAGCAAATGCAATTTCTGTAAGTCGTTTTTATCCTGTGAGCATTAGACTTGACAATACTTATTAGTCCTTATTCGTCAAATGGTGCTAAAAATCGCCATTTAACCCGTTTGGTCTAAACAACCAAACATTTTGCATTTGTATTTGAATGGTATACATATATATTTACCATTTTCGTTATTTAACCTATTTCGGCTTACGCCGTAGGGTATCTTGTAACTTTAACTTACGTTTGTCGACACACGACTAATTACCATTATATCCCTATCATTATCATTAGATTACACTATAAGGTAATCTTAATGAAAAACTCATAAATTCTTAGTCATTACATGACTAATTTACCGTTTCGCCCTTTTTACCATAAACCATGGTTTTTATCATTTATGTTTGTTCCGACCCGTATCATTACGCGTCAGGATCCATATTTCGAATAATATCTATATCGTATTCATAACTTGTAGAATGTATATGTATTCTACCAAAAGAAGTGTAAGATTCACTTACCTTGCATCCATGCCACGCTTTTCTTTCCGTTCTTGCTCCGTTTGACCCGCTTCATCCACAAGCTCCCACCTAGCTTGTCAAGCGTCAAACTAGCATCATATTTCGCGAGATGGT
This sequence comes from Helianthus tuberosus, assembly GCA_030545235.1. Taxonomy (NCBI): domain Eukaryota; kingdom Viridiplantae; phylum Streptophyta; class Magnoliopsida; order Asterales; family Asteraceae; genus Helianthus; species Helianthus tuberosus. The sequence continues at coordinate 120,899,305 of CM060433.1, forward strand.
TAGTTTAGTCATTGCAGATCATGACTATTCCATCTTACGTATTTTCTATCAAAATTATCATTCGATTATATTAATGGTCCGTTTGACTTTTAAAAGTTAAACGCCTATTAGTATATAAAATGCACATTCAAGTTTGTCGACTATTTTAGGCATTCCTCAATTATCCGGTAGGCGTTATCTCTTGGCCACCATTTTAACCAAAGTTCTAACCAAATTGATTATATTTCCAACACTTTAACTAGTTTAAGCGATTTTCATGACTAGTTTATTCATTTATTTTTGCAAGAACTAAGGGTTCTCCTTTGTAAGTGAGACCCGTTTCATCATACTATTTAGCATCCATCCGAACTCTTAATAACATCAAGTTCCTCATACGGTCTAGTACATAACACGATTGCATTCATCTATTTACATGAACAAACTTACTAATTTCATCACAACATTCAAGACCCATTTCAAGTCATATATGAGCATTCACTAAAACTTACAAATTGTTCAAGTATTTTGCTACAACTATCAAATATGATGATTCTAAGCACATGCATATCATCATTTTTACTATTTAGTCAAAACCCACTTAGCTCATACTTGATTAATTGACTAATCACTAGTTTATGGCACAATCCTACAAGTTTGCATCTAGGGTTTGTTCCTAGACCTAGATTCAACCCAATATCACTCATGTATACAACATTCATCACAGAATTTTCGATTATGAGTGTTTATCATACATTCAAAACATCACCAAATTACAAAATTCGACATACCTTCGGATTCCCTAACTTAGGTGATCACGAATTTAATCAAAGCCCCAAATTCTTGGCTTGATTTCTCCTTGATTTTGATCAATTTTGTAGATTTAGGGTTCACTTGGTAGAACCCCTTTTTGGCTCCTGGGAAAAGTCGACCAAACACACACTCTTGTGTGTGTTTTAGTTTTTAATTTAATTTAATCATAATTATCTTTCATGTCTTCCCCTTTTAGTCCCTCAAAGTTTCAAGTTTTATAAAAATGTTTAACTAATTCATGTTTCCTTTATTGTTTTAACCTCACTTGACTAACTAGGTTGATTATTCCTAGTTAACTTAATGGGTTCGCTAACTCGGGCCTTTTATATGCCCTTTTTTTTCAAGGTGTTTATCCTTCTTTTAATTAATATCGAGTTTATTCATTTAAATTCCTAATATATTACCGGGTTAATTTTTACCACTAACGGTATTTTACCCGTCATTTCTATTAACGTGGTTTAATTACCAAACTCGTTTTTTGGGTGTTACAACAGACAGAGTTTCCCCTGTTTTTGGACGATCCCGACAACTCAAGTTGTCGATTTATTTGACAAAACTCAACAATCAACGAACATTTTATACGAGTTATATAACGAAAAATACGTGTATTTAGGCCACCCGGGGTGGTCACGTTATGGACAACCATAACGCGTTGAATGGCCACGGAACACCGCCGCCGGTGCTTCCATCACTCGTTGTATTTGTAACGCGTTAAACCCACCGCGCGTTGAACTTTGAGTTTTGATAGGGTATGACTTGTACATTGTGCATTAATACTTGTACATTGGAATCCCCATCACTAGTGATACCACCCCCACTACATTTCTATCACTATCACTAGAATATTGGGTGCTGACATGGCATGATTTGATTGGGTGCTCCCATCACTAGAACCCATCACTAGTGAACCACCCCTAGTCCCCTTATACAAGTTTCAAAACATGATTAATGAACAAATTCGAGTAATTAATGTTTATATACAACAAAAATAAAAATTTGCGTCGTTTAAATGCATACCAAATCTCGGACCGACAGTTGACCCGTTATGACCAAGTATGACCTGATGTTGACTGCTTGACCGGGACACCGAACCGAACCCGACTGTTGACCCGAACCTGCTAGATAACAAGAGGATTTATGAAACTTGAACAGAAGCAAAAGCCAAGACCCAAACCAAGACTAACCTGAACCGAAACTGGCTGTGAACCAAAGCTGACCCATAGACTGAAAAATGAACCGAACATCGAATCTGAACGTAACCCGAGCACTTAACCATCTAGTCTGTACCGTGGTGAACCAAACCCGAACCCGAATCGAAACAAACATGGACCAGATTCGAACCGAATAAGAACAAAATATACTCAAACCAAACTGAACCGAATAAAACTCAGACCTTACCGGCGAAGCTCGTCGGAAGGACCTGTACCGCCGCCGTGAGCGGTGGCGCTGCCGCCGTGCTCCGGCGTCTCGATCCGTCGACCTCGATTCCAACGTCTCACCGTCATCATCATCAATCGTCTGCTACGGGCCACCGACATCAGAACCTCTCTCTCTCTCTCTCTCTCTCTCTCTCGCGTTGTACGTCACCGGAAACGGGTTCCAAACCCGTTACCGGTTTGTCGCCGGTAAGGAATGAGAGGGGGCTGCTTGCAGGTGGGAGTCGTCGGAAGGGGACCACCGGCAGCCGTCGTGATCACCATCACTGCCGCCGCTAACGACGGCTCCGCTGAGAATGGAATGAGGGTAACGATGGGGGAAGGGGGTTGTGAGCATCAGAGTGTGGAGGTGAGGACACTGTTTTATTTTGTTTGAGAGGAGGGAGTTGATTTGTCTGGTTTGCACATCTTAGAGGAGATGATGAACGTGGTCTTCATTTGTGTATCTTTAGGGTTTTCCTTTGAGGATCATTTGTGTATCTTTAGGGTTTTCCTTTGAAGATGATGAAGATGCAGAGGTAACAAAAGAACAGGAGCTTCATATGCGGCTGAAGTAAAAATAGAGGTCAGGGTTTGCTACTCTTTAATACATAGGGTTTGTTTAGTGGGTTTTGGGCTTGGGCCCAAGGCCCACAAGCCCAATCCCCGTGTTTGAGTGGCCCGATAAGTGCTGAAAGTGTCGTAATTTATTATTATTATTATTAAAAATGGAAATACGTAAATACGGGGCGTTACACTTTCCAAGTGTGATTTCTATGTTATGTATGGTCGTGCTTAAGGGCATGTCGGTTGAAGTAGATTCGTCTTTTTTATTAATCAAAACCCCTTCCCAAACTGTACAAGCTTCTTCCAAAGCATACGGCTTTCTGGATGTAGATGGTGATATCAACACAGATGGATCTTATCTATACCTAGAACTAGTCGTTTTTTATTAGAAGCTTGTGATTTGTTTTTTGATGCAGCAAGTAGGGGAAAACAATTGTTAATTGTTGGCACTAAAAATAAAGAAGTTGATTCAGTAGCATGGGCTGCAATAAGAGTTTTTGGATATTAAACGGACCTCCCCAGAAGGTTATTTTAATGTGGCTGGTTTCCCTTCTTTTGCAATTAGTTTCGCTACAGCACACGCTGCTCTAGCTAATTACCCACCCTTTCCAAGTGTGATTTCTATGTTATGTATGGTTGTGCTTAAGGGCATATCGATTGAAGTAGATTCTTCTTTTTTGTCAATCAAAACCCCTTCCCAAACTGTACAAGCTTCTTCCAAAGCATATGGCTTTCTGGATGTAGATGGTGATATCTATACAGATGGATCTTATCTATACCTAGAACTGGTCGTTTATTATCAGAAGCTTGTGATTTGGTTTTTGATGCAGCAAGTAGGGGAAAACAATTCTTAATTGTTGGCACTAAAAATAAAGAAGTTGATTCAGTAGCATGGGCTGCAATAAGAATTTTTGGATATTTAACGGACCTCCCTAGAAGGTTATTTTAATGTGGCCGGTTTCTCTTCTTTTGCAATTAGTTTCGCTACAGCACACGCTGCTCTAGCTAATTGTCCACCCTTTCCAAGTGTGATTTCTATGTTATGTATGGCCGTGCTTAAGGGCATATCGATTGAAGTAGATTCTTCTTTTTTATCAATCAAAACCCCTTCCCAAACTGTACAAGCTTCTTCCAAAGCATACGGCTTTCTGGATGTAGATGGTGATATCTATACAGATGGATCTTATCTATACCTAGAACTGGTCATTTATTATCAGAAGCTTGTGATTTGGTTTTTGATGCAGCAAGTAGGGGAAAACAATTATTAACTGTTGGCACTAAAAATAAAGAAGTTGATTCAGTAACATGGGCTGCAATAAGAGCTCGGTGTCATTATGTTAATAAAAAATGGCTCGGTGGTATGTTAATGAATTTGTCCATTACAGAAACGAGACTTCATAAATTTAGAGACTTGATAACTGGAAAAAAACAGGGGGACCCAGCCATCTTCCGAAAAGAGATGCGGCTATGTTGAAAAGACAATTATCTCATTTGCAAACATATCTAAACGAGATTAAATATATGACAGGGTTACCCGATATATACAACTACACTATATACGATCTAGAGTAATAGAAAAAAAGATTACAATATTGATATTAGAGTAGAGAACTAAAAAAAAGGGAAAAAGATCTCAAAGATCTTTTTCCTAAAATTCCCGTTTGGTCCATTTATATCATAATCATACCTTCCCCTCAATGATAGATTGGTCATCGAATCTGAATATTCACTATTCGAAGTCGTAATTTGACAAAGAAGTCTTGTGATATTACAACGTATTATTAAATAAAAAAAGGATGTTCTATAGAATGATTCCCCTTTTTAGTTGATTTTATTCTGTGATTGACCAAACAAAAATATTAATAAATAATAAATTGTATGAACTTAGATAAATCAAATAAAGCTTCGTCAATGTGTGTATATATATAAAATTATAATTGTGTGTGTATGTGTGTGTATATATATAGTTAATTTTTTTTATTTTTAAGGTAAAAAGAAAATTAAAAAATACGTGCGTATATATAAATGTGTGTATGTATATATATTATATTTATAATTATATTGTTTTTTATTTAAAAATAAAAAAGAAAATTAAAAAATAAAAGAATAAAAGAATAAATAGGTAAATTGCCAAAATCGTCCCTAAGGTTTGTGAATTTTCAAAATCGTCTATGAGTTAACGATACGAGTTACTGATTTGGATGGAAATAACAACAAAACCTTAGTTACCCAGATAGATACAGAAGATTTCATTTTTGAAATAAAGTGATAAAAATGAGCTAAAGTACTATTTTGGCATTTTACTCTTTCTTTTATCCCCCTTTCTACCAACTCTTTTAGAGTTAGTACTATGATCTTTTAATTTATCATGTACTATCTTCATATAACTATTATAAAAGGTAAAAAAAACGATCCTCCACTTGTGGTGGAGTGGTGGAAAGAACTTTGGGTTTCCTTGGAGACCCGGGTTCGATCCTCCACCCACTGCATTTGGGGATCTTCATATAACTATTATAAAAGGTAAAAAAACGATCCTCCACTTGTGGTGGAGTGGTGGAAAGAACTTTGGGTTTCCTTGGAGACCCGGGTTCGATCCCCACCCACTGCATTTGGGGGAAGGGCAATGAACGGGAGGAGGGCCGAACGGTTCGAATCCCGGGAGCCACCCCGAGTTTTCTACTACAGTGCATTTACTCCAGCGAGTCGTGTGTCACAACAGACGGTCGGCTCGTGTGGAGGGTGCAACTTCTGTCAAGTGGCAGGGGGCTGGAAATTTTCTCGGGGAGAGCCATAAAGCTCCCACTTCCCCCGAGGCGTGGGCCCGGTTAAGACAACATAGTCCTCGGGAATGGTAGTGGGGCGGGCCTGCGTTCAGCGGGTGTGACTAACCGTCTGTTGTGAAGTTCACCTCTCAAAAAAAAAAGGTAAAAAAGGTAAAAAAACGACACTAAGTAAGAATATATGCATTTCTCGAATCTCCACATATATAGTGTTTTCTTCCTAGTACTTGTTCATCTCAATTTCTTCTCTAAGAAAGAAATATCAAGCTAGCTAGCTAGCTAGGTAAATCATCATCATCTTTTTTATGTACATATATTTTCATGAATGTGTTGGATTAACGTGTTCACAAATGCTTCTATAATTTCAAATTTTATAGGTTTGATTTAAGTGCATGTATCTTTTTTTTTTTTTATTAATGTTTTTTTTTTTTTGAACGGCCAATGAATCCTCCAAATGGGCTACTCGCGAAATAAGAATTGGATTTGTTTTGGTTGAATAATGCATGATTTTCTATTGATCAAACTGGTTTGTACACACACTAAAACTTATTTTTATATTAAACTGGTTGAATAATGCATGCTTTTCTCTTGATCAGTGTGAATGTTGTTTTCCTTTATCATTTATGTTAATTCTTTCTAAATCTGTTTATTGGAAAACTAATTAAAAGCTATATAATCACGTTCATGTAACTTTTTTTTCTGTATTTACATCTATGTACATACGTTATACACATATATATACATGGACACACAATATGTTTTTCTTCGAACGACATAACTTTATATAAAATATAGATACTAGCCCAGCAAGAAACTGGTACCCGAAAGGACACACATCGAAAGGACACACAATATGGGTGTGTGTTGTACGTGCGGACATGTTTTTTATCTTGTTGTAACTTGTGATTTTCTTTTAAAAGTCAAATAAAGCTATTAGTTAAATTGTTATTTGTATGTGTTTGGCTTTCATGACACTGGACAGAAAAACCAAAATGAAGCATGAAGCATCAAAGGCACTGCCACCGCCTCCGGTGGCACCACCAGGTGTTGTTCCTGTTAAAGTACCTGGCTCAAGACGCACACTGATGGCTAGACGCGGGTTTGGCACCAGAGGCCAGAGGATCCCTCTATTAACCAACCACTTTAATGTGAAGTTGAGCAGCACCACTGACCACTTCTATCAATACAATGTATCTCTCTAGCTACTCTTATTTTACTACCTGTTGCATAACATTCTGCCCAAAGTAATATGTTGTAATGCAATTTATTGTGATTAGAGTGTCAATTATCAGGTCAAACCTGTTTAGCTAAACAGACAAGTAAGCGGGTTGATCCGTTTAACCCAATTTTTTTTTATTTTAAAAAATTGTGTTCTATGTAAAAAAAATGAGTATTATATCCTGAATTGTATAACTTAAAACATAAATTGACATATGATTTTATAGTTAAATTATGATTGTTTTATATACATTTTGCATTTTGTGTTTTAAAATTGTAATTTTAAAATACTGATATGCAAAAAATAAAAATCTGGTTAAATCAGTTGTGTTTGTATCAACCCGCGAATAATTGTATCGTGTTTGGGTTAATATGTTTGACACGATTTTCGGGTTCGTGTCTGGTAGACCCGTGAACATGACCCATTTAGCATACCTATTTGGAACACATGCAATTCATTCGGATTAGAATTATGTTAATAAGAACTTTTTAGATATGAGAAAGTAGAGAAATCAATATTTAACTTGTTGGTATCTTTGTAGGTGGCTTTATTCTACGAAGACGGAAATCCTGTTGAGGCAAAAGGTGTAGGGAGAAGGGTACTCGAAATGCTCTATAAATTATATAAATCAGAGATGGGCGGTAAAGAGTTTGCATATGATGGTGAAAAGACTCTGTATACTGTGGGCCCATTGCCAGGGACTACGCTTGAGTTCCCTGTGTTGTTGGAGAATCTGTCATCAAATAGGTAGACAATGTTTGATGTTTATGTCCTCTTTTGACGCATTTAATATTCATATTGCTAATGATCATGTGTTGTTTGTATAGAACTGTACGCAGTGGCAGCCCAAGTGAAGGGGAAACCAAGAGGTCTAGGCGTCCACCTCAATCAAAGTCATATACTGTGAAGCTTAATTACTCTACAACAATACAAATTCAATCCATTTTCAACGCACTTCGAGGACAAGATTCTGAGCATTTCCATGAAGCTCTAAGGGTTTTGGATGTTATGCTGAGGCAACATGCTGCAAAACAGTAAGCATACTTAAACTTAATACTGATGACTTTCGATTTACAATGTTCTTGTTCATTAATCTAAATCATGCATGTTTTGTTTTGTTTGGTTTGCAGAGGATGTTTTCTTGTTAGGCAGTCTTTCTTTCACATTGATCCAAGAAACTCGATGAGCATTGGGGGTGGAGTTGTCGGTTTGCAGGGCTTTTATTCCGGTTTCCGGTCCACTCAAGCTGGATTGAGTTTGAACATGGGTGATTAACACTCAACACTCCATTTATCTTGATTGGTTTCTTCAAATATGCTATAAATATTATTTAATTTGCAGATGTTTCGACTACACTGATACTCAAGCCCGGGAAAGTTGTAGATTTTCTTTTGGAGAATCAGAACGTTAAAAACATAAGTGAGATTGACTGGATGAAGGTAATCAACCCACTAGTCTGTTCTGTTTTATATTTTTTTATAAAGAATTATTAGACTCATATATTTGTAAAAATAACAGGCTAAAATGATGTTAAAGAATCTTCGTGTCAAGACCTTTCCCTCTAATTTCACGCAAAAAATCATTGGGTTGAGTGAGAAATCATGCAGACAACAGATGTACGTCCTATTTGTTAATATTATGCTGCAAAATTAGGAATAGTATGTAACAAAATTGTTTAAATGATCATTTTTTGTAGGTTCTTTATCAATAAAAAAAGTGCAGATAGTCGTAGTGATCCTGTAGAGATCACAGTCTCTAACTACTATGCGAAGTACCATAATCAAGAAGTCTTCGCATCTCAAGATTATCCATGTCTAAACGTTGGGAAGCCAAAGCGCCCAATTTACATCCCAATAGAGGTAATCTATAATCATAATCTATGTTAACATTCATCGTTAACTAAATCAAATTTACATGTAATCTTTCTGCATTTATTATAGCTGTGTGAATTGATCTCTCTTCAACGCTACACAAAGCCATTGTCGACTTTGCAAAGAGCTAAACTTGCGGAGCAATCCGCACTGAAACCACACGATAGGATGAACTGCGTGGTGAATGTAAGCTAGCTAAACTTGTTTAACTAATAAAATATTGACTATTATGCTAATCAATATTAGTAAAAGATATACAGAACACTAACCGGTGCATAATTTGTTGTTTTAGGAACTCAAGAGAAGTAACTATGCTGCTGATCCTTTGATTAACTCAACTGGCATCACGATCAACACGATGTGTACTCAAGTTGAGGGTAGAGTTTTGGAACCACCAAAACTGACGGTTGGAAATGGTGGAGTCATGCTTCCTCGTGGTGGTTATTGGAGCTTCAACAACAAAGTAAATAAATTCTTAAATTTTGGTTATTTAAAATTTTAAATGATTTGACGCTCAAAGGGGTTGATAAACTGAATGCAGACACTTGTTGAGCCGACGCAGATCACGCGTTGGGCTGTTGTGAACTTCTCTGCACGATGCGACACCAATAGCCTATGCAGAGATCTACTTAGGTGTGGTAAAGCAAAAGGAATGGTGAGTTAATTCGTATATTGATTGTCGAAAAAATATATCAAAAGATACAATTCAAAATATTCTTTTCGTACCTGCAGCATCTTGAAGAGCCACATTCTGTGATCCAAGAGGATATGAATTCTAGCCGCAATCCTGCTCCCATTCGTGTTGAACTCATGTTTGAAGCTATGAAACGAACACTTCCGGGCCGACCTCGGTTTCTTTTGTGCATCCTGCCAGAAAGAAAGAACCATGAAATATATGGTTTTTAACTCTCTTTCTTCATCGTAATTTCGCTCTATTTTTGTTAACTTATGATTAACATGAAGTGTCTTTATGATGATAGGTCCGTGGAAGCGAAAATGCCTCGTGGAAGATGGGATTGTTACACAATGCATGGCACCCATTACGATCAACGATCTCTATCTTACACATTTACTTCTAAAAATCAATGCGAAGGTCTTCATTGGAATCATTTCAAATTAATAAAGTTTTAGTTTCTTGTTTCTTGATTTATTTTTTTATAATTTGCAGATGGGTGGTTTAAACTCTGTGCTATCAGTTGAGCATTTGCATTCTATACCATTGGTTTCAAGGATTCCAACGATAATCTTTGGAATGGATGTATTTCATGCTCCACCTGGCCGTTCTGATATTCCTTCCATTGCCGCTGTAAATTTTCAACTTCAGATTCTTACATCTTTAAAACAAAATCTATATGTGAAACAATAATTATTGTTTTTCGGAATGTGTAGGTTGTTAGCTCGAGAGAATGGCCACTAATATCTCGGTACAGGGCATCTGTACGTGCACAATCTTCACGCGTCGAGATGATAGATGCTTTGTTTAAACCTGTATCACCGAGAAAAGATGAAGGGATGATCAGGTTTGATTTAGTTGCATAAACATTTCAAAATCTTTATTTCGACTTCTTATATCGTTTTTATTAACTGTTGTGATTTCAGGGAACTGTTAGTAGATTTCTATCAAAGTACTCATAAGCTGAAGCCGAAGCATATTATTATTTTCAGGTATGACAGTTAAGTGCCTTGAGCAACATGCTAGATTTAGTTATACACCATTAATATATATAAATTATGATCTTATTGCAGAGATGGAGTTAGTGAGTCTATGTTTGACCAGGTGCTGAATATCGAACTCGAGCAGATCATGCAGGTTTGAACTTTGAACACTTCATTTCAAGATTATATCTGTTAACTTAGTAATTAAAATGAAATGAAAATTTAAATATTGTGTAATGTAGGCATGCAAGTTTTTGGATGATGAATGGGATCCAAAGTTTTTGGTGGTTGTGGCACAGAAAAGACATCACACCAGGTTTTTTCAACCCAGATCTGAAGCCAATGTTCCCGCAGGTTACGTATCCGATTCTTGAAAATGTTACGATCAGGAAGAACAAAAACTCAATACTTTTTTTTTTCTTTTTGTTATTTATTTCAGGAACAATCATCGACACTAAAGTTTGTCATCCTAAGAACAATGATTTTTATTTGTGCGCTCACAGCGGACCGATTGTGAGTATAATCCAAACAACTATATATATATTTCTATACATATCACTGTTTGTCAATGAAAAGTACATTGGTATTTAGGGGACAACACGACCTACGCATTATCATGTTCTTCTTGATCAAATTGGTTTCTCGGTTAATGACTTGCAAGAGCTCGTTCATTCATTATCCTACGTGTAAGTTAAATACTGATTCACTATGGAAAATATTTATTTAGCGACTGATTTTGGGGGGTTATGGAGTATGCAGGTACCAAAAAAGCACATATGCCAAAGCTGTAGGTAAACGAATAAACAAACCGTTCTCTTTTGCGTATGGTTTGGTTAAAAACAACCCGATAAGATTTTTATGTGATGGATTGTATCATTATATGTGCAGTTGCTCCAGTCTGCTATGCCCACCAGGCGGCAGCCCAGATGTCGCTATTTGGGAAGTTTGATGACATGTCTGACACGACATCCAGCCTTAGTGGTGGTGGCAATGGTAGTAGCGGTGGTGGTGGTTCCGCCCAACTTCCCGAGCTTCATGAGAATGTACGTAGTTCTATGTTCTTTTGTTGAACAACTAGGTAGTTAATAGGCAGTTGATGTTTTAAGACACTGGGTGTGTTTGTGTTTGTATGCATCTGTGATGTTTTAGAATTAAGATACTTTGTGTTAAGTTTATCTTATGTAGTATTTGTGTGCGTGTTTTTGTTTTGATCCTAAATAGCTTTGGTTAAAATAAGACAACTGAAACATTTCACTTCCTTGGTAATAATCTGATCTTTTTTATAGAAAGAAAAGAGATCATACTTAACAATGTTGTATACATTAAGTCAATATAATCTTCAAGACGAAGATCAGAATCACGAAATTAACTAAGCTCGACTGGCCACAATAGAATACCGACTACAAAGAAACAGAATGCTGATATGCTTTCACTCTGTATACTGCTCGTAGTAATTGTCACTAATGACAGAAACAAACCTCTCAAGCCATGGAAGCTGATGAAGGTCTTTCATGGTGTTTTCAAGATACGACGATCCTGAGTCTGCACATGGGGGTGGGGGGGACTGCGGTTGATACGGGTACGTATGGTGGTCACCGAGGCTAAACCCACCCGCAAGAAACCGTTGTATTAGTGCAAGTTGAGATCTTTCTTGATCCGAGTAAGCATCCATCAAGTTTGAAAGCGACCCACATGAGTCCCACGCCCATTCCTCTAACGCAGGGCTCGAACCAAAGTTCTGGGTCAGGGTAAAATCGTCATTTTCTCCTCTTGCATCAGTATCCGATAACACACATCTACATGCCTGTTCACTATTAACGTATTCGGCACCACAAGAGTAACAGAACTCATGCCCACACCTACGCAACAAGAAGAAAGATAACAGGTCAAACGGGTCGAAAGTCGCATACGTTTAAAATAAATAAATGCATAAAACAGTATTGTTTCTGTAACCATACCAGCATGTCATGTGATAGCAACCACGTGTTGATTCGATCATTCTTTCACACATCTGGCAACGCCTCCATTTTCGGTTTTCGACAGGGTCATCGTGGACCCGCCTCTGTGGTGGGCAGTCTTGAAACTGGTCGCAACTCATAGACGAATGCCAAGGGACCCCGCATTTCACACATATAAATCGTCGACACACAGGGCACTCCACACAATTATTATCTGATTGGTTTGAATCGCCACAAGGATCAAGCAAAACCGAGCAATCGGCAAACGGGCAGTAGAATTTATCTGTGGCTAGCAATTTCGGTTCTAAAAGGGCATCCTGTAATAATACGTAAGACGCAACAGGAAGAAATGATTTGCACTCAGGGGTAGAAATGTAATATCTGCAATTTGAATGAGGACATTTGATGGGGACTTGAGAGGACTGAACTTGTTCATCAACGTAATCTTTGATGCAACATGAACAGAATTTGTGTGAGCATTTCATGTTAATGGTCATGGGTGTCGGTTTGTCTTCACAACATATTAAGCATTTTTGGACCGATGAGTCGCCTTTAATAGAAGGATTAACAACTCCAATTGCCACTTGAGCTAACCACAATGGCTCGTCAAGATCGATATTTGGAACACATTTTAGAACGAAATGTTCGAAATTTTCGACGTGTTCTAATATTCTTTGCTTCAATGCCATGAGAAGTGGATTCTGGAGTGTTTCCTTGGTTGTAATCTGACAGAAAATCACTTATTCAGAATCAATAAACGGTGCATAAAGATTGCAAAATCAAATTAAAAATTTAAAAGACTTCGATTAACTCTAATACCTGATCAAATAAGGTCGTGGAGTCGGTGAATGCAAATACCCTTTTGATGTCATTACGTGCAGCTTCAGTTATACCATCCATCAACGCCAAATATTCAGCAACCGATTCATCTACAAAAAAGTCAAGCTTTTTTTGCACTTGAATCGTGGGAATCTTGTTAGTTCTTTCCATTACCACCCCAATACCAGAAACGTTGAAACCAGTATCTCGAGGATCTTCAATCGATACGCCCTTGAAGAACATTCGCACCGAATGTATCTCAAGAACATCATCATCATCACTGTCATTCTTCACACCTTGTTTGATTATTCCTTCCCTATCGAGTTCCTCCTCATCCGCACAACAGCTTCTAAACTCATCTTCGTCGTCTTCAAACTTCAATTCCATTACAACACTTCTTTCAATATTTCCCCAATTTTAAATGATGAGAGCTTGTGTATCAATTTACACTGTGTGTCAATTTAACAAAAAACCATTGAAATAAGCATAAATTCAAACAATTTAACATCAAAATATTATCTTTTTACAAATCCCATCAAAACCCAGATCAGATAAGATTCAAAATCCAAAACCCATAATTTAAATCATAAATTCAGACCCCAAAATCAAAACATATTTCAAGAAATTCAAAAAAAAGAACCACAAATGCTTCAAAACCCAAAACCCATCTATCAAAATATGAACTTGAACCCAAACCCATGAATCAAATCCAACTTAATAAGTGGGTTTCAAAAGACAGTCAATAATTAACAAAAACTATGATGGTATGAACCCTAGAAATTAAACAATTAAAGTACAAAAAAAGTGCAGAAAAAGATATAAAAATTAAATAAATTAAACAATAAAGGATGAAGAAAGTGAAGGTTCGATACCGATTCAACTGGGTTTGGTCAAATTTCAGTAAATGAATTATCTTTTTATCTGAATTACAGCAGGGGATTCTGAGCAGCATGTCTCCAAGAACCCTAATCTGACATTACTGTTGAATGTGTCTTGTGAATAAATATAAATATAAATAAAAACCTAAAATAAGGATTAAAATTGGTTATGAAAGGAATCTGGGTGGTGTTTACTGGTCACACTGTCAATATGGAAATGGAATTGAACAGCAAGTTGTGACTTTTTTTTATTTATTTTATTATAGGTGCAACAAAATAATTGGTAATCATTGTTATCATGGTGCTTAGAATAATTAAATAAACATAAATGAGTTGCTTTTTCTTTAATATATTGCGGCTTTAGCAAGTCTAAATTGCTACAATGCTACCCTTGACTTTTTTGGTATTTACAAACTTAAAGTACATTTCAATTTTTATTTAACATTGGGTAATAAATATTTTAATGACAAGTGTGTCCTTTGATAACAAAGCATTTATATGTATCTAATTTTTACAGGAAAGAAACTATTACCCTACATATACATTTACAAGATGGGGGAATAGTGCCAGACAACTGCATGTCACTCTCCCATTTGATCAACACGTTTATTGTTTTATATTCATTTTAAAATTACGTTTTTGCCCCCAGCTCAAAAAAAAATTACGCTTTTTGTCCCCACCTCAAAATTACGATATTGCCCTCAATTCAATATTACGACTTTGCCTGGCACTCTCCTATTGGACCAACCAGTTTATTATTTTATACTCATTCTAAAATTACGTTTGTCCCTCTCTAAAATTATGGTTTTGCCCTCAGCTCAAAATAAAATTATGCTTTTGTCCCCAGCTCAAAATTACGATTTTTCCCTCCATTCAAATAAAATTGTGGTTTTGCGCTCAGCTCAGAATTACCTTTTCGCTCCCAGTTCAAAATAAAATTTTGTTTTTGCCCCCACTTAAAAATTACAATTTTGCCCTCTGTTCAAAAGTGTGATTTTTCCCCGTTTAAAAATTGCGATTTCGCCCTCAGTTCAAAATTACGTTTTTTCTCCAGTTCAAAATAAAATTGTGTTTTTGCCCCCAGCTCAAAATTACGATTTTTCCCTCGGTTCAAAATAAAATTGTGAGTAAACTGCCATTTTGGTCCCTGTGGTTTGGGCACTTTTGCCATTTTAGTCCAAATCTCAAACTTTTTAAATCTGGGTCCCTGTGGTTTCATTTTTGTTGCCATTTTAGTCCAAAAGTCAAAAACCCTCTTTTTTAACTGTTGCAACTTGTCTGTTTTGTCTTTTTGTTCAGGGGCATTTTTGTCCATTGTAGATTTATTATAACTGATTATTGATTAAAAATACTAAAACTCAAATCTCTGTCACCATCTTCTTCATTTCAACCCATTTTCAGCCTGCACATGTGTATCATTGATTATACGAAACTCAGATCTGAAGTTACAAAACAAATAACCGACTCAAAACACAACATCAGAAATTCAGAACCGATCAAAATTCAAATCGAACACTCATCATCTTCAACATCAAAAGTATACAAAATGTATCATTTATTATACGAGATCCAGATCTGGAGGACTCAAAAACTCAACATCAAAACCGATCAAAATTCAAATCGAACACTCATCTGATCTACAGATGTCAAACAAACAATAACAAAATCAAATCAAATGAATTTGCAGTGACCAATATGAAAACACAAAGATCCAGATCTGGAGGACTCACGAACCGAAAAAAATAAGTATAAATAAATCAAGGACTCTAAATCAAGTATAAATACCAACCACCGCCACTTCTATTTCAGATAACCTCCACCTCCATTCTCCGGCCACCACCACCAACATAACCTGAAACCTTTGAAATCTTTTCCGACGACCACCACAACACCCCCACTACCTCTGATTCACTTCAACAGTGAAAATCCCACCAAGTGCAGCCATCGCCGCAACCCTTTTCACCCTTTTCAATAGTGAAAATGGCACGAAGACAGCGGTGGTGTGATCTGGTGCTTCTTCGGTGCCAGATTTTTGGGGATTTAGGGTTTGAGGGGTGAGGAAGGAGGTGAGGTCAAGGAGAGTGAGGGTGGAGTAGTGGGAGCCGTAGTGGGGGTTGGGGTCGAGGTGGAGGATGGATTTTCTGGCAGACCGGTGCCGATGACGATGATTTAGGGTTTAAGGGGTGAGGAAGGAGGTGAGGTCTGGTAGGGTTTGAGGGGTGAGGAAGGAGGTGAGGTCTGGTATTTATTTAAAAACAAAATGATCATTTTGCCCTTGAGGAAAAAGACAAAATAACAGGATTTTATAAGAGAAATATGACCTGATTTCAGTTTTGGACAAAAATGGCAATAAAACTGAAACCACAGGGACCCAGATTTAAAAAGTTTGAGATTTGGACTAAAATGGCAAAAGTGCCCAAACCACAGGGACCAAAATGGCAGTTTACTCTAAAATTGTGCTTTTGCCTCAAGCTTAAAATTATGATTGTGCCCTTAGTTCAAATTTATATTACGTTGTTATCCCAAGTTAAAAATTACGAATTTGCCCCTGTGAAAATTTACAATTTTGCCCCAGGTTCAAATTTACAGTACTGCCATTACTTTAGCTTTAGTCAAATTATGATTTTACCCCAGTCAAAAAATACAACTTTCCATCAGTTAAAAATTACAACATTGCCATTGTTTTAGTTTTAGTTTTTTTTTTTTGTCAAAACTATAAAAGTGTTTTGTTTTAATTGGTTGACTCGATTTAATTGTTTTTCGTGTCAATGTGCTGACTAACACTCGCTCATTATTCGGTCATAGCGTATTTTGAGCTAGAGGCAAAAGTATAATTTTATTTTGAGCTGGGGGGAAAATGTAATTTTAAACGAATGACGAAACCGTAATTTGAAGCTGAGAATAAAATTAAATTAAAAATGGATTGCTCCAATGGGGAAGTGCCAGGCAGCTGTTCTTTTTTTTGAAAGGTGTAATTCACAACAGACGGTTAATACACACCCGCAAGTCGCAGGCCTGCCCCATTTCTGTCCCAAGGATTATGTTGTCTTAACGGGGCCCACGCCTCAGTAGAAATGGGACATAGCTTTCCCCGAGAAAATTTCCGACCCCCTGCCACTTGACAGGAGTTGCACCCTCCACACGAATCGACCGTCTGTTGTGACAGAGCGACCCGCTGGAGTAAATGCGCCGTAATAGAAAACCCGGGTTCCCTCAGGCTTGAACCAGAGTCCTTGCCATCCTTGGGTTGGGAATAACCCCAATGCCTCACCTTTTGATGGAGATGAGAATCGAACCTGAGACCACTCACATGGCCCAAATCTTTTCCACCACCCCACCGACGGATAAAGACAAATGGTGTCTGAAAATCGATATAGTAATTCTGGCCGACGGATATAGACAAATGGTGTCAGAAAATCGTAAGACTTTCCATAATAAATGAGCCAATTTTTTGAAATGGGTTTCATGACCTGGTGGGCCATTTTGGCATGTGACAACATATGACAATCACGTCATGTTCAAAGTCTAGGGTCGAATTGGGACCACCTTAATACTAGTGGGTATGGGGAGGCTCTTTCCTATGAGGATGAGCCGTCACGTAGGCGTCACATCACCATCTCATGGAGGATGGGTCTCCATGCTTTTTGAGGGGGTGGAGGATGGGGCTACCCCACCTACATATTTGGTTATAAGTTGTGCTTAACAGGTTGTACCTTATTTATATACTATAAATTTGAAACATTTGTGTGCATATTTGGTTTGTAAGTTGTGCTTAAAAGGTTGTACCTTAATCAAATATAGGTTGTAAGTTGTGCTTAAATGGTTGTACCTTAATCAAATAATAATTGTTTCATTACCTTATCAAATTCAATCTGTTTTGTATGCATGTATGGTTGTAAATTGTGCTTAAGTGGTTGTACCCTAATCAAATAATGGTTTCATTATCTAACCATATTCAATCAGTTTGATCCATTCAAAGTTGTGTTGTTTTATTTGTAAATTATTATTATTTATAATAATATAATTAATTTAGCCAAAATCTTGTATAAATATAATTTGCAACGTCAATGGTTGTTGTAATGTATGCATTATGGTTTGTATAGTGGTAATGATATATATTATATATGGATTACAATGAACCTGTCAAATGAGAAAAAAATTGGCGCGGGTTCATCGTAACGCGCGAGTCTTATATCAACTTAGTTATTTTATTCTATGTTTTACGTTTCGGTTTAATTTCTTCGCATTAACACCGCAACTTCAGTGTCGGTGGTCGCTGACAGTAGTGTGACATTAGTGCTCGCCCCCGCCAAAACTTTGGTTTTCCCTCTACCTTAAAATTACGATTCTGCCCTCAGCTCAAAATTACGTATTTGCCCACAGTTCAAAATAAAATTATGATCCCCCTAGGCTCAAAATTATGATTTTGCTCTCAGTTTAAAATTATGATTTCGCCTCCAGCTCAAAATATAATTACGATTTTGCCCTCTATACAGACATACATGTTATGAGAGAGAAATATTCGGTTTATTGCCCCGCAACGCGGGCGGGGAAAAACTAGTTACATTACATTACATTTACATTTACATTTACAATAATGATGATATGATATAGGAATAGTATTTTGATATTTTCTCTAAATGGTTCAACCACTCACTTATCATCACCGAAATCTTTTTTATTTTTAGTCCATTATTACGTACGTCTGATACTAATTTGTTACATAGGTGCGTAGCACTATTCCCCTATCTTGGGTATATTTTAGTAATTTGTATCATGTCATGATGACATGATGTAGGGAACATTTTTTTTCGTCTGGTAATCATCTTTATAACCAAATAGGTAGATTTAAAAGGCTTTATAATATAGAAAAATATATGGTTGACAAGTTTAAACTCACAATTTTAGATATTAAAAGTTGGTTTTTTTTATAGCGGGAACATGGTGCTAGAGGATTCACATCTCTTCCATAAAATGTACCATGTAATTATCACTAAAAACAAATACATTTTTTTTTCTTCTTTCAATTAAATAATATTTTTTATACTTTTATTATTACCCTTTCTCTCTACTCTACTCACAATCACTTTCAAAATATATTAAAAAAATACAGTGGGTGAACAGTGTTCCCCAAATATACAAATGAACAATAAGACTGAGGGGAGTGGGGCGACTCCTCCCTTTGAGATGCCCCAAGATGCCTCAAACACCGCCCCCTTGGGCGTCTTGCATAGCAACAAAGTCTTGGGCGTCTTGCAGAGGATGGGCGAGGATGGGCATCTTGAGTTGCCATGAACCAATCAAAAACCTCACTTTTTCAAACAACCAATCATAACTCTTTATTGGGCATTTTGAGTTGCCATGAACACCACCCCCATTTTTTTACCCAACTACCTCTATGATGATGTGGCGACACATGGCGCAAGTCGCCCCCTCAAAAGGTCGCCCCACTCCCCTCAGTCTAACATTTACTCTCTCCTCCACTCACAACCACTTACAACCAATTTTTATAGTATAAAAACCCCACTCAGAGCATGTGTAGTGGAAGACACAAATAATGTCCCGACCCTTGGGCGTTTTACGCCAAGTATCCGTTCAGTCAGCAATGGGGCATTATCGGGCATTTTTCTAAAATGGGTGTAGTGGGGATGTGGCATTGTGGGGCGTTATGTTAAAATAGATGTAAAGAATTAAATTTAAAAAAAAAATGTATTGACCAAACAAAAAGAAGAATATCTGTCATTGGCCAACAAATTGAACAAGAGGCATGGAAAAAAGAACGCTATGGCCATTTTTTGGAAAAAAAAACGCCCAGGGGGCGGGTGTGGGGTGTGGGGGCGTTTTTTTTTTTTTTTTTAGAAAAAACGTCCAAAAACCCCTCACTACGGATGATCTCACATAATATTGTGAAAGGGATGGGAATGCTCTTAGGATCATTATCTTGACGTCTCATAGTTATTGGATCTTGTTTTGAGAAAAAGATAGGTTATGCATATAATCTCTGCAAGCTTAAGGTCTTGTATAGGATCTTAATCTTGACTACTATATATAAAATGATTAAAACATGATTCATTCTAAAGTATCCTAACTTGATTATTGAATTTAAAATATATATATATATATATAAACAAGTTGACTTTGTGAAATAAAATATACAAGATTGGATTAACAAGGTTACTAATTTATAAGAGTCACTTAATAAAAAATCTAACATTCCAAGCTAGATCCACATGGGTTGTATTCACTATTAAGTGTAATTTTCAAATTTTAAACATATTCATGAAAATTATCTAGATATAAATTACAACACATATAAAATAAGCCCAGAACATTTGAGTAAAATTTCCTTATATGCATTTGTTGATTTATACACCAGCAAAGTTGTGGTGTGGTTGTATCTTTATATTCATCTGGTGTGCGTATTGATTTTAAATGATCAACTCTTGTTACAGATACGTATTTGTTTTTCATATCGATCGAACTCCACTTAATCAACAATCCAGAAAACCGTTGAATCAGTTTTATATTATCGTCAACAACTTAAGTTTTTATATATGTTTTATCAGTATGTACAACTTTTTTGATTTTTTTTATTTATAAGCTAAAAACTGATATAATTTAACAAGAAGGAAACACAAGAAGCAATTTATTATTATCGGAACAAACTGAATAAAGTAAAAAACCCGAGGGTGCTTTTTGTAAATACCTCCCATTTCCAAGTGGTTTGACTTTGGCGCCTATTATTTCCGAAAAAGTTTATTTTAATTAAAGTTTGGTATGTTCTAGAGTTGTACTTCAATTATTGAGATAGTGC
Source organism: Helianthus tuberosus (assembly GCA_030545235.1). Lineage (NCBI taxonomy): Eukaryota > Viridiplantae > Streptophyta > Magnoliopsida > Asterales > Asteraceae > Helianthus > Helianthus tuberosus. The sequence continues at coordinate 120,920,071 of CM060433.1, forward strand.
TTTAATTCAATTGTCTTCTTGTACAGATAGAAATGATTCATAAGCTAAGCTATGAATGAGTAGACAAAACAATTAACCTGGCTATTAATACTAGTTTGATAATAGGATGAAGCATAAATAAGTATTGTTAGATGTTTAGTTTATGTATTTTGGGAGTTGTTATGATATTTCCATTGGTAACGAGAGGACGGAATGACGAAAATGAGTTTTCCATACCAACAACGGGTTTAAGACATTACTTTTAACACTTTAGTGTGACTTTAGTTGCGGAATTTATTGGAATTACAGTATGACATGTACACAAAATATGTTGGAATTGTAATTTGAATTTCATGGATAACTTATTTGTTGAGAAATTAATAGAACCGGATGGATTCGCATGAATTTCTTCATGTAAATTAATTTAACATTTCCTTCCAAATTGTGAATAAATTCAACCAAACGAATCGGAATCTACAATCACTCGCCATCATCTAATCAACCACCCTCAGCCGCTGCCATCACAAAGGAGTGGCATGGGAAATGCAATATGGAAATATGATGGTGAGGAATGAAGCGACTTTCAACAACAATCATCTCTATTTCAACAGAACAGCGAACACTATTAAAGAGAATACTTTTTATTGGATTTCTAGTAGATTTAAATATGTAAACCTTAATTTGGTTATATGGTGTGAGTTTAATATGCGAGATATAATTGTGTGACTTTGGGTTCTAGTTTCTTGCTGGCCTTTTTTTTTTAATTTTATATAGAAGTCTTGTTGTTAAAAAAAAAAAAAAACAAAGGAGTGGCACTAGTTACGGGAGGCAATGGAGGAGTCGATGGCCAATGCCTTCATATTTCAAATCCTTTAAAAAAATTCAATTCAAAATCCAACTCATTCAAATTTCAATTTAATCGACAAATTCAATTTCAAAAGAACTCCCCACAAAATATGATTAAGGATTTGTTTGGTATGAGGTAATGGAATGAACAAGAGAATGAAATGAACAAAGTAATGGAATGGACAATTGAATGAAATGGATCATTCCGTTCCATTGTGATGTTCGGTTACTCATATGTAAATAGAATGAATCATTAATTTGTACAGTTTGATAGACGAAGTAACGGAACACAATTTACTAAAAACGACAAAAATATAATTAGCTCAATAATAATAATAATAATAATAATAATATGTTTGAAAGGAACCAAAAAAAACATCACCTTACCAAGAAATTGAAATTCTTATATTTGAAAGAAATTAGGAGGTGAGATACAAGTTTGAAAAAACAAGTGTTGGGCTTGAAAAAGCACGAGTATTTCCAATAATGTTTGTTTCATTAGTTAGATTAGACTCGAAATTGGTACTTAAAATAGTTTTTTTTTTATCAAATAAAGAGGGAGAGAAAGAGAGGAGGTGAGATACAAGTTTGAAAAAACAAGTGTTGGGCTTGCTAAAACACGGGTATTTCCAATAATGTTTGTTTCATTAGTTAGATTAGACTCGAAATTGGTATTTAAAATAGTTTTTTTTTATCAAATAAAGAGGGAGAGAAAGAGAGGAGGTGAGATACAAGTTTGAAAAAACAAGTGTTGGGCTTGCTAAAACACAGGTATTTCCAATAATGTTTGTTTCATTAGTTAGATTAGACTCGAAATTGGTACTTAATTTTTTTTTTTTTATCAAATAAAGAGGGAGAGAAAGAGAGGAGGTGAGATACAAGTTTGAAAAAACAAGTGTTGGGCTTGCTAAAACACTACAATACTATGGTTTTACAAAACGTATCGCCTCAACAAACATCATCATGTTCATACTCATTCACGCTTCCATTTCAAAACCCTCTACCAAACACAACCCAACTCTCAAACCAAACACCATCTATCATTCATATTCATCCTTCTTATATTACCAAACACATCATGAAAATGAAACCATAATATAAATCCCTAAAATAATTGGGAGACATCTACAAAATAATTGACATTCCAACTTCTCATTCAATATGCCACCAATGTACCTGTTTTCTACAGCTATAAATTTGCACTCAATAACCTATTCTCATCATAAAGATATGCCTATAATAAACACGCTAAACCACTCTACATGTGTCTCGTTAGTTGTTACAGCGTACAACAATTCTCTGCTTCATCTAACTACCATGGCTGCCCTTTCTTCCCAAGCCGTCTTGCCAATTCCCAATCCTTTTTCACTGACCAAAATGCATATAAAAAATGTCAGTACGGGTCGGGTTGACCCTTAAGCCTGCTAACATTTTAGCTAAAAATAATTATTTGACCCGTTGAGAACTGAGATAAAACAATAGAGTTCTGTGAAAACTTACTGAGGGTAACACGTTTAGCATGAATTGCACATAGCATTGAATCTTCAAACAACTGGATTATGTAATCTTCTGCTGCCTGAAATATATGGGGACTACATTATTATAAATATATACCAAAATTTGATATAAGAGACGGTTTAGAAAAATTAAGAATGCTACAAATGTTGGATGATAAAATTGTAATGCTTGTAACAAGATACGAAGCCTAAGTAACTCGGATAATAAGTCTAAAGTGAAAAAAATTAGGATACCTCTTGAAGGGCTTGTAGAGCTTCAGCTTGCCAGCGAGTAATTTCAGGGGACATGTAGTTGCTTATCTCTCTTACCTGTTCAACTCATAGTTAACGTCACAATATACAAAAAGTAGCACAAAAGATTATTTAATAAGAGGTGACAGTAACGCAAGATTATACCAGTTGTTATTGATTATACAAGTAGTAACTTGACAAGACGCTCATTACTTTACTAAGATTTCTTACCATAAAGTCTAGTGTACGTCATCTTCTAATCGTCAAATTTAGTGCATAGTGCATAAGATACAACTTTTATTAAACAATCATCAGCTTAAAATTTTGGCAGTTCCAATGCAAAGAGGAAGATTCACCTAAAGTTGATGTGTTGTTACATGTTATTTTTTACAAAAGATTTTGGATATGTAATATATTTCTTGTCAAAATAACTAATGGGACCCTTTATTACAAAAAATTAACTGCATATAACATTCATTTTTAAAGAATCAGAATGCAAGCAAATTGATAGAATATAAGAAGAAGAAGAAAAAAACACTACAAGTAATAGAAGAAAGAAATGAATACTTTAGTAGAAAAGTTGTTAGTTAGTAAATATAAAACTAAAACGCAGTTAGCACTAATGTATTCATCACACATCCACACATCTTTTAGAAGTCTTAGATTTCTTAGTAAATCTGAAATCGATAAACAATAGGTCCAACTAAGTAACTGGTGGGAAGTAGAATATGATGAGATTTTGATTAGAAACTCTTTCGATCATGCTAGTTGATTGATAGATGGTATAAGTCACGGGTATTTCATACTATGTATGGTGATACTATGAAATACCCGTGACTTATACTATCTATCGATCAACTAGCATGATCAAAAAAGTTTCTAATCAAAATCTCATCATATTCTACTTCCCACCAGTTACTTAGTTGACCTATTGACATTGTTTATCGAACAATCCTGTTATAAATTCATACCTCAGACTCCGGCAGATCAAAAAAGGAGGCCCATGCAAAAAAAAAAATGTTTAAGGAGGTCGTGTGCAAAACAAGCCAGAAGAAAATTTCCGTAGCAAGACTAATGAAAGCTGGTACACCAAAGATGAAAAGAGTAGATGCAGTGAAGTTTAGTTTATGAAGAGTGGATGCGTAATTTAGTGCAAACTAATGAGAAATTGAGAAGTGACTGAGCAGTTGAGCAATTTCTTTAAAGGAATTCTAGAGGTGTAAGCTATATTAGCTATGAGCCAGGAAAGTCAAAGTAAGCAATATCATACATGTACAAATGATAACTCCTCTATATATAGAGACGAGGAGCATGGTTGTTAATGGCGAATATTTTTATATGTATATTATATCAAAATACCCTGGCATATATGCTACTTTATATGTATATTAAACAAAAACCTAAAATTCAATCAATTGTAGCAGTATAAACTAACATTTTCAAAACCTATTTCCTACAATGTACACACCATACATAGAAAAAATCAACATAAGTCAACAGATAAAGACATCTCACAGTTCGAATAAACGGAGCAGCCGGAATAAGAAGATTAACACCCTTCTGCAACTTCCTAATCTCACGAAGCGCCTGCGTCCCCGGCTTAAACCGATGCGTCTTCTTCTTCCCTCCACCTCCTGAACCTAAATCCCAAATTACACCAATCTATCAAAACCAAAAACACACATTCACACACAAATCAAAATGTAAACAAACACTCACTCTCTGGTTCCTTTCTCGGACTTTTCCTCGGCTACAAATTTCCACAAGTAACCAAAACCAAACAAATCAGATACTCCTAACAACAAATTGCATGAAAACAACACAAAAATTGAAACGATAGACAAGTAGAAACAGCATTACCGTACTCGTTGAAGCAGATGCTCTAGCTGCAATAAAAGAGTGAACAATTTAGGGTTTGAAACATGAAAAATGAAAAAGGTAGATGAGCGAGAGCAAGAGAGAGAGAGAGAAACTAACTTTCTCTTCGAGTGCCCCAACTTCGTTTAGCAGGTTGTTTTTTTCTCGCCATTGTTGCGTTGATTTGAAGCAGTTATGGAGGAACTAAAAGCCCTAATTTTGAAAACTAACTTTGTGTGTGTTTCCCCGCTCAGTTTGATATTATTTCGGATACGGGTATCTCGTTACGGGTCCAAGTGGTCCGGTTAATATGTCTTGTTCGGATTACGGGTTTTCAATTTTGAACTTTAACTCGATTTCGGTATTGGTACTATGTGTAGGGTACCGATTTAGGATATTTTATGGTACCGTACCATGTCGGTACCGACTGAACATGTACAATAGCGTATTCGCTTTTGGTTCTAGCTAAACTTTGGATACGGGTATCTCGTCACGAGTTGAACTTGTACGGTTGATATGACTTAGATGTAAGTTTGGGCAATATAGAGGGTGTCTCATTTAACTCGAGAAGCTCTGATTCAGTTTTCATCGTTTTTTTTCACATTCAGTTTTCATAGTTTTTTTTCACATTCTCTTTATTTGTCATTTCTATGTATTCGGTTTAAACGTTTTGGTTCAGTTCGATTTTCGGTTAAATCAGTTTGAAATCGAATATCGAACACCCTTGTTAAAGTTCGGAATAGTACTTGAGTGAATACTGGATCATAGGTTTACAATTTGTAGTATTCAAACATGTTATGTGCTTGTTGGTGATTGATTTTTTTCAACAATAACGCATGTATCCAACTAAAGGGTTTTGTGGCAGGTGAAAGTTGTATTCAAAGAAACCATGGCAAACACAAGGCCTCAACCAACTCTAACATTTTAAATTGTTTGATTCTTGCGGCCGAAGATCTTGTGAAGAATCTAGTTTTAAGTCTTATATTTATTCATATGATGTATTTCATATATGTTTTAGTTTGTATTATATTATTGCTCATACATAGAGCTTAATTATTTATTTTATAAAAATATGTGACATTTGAATGACTAAAAACTATGGGTCCCATGTCCCACTGCTAACTATATATAATAACAACTAGGTTGTTTTCATCCACGCGTTGCGACGGGGAACCAACCTGTTTTGAAAAGCAAAGATAACTAAAGTAATTAAGAACCTGGTTATTGATAACGATTTATGTTTCTGACTTTATGTTAGTGATTCCAAGTACAATAACCTAAATTATTTACCCTTACATATTTGAGTGATATCATTCATAATCTCACATTATAAATTGATGATCATCACATGTTGCTATAAAAATCTAATAATAAGGCTTAGATTATTTTAGTTATTTGGTCTATATAACATTAACTTGTAAACATATCATATAGAGAAGAATAAAAAGCTCATGATCCCTCAACTTTACTTAAAAAACTAAATCATTAATTGAAATACGAAACAAATTCATGTTAGAAAGAAGACTACTGCTTTTTTTCTTCTCAATCTTTCCGAGTTTTAACTCAATAGCAAGATCTCAAACCCTACAAACTCTGTCACCGCCTCCCATCGTTAACCGTTCTCCAACTATTCACACCCCCATAGGAATTCTATGTTCATCGTTAGCAACACTTCCTCTAAACAAACAAACAACCAATAATTTCTTTTTAATATACAGTATATCGTGTTGCAGCGGATCAGTTTAAGTGTAGATAAAAACACGTAATAACAATATATTTTTACATGAGCGTCAGTCAGTTAAAAATACCAAATGGTTTGAAACCATTTAAAACAACCGGTTGGATTGAAAGTACATTACGAAAATTAATGTCGAAATGTAGATTAAAATAACTAATATGCACCATTAATATTAGTTGAAACTATATATATAAAAAGATAAAACATGTACAAAATCATGACATCGTAATAGGATATTTGATATGTACAAAATGCAACATATAAATTATATCAAACAAGCCATAAAATCAACAATGTCGAAATGTAGATTAAAATAACTAATATGCACCATTAATATTAGTTGAAACTATATATAAAAAGATAAAACATGTAAAAAATCATGACATCGTAATAGGATATTTGATATGTATAAAATGCAACATATAAATTATATCAAACAAGCCATAAAATCAACCCCTTGTGGGAGATAACAGTCTAATAACTCCTGCGTGACAATCTGGGAAAGCACGGAAAGTTTTTCGACGGAATTCTTGATTGCTTCCATGAAATCACGGTGGCGCTGGCAATCTGGGAAAGCACGAGGATGAATGAGTCCGCTTATCGTGTTGATACGACGTTGTGCCTTGCGCAATGGCGAATCCACAATTTGGTGTCGTTTACTTATCGAAAATCCGATCCTTTCAAGATCGGGAAATGGAACTGGCAAGTTTGTTCTCAAACTTGTTTTTTGGTTGTTCAATTTTGTTGATTTTTTTTATAAATATGAAAGAAATATCAAGATTGGCAAATGGGTAGGGTCGGGTCAGGTGGACTCTGGTTTTTTGGTTCTTGATTTTCTCAAACTTTTAGAATATGTTATGATGTTCCTTCAAACTTTTGGACCTCCTGGTATAGTATACTCAACAGCAAAAGCAATGGTAGCGATCAGAACTGCAACTACAGTGTAGTTTTTTTGCATAAGTTCAGCTGTCTTTGATTTGGAATTCAGTTTAAACTGGTGGTGGTTGTGTGGAGAGGGGCTAAAAGGGAGGAAGAAGCATAGAAGAAGCATACCCAGTAAATCCCACAAATAGCAAAGCTACTTATAGGGTCTGGGGAGGGTGGGATGTAGGCAGACCTTGCCTCTATCCATAGGGATAGAGAGGCTGCTTCCAGAGAGACTCTCGGCTCGAAAACGAACAACAAACCAACACACCAAGTCAAAGAATATACAAATAAGAAGTCCCTCATACCAAGAAATTGATCCGAGTTGACACAGTATAATATAAATCATGTATAATAGCATGCATACAACATCATTTGGGCATAAACACAAGAAGGCAATCACCGGAAAAGTCCCTTAAAGACTAGGAAAAACCTACCTCCTTAAGATACACCTAAGCCCTACTGTAGTATCTTCTAGAAGTCCTTAACCCTAATCCTACGCCTCCACGCAGTCCTATCTTGGACCATGTCCTCAGAAAGATGCAACTCTACTAAATCATGCCTAATCTGCTCATCCCATGTCAGTTTGGGTCTGCCTCTTCCTCTCCTCCCCTCGACAGTAAGAGTTTCCACTACTCTAACTGGTGCCGTCGTCTCCCTCCGCTTCACATGCCCAAACCATCTCAATCTCCCCTCCTTAATCTTCTCCGATATACTAGCCACTCCTAATCTTTCCCTAAAATCCTCATTTCTTATCCGGTCTAACCTCGTTTGTCCACACATCCACCTCAGCATCCTCATCTCTGCTACCTCCATCTTGCACACTTGTGTCTTCTTGATAGCCCAACAGTCTGTTCCATATAGCATAGCGGGTTTGACTGCTACCCTGTAAAATTTCCCCTTTAATTTAGTTGGGAACCTCCTATCGCACAATACCCCACTGGCTGCCCTCCATCTACACCAGCCAGCCTGTATGCGATGGGTTACATCGCTATCTATGTCACCATCTCTTTGTACAAACGACCCCAGATACTTAAACCTAGTTACCTGCGGGACCAATTGATCCTCAATGGTGATTTGGGTGTCATCGTCCTTGGCTACACCACTGAAATCACAGTGTAGATACTCAGTCTTAGATCTACTAATCCTTAGGCCCTTGCTCTCTAAGGCTACTCTCCACTCCTCTACCCTGGCGTTCAGGCACTGTTTAGTCTCTGCAATCAACACAATATCGTCTTCAAAAAGCATGCACCATGGAACAGTCTTCTGAATCAACTTGGACAACTCATCCAAGACAACCACAAAAAGAAAAGGGCTCAACGCAGACCCCTGGTGGAGTCCTACCTCGACAGGAAAAAAGTTTGTATCTCCTACAGGCGCGCGGACACAAGTTTCCGTTCTATCGTATGTATCCTTAATTATGTCTATATATTTCCCCGGTAGCCCTCGACGCTCCAAACTATCCCAAATCAGTTGTCGTGTAGTATGGTCTTTTAACCATAATCCAAACTGGTGACTAACCATAATATAAACAGTTTGAATATGTTTTGCACACAAATACCAACCAAATAAGATAAACTTGATAGTAGATAAAATGTTCACACAATCTGTCTTAACTCCTAATTCTCAAACCAGATAGAAATGCATAACAACAAAGTTTCATAAATCATCCCCTGTCTGTTAATTACTTGGGTGTTCAACAGAAGAACATCGAACTGCATACATTCTCATGTAACTTAGGAATTTGGGTGAAACCACCACCACCACTGCTACTACCACCGCCACCACCACTGTGGCTGGATGCTGTATCCGACATTTCATCAAACTTCACGAACGTCGACATCTGTGATGCTGCCAGGTGGGCATAATAGACCGGAGCAACTGCACATTTAAAACAACAAATATAATCTTATTAGGTTGTTTTCAAGTTCTTAACTAAACCATATGAAAAAAGAGGACAGTTTATTGAGTTACCTACTGATATGGCAGTCGTGCTTCTTTGGTACCTGCATGATCCATAACCGTCCGAATCAGTCACTAATTAACTAATTTCCACAGTTAATATTCTTTATTCGACTTACACATAGGACAACGAGTGAACCAGCTCTTGCAAATCATCAGCAGAGAAACCAATTTGATCCAGAAGAACATGATAATGCGTAGGTCGTGTGGTCCCCTATATACCAAAGTATTCTTCAGTGACAAACATGAATACGTATACAAATAAATATATAACTGTTCGGATTATACTCACAATTGGTCCGTTTTGAGCACAAAGGTAAAAATCATTGTTCTTAGGATGACAGACTTTAGTATCAATAATTGTTCCTGAAACAATCAACCAAAAAAAAACGAAAAAATATTGAGTTTTTGTTATTCCTGATCATAACACTTTCAAGAATCAGATACGTAACCTGCAGGAACATTAGCATCGGATCTGGGTTGAAAAAACCGGGTGTGATGAGTTTTCTGGGCCACCATTACCAAAAACTTTGGATTCCATTTATCATCCAAAAACTTGCATGCCTGAATTACACATTATTTTAAATTTTTAACTGATTTTAATTTAATTACAAAGTTAACAGATAAAATCTAGAAATTAAGTGTTCAAAGTTCAAACCTGCATGATTTGCTCAAGCTCTATGTTCAGGACCTGCTCAAACTGTGACTCACTAACTCCGTCCCTACAATAAGATCATAATTCATTAATCAATGGTATATAATTGTAGGGGTATATATGTCAAACTGTCATACCTGAAAATAATGATATGCTCCGGCTTCAGCTTCGGAGTGCTTTGATAGAAATCCATTAACAGTTCCCTGAAACCAATTCAAAAGTTATTGAAATGCTTATATAATTGTAGCGTATATATGTGTGTGTGTGTAGAATTAAGTCAAACCTGATCATCCCATCATCTTCTACTGCAGATACAGGTTTAAACAAAGCGTCTATCATCTCGACCCGTGCAGATTGTGAACGGACAGAGGCCCTGTACCGAGATATCAGTGGCCATTTTCTCGAGCTAACAACCTACACATTCCCGAAAACAAGAATTATTGTTTCACATATTATGTTTTAGAAATTTAAGAATCTAAAATTTAAAATGTACAGCAGCAATGGAAGGAACATCAGAACGGCCAGGTGAACCGTGCGAAACATCCATTCCAAAGATTATGGTCGAAATCTTTGAAACCAACGGTATAGATTGCAAACATTCAACAGATAGCAGAGAGTTTAAACCACCCATCTGAAAATTACAAAAAAAAAAAAAAAATAGATTCGAGTTCTGAAAATTACAAAAAAGTAAATAAATTACTAAAACTGTATTTATTTGAAATGAGGACCTTTGCATTGATTTTTAGAAGCAGACTTGCAAGATACGCGTCAGTGACTCTAGCGGGTGCCATGCACTGTGTAATGATCCCATCTTCCACGAGGCATCTTCGCTTCCACGGACCTGTCATCATAAAGATTAACGACAACTTCATGTTAATTATAAGTTAACAAAAATAGAGAGTAATTAAGATGAAGAAAGAGAGTTAAAAACCATATATTTCAGGGTTCTTTCTTTCTGGCAAGATGCACAAAAGAAACCGAGGTCGGCCCGGAAGTGTTCGTTTAATAGCTTCAAACATTAATTCAACACGAGCAGGAGCAGGTTTGCGGCTAGACTGTCGATCCTCTTGGATTACCGAATGTGGCTCTTCAAGATGCTGCAAGTATCAAAAGAATACTATGAATTGTATCCTTTTTATCTATTTTTCACCACAAAAAAGTACGCAATTAATATACGAATTAACTCACAATTCCTTTTGCTTTACAACACCTCATTAGATCTCTGCATAGGCTATTGGTGTCACAACGTGCAGAGAAATTCACAACAGCCCAACGCGTGATCTGTGTCGGCTCTACAAATGTCTGCATTAAATAACCAAAGTTAACAAAATTTGAACTTTAAATCATTAAAAAAATCAAATAACCAAAATTTAAGAATTCGTTTACTTTGTTGCTTAAGCTCCAACGGCCACCACGAGGAAACAAGTCTCCACCGTTTCCAACCTTCAGTTTCGGTGGTTCCAGAACTCTGCCCTCAACTTGAGTACACATTGTGTTGATTGTGATGCCAGTTGAGTTGATCAAAGGATCAGCAGCATAGTTACTTCTCTTTAGCTCCTAAAACAACAAATTACGCACATCTTAGCGTTCTATATATCTTTTACTAATCTTGATTAGCTTACATATTAGTCAATATTTTACATCAGTCAAGCAGTTCATCCTATCTTGTGGTTTCTGTCTGGATTGCTCAACAAGTTTCGCTCTTTGCAAACTTGATAATGCCTTTGTGTACCGTTGAAGCGAGATCAATTCACAGAGCTATAATCAATGCAAAAACATTAATGATGAATGTTAACAAAATTTAAATTATAATACACTATGAATATTGCTCACTTCAAGCGGTATGTAAACCGGGCGCTTTGGTTTCCCAACGTTTAGACATGGATAATCGTGAGACGCGATGAGCTCTTGATTACGGTACTTAGCGTAATATTCAGAGACTGTGATCTCTATGGGATCACTAGGACTGTCAGCATTCCTTTGTTTCATCAAAAACCTACAAAAATTATCATTTAAATTTAAACCATTTTGTTAAATGTCATTTTCCATTTTTTTCAGAATATTGGCAAACGAATAGCACGTACGTCTGTTTCCTGCATGGTTCCTCACTCAACCCGATGATTTTATACTCGAGATTAGAGGGAAAGGTCTTGACTCGGAGATGCTTTAACGACCGTTTAGCCTGATATTTTTATAAACCTATGAGATTAATAAAGCTACTTAAAAAGATATAAAACAGAACAGACTAGTGGGTTCGTTACCTTCATCCAGTCGATCTCCCTTAGGCTTCTGACATTTTGATTCTCTATAAGAAAATCTGCAACTTTCCCGGGCTTGACTATCATCGTAGTAGAAACGTCTGCAAATATCACAACAATTATAGTATAACCAATAGATCATTCACAACAATGTAAGATAAACGGAGTGCCGAGTCTCAATTACCCATGTTCAAACTCAAACCCGCTTGAGTGGCCCGAAAACTCGAATGAAAGCCCCTGCAGCCCACAACTCCACCACCAATACTTATCGAGTTTCTTGGATCATTGTGAAAGAAAGACTGCTTAACAAGAAGACAACCTCTGCATACAGAACAAAACATGCATGATTCAGATTAATGAACAGAAACATTGTAAACTATAAGTCATTAGTATTAAGTTTAAGTATGCTTACTGTTTAGCAGCATGTTGCCTCAGCATAACATCCAGCACCCTTACAGCTTCGTGGAACTGTTCAGAGTCTTGCCCTCGGAGTGCATTGAAAATGGCTTGAATTGGTATTTTTGTGGCGTAATTAATCTTCACAGTGTATGACTTTGACTGAGGTTGACGCCTTGATCTCTTGGTTTCCCCTTCACTCGGGCTGCCACCGCCGCGTACAGTTCTATACAAACAACACATGGTCATTATCTTTTATCAGCAAGATTCTTACGGGAATTAACTAAACATTGTGTACCTGTTTGATGACAGATTCTCCAACAGCACAGGAAACTCAAGCTTAGTTCCTGGCAATGGGCCCACAGTAAAGAGAGTTTTTTCACCATCGTATGCAAACCCTTTACCACCCATCTCTGATTTATATAACTTATAGAGCATGTCGAGTACTCTTCTGCCTACACCTTTTGCCTCAACAGGATTTCCGTCTTCATAGAATAAAGCCACCTGAATCATTATACAAAGATATCGGCTATCTTTTACCAACAAGTTTGATATAGATATCATAAAAATCACTGATAATTTAATTGACACTCTGATTTGGGATGAATTGCATGTGTGAGGTGCTAAAAGGGTGGGTCGTTTTTGCGGGTTGGCTGGTCTAACCCGACACAAACCCAAAAATCGTGTCACACATATTAACCCCAAATTTGTGTGAGACGTGAACCCAAACACACGACAAGAAGCTTTTTGGGTTGACACAAACACTACCCGGCGACTTTTTTTTCATATTAGTATTTTAATATTACAATTTTACAACAAAAAAGGCGTATGTATATAAAATAATTCACTTCTAGTTTGGGATAAATTACTCGGGTCAGACATTGTCTCCTTTTCACAGTAATATCCATTTTGGTCATCTTAATTAATAATTTCCTAAATGGTCAAAATTAGTCAATCTTCCAACACAAGTTGGCAACATTGTCTCATTTTCACAGTAATATATTACATTACATTTGATGTGAAACAGGAACTTATTTGTATGAGTTTGTTATGTAACAGTTGGTGGTAAAATAGTAGTATATAACTAACTATATATAAGAGTAGCTAAAGAGATACACTGTATTGATAGAAGTGGTCACTGGTGCTGCTCAATTTCACATTAAAGTGGTTGGCCAACAGTGGGATCTTCTGGCCTCTGGTGCCTGACCCGCGTCTAGCCATCGGTGTGCGGTTCGAGCCATGGACTTTAGCAGGAACAACACCCGGTGGAACCACCGGCGGCAATGGCAGTGCCTCTGATGCTTCCTCTTCTGAACGTTTCATTTTGTTATTTCTGTCACCATATAATATACAACTATTGTAAGATCATCTTAAATACAAGTTTAGATCAAAAAATCCAAAAATATTATATTAAATACATATACACACACTCTAAACACAAACAAATAACATAAAACAAATTATATGATGATTATGAAAGAAAATTATAAGTTACAAGAATATAAAAAGACGTCCGTACGTGCAAGAGTGCAGACAATTTATCCATGTGTATAATATATGCTTGTATATCAAAAGGCAAAAAATAAAAAATAAAAATAATAATAATAAATCTATACATACACACACTAATATCTGATAAAGAAAACCCAAAAAATAAAATCCAAAGTTAAGATACTTCCGTACGTACAATTTACAGACATTTCATCCATGTATATATATTATTAATAATATAAAATATGCTTGTATATCAAAAACCATAAAAAATAGGGAATATACCACAGAATAGTAATGAAGTTTTAGGAGTGTTCCAATTAGGTCACTAATAAAATTTATTGTTTCAATTAGATCATTCTACTTTTGGTGTTCTAATGCTAGATATTTTACCTGAATAGCAGGTCATAGTCCTACATGACATTTATTTAACTTTTGTTTTTAAAACATGATGACATGGAATCAAATAAAAGAAATATAATAAATCAAAACAAAATCAAAACCCAAAACATTCAAATATTACAAATCGTAGATCAATTTTAACTTTCTATAACAATTGAAACACTACCATCCATTCACGCACTGCCGGTTTCAACGCACTTCCGGTTTCAACGATGGCGAATCAAGAACAATCAAACAACTCAGTACCAATCGATCAAGCCTTCGACCAACCGAACAACTCAGTACCAAGCAAGCCTACTGCAAATAATACAGAGGAGCAGATTCATGGTTTGACGTCACAGGTCCTTTACTAATTGTTTGGCACTGTTGCAAATCAATGATCATGTGAATTGTTTATATTTTTCTTTTCAAGCGAGTGATGTATGTGATCGCTTTGACTATGTGTCTTTCACTATTTGTTTGGCACTGTTGCAAATCAATTATCATGTGAAATTGTTTGGCACTTTCACTTTTTATTTATTTTAATGATACCACCCGAGTTAAAAATCCCTCCCCTCCATGTCTTTCCAAATTGGAAAAACTATTTTCAGGCAAAAAAAACCCCATTTTCCCTCCCCTCCCCTCTCCCTGTTAAGTGGATCTCTGGAACACAGCCTAAGTGTTAGCATAATTCAGTTCGGCTATTGATTAAAACCGAACATACAACTATTGTTTTAGTATTAAGATTATAGCATTGGTTACAACAATTTAGATTTTATAAAAATTTTGATAACTTTTTAGAGATTTTGAAAAAAAATCACATTTTATAATTTTTTTCGCATTTTTTTTAACTTCTCTACAATTTTTTAAATTTTTTTTAAACCTATTTCGCATTTTTTCCTAATCCATTTGGCATTTATGTGCCATGTCAACAAATTTTTTAAATAAAAAACCTAAATAAATGTCATGTAGGATGAATGACCTTCTATTTAGGTAAAATATAATGAAACTTGAATGACCTAATTGGAACAAAAAAAAATTATAAGTGACCTGATCATAACACTCTTGAAACTTGGTTACTATTGTAAAAAGTTAACCCAAAATATATAGACACTAAGATATGACAAAAAAACCCAAAAATATAAAAATATCCGAAGTTAACAAAATAATAATAAATTTATACACACAGTATTTAAAAAAAACCAAAAAAAAAAAAAAAAAATCAGAAGTTATTCCGTACGTACAAGCGAGACATGTATGTATGTATGTATAATATAATGTATGTATATGCAGAGAAAAAGTGACATAGGGCATGTTTGGATGGGCTTCTCAAAACAACATTGGCTTATTGACTTATCAAGAAGCCAATAAGTTGTTTTTGTGTTTGAATAGACTAAAAGGACTTTTGGAAATAGCTTTTTGCAAAGAAGGAAAATGGGATTTTGAAAAGCCAAGATTTCATGACTTTTGAATCCAAAAGTGACTTTTCAAAAATGAAATTACTAAATTACCCCTTCTTTACCCCCTTATATCTAAAAGAATGCCCATTTTAGTCATTTTACACCAATAAGCTAATCCAAACACTTTTTTTAAAAACTCCTTTTCCCAAAAGTCATTTTTAACTCTAATAAGCTTAGCCAAACATGCCCATAATGTAATTATAGCTTTTACTTTTCCGAGAACAACGAAAGGATTGACGTAAATGTGTGTAGTGTGTGTTTGTGTGTGACTGCGTGTCATGTGTGTAGTGCAAACATTTTGATGAAAGCCCCATTTTCTATAAGTAGAAACCAACATTATTGTAAAAAAAACAAAAGAGCAGATGAAAGTCACAATCTAACGCATATACAACAATTATTACACAATCCAACACATAAAATGTGGTGATTTCTTATATACACAAAGAAAGACGAAACGATGACGTACCTAACTAAATATAGAAACAGATCTGCCTGAAGGCGAAGATGAGTAGAGCAGAAGGATTTTTTCAGAGATTTTTCTAGAGAGAGAAACTATGGAGTAGAGAGAGAGAGAGAGAAGACGTGAAGAAGAAGGTTGTATGAACGATTGGTTGCAGGTGCTGGGAGCTATCAGCTATGTAGTGTTAGAGGGCATTTTCGTCATTTCCAAATTGTAAGAGATTTTTGTTGTAAAAGCAATCGTAATTTTCATTTTATATTGTTTATACCAAGAACACACGTAGTGGGGCGGTATTTTTCAAAAAAATTGAAAAAAAACGCCCCCACCACCATTACACTAGGCGTTTTAGGGGGTTATTTTTGGGAAAAATTACAAGTTTTGTCCTTTATCTTTATAGTACTTTACAGGCGGTGTCCTTTTTTTCAAATGTTGACAGGCGGTGTCCTTTATAGGGAATTTTGTTGCAAGTTTTGTCCTTTGAGCCTAACCCAGTTAGATTTTTTTGTTAAATCTGATTACCCAAGGGTATTTTAGTCTTTTTACTTATTTAAAGGACAAAACTTGTAATTTATTCTTTAATTTATAAATATTAGAATATCTCTCTCTACAAAAACACAAAGTTCTCTCTCTCTCTCTCACCTTTATCTACCACCACCATCTCCCACCATCCGCCACCCTTCTCAACCGTCATCCACCACCACCTCCCACCACAGTCATCTGCCGCCGCCCCTGTGTACCACAGACCTCCATCGCCTCCCCACCCCCAATTAAACACCCATTCAAATGTTCTCCACCTCCATCGCCGCCCCACCCCCAATTGCTGTTCAACCGCCGCCATCACTGTCTTCACCCTCTTTGAAATTCCTAAAATCCATATCAGCATATCAGCAAATTTGCAATGAAATTCCTAAAATCCTTTAAAATACCAGACAAATGAGGTTATCAATATAACTATTATAAGTAAAACTAGTTAATGAAATTCCTAAAATCCTTTAAAATACCAGACAAATGAGGTTATCATCAATATAATTATTGGTAAAACTAGTTAACACATATCATGTGATCCAAATGTGTTAGTCTTATACTTAAATTAACAAATTTGCAATGAAATTCCTGAAATCCTTTAAATTACAGGACACATGAGATTATCAAATTAAATATATAAGTAAAACTAGTTAACACACATCATATGGCTGCCATTTTTTTCGAACCAATACCTGAAAACCACCACCGTCTTCCTCATCATCAACATCATCATGTAACGCCCCAAAATCTGAATGTTAATGTTTGTTGTATGTTATTATGTGACACGTCAGGAAATAAATAACTAGGCTATTTAACCTAGTTAAGGGTATGGTCGAAAGTCTTAAATGATTAAGGTAGTGTCAGTTATGTTTTAAAAGTAAACCCGAGGGGCTAAAATGGAACAAATAAAAGTTAAGTCATAAGATAACTAAACACACACACAAACACACACATACGTGTGTGTTCGAGAAAGATCAGGAGGCTCCCATGGAGCCTCAAACCCTAAATCGCCTTTAAGCTCAAATTGGAAGGCAAGATGAAGTTGAAATCCATAACCGAGCATGGATTAATGATCACCAACACGAGGGGATCATAAGGTATGTCTTAAATCTAAGATTGGTGATCATGGGTGAAGTGGGTTATGTTCTAATCCGTGAGTTAATATGAAATTGATCATGTACAAGGGTTAGAATCCTCATGTAGAACATGGGTTATGAATGGTTTGCGTTAATTTGATGTTTAGAGGTGACACCCGTTAGTTAGGGTGAAGATGATGACTAGTATCACCTCCTATGTTCAAGTCTTGTTGAATGATTGATGTATTATGTGGGTATGATGAATTATTGTTAGATGAAAGTATAGGAATATGATGATGTTATGTTTAATGTTCATTTGGAATGATACATGATGATTAGTAGTTGGTTTTGATGGGTTATGTATGAGTTTAGAAGAATTGTGCATGAAATAGTTGTACGTATTGCTTAAAAGGTAGTACTCACATCAAGTGTATGATGAAATGTATATAGTGTCGTCCGTATAGTCGATTATGATGTTACGGGTATATGATGATAAGTCGATAGTTAAGTATGGTTAATAGTTGACTTTTGAAAGTCAACTAAGCATAAGAAACATGACTTGACTTGTTGTCGTGAATGTAGGTTGATGGGAAGTCGTATGGTACATGTTATAGCAATCTGTGTTAAATGTAATGACATGATGAGTTACATGAGTTTAACGTATACGGATATGATTATATGAAGTTGATTATGTATTTTAATGCTTGTTAGAAATGACTAAGGAAAGTTAAGTGTGAATTATGCGAGTGATATGATTGTTACGTGTACAAAGGTGTATGCTAATAAGAGCGTGATTTCGATGAAATGAAAGTATAGGAATCACGCCGAGACGGACTCAAGCATAAGGTGTTAACGGGTCAAGAAGAGGCAAGGAATCAGATACGAGCACGGACGCATAAGGTAAGTGATTTCCGTAATCACTTCTTAGTACGCGTAAGTAATAAAGTATTGTAATGAATTAAACATGATGTTTGAGGTCAAATATGTGTTAAAGTCTTTCGTCGTAAATGATGGGTTTAAAGTTGACCAAAATGCCCTTGATGGGTATTTTGGGGTAGACGATCTTAAAAGTAGTTTAGAAGTAAGTTATTCGATTAGTGTAATGTTTTGGACAAGTATGAAAGTGGGGATGATGGTTTGGTTAGTCATAGACCAATTAATGTGCGAATACCCTTAACGGGTCGAAATGAACATATGAATGATAATGTGTTAAGAGGATGCAAGACATCCAAGAGTTTGGTAATTTATGATAGACGTCATTGATATCATTATGTTTATAAGAGGTTATGGTAAAACGAACAAGTTACGTTGATGAATGCATGAACGGGTCAAAGTTGGGAAAAAGGGTAATAAGCCGAAGGGTTAAAAGTCTGAAATTTTATTAAGTCGGATGTTGGATTCTAGTTCCATTAGATGGGGAATTAAATTACGGACGCGTAGGAAAAAGAATCGGGTAAAACGGAGTAAAAACGAGGGAGTTATGCTCGTTTCCGTAAAGACGGATCGTGCTGAAAATATGCAGCAACCAGCTGCGATGTTTCTGTGAAAAGTGGGGGGTCGCGTAGCGCGACGGGTCATGTTTCTCCGGAAATTGTTTTCGTGCCTCGTTTTGCCTTGGGAACTCGTTTAAACGCGTTTTAAGTCGCGTATGACTAGTTTAACTCATGTTTTATGACCATTAGGGTAAGCGTATGTGTGGATAGGTATGTATGGATGTTGTATATCTCTATACACGTATGTAGAAATGTATGTAAACGTGTATGCGCGAATGTATGTAAGATTATAGTGTGTAAGCAAGTACATAAGGATATACGAAGATGTATATGAATAGGTAAGTATGAGTGGGGTATGCTAAAGCAGGTGGTTATAAATATATATGTAAGTATGTAGGCATGTACGTATGTATGTTTTATAAACCTAAGTGTATGTATGTATGGGTGTATGTAGGAAGTATGTATGTGTACGAAAGTGAGTATGTACGAATGTATGCACGTATGTAGGTTTGTGTGAAGGCATGTAATAAGGAGTATGTATGTATGTACGTATGTATGTATGTATGTATGTATGTATGTGTGAATGTATATAGGTGGGATAACCTGATCGTACGTGACAATGTAGGTATGTATATATGTAGATACATATAGAATGATTGGTATGTAAAATGTATGTAAGTTTGTATGTAGGTTGACATGTATGTGTGTACGTATGTATGTATGGAGATAGTGTGTATGAAGTTTGGGTATGTATGTAAGTCTTTTGGTACGATCAAGTGTTTACGTTGTTTATTCGTGTACATGGAGTTATAAGTGAAATGCAGGAATGGAAAAGAAGTCTCACCACGGATGGTATGACAGGATGGAAAAGCTGGAATGTAAAGAGTAAATGAAGCGAGAAGTAAACGTGAACAAACCTTGTATGTTTATAACGCGTACTAATGTATGAATTTTATGTGGTGAGCGCAGGTAGTACCAGTCATGAGGATATCTAAGGATTGGAGATCGAAGATCGAGTCACAAGACAGATTGTACGGGAAAGTTTAAATATGTAATTTAGTGTTGATAAGTTATGTTCTTATATATGAAAATGAATTTTTAGAATGTCAAGATGTATGTCATGAAAGAAATTTTAAGACTCGAATTTCCGTTGCGTTGTGTTAAGGTTAAACCTGTTAGGGTGTTATAAGTTGGTATCAGAGCCCTGGTTTGAGGGAATCAAGTACGAGAAGGTAAGTACTTGAACTCAAACTTGTGTGCTCTTGAGATAAGAAATCCGTACAATCTAAGACTCGATCAAGATCCAAAGGTAAAGGCTGACGAAAGTATGTAGTTATGTATACGTATATAGAAACTGACGGTTTCGTATGTGCAAGGTAAGCATAAGTGTTGGAAGAGGATGATCCGTGAATGCAGTCTAGGATGAATACTAAGGCAGGCAAAGAGGTAATAAGACAAATAGGCAAATGAGCCCAGGTATGTGAATTTAATATGTGGATGTATGTAATGGTAAAGTTCATTAAGGGAAGGAAAATTTTAAAATGAAAGACAATGATCGTATAGTAATGAAGTACTGAAAGTAATACACGCGCCGAAACCTAAGTTTATGGACATAAGGTGACAATTACATGAAGGCACGAAACTACTATGTGGATTGTGTACCTGGCCAGTACACGAGAAACGTAGGACGTTCGTGAGAACATGATAATGGTTACAGGTATGTCCGGTAGAGTTAGGCAGCAGGCGGGCGTGTGGGTGAAATGGGAAGTAAGACTCTCGGGAAATTGAGAGTACTATGTAAGAATGAAGAACATGCCTGATAAGAATGAAGAATGTTGAATCCGTGATTAAGTACGGATCAACAAGATAAGAATGCAATGTTTGAATCCGCGAGACGAATTCAAGGATGAAAGGTAAGAATGAATGTTTGAATCCGCGGGACGGATTCAAGGATGAAAGGTATAAATGAAATGTTTGAATCCGCGGGACGGATTCAAGGATGAAAGGTATGAATGAAATGTTTGAATCCGCGGGACGGATTCAAGGATGAAAGGTAAGAATGAATGTTGGAATCCGCGGGACGGATTCAAGGATGAAAGGTAAGAATGAATGTTTGAATCCGCGAGACGGATTCAAGGAGGAAAGGTATGAATGTAATGATTGAATCCGTGAGACGGATTCAAGGAGGGAAGGTATGAATGTAATGTTTGAAGCCGCGAGGCGGGTTCAAGGATAAAAGGCATGAATGTAATGTTTGAATCCGTAAGGCGGATTCAATGAATGAAAAAGCAAGAATGATGCGTCTGAAATCCGTGAGACGGATTCAAAAATATAAAAAGATGAAATTAATCCGCCTAAGAAGATGTCGATAGTTTGACCATGATTGAGTCAAACGGGTCATAGAGAATAAGTATAAAGTAAAAAGTGATAGTATAATAGACAAAGTTTTGTATAAGTTACGTGTAAGATATGAGAGTAATTGACTCTTAGAAGTCGGAATGATGACGGGCTGTGACCCGAACAATAATTTAAGTAGGGGCGGGAATGGTAAGTTGGTAAGAAATATTGAGATGATGTAATAAGGTTTTCGCAAGTAAGCATGAATGGAAGGAAGTACGAGCGTGTACTTCAGTTGGCAAATGGTTAATTGAATGAAAGCATTGTATGTAAGAAATAGAATGTGTGGCACGTTATAGCAGGCACGTAGGAAATTGTAGAAGAGTTATAGGTGGGTAATCACCTAGTGTAATGAATGTTTGAATGACATATGCTAACCGCTGATGTTGTTGATGATAATGTTAGAACTATTGATGTAATGAAACCAATCGTATTGGTGAAAGGACGTGCACGAGCGGAAGCTCGTTATGCGAATGAATGAAATCTGGCCTATTATGGCTAGTACTCGAGGAAAGATGAATCAATCTGGGTTGCAGATCGTGGTTTGGGAAATGAAAAAGAGGTTAGTAAGAATATTTAACTCATGATTGGATAGAAATGAACTAGTATGACACCTGTATATGTGTAAATTAAGTAATGCATGAAGTGAAAGCAATAGTAATGTGAAATGAACGAAATGATTCAAAGATAAAATAAAGGTATGCAAGGTATACGTAACTGTAGAAAATGTAGAATGAGGTTAACGTTAGAATTAAGCACGTAGGCGTGATTATGTAATAATAGGTTTGTTGTGATAACAAAACAAAAGTTAAATGTTATACAGAGTATGTAGAGAATGTAAATTTTAAGGGTGAGATGGAGATATTAGATCCATTAAGAAAGGATCATATCAAAGGACGGAAGAGTATGTGTATTGACGAGTTATTGACAGGTCAAGTAAATGAAAATGAAAATGATATAAGAAAGAATGATCAGGAAAGTATGGGCTAGTAGTCGTATGGATGGACTAGAAGAAAAGATAATGTGTGTTTGATGAAAGTGAGAAAGGTTTCGGGGACGAAACCTTGTTTAAGGGTGGTAGACTTGTAACGCCCCAAAATCTGAATGTTAATGTTTGTTGTATGTTATTATGTGACACGTCAGGAAATAAATAACTAGGCTATTTAACCTAGTTAAGGGTATGGTCGAAAGTCTTAAATGATTAAGGTAGTGTCAGTTATGTTTTAAAAGTAAACCCGAGGGGCTAAAATGGAACAAATAAAAGTTAAGTCATAAGATAACTAAACACACACACAAACACACACATACGTGTGTGTTCGAGAAAGATCAGGAGGCTCCCATGGAGCCTCAAACCCTAAATCGCCTTTAAGCTCAAATTGGAAGGCAAGATGAAGTTGAAATCCATAACCGAGCATGGATTAATGATCACCAACACGAGGGGATCATAAGGTATGTCTTAAATCTAAGATTGGTGATCATGGGTGAAGTGGGTTATGTTCTAATCCGTGAGTTAATATGAAATTGATCATGTACAAGGGTTAGAATCCTCATGTAGAACATGGGTTATGAATGGTTTGCGTTAATTTGATGTTTAGAGGTGACACCCGTTAGTTAGGGTGAAGATGATGACTAGTATCACCTCCTATGTTCAAGTCTTGTTGAATGATTGATGTATTATGTGGGTATGATGAATTATTGTTAGATGAAAGTATAGGAATATGATGATGTTATGTTTAATGTTCATTTGGAATGATACATGATGATTAGTAGTTGGTTTTGATGGGTTATGTATGAGTTTAGAAGAATTGTGCATGAAATAGTTGTACGTATTGCTTAAAAGGTAGTACTCACATCAAGTGTATGATGAAATGTATATAGTGTCGTCCGTATAGTCGATTATGATGTTACGGGTATATGATGATAAGTCGATAGTTAAGTATGGTTAATAGTTGACTTTTGAAAGTCAACTAAGCATAAGAAACATGACTTGACTTGTTGTCGTGAATGTAGGTTGAAGGGAAGTCGTATGATACATGTTATAGCAATCCGTGTTAAATGTAATGACATGATGAGTTACATGAGTTTAACGTATACGGATATGATTATATGAAGTTGATTATGTATTTTAATGCTTGTTAGAAATGACTAAGGAAAGTTAAGTGTGAATTATGCGAGTGATATGATTGTTACGTGTACAAAGGTGTATGCTAATAAGAGCGTGATTTCGATGAAATGAAAGTATAGGAATCACGCCGAGACGGACTCAAGCATAAGGTGTTAACGGGTCAAGAAGAGGCAAGGAATCGGATACGAGCACGGACGCATAAGGTAAGTGATTTCCGTAATCACTTCTTAGTACGCGTAAGTAATAAAGTATTGTAATGAATTAAACATGATGTTTGAGGTCAAATATGTGTTAAAGTCTTTCGTCGTAAATGATGGGTTTAAAGTTGACCAAAATGCCCTTGATGGGTATTTTGGGGTAGACGATCTTAAAAGTAGTTTAGAAGTAAGTTATTCGATTAGTGTAATGTTTTGGACAAGTATGAAAGTGGGGATGATGGTTTGGTTAGTCATAGACCAATTAATGTGCGAATACCCTTAACGGGTCGAAATGAACATATGAATGATAATGTGTTAAGAGGATGCAAGACATCCAAGAGTTTGGTAATTTATGATAGACGTCATTGATATCATTATGTTTATAAGAGGTTATGGTAAAACGAACAAGTTACGTTGATGAATGCATGAACGGGTCAAAGTTGGGAAAAAGGGTAATAAGCCGAAGGGTTAAAAGTCTGAAATTTTATTAAGTCGGATGTTGGATTCTAGTTCCATTAGATGGGGAATTAAATTACGGACGCGTAGGAAAAAGAATCGGGTAAAACGGAGTAAAAACGAGGGAGTTATGCTCGTTTCCGTAAAGACGGATCGTGCTGAAAATATGCAGCAACCAGCTGCGATGTTTCTGTGAAAAGTGGGGGGTCGCGTAGCGCGACGGGTCATGTTTCTCCGGAAATTGTTTTCGTGCCTCGTTTTGCCTTGGGAACTCGTTTAAACGCGTTTTAAGTCGCGTATGACTAGTTTAACTCATGTTTTATGACCATTAGGGTAAGCGTATGTGTGGATAGGTATGTATGGATGTTGTATATCTCTATACACGTATGTAGAAATGTATGTAAACGTGTATGCGCGAATGTATGTAAGATTATAGTGTGTAAGCAAGTACATAAGGATATACGAAGATGTATATGAATAGGTAAGTATGAGTGGGGTATGCTAAAGCAGGTGGTTATAAATATATATGTAAGTATGTAGGCATGTACGTATGTATGTTTTATAAACCTAAGTGTATGTATGTATGGGTGTATGTAGGAAGTATGTATGTGTACGAAAGTGAGTATGTACGAATGTATGCACGTATGTAGGTTTGTGTGAAGGCATGTAATAAGGAGTATGTATGTATGTACGTATGTATGTATGTATGTATGTATGTGTGAATGTATATAGGTGGGATAACCTGATCGTACGTGACAATGTAGGTATGTATATATGTAGATACATATAGAATGATTGGTATGTAAAATGTATGTAAGTTTGTATGTAGGTTGACATGTATGTGTGTACGTATGTATGTATGGAGATAGTGTGTATGAAGTTTGGGTATGTATGTAAGTCTTTTGGTACGATCAAGTGTTTACGTTGTTTATTCGTGTACATGGAGTTATAAGTGAAATGCAGGAATGGAAAAGAAGTCTCACCACGGATGGTATGACAGGATGGAAAAGCTGGAATGTAAAGAGTAAATGAAGCGAGAAGTAAACGTGAACAAACCTTGTATGTTTATAACGCGTACTAATGTATGAATTTTATGTGGTGAGCGCAGGTAGTACCAGTCATGAGGATATCTAAGGATTGGAGATCGAAGATCGAGTCACAAGACAGATTGTACGGGAAAGTTTAAATATGTAATTTAGTGTTGATAAGTTATGTTCTTATATATGAAAATGAATTTTTAGAATGTCAAGATGTATGTCATGAAAGAAATTTTAAGACTCGAATTTCCGCTGCGTTGTGTTAAGGTTAAACCTGTTAGGGTGTTATAAGTTGGTATCAGAGCCCTGGTTTGAGGGAATCAAGTACGAGAAGGTAAGTACTTGAACTCAAACTTGTGTGCTCTTGAGATAAGAAATCCGTACAATCTAAGACTCGATCAAGATCCAAAGGTAAAGGCTGACGAAAGTATGTAGTTATGTATACGTATATAGAAACTGACGGTTTCGTATGTGCAAGGTAAGCATAAGTGTTGGAAGAGGATGATCCGTGAATGCAGTCTAGGATGAATACTAAGGCAGGCAAAGAGGTAATAAGACAAATAGGCAAATGAGCCCAGGTATGTGAATTTAATATGTGGATGTATGTAATGGTAAAGTTCATTAAGGGAAGGAAAATTTTAAAATGAAAGACAATGATCGTATAGTAATGAAGTACTGAAAGTAATACACGCGCCGAAACCTAAGTTTATGGACATAAGGTGACAATTACATGAAGGCACGAAACTACTATGTGGATTGTGTACCTGGCCAGTACACGAGAAACGTAGGACGTTCGTGAGAACATGATAATGGTTACAGGTATGTCCGGTAGAGTTAGGCAGCAGGCGGGCGTGTGGGTGAAATGGGAAGTAAGACTCTCGGGAAATTGAGAGTACTATGTAAGAATGAAGAACATGCCTGATAAGAATGAAGAATGTTGAATCCGTGATTAAGTACGGATCAACAAGATAAGAATGCAATGTTTGAATCCGCGAGACGAATTCAAGGATGAAAGGTAAGAATGAATGTTTGAATCCGCGGGACGGATTCAAGGATGAAAGGTATAAATGAAATGTTTGAATCCGCGGGACGGATTCAAGGATGAAAGGTATGAATGAAATGTTTGAATCCGCGGGACGGATTCAAGGATGAAAGGTAAGAATGAATGTTGGAATCCGCGGGACGGATTCAAGGATGAAAGGTAAGAATGAATGTTTGAATCCGCGAGACGGATTCAAGGAGGAAAGGTATGAATGTAATGATTGAATCCGTGAGACGGATTCAAGGAGGGAAGGTATGAATGTAATGTTTGAAGCCGCGAGGCGGGTTCAAGGATAAAAGGCATGAATGTAATGTTTGAATCCGTAAGGCGGATTCAATGAATGAAAAAGCAAGAATGATGCGTCTGAAATCCGTGAGACGGATTCAAAAATATAAAAAGATGAAATTAATCCGCCTAAGAAGATGTCGATAGTTTGACCATGATTGAGTCAAACGGGTCATAGAGAATAAGTATAAAGTAAAAAGTGATAGTATAATAGACAAAGTTTTGTATAAGTTACGTGTAAGATATGAGAGTAATTGACTCTTAGAAGTCGGAATGATGACGGGCTGTGACCCGAACAATAATTTAAGTAGGGGCGGGAATGGTAAGTTGGTAAGAAATATTGAGATGATGTAATAAGGTTTTCGCAAGTAAGCATGAATGGAAGGAAGTACGAGCGTGTACTTCAGTTGGCAAATGGTTAATTGAATGAAAGCATTGTATGTAAGAAATAGAATGTGTGGCACGTTATAGCAGGCACGTAGGAAATTGTAGAAGAGTTATAGGTGGGTAATCACCTAGTGTAATGAATGTTTGAATGACATATGCTAACCGCTGATGTTGTTGATGATAATGTTAGAACTATTGATGTAATGAAACCAATCGTATTGGTGAAAGGACGTGCACGAGCGGAAGCTCGTTATGCGAATGAATGAAATCTGGCCTATTATGGCTAGTACTCGAGGAAAGATGAATCAATCTGGGTTGCAGATCGTGGTTTGGGAAATGAAAAAGAGGTTAGTAAGAATATTTAACTCATGATTGGATAGAAATGAACTAGTATGACACCTGTATATGTGTAAATTAAGTAATGCATGAAGTGAAAGCAATAGTAATGTGAAATGAACGAAATGATTCAAAGATAAAATAAAGGTATGCAAGGTATACGTAACTGTAGAAAATGTAGAATGAGGTTAACGTTAGAATTAAGCACGTAGGCGTGATTATGTAATAATAGGTTTGTTGTGATAACAAAACAAAAGTTAAATGTTATACAGAGTATGTAGAGAATGTAAATTTTAAGGGTGAGATGGAGATATTAGATCCATTAAGAAAGGATCATATCAAAGGACGGAAGAGTATGTGTATTGACGAGTTATTGACAGGTCAAGTAAATGAAAATGAAAATGATATAAGAAAGAATGATCAGGAAAGTATGGGCTAGTAGTCGTATGGATGGACTAGAAGAAAAGATAATGTGTGTTTGATGAAAGTGAGAAAGGTTTCGGGGACGAAACCTTGTTTAAGGGTGGTAGACTTGTAACGCCCCAAAATCTGAATGTTAATGTTTGTTGTATGTTATTATGTGACACGTCAGGAAATAAATAACTAGGCTATTTAACCTAGTTAAGGGTATGGTCGAAAGTCTTAAATGATTAAGGTAGTGTCAGTTATGTTTTAAAAGTAAACCCGAGGGGCTAAAATGGAACAAATAAAAGTTAAGTCATAAGATAACTAAACACACACACAAACACACACATACGTGTGTGTTCGAGAAAGATCAGGAGGCTCCCATGGAGCCTCAAACCCTAAATCGCCTTTAAGCTCAAATTGGAAGGCAAGATGAAGTTGAAATCCATAACCGAGCATGGATTAATGATCACCAACACGAGGGGATCATAAGGTATGTCTTAAATCTAAGATTGGTGATCATGGGTGAAGTGGGTTATGTTCTAATCCGTGAGTTAATATGAAATTGATCATGTACAAGGGTTAGAATCCTCATGTAGAACATGGGTTATGAATGGTTTGCGTTAATTTGATGTTTAGAGGTGACACCCGTTAGTTAGGGTGAAGATGATGACTAGTATCACCTCCTATGTTCAAGTCTTGTTGAATGATTGATGTATTATGTGGGTATGATGAATTATTGTTAGATGAAAGTATAGGAATATGATGATGTTATGTTTAATGTTCATTTGGAATGATACATGATGATTAGTAGTTGGTTTTGATGGGTTATGTATGAGTTTAGAAGAATTGTGCATGAAATAGTTGTACGTATTGCTTAAAAGGTAGTACTCACATCAAGTGTATGATGAAATGTATATAGTGTCGTCCGTATAGTCGATTATGATGTTACGGGTATATGATGATAAGTCGATAGTTAAGTATGGTTAATAGTTGACTTTTGAAAGTCAACTAAGCATAAGAAACATGACTTGACTTGTTGTCGTGAATGTAGGTTGAAGGGAAGTCGTATGATACATGTTATAGCAATCCGTGTTAAATGTAATGACATGATGAGTTACATGAGTTTAACGTATACGGATATGATTATATGAAGTTGATTATGTATTTTAATGCTTGTTAGAAATGACTAAGGAAAGTTAAGTGTGAATTATGCGAGTGATATGATTGTTACGTGTACAAAGGTGTATGCTAATAAGAGCGTGATTTCGATGAAATGAAAGTATAGGAATCACGCCGAGACGGACTCAAGCATAAGGTGTTAACGGGTCAAGAAGAGGCAAGGAATCGGATACGAGCACGGACGCATAAGGTAAGTGATTTCCGTAATCACTTCTTAGTACGCGTAAGTAATAAAGTATTGTAATGAATTAAACATGATGTTTGAGGTCAAATATGTGTTAAAGTCTTTCGTCGTAAATGATGGGTTTAAAGTTGACCAAAATGCCCTTGATGGGTATTTTGGGGTAGACGATCTTAAAAGTAGTTTAGAAGTAAGTTATTCGATTAGTGTAATGTTTTGGACAAGTATGAAAGTGGGGATGATGGTTTGGTTAGTCATAGACCAATTAATGTGCGAATACCCTTAACGGGTCGAAATGAACATATGAATGATAATGTGTTAAGAGGATGCAAGACATCCAAGAGTTTGGTAATTTATGATAGACGTCATTGATATCATTATGTTTATAAGAGGTTATGGTAAAACGAACAAGTTACGTTGATGAATGCATGAACGGGTCAAAGTTGGGAAAAAGGGTAATAAGCCGAAGGGTTAAAAGTCTGAAATTTTATTAAGTCGGATGTTGGATTCTAGTTCCATTAGATGGGGAATTAAATTACGGACGCGTAGGAAAAAGAATCGGGTAAAACGGAGTAAAAACGAGGGAGTTATGCTCGTTTCCGTAAAGACGGATCGTGCTGAAAATATGCAGCAACCAGCTGCGATGTTTCTGTGAAAAGTGGGGGGTCGCGTAGCGCGACGGGTCATGTTTCTCCGGAAATTGTTTTCGTGCCTCGTTTTGCCTTGGGAACTCGTTTAAACGCGTTTTAAGTCGCGTATGACTAGTTTAACTCATGTTTTATGACCATTAGGGTAAGCGTATGTGTGGATAGGTATGTATGGATGTTGTATATCTCTATACACGTATGTAGAAATGTATGTAAACGTGTATGCGCGAATGTATGTAAGATTATAGTGTGTAAGCAAGTACATAAGGATATACGAAGATGTATATGAATAGGTAAGTATGAGTGGGGTATGCTAAAGCAGGTGGTTATAAATATATATGTAAGTATGTAGGCATGTACGTATGTATGTTTTATAAACCTAAGTGTATGTATTTATGGGTGTATGTAGGAAGTATGTATGTGTACGAAAGTGAGTATGTACGAATGTATGCACGTATGTAGGTTTGTGTGAAGGCATGTAATAAGGAGTATGTATGTATGTACGTATGTATGTATGTATGTATGTATGTATGTGTGAATGTATATAGGTGGGATAACCTGATCGTACGTGACAATGTAGGTATGTATATATGTAGATACATATAGAATGATTGGTATGTAAAATGTATGTAAGTTTGTATGTAGGTTGACATGTATGTGTACGTATGTATGTATGGAGATAGTGTGTATGAAGTTTGGGTATGTATGTAAGTCTTTTGGTACGATCAAGTGTTTACGTTGTTTATTCGTGTACATGGAGTTATAAGTGAAACGCAGGAATGGAAAAGAAGTCTCACCACGGATGGTATGACAGGATGGAAAAGCTGGAATGTAAAGAGTAAATGAAGCGAGAAGTAAACGTGAACAAACCTTGTATGTTTATAACGCGTACTAATGTATGAATTTTATGTGGTGAGCGCAGGTAGTACCAGTCATGAGGATATCTAAGGATTGGAGATCGAAGATCGAGTCACAAGACAGATTGTACGGGAAAGTTTAAATATGTAATTTAGTGTTGATAAGTTATGTTCTTATATATGAAAATGAATTTTTAGAATGTCAAGATGTATGTCATGAAAGAAATTTTAAAACTCGAATTTCCGCTGCGTTGTGTTAAGGTTAAACCTGTTAGGGTGTTATACATCATCTGCATCTTCGACCTTATGTCATCACCATCTTCATCAACGTGGCCAAACAACTGAACAATCTTCGCGAAATTCCACCACCGCCACCGCCGTGAGCGGCGTCGGCGCCGCCTGTCGTCGCCGGTGCACCACCGGCTCTGTCAACTTCGGTCGGCTGTGATCTTCTTCGGAACTGAGAGAGGGACGAGAGGGTGAGGGGTTTGTCGGGTATCTCGTCGCCGGCAGTCGGACCAACAGGAGAGGGAGAGAGATCGAGTGAGTGGGGGGGGGGTATGTCGGACGCTGTCTCGCGCCGTCGGAGAGAACCACCGGCAACCGCCGGTCACTGGTATGATGTGTAGATCGAGAGGGAAGGAGGAGCTCAAAGGTGTTGTTTGTGTAGATCGAGAGTGAAGGAAGATGAAAAAATACAGGTGGAATTATACGTATATATATAATTTTTTTTAAATATTTTTTAAAGAATAAGTTACAAGTTTTGTCCTTTAAATAAGTAAAAAGACTAAAATACCCTTGGGTAATCAGATTTAACAAAAAAATCTAACTGGGTTAGGCTCAAAGGACAAAACTTGCAACAAAATTCCCTATAAAGGACACCGCCTGTCAACATTTGAAAAAAAGGACACCGCCTGTAAAGTACTATAAAGATAAAGGACAAAACTTGTAATTTTTCCGTTATTTTTGAAAAAAAAAATTGGTTTAGCGTTATATATAAAACGCCTGAAGTGTTTGTGGAATGGTTGATTGGGTTTGACCCACCAATGAGAAACTAGTTTGTTTTTTTTTTGTTTAATGATTGGAAGGGGCATTATTTTGGCATTATTCCCACTACGCCACTTTTGCAATAACGTCCCATGCTGACTGGACTGCCACGTGTCGGATAATGCCCCATGGTGGGGGCATTATTTTTCTTAACCACAACACATGGTCTAAAGGGGGGGGGGGTCACTAGTGATAAAATTTCATCACTCACAATATCCAATCATGTTCCGCCATGTCAGCAATCATTTTTCCATCACTCACAACTTTTTTTAGTGGAGGTGGTCATCACTCACCACCACACCCAACAATTTCTCCCCAACCAACAACTACTCTCACAAAACAAAAGAATAACGCCGTGAAGAAAATAACGAAATCATCAAACCGTGGAAGATTAACGCGTTATACTTGGAGGTGGAGGTGGGATTTTGTGATGTTCCACGCTTTGAAGTATGTATCACTCGTTATATCACGGGGTGCCCCCTGTGGCCTAAGGGGGTGTTTGGCCTAGCTTTTTTAACAAAGTTTATAGGTTTTTTAACTTTTTTTTTTACAAAATAAGGTTAACTTGGTGTTTGGTTTCGCTGTTTAAGCTTATGCTTATTAGCTTATATAAGCTAATTTGAAGAAGCTTATGTGAAGATGGTTTTTTATCTTATTTGAAGAAGCTTCTTTATGTAAGGGCAAATGATATAAAATAAGCTATAAGCTAATCCAAACACTTAAAAAGAACTTATCAAATGATAGAAAATAATATATAAGCTACTTTAAAATATAAGCATAAGCCAAAAAATAAAAGATAGGCCAAACACCCTCTTAGTATTATTTAGAATTTATTTTGTAAATAAAATTAAGAGTTAAATGTCATTTTAGTCTCTGTGGTTTGGGTTATTTTGTCAGTTTAGTCTAAATGTACCATTTTTTGCTTGTGGGTCCAAAAATGTTTCACTGTTGACATTTTAGTCCACTTGGTTAACTTCATCAATTTTTCTGTCAACGAGAACGGAAATTCGATCATTTTATATGGCCGAATTGCCCTTTTAGTTAACAGAATTACATATAAAATGACCGAATTTCCTTCTCACAAGGAACACCAAGTTTTTCTCTGTTTGTTTTAGCCCACAAAAATGCTCCATACGAAAACCTTCACGGACTTACAAATTGACGGGTATGTTGTGAGTATATAACCTTCACTTGTGTCACTTTTGGTGGATTAAGACAATGAAGGATTTGAGCTAGGCCTTGTGCGAGGTTTTCAGTTCGAATCCCAAGCTCACCCGAGTTTTCGTCCCATCGTGTGTTACAGCAGAGGGTTCTGCTCTTGTAGTGGCGCAACGACTGTCAAGTGGCAGCCGACAGTATGGTTTCCCAGAGGAACGTCCAAGCCAAGCTAGCCAGCGTGGCCCCATTTAAGACAACATATCCTGGCTGGAGTAGGGCAACGAGATTCTCCAATTTGAGAAGTGCGGTGACCAAACACAAGAAAGTCGCCATTAAAAAAATTCAATGGCTTCCGTTTATAGAAAATATATTTAAATGCCATTTTAGTCCCTGTGGTTTGGGCCATTTTGGCAGTTTAGTTCAAATGTTTCATTTTTCTCATGTGAGTCCAAAAAGTTTTACCGTTATCATTTTAGTCCATAGGGTTAACTTTATCCTTTTTTTTTAACTAGAAGGGCTATTCGGTTATTTTATATGATTGGATTGTCCTTCTAGTTAACAAAGTTACATTTAAAATGACAGAATTGCACTTCTCGTTAATAGAAAAAATAGATGAAATTAATCAAGTGGACTAAAATGATAACGATAAAACCTTTTTAGACCCACAAACAAAAAAACGAAACCTTTAGACTAAACTACAAAATGAACGAAAGCTGAGGTACTAAAGTTACATTTAACTCTAGAAAATAAATTCAACGTATTTAAAGTAGAGAGTGTGTGTGACTGTGAGAGAAAAATGCAGGTGCATTGCAACTGCAACATTGCCGTTCTTTCAGCGAATCACTCGCTACCAAGTGTTGTTATTCCTTTTTATTGAATAGTTCAATACCTATTTTGCCCTTGGTGTGGAATGTTTTTTGTCCTTTGTGAACGTCAAAAACCTCTTGATATATCACACTCGAGTGTTTCATTGAAAATATTTGAAAGAGTTCAATGCCACTCTATTTTTTGAGTCTTGTATCGTTTTATCAGTTTATTTAAAGGTTTCATTTTTCGTTTGTCGGTTCAAAAAGGTTTTACCGTTGTCATTTTAATCTACTAGGGTAACTTCATCCATCTTTTCTGTTAACGAGAAAAACAATTCGGCCATTTTATATGTAATTCTGTGAACTACAAGGGCAATTCAGCCATATAAAATGACCGAATTGCCTTTCTCGTTAATAGAATTAATGGATGAAGTTAACTCAGTGGACTAAAATGGCAACGATGAAACCTTTTTGGACCCACAGACAAAAAATTAAACCTTTGGACTAAACTGATAAAATGACCCAAACCACACCACAGGGACTAAAATTACATTGACTCTATTTGAAATTAAAAAACAATAAAATTGGAGAAAAAATAATTTTGTTTGGGGATCAGAATTAAAATTTCCTTCTCATTCGATTCCAATCTCAAATATGAGTTAATTACTACATTTTTTTACTGCTAATTTCTTTAATCCTCTATCGTTTGTAGGACTTAAACCCAAGACCTTCCTTTTCCTAACCTAGGTGTTTTAAAGGCTTTGTCTTTGGCAATTGACTACCGCCCATTGGTATCATTACTACATCTATTAAGTTGGTTATAGAAGTCAAAAGTTCGGAACCTGTCCTAATTACAAAAATCACCACTAGCAGTCTCAACTATTAATATATTGGCATTCAATAGACCCTGACTAACGAAACCTAACGCCGATAAATGCCAGTCGCCGAAAAAACGTTTTTGGCCGAAAAACTCAATCTTTTCGTCCCAAACATCCTTATAACCTTAGATTGGAACTTTAAGAACCTTTTTATTAATAAATGCCTCAATTATTAAGGTCGCCGGAAAAACGTTTTTTTTTTTCTAGAAAACTCAACATTTTTATTCCAAACCTCTTTGTAACCTTAGATCGGACCTTTAGGAACCTTTTTCTAGTAAAAGCCCGAAATTTTAAGGTCCCCGAAAAACTCTTTTTTTGGTTGGAAAACTCTTTTTTAGCTGGAAAACTCAACATTCTCATCCCAAACCTCTCTGTAACATTAGATTGGACCTACGGGAACCTTTTTCCTACCAAAAACATTTTTCCGGCGACTAACGATTTTAAGGTTCCGTTAGTCAGGGTCCGTTGGAGGCCAATATGTTAATAGTTGGGACAATTATTATTAATAAATGCCTCAATTATTAAGGTCGCCGGAAAAACGTTTTTTTTTTTCTAGAAAACTCAACATTTTTATTCCAAACCTCTTTGTAACCTTAGATCGGACCTTTAGGAACCTTTTTCTAGTAAAAGCCCGAAATTTTAAGGTCCCCGAAAAACTCTTTTTTTGGTTGGAAAACTCTTTTTTAGCTGGAAAACTCAACATTCTCATCCCAAACCTCTCTGTAACATTAGATTGGACCTACGGGAACCTTTTTCCTACCAAAAACATTTTTCCGGCGACTAACGATTTTAAGGTTCCGTTAGTCAGGGTCCGTTGGAGGCTAATATGTTAATAGTTGGGACACCCAATTAACAATAGTTGAGATTATTTAAATCTATTATTTCTTTAATTATTAATTGTTTTTTTATGAAACGGTTAGAGATCAAAAGTAATGTTCTAAATAGGTGTAGGTTAGTTTTTTCTAGTGTTTCCTAGTTGCAGTAGACGGTGACTTAGGCTTATATATATCCTATGTATTTTCGTTTTCAATGTACAAGAGAGTTTAAGGTTAATAAAAAGGGAATATATACTTGTGGTTTTAAATAAAAACAATCAGTTTGTTTCTGTTTGTCTTGATGCCATTTGGTGATCCATCGAAGAGTGTTTGTTTAAGGGTGTTAAGCAAGAGTTTTTAATTAGAGTTAGTGTTGTTGATTCACTTGTGTAAACGATCTCTGGACAAGTTTTTCTTCAACCTTGTTTTACACTTCAATAGACTTGGTATAATGCCCATGGATGGCTTGACAAATTTTGGCTTCATCCCATAGAAAAAAAAACCACAATTTGATGTCTGATTTACAAATCAAACTTGTTTTAAATGAAGACGTATAAAAACTGAGCTTAGATGGTGATTAAAATTTTTAAACTTACTTCTCATTGTAGCCATTAGGGTTCCGTTAGT
Organism: Helianthus tuberosus; assembly: GCA_030545235.1. NCBI lineage: Eukaryota > Viridiplantae > Streptophyta > Magnoliopsida > Asterales > Asteraceae > Helianthus > Helianthus tuberosus. The sequence continues at coordinate 120,956,185 of CM060433.1, forward strand.
CAGGGTCCGTTGGAGGCCAATATGTTTATAGTTGGAAGTGTCATTGGTGATTTTTTGTAGTTGGGACCGGTGACGACCAATTAACAATAGTTAGAATTATTTTGAATAATCCAAAGTAGACATAGTTTGCCAATTTTTTTTTTTTTTTTTGTACTAAATGCGCTTTACATAAATATCGCAGGTAAGCGAGCAACAAGCTGCGCCGCTACCCCTTTCTGGATAGCAAACCCTAGCCTATTAAAGACAAACCCCTGCCCCCTGTTGATGAGCCACTGCTGTGGACAACCTGTTGGACCCTAGTAAGCAAACGGATAGCTTCTGGAGCTAGGGATCCAAAGGTGACGAAGGCGAAGGGGACAAATGCATGTTGGTTATCAGCACATGCTTTAGCGTGTTTATCCACCTTTTTAGATTCTGCTTTCTTTACCGCTTGTCCTGCTACAAACCCGTTTTCCCTTAAACCAGCTAAGGGGGAGACTCCTGTGAGATCCACACAAGCATGTTTCCCTCCCGCCCAGCCAAAGACGAGCAGGTCCGCTGGTCTCAATGTAGATCTCCCTTCCATGGGGTCTGTAAGGAAATTCACAGGGGCCTCCTTCTTGGCAGAAATCCCCGCTCTCCTCAAAATGTCCCCCAAAACATCCCTCACCCAGTCATGCCGGTATTTGAAACCAGGGAGCTCCTTGCAATGAACAGCATGCTCCCCGTATTTATCCATGCAGGCTTTACGGCAGATTGGGCAGGTTTCGTCTTTTGGATACATAGGGATCATCAGCCGGTATTTGAGGATAGCCCTGTACTCAACAGCCGACATGCATTGCCCCAGCCCCTCGATCGGGATAACAGTCAAAAAGTCTTGCGCATGGGGGCCTTTCAAGCATTCAATCACCGCCTTCTGGCGGGGAGACAGATCAAGTGTTTCTCCCAGATTCCGAGCGATTTTCTCAAATAGAGCATTCGCCAAAGTTTTTTGTGGCTTTGGGGGGGGGGGGGCGGTGTCCATATTAGAGAAACCGCCAATGTCAAAGTCTGGAAGAGAGACACTTAAATACTCGAGGGCCTGTTGGTAGTCTACGTTAAGCTTAACAACCCCACTGTTCCGAAGGACGTGGTCTTGCAATACACACGACTGAGCTCTAGACGCCACAAAAGCATAAACTCCAACATCCCGAGCTGAGAGGAGGCCCAAACCACCCAGGCGCATCGGCAAAGATGCCAAACGCCACTGAAATTCACCAAAGTAGGGCCCCCCGCAAACAACAATTTCTTCAATAGCCTTTCGGAGACCATCGTCAAAACAGGATACTGCATTTGCCATCAAGTGAGGTTGGCAGGTCCGCAGCCCAAACAGTAACTTAGCAACCCCCATGCAAGACCTTAAAAGAAGAAGCTCGCACTGGGGGTCCTGTAAGCAGGGCAAGAGTTTCATAAGGTCAACCGCTGTCGATGCCCGCCGCCCTGCTAATTCCCCAATAAAAGCAGAGTTTCGACTAACCGCCCCCCCAAGGAGCTTAACCCCCCTCACAGGTCTACCTATCCCTCTCGGGAAAAGGCCGTCCTGCACCTTGAGACCGTCACACGATGGCCAGTACACTTCCGTTTTCTTGATATTGAGATGGAGCCCTATGGATGGTCCCTCCGTGTTGATGATGTCCAAGGCTTTAGCAATTTCCATTGCATTACCTATGATCGTACCATCATCCAAATACCAAGCATGAAAGGGGAGGTTACAGTGCTCCTGCACACGGAGAATAAGGGGGTGTAAGGCTAGGGCAAAGAGGAGGGGCCCCAAGGGATCTCCCTGTTGGACTCCAGTGGTGGCCCCAATACACTCGCTGCCAACATACAACCGAGCGGGTTGGGCGTACAGGAACTGGACCCACCGATAGATAGATGGGCAACGTTGGTGGACCTGTTGGAGGAACGTTGAGCGGTCAACCATGTTGAAAGCATTGGTGAAGTCTACCGTAAGTAAGGCCATGGACCCATCTTCATGAAAGGAGTTAAGGAACCTGTTCGCACTATGAAGCACCGCCTCCGCCCCATTTGGTGTACCAACCCCGAATTGAAAATCCCCCAAATACTGGGCCATGTCCTTCCCAACCTTCTTCATAGCTACCTTAGAGACCAACCTACGCCAGATGCCACCCACGGCGATAGGCCTAATACCATTATCAGGTTTCAATAAGGGGGTGAGGGGGGCTGAGGCCACAAACTCTGCCAGCTCCTTAGGGCAAAGCCCTTCAAGCCATAGGTTGACGACTCCAGTAATAGCTGTGAGCAGACCTGAGGAACTTAACGACCCCTCCCAACCAATAGCGTCCAACAAGTGTTGGGCCCGCATCCCATCTCTGCCACAAGATGTCCCTCTAGGGAAGGATTGGATACATTTAAGCACGCAATCCTCTGCTGTAATAATAGCGGGTTGGACAATGGGGTTGGAAGGCAGTGATGGGGGTGGCATCACTGGGTGTTTATCAATAAGAGCTTTCATGGTTGATTCTCCAAAGGGGGCAACCCCACTGGAACATAAAACTTTGACAGCCGCCGTAAAATGCCCATCCCTGACCTTCCGTAGGCATTGCTTGACATTGGGATCCTTTTTATTGTCTTCGCCCCTTCCGGAAACCCTCCTAGGCACCTCAGAGTCCCCCCTACTGCTCAAAAGAGAAGAGACCAGATCTGTAAAACCAGACCCATCTTTCCACAATGCAAGCGCCTGCAAGATGCTGCTGCACTGCAGGGATTTTCTATTTCCTGATCTCCGCTCTTGCCTGGAAGAAGGCCTGACAACCCTCAGTGTACAACACGACAACAAAAGCAACTGAACCCAATTTTCAACCGAGCCTGGAGACGCCACCACTTTACGTAAGGCACCCGTTAAAACCTGAGCGAATGCCATTCGACAACTTGGGGGGATGCATTTAACGGTTAGAATTATTTAAATCCATTATTCCTTTAATTATTAATTTTTTTATGAAACGGATGGAGATCAAAAGTAACGTTCTAAATTGGTGTAGGTTAATTTTGTATATTTTAGTGTTTCCTAGTTGCAATAGGACGGTGACTTAGGCTTGTATATGTCCTATGTATTTTCTTTTTACATGTATAATACCATTTATAGTGGTACATATGAATAAAGCCTCTATTTATGGGCATTTTACGACACGTGTCATCATAGTCAGCAAAGAGGCATTATGAACGTTTTTCACAAATGGGCGTAGTGGGATAATGCCCAATAATGCCCCATTAATGATTACCTAATTAATATTTTCTTGTTTTTTTTAATTTAAATATAAAGGTATTTGAGTTGGAATTACATGATTGGCCAAGTAAGGTGAAGAAAGACGTGGTTTGAAACACGTCTGGAAGCTTTTTTTTGAAAGAAAGTGTCACACCCCGATATTTCCACGTATTACCGGTGGGCCCGGTGGGGAGTATCGTGACGTAGTTGATATCATCATAGTTAAACAACACAATTTAAATACACATCGGAAGCAAAAGATAAATATATTACAATCCGATAAAGAGTAATATCAAGTATTACAAATACGGTTGTAAAAGATCCACAGGCGGATCAAAAGATAAAAATAAACTTTGTTCAACAGACTTTAAGGCATCTAAGCTTGCGAGACTTTTATTTGATGCTAGAAGAGGCCAGCCTATTCCGATTAGTACCTGCACTTAGCCTTTTTGGGAAAATACGTCAGTTTACACTGGTAAATACAATTTAACTGACTCATTTTGAAAACGTTTAAGAAAATTGATTTGAATGCACATGGCACAAAACTTTTTATAACTTGGAATAATTATTTATATATAAACTTGTAAAAGAATTACATGTTCGTTATACGTTCAGTAGCCCGGATTGACACCGGGTTAAAGATTAATAGACACACCACATGATATAGTCCCGCGGCGAGTTATTCCTGAAACCGGCGGTTATACCTTATTATTTATATATGCACTGTCGGGTGTACGCCTACACCCCGTGCTTAGGTCGTGGCCATTTCTTAAAATGATGCCAAGGATATCCGGGACATGGTCATTAACCCTCCAAAGGCTCTAAGCAAACAAAACAGTTTAAACGGGTCATATCAATAAATTAACCTTCATACGATCAAAAATTCAATGCCCGACCAAGCGGTATTTTATATACCGTACCCCAAACCCGTATAGGGAAAATAAGTTAAAAGTATTTACCTGAGCTAAATATAAATTCAATCCCAGCCGTATATCAAATCAGCAAGTACAGATAGCTTTTACTGGGCTCCTAAATCTAGAACGAAGGTTTTTAATAACCTATTAGATTCCTAACGGGTCTTTAATTAAGCCTAAACTAAGACCGGTTAGTTTTAAAAAGAAGAAACGGTTCAAAACGCATGATTATGCGAAGACCGGATTAGAATGTGGTTTTGACGCGACAAGCTTGTATACTTGTTTAGTATGGGTAAACTAAACACACTCTGGATTTTGAGATAGAAATGATAAGGTTTGACCCGTTTCGGCTAATTTATGCAAACTAGTTACAAAAGCCGATCCGAACGCGAAAAGTGCGTAACGGGTAACCACATGAGTCATGAACAGGTTTCCTAAGTTAATATGCCTTTAATATGTTGTGATATCAGTAGGATACATTCCATTGTGCCCAAAACGAATTTAAAACCAATTTATGCCCCAGGGGTATTTTGGTCATTTTAAAGGTTATAAGAGAGGTTAAATAATAATCTGAGGTCCTGGTCTGATATAATCCATAAAATACTCAATTTAATAAGTTATATCAGTAGGGTATTACATATATGTGAAATTTATTAATTATAACCAAACTATGCACCGAAGGGGCATTTTGGTAATTTCACTTAAGCTTTAAAGGTCAAAATTAGAATTCTGAGTTTAAAACTTTTTCCTACTGTTTAATTATGAAAATTTACTTAAAACATCAGTAGGTATCAAACCTTATATGTTAAAAATTATTTTAACTTATACCATGCGTTAAAAACGCGTAAAAAAGCGATTTTAAGCGATTTCCGGGTTTTATAAGAAAAGATAATATTTTTATCATTCCAGAAAGCTTAAAATGTTTTATTTATCATATAAAAATAGTATCAAAAAGTTTGGTATCAAAATGTTATGTAAAACTCATTTTATGGCCAAAAGGGCAAAACCGACAATTGCATAATCAAGGCTATAACCCTATGTTATGCTCAGCCTAAAAATAAATAAAAATATTCAAAAATCCCAAAATATTATTTTACATCAGTAGGTAAAAAGTTTGGTATCAAAAATTGGGTTTAGATAGGCTTTATGCTAATTACGCCGTTTAATTAATAAAAAACTTTTCATTTACGCTAATGAGCATAACTCCTAATCTAGACCTCAAACTGATGTCAAATTTTAGGGACAAGTTTAAAAATCAGTAATGAAGGTTTCTATCCTCTCACATTTTCAAAAATTTCGTTTTAAGGTTAAAAGGGCATAATAGTCAACATTTAGGCATATAACGGAAACATGCATACGAATCGGATAACTAAGGAACCAAGTTGTATAACCTCAGAGGGTTACACTAATCTATAACCTGGTCCTAATAGAGTTCTAAGGCATGTCTAGACTAAGTTAAATCTGGTCAGAACTAAAAGTCAAAGCAAAAGTCTACTTTAGCGACTTTCGGTTCTGAATCGAGCCTATACTTAGAATTGTCGAGTTGAACATGCTTAAACATGTTCTTATGTAAATTACCAAGTTATTTAAGTGTTAAAACATGTTCCATAACTTCTGAATTATCAGTTATGAATTTATTAGTAAAAACTGACTCGTTTGACTTTTATTTTAATTACTTTGACCCGACAATTAACTAAGCAAACGTGGTAATTAGGAGGTGCCCTTTTGAGGGTTTAATACCTACCTAATTACGATCACGTAGCCATGTTCGTTGCGAACAATGGCTTAACCGTTTGAAAGTCAAAGCGTTTGTCGCAAACGCCTGACTTTTCGGTTTTTAATCGCTAAACAATTAAACTAAGCATGAAAGAACACTTACGAATGGTCTAAAGGACTGAATGGAGGTTCCCACAAGTTTAGAATCCTCCTTGAATCAGAGAACAAGATCAGAATGGAAGAGGTGCAAGTTGGAATGAAGTGGGGAAGGGTATTTATAGGTTTTTCAAGGCCGTTAAGATCGTTCATCGATAAACGAGCCTTGATCTGGACCGTACACATCTTACCCCTAGTTTTTCAATACTATGGGTGCCCAAGGATTGAAGAAATACCATTTGCAAGTGCTGGATCAAGCTGGAACAGGCTGTAAATGGCTGTAAATCACATTCTGCAGATCTGGCAGGTTCACACGCCCCGCGTAAGACCCAGGGGGGGTCTACGCGGCCCGCCTAGGCTGCACAGTTCAGCAAAGAACTTTCAGATGTTGCTGTTTTGGTCCATGCAGTTGGTTAGGTCCATTTTTGACATGTTTAAAGCTTGTTAAGTCAACTTTAAGGCTCTACAATGACGAAACATGAACGGACGCGAACGGACGAAACACGAACGGACGCGAAAAACGAACCAAATTACGACGAAACACGAACGGACGCGAAAAACGAACCAAATTACGCGACGAATGGAATTTTATCAAGCCAAACACTAAAATAAAATATTTTAGTGGTTACATAAATTTTTGGATGTTTGGATATATCCAGAACGTAAGATATGCGCGAAAATGCAAACTTGTGCGCTTTTTGACACTTTTAGTCCCTCCTTGACTTAAAAGTTTATTTTTGCGCACCAAACACCTCTAGGCCTATATCTAAGCTATATAAATGATAAATAGGGTATGTTTAACTCATGTTCATATTCCGGAAGGTCCGTTACCCTATGAATCAACAAACTTTTGCAGTTTGACGCAAATAGTCCTTTAATCGCACAAAGTAGCGCGGAATGTCGTTTAATGATATCCAAGCATTCCATGGCCCATATTGGTCATTACCAAGAACGAGTTTAAATATTTCTACGCTCTTGATCGCTTAATTGGTCACTGAAGGCGTAGATTCAAAAGTTGACGCTTTAGGTCCCTCTATTGCGCAAACTTGCGCATCTCATCATTTAATAGCATCGAAGCCTCATCTAATCCATATTAGGCACTCTTGAGAGTATTATTAAACATCACGATGCTTCGGGTTCGCTAAAAGGTCATTCAGAGGTATAATTAATCATATTGACACTTTTAGTCTTTCTAACTTGCAAAGTTGCGCGTAACTTTACTTATAGGCATAAAAACCTTAGACGGACAATAATTGGCATTCCCAAGAGTATAATCAAATATCATGAAGCTCCCGGTTTGTTAAAAGGTCACTCAGAGGTAAGAATTTACATGTTGACGCTTTTGACCCTTCGTTGCGCAAACTTTCAATTAATTACGCAAACGGCTACACTCGATCAACAAGTGGCTCATTTATGAACATAAATAGTGTAAGAGGTTATTCAGAAACTTATTTTAGGTATACAAACACTTCCAGTCCTTTCATAATCAAGGTTTTCGATTTTTCGAAAAATTAGTCCCTTAAATTTACTATTTGACTTCATTAGGGTTTATTACACGTGTCAATACATCATTGGACGTGATTTTATGAGGTGTTACATCCTCACCCTCTTAAAAGAAATCTCGACCTCGAGATTTGCTAAGATGCTGGAAGTAATTTTTGTCTCATAATGGACTCAACTTCTATAGCATATCTGGAGCCTCTCCAAGCTCCCAAGTTGACCTCTATAATAGGTACATGTATCCTTTTTGGAGCTTCTTAACCTGTCGATCCTCAATCGATACAGTTTTCTCATCATATCATAAATATGCATATCATTATGTGATAATGCTTCTCGACTTATTGGTGAAACACATCCTTAAATCATTAGTGTGTGAGGCATTGCGTGCTCCGCCAAACTCCTTAAATAGGTTTTAGCTTATAAGCTATTTGATCCTGATACATTCGATTCCCTCGGATGATTCTATATATTCAGAGTGTAACTAGCCTGATAATTAACAATTTGGCACACCCTTCCAGGGTGATATCTTTTGTTGAACCTTATTGCTTAACAAGAACTTAGGAGGGTTGCTACTTTCATTAATCTTTGATTTTCTTCCGAATACTGGAAACTTACAGATGATTATGGATTTGTATGATCTTATTCGCTGTTTCCAATGCAACTTTCAGATCCTGATAATTAGACTCACTAATCTTCTGTCTAACAATAGATGTTTAACATTCCACCTATGCAAGGTCTCCAAAGAAGCAGCCTTGATACTTACATAACAACTATTATAAAAAAACTTATTTTAAGGTGAGCTGGTTATTCCAACCACTGCTTAAAACTAATCTTAAGGAATAGCTAATCCTTACAGTTAGTTGAACAAATCGATGATCCTAGGCAGCTGATGGCGATTTTTAATTGTTGCCTAAATAGGCTTGCGGTAATCAATGCATAAGCAAGATGATCCGTCTTTATTAATTAATTATACCGAATTCTCAGAATATTGAGTTAGGCTATATGAATCCTCTATTTTAAAACTTAGTTAATCAGGGTTTTGATTCCTCCAATTATGGTACTAGCAGTCTTGGAGATTTAGTAATAATACATTCCTAAATGGGGAATAAATCTTAACTCTACTTGCCTCTCAGGAGGTAAACAGGGTAATCTTTGGAGGAGATAGCCAAGGTACAAGGAGATTACAGAGATTTTCCAAATCTCAGGCTCCAATTGATCTATCATAGTCCGTGTCAGATAAGTGACCAATTTATGTTACGAGTCCACGAATTTCTTAATCGGGGACATTTACTTGGACAATTGCATTCTGGATATCTTCTTTGAATACCATTAGCTGACTTTAGTACCATATGACCATCAGAATATCTTTGTGGTCCCATGCATTAAACCTCCATACTGATCAGGCATGGAAGCAATCTATGGAACATATTAAGATACACCAATCCTCATATGGCGCTTTTTATCATACCGTCTGGTAATTCGCAATCGGTAGAGATCAAAGAGATATCAACTATATATGCTGACGCACTACACCTAGAGAGAGGATGCTTCTAGAATTTCTACGATTGGAGGTTTCTCACAGGAACAGAAGAAATAGTTCTTATGATTTCGCCTGTAAGTTTTACTTTACACTTAATATCTGGGGTTCTTACGGGAGAATTTTCTAAAAGTTTGCTAAACTTATGGTCTTATGAGAGACTTGGGAGCACCTGAAACCAAACGTAACTCCTAGCAATAAAATCACAATAAGGGGTTTATCTGGTGTCATTATTAATGTGAACTGTCTCTAATCATTCATCAGGAGGGTTAAACGCCTCCATTCTTAATCCTTTTTAAACGTAGCTGCAAAATCTTTGATAAATTTTAGGGCGGACTCAGCTTTGACTGGTTATTTCATAATCTATATAACGTGAGTAGCTGAGGTAGATCCATAATGGATTTATAATAAGCAGGCTTTGAATCCTTAATGTGCCCTCTTATTGCCGTTGCTAACTACCAATAATTATTTGCATTAAGCTTAGATTTTGGATAAATGGAATAGGGTACTATCTCAGCCAATGAATTAAAATTGTAACATACTGTTGACAGTCTAGAACTTTTATGGCGAAAGTCATAAAATTCTTATTCCATCTTTTTCCATTTCGCGAAGCGGATAATAGGTTTTTCTAATAAGGTACTTAAAACTTGGACCATCCCATAATGTATAAGAGGATCTTTCTTGTGGACTTCATTAATGTCCTCACAAATTAAGGGTATTGCCATCGAATGACTGAGATGTATACCTCACCGTTTCCTTTCCAGCATAACCGCTGATACACCTAATGGTTTCTACTTCATTCAACAATTTCCTGCAATCGATGGCCCCTTTTTACTATTGAAGTCTCTCGACTTCCAAGAAACGAAGTACTTTTAAGTATATCCTAAAAGGAATGGGCTCCTTGCCTCATATGATTTTGTTTGGGTTATTCTTCGTATTTGAAGTATGAATAAAGGTCTTCTCATGAGCAACGACATGTTTTTAGAGCGAGCAGCGACATGTTTTTAGAGCGAGCAGCATCTGGCTTCTTGAACCTTTTCATGACTTTTCTCATAGCCTTTCTAATAACTGCGTTAATTACAGTTTTGGAGATTAACTCCATTAACATTGAGGTTCACATTGGATGCACCATTAACATTTGTCGTATCTCCAGCATCGCGACTGTTGTTTGTCTCTTCTGAGTTTTCCATACTCGAATCTTTGGTATTAAATACCATATTCAACAAGTGCTTAGGCAATCCATACCCAGTGTCTCCTTGAATTGTCAAAGGCTCACCATAAGGAGTCTTGATAACTACTTGCTTCTTATCACACACAATATGGGCTTGATTTTTAAGACGACCAATTCATTCCTATCACTATATCGAGTCCCTCTTATTTTAATGGAAACAAGGACAACGAAAAAGAATGATCCTAATGGATATAAAACATCCATCTAATATTACTGAAGCAGTTTCTGAGGTACTATCGGCCAATTCTACTTTATACTTAACGCTTAGAGTTTTAACAGGAAGATTTAATGATTTACAAAATCTATTGTCTACGAAAGACTTATCTGAACCTGAATCAAATAATACTCTAGCATGAGCGTTATTGATAAAGAAAGTACCTGTTGTGACATTGTCATCCTGAATAGCCTCTTGAGCATCCATTTGAGAGCTTCCAGCTTTGGTCTTCTTAGCCTCCTCAGGCTTCTTGGTTTTATTTGGGCAATTTGGCTTGATGTGCCCTATTTCATTGCAACCATAGCAGGTTGCGTCCTTTATGTCTTGGCACTCCAAGGTCTTGTGCCCTTCCTTATTACAAATCCCACAAGGCCTAACTTGTGACTCCAAAGTGCATTTCCCTTTAGTTGCCTTCTTTGGGCAGCGGGTCTTTATGTGCCCCTTCTCGCCACAACCATAGCATGTGGCATCCTTCAAGTCCTTGCATTCATGGGTCTTGTGATCCATCTCTTCACAGATGACACATCCCCTGGTCTGTTCATAGAAACATTTTCCGAAGTGCTTCTTCCCGCAGGTTTTACATTTGGGTTTTGCCTCCTTTGGCTTGGACTGGTTATAGTTTGAACCGGTCTTACCCTTTTTGTAACCCTTATTTGTTGTATTAGCGCACCTTCGCTTATGATCCTTTAATGCTCGGTCCACGGCTTTGTTTACAGCTGTATCTAACATAGCCTGTAACTCGGTGCCCGTTAAGTTCAGTCTTGCATCATTATTCTGATCAACTGGATGATTGTGGGTTTCATAGGAATCAACCATGGTGAAACTTTGAAGGCTACAAACCAAGTAATAATAATTTATTTAATTATATAACGAATCGTCGAGTTTGATGATTAAATAGCCCTGGTGCAAATAAACCATATAGGCCAATAGATAGTATTAAATTTATTTGATTATGTTTGGCCTAGGTTTTTAAATAAACCATCTTTGGCGTTTAAACAAAATATAATCCTTCATATTTATTAGACAGGGGACATAAGTCATGACTGTCAATGTCGTACCGACATTTTATATATAGCACAAGGGCTTGTTCCAAAGGACTTTTTGATGGCACAGAGGCCTTGTCACTAGGGAAATTTTAAAACATAATCAATGATCCTTTGGGTCGGATAAATTTCATAGTTCATTGCCTTTCGGCAGGAAGTTATGAAATAAAACTATCTTTGTCATGATTACATCTTTGCCCGTAGGCATACATCTTAAATGGATGTTTTGATGTATACATCATGTTCGACGTTTATTAGCCATGATTCCTATTGATCATTTAGGCTAAATAAGGGGTTTGGAAATTCCTAATATGAAGATGACAAGTGTGATTTTATCGCATCACTGTTGTCGGGAGTGTTAACATGTTTTCAGATGTTTAACAAGGATCTGAATCTCTTTTAAACAGGTTTTACCATCATAGCCAGGTCTCTAATGACATTCAAGCTAGGTTATACCCTTTAAGATTATTGTTAATATATAATTACTGGCAGATCATTTACAAAAAGGAATGGTATTCCAATTTATTTCATATATAATGATATAAATGAAATTTAGATAAAACATCCCAATGATTTCAAAAGAGGTACAAAATTGCCCTAAACAGGACTTGAAAGAAAAGATGTTGTCCATGAAGGGACTGAAAGATAAGTATGCCCTTATAAGGATTTACTAAGGAAACGAACTTCAGTCAAAGGAGTTTCTTCTTTATTTTATTTCTGAATGTTTTCTCCTTGGTTGCACGTTAATCCTAATCACAGTACGAATACGGTTGTAAAAGATCCACAGGCGGATCAAAAGATAAAAAGAAACTTTGTTCTACAGACTTTAAGGCATCTAAGCTTGCGAGACTTTTATTTGATGCTAGGAGAGGCCAGCCTATTCCGATTAGTACCTGCACTTAGCCTTTTTGGGAAAATACGTCAGTTTACACTGGTAAATACAATTTAACTGACTCATTTTGAAAACGTTTAAGAAAATTGATTTGAATGCACATGGCACAAAACTTTTTATAACTTGGGATAATTATTTATATATAAACTTGTAAAAGAATTACATGTTTGTTATACGTTCAGTAGACCGGATTGACACCGGGTTAAAGATTAATAGACACACCACATGATATAGTCCCGCGGCGAGTTATTCCCGAAACCGGCGGTTATACCTTATTATTTATATATGCACTGTCGGGTGTACGCCTACACCCCGTGCTTAGGTCGTGGCCATTTCTTAAAATGATTCCAAGGATATCCGGGACATGGTCATTAACCCCCAAAGGATTTAAGCAAACAAAACAGTTTAAACGGGTCATATCAATAAATTAACCTTGATACGATCAAAAATTCAATGCCTGACCAAGCGGTATTTTATATACCGTACCCCAAGCCCGTATAGGGAAAATAAGTTAAAAGTATTTACCTGAGCTAAATATAAATTCAATCCCAGCCGTATATCAAATCAGCAAGTACAGATGGCCTTTACTGGGATCCTAAATTTGGAACGAAGGTTTTTAATAACCAATTAGATTCCTAACGGGTCTTTAATTAAGCCTAAATTTAGACCGGTTAGTTTTAAAAAGAAGATACGGTTCAAAACGCATGATTATGCGAAGATCGGATTAGAATGTGGTTTAGACCCGAAAAGCTTGTATACTTGTTTAGTATGGGTAAACTAAACACATTCTGGATTTTGAGATAGAAATGATAAGGTTTGACCCGTTTCGGCTAATTTATGCAAACTAGTTACATAAGCCGATCCGAACGCGAAAAGTGCGTAACGGGTAACCACATGAGTCATGAATAGGTTTCCTAAGTTAATATGCCTTTAATATGTTGTGATATCAGTAGGATACCTTCCATTATGCCCAAAATGAATTTAAAACAAATTTATGCCCCATAGGGGTATTTTGGTCATTTTAAAGGTTATAAGAGAGGTTAAATAATAATCTGAGGTCCTGGTCTGATATAATCCGTAAATTACTCAATTTAATAATTTATATCAGTAGGGTATTACATATATGTGAAATTTATTAATTATAACCAAACTATGCACCGAAGGGGCATTTTGGTAATTTCACTTAAGCTTTAAAGGTCAAAATTAGAATTCTGAGTTTAAAACTTTTGCCTACTGTTTAATTATGAAAATTTACTTAAAACATCAGTAGGTATCAAACCTTATATGTTAAAAATAATTTTAACTTATACTATGCGTTAAAAACGCGTAAAAAGGCGATTTTAAGCGATTTCCGGGTTTTATAAGAATAGCTGATATTTTTATCATTCCAAAAAGCTTAAAATTTTTTATTTATCATATAAAATCAGTAGCAAAAAGTTTGGTATCAAAATGTTGTGTAAAACTCATTTTATGGCCAAAAGGGCAAAACCGGCAATTACCGAATCAAGGCTAGAACCCTATGTTATGCTCAGCCTAAAAATAATTAAGAATCTTCAAAAATCCTAAAATATTATTTTACATCAGTAGGTAAAAGGTTTGGTATCAAAAATTGGGTTTAGATAGGCTTTATGCTAATTACGTCGTTTAATTAATAAAAAAACTTTTCATTTACGCTAATGAGCATAACTCCTAATCAAGACCTCAAACTGATGTCAAATTTTAGGAACAAGATTAAAAATCAGTAATGAAGGTTTCTATCCTCTCACATTTTCAAAAATTTCATTTTAAGGTTAAAAGGGCATAATAGTCAACATTTTAAGGTTATGGGTGCCCAAGGATTGAAGAAATACCATTTGCAAGTGCTGGATCAAGCTGGAACAGGCTGTAAATGGCTGTAAATCACATTCTGCAGATCTGGAAGGTTCACACGCCCCACGTAAGACCCAAGGGGGGTCTACGCGGCCCGCCTAGGCTGCACAGTTCAGCAAAGAACTTTCAGATGTTGCTGTTTTGGTCCCTGCAGTTGGTTAGGTCCATTTTTGACACGTTTAAAGCTTTTTAAGTCAACTTTAAGGCTCTACAATGATGCCTAAACATAATGGGCTTGAAACATGCTCAAAAATGTGCCGGATATCGGTTCGTTTGGTCGTATGATCACGTTGTTCGTCTAATTACGACTAAACACGAACGTACGCGAAAAACGAACCAAATTACCCGACGAATGGAATTTTATCAATACGAACACTAAAATAAAATATTTTAGTGGTTACATAAATTTTTGGATGTCTGGATATATCCAGAACGTAAGATATGCGCGAAAATGCAAAATTGTGCACTTTTTGACACTTTTAGTCCCTCCTTGACTTAAAAGTTTATTTTTGCGCACCAAACACCTCTAGGCCTATATATAAGCTATATAAAGGATAAATAGGGTATGGTTAACTCATGGTCATATTTCGGAAGGTCCGTTACGCTATGAATCAACAAACTTTTGCTGTTTGACGCAAATGGTCCTTTAATCGCACAAAGTAGCGCGAAATGTCGTTTAATGATATCCAAGCATTCCATGGCCCATATTGGTCATTCCCAAGCACGAGTTTAAATATTGCTATTCTCTCGATCGCTTAATTGGTCACTGAAGGCGTAGATTCAAAAGTTGACGCTTTAGGTCCCTCTATTGCGCAAACTTGCGCATCTCATCATTTAATAGCATCGAAGCTTCATCTAATCCATATTAGGCACTCTTGAGAGTATTATTAAACATCAAGATGCTTCGGGTTCGCTAAAAGGTCATTCAGAGGTATAATTAATCATATTGACACTTTTTGTCCTTCTAACTTGCAAAGTTGCGCGTAACTTTACTTATAGGCATAAAAACCTTAGACGGACAATAATTGGCATTCCTGAGAGTATAATCAAATATCATGAAGCTCCCGGTTTGTTAAAAGGTCACTCAGAGGTAAGAATTTATATGTTGACGCTTTTGACCCTTTGTTGCGCAAACTTTCAATTAATTACGCAAACGGCTACACTCGATCAACAAGTGGCTCATTTATGAACATAAATATCGTAAGAGGTTATTCAGAATCTTATTTTAGGTATACAAACACTTCCAGTCTTTTCATAATCAAGGTTTTCGATTTTTTGAAAAATTAGTCCCTTAAATTTACTATTTGACTTCATTAGGGTTTGTTACACGTGTCAATACATCATTGGACGTGATTTTACGAGGTGTTACAGAAAGCGCCCAAAAATGCCCCGGGGGGTGGGGCTACGGCGTGATGGGGCGTGATTGGGGGAGAAAAAACGCCAGAATCATGCCCACTACGGATAGTCTAAGGGAGTTTTAGTTTAATAAAAAGTGTGTACGTACGTGTGATCCATCGAACAATATTAGGGGTTGTTTGTTTATCTCTTAATGAGACTCTTAATGGTTCAGACCTCTTACTAGTTCAGCACTTAATGGTTCAGACCGTTTGTTTCACGAGCAGATCTCTGAATGGTTCAGACATTTGCCTCTGAATGATTAAGATTTATACAGAGTCTGAATGGTTAAGACCACTAATCTGAATTGGTCAGACATTTGCTGCTGAACGGTTAAGAATTATACAGGCTCTTAATGGTTCAAACCTCTTACTAGTTCAGCACTTAACCATTTAGATGTTGTCAAACAGCCCCTTAGTTTAAGGGTGTTAAGCAAGAGTTTTTAACTAGAGTTGTATTCTTGATTCACTTGTGTAAACGATCTCAAGTTTAACAAGTTTTTCTTCAACCTCGTTTTACACTTCAACAGACCTGGTATAATGTCCATAGATGGCTGACAAATTTTGTGTTCAACCCATAGAAAAAATCGCAATTTGAGCTTTGATTTACAAACCAAACTTGTTTTAAATGGAGATGTAGAAAAACTGAGATTAGATGGTGATTAAAATTTTTAAACTTATTTCTCATTGTAGCCATAAAACTGATGACCAAGATTATTAGACGTTCACGGTGTCCTTACAACAGCTTCCTTTCCACACTAGCAAATAACCATGCATTGTAGATCGTGTATATATATAATCTTCCACCGTGTCAAGGAAATAAAAATTCAAAGAAATTGATTTTTTAAGAATGGTGGTTTGATATTGAAGATACATATCCGGGTCCGGATATGATCCCTAAGGACGAATCGAACAACACATGGACGGACACTCTGAAGACCTCCGTTCCCCATGTCGCCGAGGACGGAAATCCGTTCAAATGCGTCTGGATGAATGATGTCATCACAGTTGACCATTATAAATACCCAGTTCAAGTACATTGCCAAGTATGATTTTCTGAACCTTCGTCCTTACTTTCTCTCTCTATTTTCTCTCACTACCAATACTTATCCTCACGCCGGAGGGTGGTCGCAGATGGGCCCTCCCATCTCTGCGACGAGCCTAACGGTTTATTGTTTTGCAGGTGAAAGTTCTTACCTCTTATAAGATCCAATTTCCACCTTACAGGCTCCGGCCTTGCTTAAATTTGGATCTTCAATTGGCGCCATCCGATTTTCACATCTCACAGTCCTTCACTCTGGTGAATTTCTTGAGCAACGAAATAAACTGATCTATGGCGGCCTCGGGTTGTTTGAATTCGGGATCCATAGCTGCTAGTATGCAAACTATAGCTCCAGCAAGTATTACCTCTATGGTTTCAGCTCCTTTGAGCTCGGGACCAGATATTCATACTGATGCCAACTTCACAGACATCAGAGTTTGACGTGGAATTTCTTTCCAAAAATGCAAGTCTCTTACGACGCTTAAAGGCTCAACAAGCCAGAGATGAACAAATCCTTGGTTTACGGACCAGGCTTTTTCATGATGAAACTCCGGTAAGGACTATGGGTCCTATAATTTCCGCTTCTCCTACTTTCTCCATAATTATTACTTCGGAAGCTTATAACAATTACATGCAGGTCTCATCCGGACCATCTCCAGCAATCATGATACGCTCTGATTCTCAAATGGAAGTAGTCAATGATCCGGATCTCACAAAGTCGTATCATCCGGTTTCAATGACGGCCAAATCAAAATTCAGTGCTCGCATCACGCATGCTAAGCTTCCTCCGAAGCTCAAAATGCCCACTATAGTAAAAAAATACGATGGCACTACGGATCCAGATGATCACATGTTTGATTTTGACGGGGCCGCATGTGTGTAGCAATGGCCAATGCCGGCCTAGTGTTTTATGTTTGCACAAACATTAACCGGGGCTGCACGAGTATGGTTTGACGCTCTGAATGAAGGCGAAATCAACGATTTCGAGGAATTACGAAGGTTGTTTCTTCAGAACTTCAGCCAACAAAGACACTATTCCAAAGAAATCACCGAAGTACATAACATCCGAAGGAAAGATGGTGAATCTCTGGATAGCTTCATCGATCGATTCAATCGAGAAAGTATGCATATCAGCGGGGTAGTAGATCAACTGAGAATATCCGGATTTTGTCACGGTGTCCGGAACAATCAATTGGTGGAGAAGTTGCACGAAAATCTTCCAAAGACAATGGAAGTGCTCATGGAGCGGGCCAGAGCTTTCGCTCGTGGAAAAAATGCATTTAACCCGGCATCAGAATCAGATTAGAAAATGTCTTCATGGAAAAAGAATGGGGGGTCCGTATTTTATAGAGCTCCATCCGGAACTAGAGGACGATCGCACCCTTACAGCAGAAGTGATCGATCTCAACACGGGAGAAGTTCCGGTTCGAGGTTTTATAACCTATCAGATCTTTCCAAAACTCCTAGTGAGATCCTCAGTGCCGAAGGGGCAAACTTTCCCACACCTCCGAAGCTTTGGAATCCGGGAGACAAAAATTCTAAAAAATACTGCGACTACCACCATGCACGAGGCCATAACACAGACGATTGCTGGTCATTAAAGCAGGAAATTGAAAAGGCAGTCCGATCCGGCAAATTGCCACATCTGGTGAAAGAGGTAAAGGAAGGGAAATCTTCTAGCAATTCGGTGGATAATCCGAACAACCAGTCAGCAATCTGCATGATAAGAAAAACAAATAACCAAGTCATCAAGCGGACTAATCATCATATGGCCGCTTGGATGCATCAGCCGATCGCCTTCCCGCCGATCACTCCAGGAGAAATCAAAGACGGTCCGATCATTGTGTCTGCGGTAATAGCAGGACACAAGGTCCAGAGAATTTATGTCGACATCGGAAGTGCTTCTGAAATCATGTATCAACAATGTTTCTAACAGCTGGCTCCGCAAACCAAGGCAAAGCTGATACAAGTATCTATGCCGTTGGTAAGTTTCTCCGGAGAAGTGGTTCAGCCGATCGAACAAATGACTTTACCGACCACGTTAAGTACAGGCAGTTTGGCTAGAACTGTCAACCTAACATACCTGGTGGTTGGAGCTAGATCCGTTCATAACGTCATATTAGGAAGACCAGGGATGTGTGCTTTCGGCATTATCAGCTCCACCATTCATGGATCGCTGAAATTTGCCACTGAAGCTGGTGTAGCAACTTTGCATTTTGAGTCCACCATGTGCGTAGCAAAAATACGACAAAGCGAGTGGAGTAGTGTACAGCCTCCATCTCTCCTTACGGAGGAATGGGCTATTCACCCACACTTTCCGGAACAAAAGATTGCTATCGGACCTTAACTCCCAGAACGTACCAAGAAGCGACTGTGGAAACTATTATCCACTTCCCTTGATGTATTTGCTTGGAAAACTTCCGACATGGTTGGAGTCCCTCGCTCCTTGGCCGAACACAAGTTGAAAGTGTCGCATTCGGTAAAGCCGATCGCTCAGAGGAAGAGAAACATGGCTCCGGCTCGTCACAAAGCCATCGCCGAAGATGTACGTAAATTGCTAAACACCAGAATTATCAGGGAAGTGCGATATCAAACCTGGGTTTCCAACCCGGTAATGGTTACCAAAAAGGACGGAACCTAGAGGATGTGTGTTGATTTCTCCGACCTTAATAATGCACGTCCGAAGGATTGTTACCCCCTTCCAGAGATTGATCTAAAAATTGATTCCTTGGCATGCTTTCGTCTTAAATGCTTCCTGGACGCATATAAGGGCTACCATCAGATACAAATGGCTCTGGGAGACGAAGACAAGACGGCATTCATGACAAATGAGGGCCTCTTTTGTTACACTAAAATGTCGTTCGGATTAAAGAATGCTGGAGCTACCTACCAGAGGTTGATGGATAAAGCATTTAAGGGTCAAATCGGAAGAAACTTGGAAATCTACGTGGATGATTTGGTCATTAAGAGCGAAGCCGAAGATAACATGATTGACGACATACTCGAAACCTTCACTAGGCTTCAGAGTATTAATCTCAAATTAAACCCTAAAAAATGTTCTTTTGGTTTAGAGGAAGGCAAGTTTCTGGGTGTATGGATAACTCAATCCGGAATCCAGGCACATCCGGATAAGATCCAAGCTGTAATCTCCATGCAGCCTCCAAAAACGGTTAAAGAAATCCAATCTCTGAATGGTAAACTAGTGGCTCTTCACCGTTTCATTTCCAAGGCAGCTGACCGCACCATTCCTTTCATGAACGTGCTAAAAAAGCGTACCGGTAAGGGTCAGATAGAATGGATAACAGAAGCGGATTCGGCATTTCAGGAATTAAAAGTTTGTCTTGGGTCCTTACCCACGTTAACTGCACCGATCACCGGGGAAACCGTCACCGTATATCTCTCTGCTTCTCATTTTGTCATCAGCGCAGTACTCGTGGTGCACCGAAACCAAGCACAAATACCGGTTTACTATGTGAGCCGCGTCTTAAAAGACTATGAGACTCGGTACCAGATGATAGAAAAGTTGGCACTCGCCTTGGTACATGCATCCAGACGACTCCGAAGGTACTTTCAGGCCTTCAACATAGAGGTACAAACTAATCTCCAAATCTAGCAAATCTTAAGAAAACCGGAGGTCTCCGGACAACTCACCAAGTGGGCGATTGAGCTCAGTGCTTTCGACATTACCTACCGAACCCGAGGTCCGATAAAAGGCCAAGCGGTGGCAGATTTTCTTACGGAGGTCCCTACTGGAGAAAGCACCAAGGAAAAACCCATTCTTCCAAAAGTTTGGAATCTATACACAGACGGAGCCTCTAGCAAAGAAGGGTCCGGAGCTGCTTTAATCCTGATAGATCCGGAAGGGATAGAATACACCTACGCTCTGCATTTTGAGTTCAAGACTTCAAACAATGAAGCAGAATACGAAGCTCTTTTAGCCGGACTCCAAAAAGCAGCCAAAGCCGGTGCCAACTCCGTCCTAGCTCATGTTGATTCATTACTAGTCGCCAATCAAGTTAACGGAGAATACGAGGCACAAGAAGAGAACATGATTCGGTACTTAAACCAAGTCAATAGTCTGATGTCTACATTCGATTCATGCAAGATAGTTCATATCCCGAGAAGCAAGAATAAAAAAGCTGACGCTCTAAGTAAGCTTGCATCTGTTGCATTCTGTCACCTATCCAAGGAGGTACTGGTTGAAACACTGCAAGCTCCGGCTATCAACCAACCGGAAGCCGTCATGTCAATCTCCATAGAAGAAAAATCATGGATAACCCCAATCCTAGAATATTTGAAAAACGGCACGCTTCCGGAAGATAAAGCTCAGGCAAGGAAGATGAATGTCAAAGCGCTTCAATATCAAGTTCATGATGAAAAGCTTTATCGGAAGACATTCTTGGGTCCGCTCCTGAGATGTCTAACGCTGGACGAGGCCAGCTATGTTATTAGGGAAATCCATTGGGGAATCTGCGGCATACATTCCGGACCCAGGATGGTTGTAGCCAAAGCAATGAACGCCAGATATTTTTGGCCGGGCATGCATCAAAGTGCTGTCAGTGAGTTGCAAGCTAGTGAAGATTGTCAGCGGCACGCCCCAATCAGCCACCGAGCAAAAAACGACCTCGTACCTGTAACTTCGGCATGGCCATTTCAGAAGTGGGGAATCGACATCGTCGGTCCTTTCCCCGTCTCCACTGGAGGTGTACGATTCTTGCTGGTCGCAATCGATTACTTCACAAAGTGGATCGAAGGCAAACCTCTTCGAACCATCACCGAAGATCAGGTACTCAGGTTCGTATGGGAAAATATAGTCTGCAGATACGGAATGCCGCTATGCATCATAAGCGATAATGGTAAGCAGTTCACGGAAAAACCGTTCAAGACCTGGTGCGAAAGAATGCACATTGAACAAAATTTCACTTCGGTTGCCCATCCCCAGGCTAACGGACAGGTAGAAAGAGCCAACCGCAACATCGTGGAGGTTATTAGAAAACATCTCGAGAAGGAAGGGGTCTCCTGGGCAGACGAACTTCCGCACGTCTTATGGGCGCACCGGACAATGCCTAAGACAAGTACAAGGGAGACCCCCTTCAGTTTAACATATGGCTCGGAGGTAGTCATTCCCGCTGAAGTTGGCGTTCCTACTCCCCGCATGCGACAAAGTCAAGAAGAAAACGAGCAACAACTATGTCTGAACCTTGACCTAGCCGAGGTGCGAAGAGAGCTCGCGGCCATCCGAGAAGCAAAGTACAAAAAAGAGTTGGAAAAACATTACAACTCGAAAGTAAAAGAGGTCCGGTTCAAAGAAGGGGATTACGTCCTGCGAAGGAACGATGCTAGCTTGGCTGAGGGTACGGGAAAGATGGTTCCAAAGTGGGAAGGGCCCTATCAAATCAAAACCTCCGGAAAAAATGGTGCCTACACGCTTACCAAGATGGATGGAACTCCTGTTCCTCGTACCTGGAACGGGATGCATCTCAAAAGATGCTTCCTTTGAAGAATTTTAGAGTATTTTTAAAATAAGTCTGTAATACGAAGGCCATGGCCCGCATCATTTCTACTTTTCTTGTACTGCGCAGGGTATTACCCGCACCCCTTTTATCTTTTCATGAATTGCGGAGGGTATTTCCTGCATTTATTAAACGTTTTTACCAATATGTACTATCCGGAAAATATACTCCAGAATATTTAAATAGAATGCATGAATTCTCTATCATTAACAAGTTGCAACATAAAAATTGCCATCGGCCGAATCAGGGACGCTAACCCTAAAAAGTAAGGACGGACTGGCATCGTTCGCACCTTTACTTTCACTTAAAAATTATCCTAAGTGTATAAACAAGACGGATCCGCACATCAAAAAGAACGTTCTAAAGAAAAAGAAAAAATGCAATCATAAAAAGCATGGACACATGTAAAACAAAGTGATTACATCAAAAATAACCGGACTAGTAATTACCGGAAGTCATTCAAACCATTTACAAAATAAAGGATAATTGTCAGATATACAAAACGGTAAAAACGATGATCATTACAGAAGTACGAACTAAACAAGGTGCATATCCCAAATGACCGGATATGTCCACCTAAAAAGTTTAACCAACTAAAAAAATTACAAAGGTGCATACCCCAAATGACCAGGTATGTCCACCTCATTCCTTTGATGATGCTCCTCCGGAAAAGGAAAGTGCATCCTTAATTTTAGAAAGCGGTTCATTTATAAGCTTCTGAAGGTCATCCACCACCGGAAAGGTTAAAGATTCATAGCAGGCAATGGCAGTGTTCAGGTCAGCCTCAGCATTTCGGTTCAACAAAGGGACCTCTGCATAGGGGGTTTTCTTCTTAAGTGCATGAACGTATCCCTGATGAAGACCGGTGTTAACTCCAATGGAGCTCATAGCATTGTTCATTGCTGCCACGGCCACCGTCATTTCCGGTCCTCTATGAACATTTTTTGACAACAGTTGGGCTCCTTCCGAAAGAAGCCATGCCTTGGTTGCCTGCAAGTCTTCAACCTTCGCCTCCAAGTCAGCATTCTCCAGCTTAAGCTCTTCAATCTCGGCTTTGTGGTGACTCTTCATCTCATCCATCCGGGCTCTTAAATCGGCCTCCCATGTTTTGAGGGCATCGCGCTCTGACCAATGTGTTAGAAAAATTTAAAAGATGGAAAAAATTAAATCAAATAAAGGACGAACCTGCCATCATCTTCTCATAAGCCGAACGAGCATTCGAAACAGACTCTTCCATCTTGGCTAGGACCTCCTTGTGCTCCTCATCCTTCTTCTTGGAAGATTCAGCAAAACTCCGCAACTCCGCTGAAATTTTATCCCGTTCTTCCACAGCAGAAGCAGCTGCAGCCTAAGAGGATTGGTTCTGAGTAGTCAGAGACTTAACCTTCTCCTTCTGAGCCTGAAGGTCCTGAGAGAGTTGGGAAAGCTTCTTCTCAGCAGCTGGAGTTCTTTGTATTTTACGTTTTAAAGAAAGGGTTTCCTTCTCCAGGTTTTCCTTCACGGACTCCGCTTCAACCCATTTGCGGTATAACTCAGTCACATAAATGTTAGACTAGGCTTGATTTGACAAGACTGCCGCACCCAGGTCTTGGTTCTTCATCTTCCTGCTCCGGGCATGGTCCAGGGGAGTGCTAATGTTGAAAAGAAACGTTCTGGCAACAAGGTCATCCATCACCGAATCCCTATTCCGGATATCCCATTCCGGCACAAACTTCTCATCGGCAGTCGCCGGATCTATCTCCATATCGTCCGCAAAAACATCTGCATATCGAAAAAAGGACATCAACTCAGGTCCAAACCAAGATGGAGGAAGAGAAGACACTTGATCTTCGTCATCATCAATAAAGCAGTCCGAACCCAAAGATGAGTCCAAAATTGTACCTGAAAAAGTTACAATCTTCGGTTCACTCTGAGCTTTTTCATTCCTTTTGCTCGTAACCCCTTGATCCTCCATCTCCATATTCTCAGATTCATTTATTGGGAGATATCCTCCGAAAAAAGTTGGAGTCGGGGCAGAACGGGCCAATGCAGCTTCCTCTCGTAATGACTTACCACCGGAAAGATGTTCATCAAGCTCAAATATGACATTACCACTAGAATGAGAGGAACTTTTCTTGTTTTTCTTCATCTTCGGCATGGGAAGAGGATCGGAAGAACGGATTTGAAGAGACTCAACATCAGAAGTAACACCTTTGCGTTTTAGGGAACCAGAAGAAGGTTGATACTTCAAGGCTTCGTCCAAACTTCGTACCTCCGGATCACTGTCCACGTCATCCAATATGGATCCCCTCCTAACTTGTGATCCAGAAGAACCGACAACTTCTTTAGCGGGTTTATCCATGGCAGATGTGGCATCAGTGGGAGGAGGCTCTAGAACATTTTGTTCAGGACGAATCTCATGAACCACTGAAGCAACCTGCTGCATAAATGGGACTTCACCTTCAGCTTATTCGTCAAAGTCAAAATCTAAAACGTTGAAGTTCGGAATCTTCAGTGCGTCCTTAAGCGACATCTCGTTTCCTGCATAACAAGAAGGAAAAAATAAGTCAAAACAATAAAGAGAAAAATGCCGAAGGGAAGGTAAAGGGCCGGAGACTTATGTTCACGCTTTGTGCGGATAACCGGCCAATCCCTATCCCCTCGGCCCTAGGAAAAACAAACCTGACCCCATAAAAGAAGATGTTCGGGAAGGGGACGGATAGGGGACTTATGCTCGATTAGGGCACGGGCCAGTTTGTTATTAAAAACAAAGTCTTCCCCCAGGTCGAAAGACATTGTTTGATCTTTAAATCGCCACACCATCTCCACCAGAAGACAACGATCGTCCAGCCAGAAAAAATTGTCCTTCCAATTTTTCAAGCTAGACCGTTCATCTCCGGAGGGAGAAGGAATACCCTTCCGGTGGGCGAAGGTATACCAGTCACCGGCGGTAATAAACTCATAAAAGTATCGAAAAACATCTAAATTCGGCCTCTTGTCTAGGGCCCTTCAGGAGATTTCAAAATGATTTATGCGGCTAAGGCCGAACGGGTTAACTTGACAGATGTGAACCCGGAAAAATCAAAGAACTCTAATAAAAAACCTCGAGAACGGAACCCAGTAATTCGCAAAATTACATACGCGAGTATATAAGGGGAACTTCCCCTGACGAAAGGGGTATATGGTTTCATTTTTTGAAGGGATGGTCGGATGGAGATCTAGAGGGATCCGATACTCTTGAACAAACTTATCCAACTGCCGTTGGGTAAGAACGCTCACACTCTCCGAGAGGTTATCTGTAACACCTGTGTCATTTCGACCATCAAACAAATGCCAAAACAATGAAATATTGTATTTCATACTTTGGATTTGTATAAATATGTGTATCTTGTGCACATATCAACTCTTGTTCGATTTCAAACTCTAAATCGCTTTCTGGAAGGTTATACGCGCACTGATGCGTAAATATAACCAGTTTAATGCAACGAACACTCCGGAATAGTGAAATAGGCTTAACATACCTTAAATAACCTCTACATAACTTAGATATAAGTTTTGGAAGGTTTGGTGTGGTGAAATCAAAGTTAAATCGCTTACAGGGACTAAAGTTGACAAACTGCGAAAGTATGCCAATTTGAACTGTAACAGACATTCTGGAACATGACCATAAGTTAAACATACCATAAATATCCTTTACATAGCTTAGAAATAGGCTTTGAGGGGTTCGGTATGCTAAAATAAACTTTTGGGTCATTCAGGGACTAAAAGTGTCAAAAAGTGCACAAGTTTGCATTTTCGCGCATAACTTACGTTCTGAATACATCCGGACATCCAAAAATTTATGTGAGCATGACTACATTATATTTTAGTGTTCGCCATAAGAAAAATCCATTCGTCGCGTCATTTGGTTCGTTTTTCGCGCTTATGCGCATTCCGTCGTAATTAAGCGAACATCGCGTTCGTACGACCAAACGAACCATCATCCGGCATATTTTTGAGTATGTTTTGAGTTCCCTATACTTTAACTTCATTTTAGAGCCTTGAAATGAGGTTAACGGGGTTCAAACGCATCGAAAAAGGCCTTAAACACGTGCAGGGACCATTCCTGCCATTTTCGAAACTTTTCTGAAAACTGGGGGTCAGTGGCGTAGCGCGACTGCCTAGGCCCTCACCGTCGCGCTACGCGACTGCCTATTCTGGGGCAGAAACATGCAGGAAACTCATTTTTCGCATTTTCGGGACCGGATTCGATGTATCGACAGCTGTTTACAGCTGTTATGCACTTCTAAAAACCTTGCCACATGTTGATACCCTATGGTGAGTGGCCATTTAGTCACCATAAGGTTCCGACACTTGTACGGTTGCGATTAAGACACATTTTCCATGAAACGATCTTAACGGTTCGGGTATTCCTATAAATACCCAACCCATCCAACCTCATTTCTTACAAGAATTCTGATTTTGAGAGCTCTAAGTTGAAACCATTGTTTCATACCTGAGTTCTTGGATCGGGATTAGCATTCGGGGACCCTTCGTAAGTATTCTTTCGTTCTTTTCCTTATTTTACTGCTTTTCGAGTCAGAAAGTCAAACTTTGTTTGACTTTCAGCGTTGACCAGTGATGGTCAATGCGAAGTTCGTTTGAACTTCGCAACGTGAGTGTAATCACGTTGGTTATAGTCCCTTGGGACTATGCCCACTGATTACCACGTTGTCTAGAGTCGTAGGGTAGGCGATCTAATAAATCGCCTATACCTTCGAACTCGACCCATTTGGTCGATCATTAGGATCCGACCAAATACATTAGGTGACCATAGTAGGTAGGGAATAACCTTCCGAGGTTATACCCTATGGTCACATCGTTTAAGTAGTTGTATGATAGGTTGTTTATATGCCTTAGGTAAATTACCAGAATACCCTTTTCATGTATAATTGGTAATTAAGCATATGTAACCTAAACCTTTGTCACATAACTGATTATGTAACATGTTTAGGCATATAACACTTGTCATAGGGCTGGTTAGGCGTTCCGAACGCGTTTTACGCGAACGACGCGTTAAAGTAGCATAAGCTACCTAAACGGGTCGTAATGGGTCGATATCACTTAGGTTAAGTTTCATTTAGTATGTAGGCTTTGTTAAACCATATCATATGAGTTCCAACACTCATTTGGTTTACAAACCCTAATGCTACCCAGTCTTCCGATATAGGTCCGGTTTATTAACATAGCTACCTATATTAGGCGCCGTTTGATTCCATGATCTCTAGCATTGCTTGGTGATTATCATTAGACATCTGAGCAATCTCAAGTGAGTACATAGAACCCCTCTTTTACTGTTTTCCAAACTGTTTTGGGGTGAAAC
This sequence comes from Helianthus tuberosus, assembly GCA_030545235.1. NCBI lineage: Eukaryota > Viridiplantae > Streptophyta > Magnoliopsida > Asterales > Asteraceae > Helianthus > Helianthus tuberosus. Next base: position 120,983,791 of record CM060433.1, read on the forward strand.
ACATGTGCCTACTTGTTACTTTCATGCTTTCCTGTTTTCACATCATATACTGGTTATGTTCATTAGTACACTATTAGTACATTGATTTACATGACTTTTCTGCTTCGTATGTTAACTTAGCATACTTGGTACATCATTTTACATTACATTTCATGCTACGTGTGCCCATTGTGTGCATTACTTAGTACAGCTGATTTCATCACATACTTACATTTTGACATTTGATCATACAAGTTATTACTTATCATTTGACAAATTACATAACTATCTATGATTTAAACATTGATTTTCTCAAAGAACATAAAATAAATTGTTGAATTGTACTTATTTTATGTTCACCAGACCGATTGTTAGTATGATATAGCGCTATAGGATTTGACACCCCATTCCTGTTGGCATGGAATGTCTGAAACCAATTTGTTGCTCCATCCAAATAGGGATTGCCTTTGTGGTATCCTTATAGTCTCTAAGGTGTATTTTGATGCACCAGGTCTGAATGAATTCTTAAATCACACTATTAAAGTATATTTTGATATACTCTCATGTGTGGTATTGTACAAAACCAACATAATTATTTTATTAATCATCCAAAGCATATTTTGATATGTTATTTACTAAACTAAAACATAGTTTAATATGTTATTTATCACATCCAAAGCATATTTTGATATGTTACTTATGAAACCAAAACATAGTTTAATATGTTACTTACAAATCCAAAGTATACTTTTGATATGCTACTATAAGGTTATTCGTTTAACTTTACATTACTTACCATACATAAACATTTCTACAATTGTTAAACATAGACATTCTATATTGGTGGTTTGGTTTGATTAAGTGATTAAGTAACGATGCGTGTGTAATATGATACAAGCATGGTGGATACGCCGCTGGTACTTCCTATATATAAGTGTTTGTATGGTATTACATGTCGTAGCGTTATTTGAATCATTTCAGTTTGATACATATAACATTTTATACAAATAACATACTTTTCACAAGACATTGATTTATAAACAACTTATCTTATACAAACACATTTTACATGGTTATTCATTTAACCATACATTATTCACTTATTTATACATATCATCTGAACTTATTGTTTTTCAAATGATTTACAAGACAAAGCAAATTACAAGGTTCATGACTAAACATTTTCTTAAAACAGAAGTCATGAATCTTATTTTCACAAAACCTATGTATCTCACCGGCATTTTTATGCTGACGTACCTATTTTCACATGTGTTTTCAGGAGATGAAGCATAGGACTTATCAAGACATACTTAGGCGGACCTGTGCCTTAGTGACTTAAAACGAGACAAGACTAGTTAATTATGTTGTACTTCTTTGTTTATTAAGACATTGTAACACTTTTGATTAATAAAATGAAACTTCAATTGCCATGGATTTGAAACATTAATTCTGTTACAACACTCCTCGACATTTCCGCCACGTTTTGTATGTTCTACGTGGTCGGGGTGTGACAGAAAAGATGGTATCAGAGCCAATGGTTATAGGGAATTAGGTTATTAGTAATACTTTGACCTAGTCTATAACCTTCTTAGGACCCTAACGTGAGTTTACTTGCGTTTAGTCATAAAACAATACCGTCACTTATCCTTAGGCGACGATCACAACAAGAACATAAATTTCAAAACCGCTTTGAAAACTAATCATCTGTTCTAGGATGATTGATTACTAGGTTTTGAACTCTCTGTTATATGGTTTTGAACCCCTTTAAGTTTTCAAAATCTCGTCAAGGTTTTGGGTTTTAAATAATGTGAACACGTGCAAACTGGAAGGGTGAATGCCTGTATTCTGGGTTTTCTGTCTAGGCAAGCACTTCGTATACATCTCATCAGACGCGAGACCAGTTGTGCTTACCTGGGAATTCTTGGGATGAGTGTTCACTTATAGGCGAGCATGTCTTCGCGATACATTATTTTAATCCATTTACTTTGATTAGTCATTGTGTGTCGTTTGTTGCTTTGTAGTAACAAACAAATGACCACTATCCTTGCTTTCATCGGATTTGTTTCATCTCATTCTTTTCGTCTAAATCTCTCACTCGTTTCTTTTCATGTTCCTCTTTTAGAATGCCTCCTCGACGCGACAATCAGATGGCAAATGACGAACTGGCGGCAATCATCGCACAGCAAATGGCTGTTGCCTTCCCAAATCTTTATGCTCAAATGATGCAAGCCATCAACAACAACAATGCTCCATGCAACTTCAAGAGTTTTAACTCGGCTAAACCGCTCAAGTTTAGTGGTTCTGAGGGAGCAACTGGGCTTCTTCAGTGGTTCGAAAGCATTGAGAATACCTTCCGTCATGTTCAGTGTCCTGAAAATCGCAAGGTCGAGTTTTCATCGAGTGTATTTCAGAAGAGGGCTCTTACATGGTGGAACGGGGTGATGAGAGACCGCGGTGCTGAGATTGCATTAGCACAGACTTGGGCTGAGCTTAGGGCTCTTATGATGAAGGAGTTTTGTCCTCGTCATGAACTGCGAGCTTTGGAGAGAGAGTTTGATGATTTGAAGCAAGACAGTGGCGAACATCGAGCCTATACTGACCGTTTTGAAGAATTGAGCCTGCTGTGTCCTGCTATGGTTACTCCTGTGGATAAAGCGATCGAGAAATATACGGATGGTCTCCCTGACCTAGTTCAGGATATTGTTACTGGCAGTAACCCTACTACTGTCAGACAAGCCATTGAACTGTCTGCCACCCTAACTGAATCCCACATCAGGAAACGTAAGCTGTTTCGAAAAGGTGACCCAAGACCATCTGACAAGACTGCTCAAGTGGAACCAAAGGAAGAACATGCTGAGGTATCCAAGAAGAAGAAGCGCAAAGCCTCTCAGAACTGCGCTGTAACTGCTCAAGACAAACAGGTTGCACGAAACCAACCAGCACAACCTCGCAAAAGGCAAAACTATGTTGGTACTGCACCTTTGTGCAACAAGTGCAACCGTCATCATCTAGAGCAAGAGCAGTGTCACAAATGTACCCACTGTGGACGGTTGGGACATTTGATCAATGTTTGTCGCTATGCAAATCAAGCTGCTGCAAACCCTGCTGCTGTTCAAGCACGGTTCCCTCCGGGGTCATGTTATAACTGCGGTGACCTTACCCACTACAGGAACAATTGCCCAAGGCTTGTTAACGCACCTCCAGCACGTGGATGAGTGTTTAACATCAATGAGGCAAACGTAAACAATGATGCGGCAGTGAACAACTAGTGTTTTGTTATTTTCCCTTGGTTGTAATCTTTGACGTTTAAAGACAAGTCAGTTGTTATATAAATAAAAATTCGTCGTTTTTATTTTTGCAAAACTGATACGATTGTGTGAATGTTTGATACAACCTTATGATGTCAACCCAAATACAAACTACTCGTGTGGTTCTGTCATTTTATGATCACTTGTGATCTCCCCTAGAACCTTAAACACTTGTTTCTTTTAAGAAACAAAGCCAAACTCTTATTGAAAATCCTTCTATTTATATAGATGGATCCTTGACTGATTAAAGTGCCAAATGAAATCCATGGATTGGATTCCTAGTGCGCTTTAATTGTCCATGCCTAAAGAGAACGAATTAAAGAATCAAGTTAACTAATTATGTACTTATGTGTTTTCTTCTATGTTTTGTGGTTGTATGTGATCCATCCAAATCCTCATAGAATCTTTCGTATCTCATACGAGAGATTTATAATAGGATATCCAAAGATACTATCTTAAATCCTTAATGGACTTCAACATTGTAGTTAAGTCCTTTGGATTTTAAAGTACTATTCTATAAATTGGACCTCTTGCATGGTCTGGTCAAACAGATTGATTTTGAAAATCTGGTTAGAAATATCCTACGATGATATAATTAAAAAGATCCCTTAAGTGGTCTATTTAAGGAGATCGTACGACGGTCTAGTTAAGAAGATCATGCGTTGATCTAATTAAAAGGCTCGTTCATTGATCAAATTAAAAGGACCCTTTGGTGGTCTAGTCAGGTCGCTTCATGTTTATTCAATTGATTTTTCCTCTACGCATTATGAAATGAACTGTGCGGACTGGGCAAGGAATTACGTAATTATGGAGGCCTACATAATTATGGAATTCAGTGCACAGGAACCACAGGAAGCTTTGTCATGTGTTAAGACTTATAGTGACAAGAATAAAGATACGGGAGAAGTCTTGGACCTCGACCAATGTCATTTATTCTCAATTCTAATATCAATCACACACCAAGTTTCCTATGATAAGTCTTCATAAGAAACGTTCTTCTGTTCGTAGTTCAAAATTCCATGTTTTACTACTGCAAGGAATTCACTTTGATGGTTAACAAATTCGCTAAAATTCCTAACATGGCCCAGAGTTTTACTTAAGGGTTTAAAGGATCTATTAGAAGGCGAAATCGTCACAGCTGTCTTCACAAGTTTCCTCAAAAATTAAATTTCGGGACGAAATTTCCTAAAGTAGGGGAGACTGTAACACCTGTGTCATTTCGACCATCAAACAAATGCCAAACCAATGAAATATTGTATTTCATACTTTGGATTTGTATAAATATGTGTATCTTGTGCACATATCAACTCTTGTTCGATTTCAAACTCTAAATCGCTTTCTGGAAGGTTATACGCGCACTGATGCGTAAATATAACCAGTTTAATGCAACGAACACTCCGGAATAGTGAAATAGGCTTAACATACCTTAAATAACCTCTACATAACTTAGATATAAGTTTTGGAAGGTTTGGTGTGGTGAAATCAAAGTTAAATCGCTTACAGGGACTAAAGTTGACAAACTGCGAAAGTATGCCAATTTGAACTGTAACAGACATTCTGGAACATGACCATAAGTTAAACATACCATAAATATCCTTTACATAGCTTAGAAATAGGCTTTGAGGGGTTCGGTATGCTAAAATAAACTTTTGGGTCATTCAGGGACTAAAAGTGTCAAAAAGTGCACAAGTTTGCATTTTCGCGCATAACTTACGTTCTGAATACATCCGGACATCCAAAAATTTATGTGAGCATGACTACATTATATTTTAGTGTTCGCCATAAGAAAAATCCATTCGTCGCGTCATTTGGTTCGTTTTTCGCGCTTATGCGCATTCCGTCGTAATTAAGCGAACATCGCGTTCGTACGACCAAACGAACCATCATCCGGCATATTTTTGAGTATGTTTTGAGTTCCCTATACTTTAACTTCATTTTAGAGCCTTGAAATGAGGTTAACGGGGTTCAAACGCATCGAAAAAGGCCTTAAACACGTGCAGGGACCATTCCTGCCATTTTCGAAACTTTTCTGAAAACTGGGGGTCAGTGGCGTAGCGCGACTGCCTAGGCCCTCACCGTCGCGCTACGCGACTGCCTATTCTGGGGCAGAAACATGCAGGAAACTCATTTTTCGCATTTTCGGGACCGGATTCGATGTATCGACAGCTGTTTACAGCTGTTATGCACTTCTAAAAACCTTGCCACATGTTGATACCCTATGGTGAGTGGCCATTTAGTCACCATAAGGTTCCGACACTTGTACGGTTGCGATTAAGACACATTTTCCATGAAACGATCTTAACGGTTCGGGTATTCCTATAAATACCCAACCCATCCAACCTCATTTCTTACAAGAATTCTGATTTTGAGAGCTCTAAGTTGAAACCATTGTTTCATACCTGAGTTCTTGGATCGGGATTAGCATTCGGGGACCCTTCGTAAGTATTCTTTCGTTCTTTTCCTTATTTTACTGCTTTTCGAGTCAGAAAGTCAAACTTTGTTTGACTTTCAGCGTTGACCAGTGATGGTCAATGCGAAGTTCGTTTGAACTTCGCAACGTGAGTGTAATCACGTTGGTTATAGTCCCTTGGGACTATGCCCACTGATTACCACGTTGTCTAGAGTCGTAGGGTAGGCGATCTAATAAATCGCCTATACCTTCGAACTCGACCCATTTGGTCGATCATTAGGATCCGACCAAATACATTAGGTGACCATAGTAGGTAGGGAATAACCTTCCGAGGTTATACCCTATGGTCACATCGTTTAAGTAGTTGTATGATAGGTTGTTTATATGCCTTAGGTAAATTACCAGAATACCCTTTTCATGTATAATTGGTAATTAAGCATATGTAACCTAAACCTTTGTCACATAACTGATTATGTAACATGTTTAGGCATATAACACTTGTCATAGGGCTGGTTAGGCGTTCCGAACGCGTTTTACGCGAACGACGCGTTAAAGTAGCATAAGCTACCTAAACGGGTCGTAATGGGTCGATATCACTTAGGTTAAGTTTCATTTAGTATGTAGGCTTTGTTAAACCATATCATATGAGTTCCAACACTCATTTGGTTTACAAACCCTAATGCTACCCAGTCTTCCGATATAGGTCCGGTTTATTAACATAGCTACCTATATTAGGCGCCGTTTGATTCCGTGATCTCTAGCATTGCTTGGTGATTATCATTAGACATCTGAGCAATCTCAAGTGAGTACATAGAACCCCTCTTTTACTGTTTTCCAAACTGTTTTGGGGTGAAACACATGTGCCTACTTGTTACTTTCATGCTTTCCTGTTTTCACATCATATACTGGTTATGTTCATTAGTACACTATTAGTACATTGATTTACATGACTTTTCTGCTTCGTATGTTAACTTAGCATACTTGGTACATCATTTTACATTACATTTCATGCTACGTGTGCCCATTGTGTGCATTACTTAGTACAGCTGATTTCATCACATACTTACATTTTGACATTTGATCATACAAGTTATTACTTATCATTTGACAAATTACATAACTATCTATGATTTAAACATTGATTTTCTCAAAGAACATAAAATAAATTGTTGAATTGTACTTATTTTATGTTCACCAGACCGATTGTTAGTATGATATAGCGCTATAGGATTTGACACCCCATTCCTGTTGGCATGGAATGTCTGAAACCAATTTGTTGCTCCATCCAAATAGGGATTGCCTTTGTGGTATCCTTATAGTCTCTAAGGTGTATTTTGATGCACCAGGTCTGAATGAATTCTTAAATCACACTATTAAAGTATATTTTGATATACTCTCATGTGTGGTATTGTACAAAACCAACATAATTATTTTATTAATCATCCAAAGCATATTTTGATATGTTATTTACTAAACTAAAACATAGTTTAATATGTTATTTATCACATCCAAAGCATATTTTGATATGTTACTTATGAAACCAAAACATAGTTTAATATGTTACTTACAAATCCAAAGTATACTTTTGATATGCTACTATAAGGTTATTCGTTTAACTTTACATTACTTACCATACATAAACATTTCTACAATTGTTAAACATAGACATTCTATATTGGTGGTTTGGTTTGATTAAGTGATTAAGTAACGATGCGTGTGTAATATGATACAAGCATGGTGGATACGCCGCTGGTACTTCCTATATATAAGTGTTTGTATGGTATTACATGTCGTAGCGTTATTTGAATCATTTCAGTTTGATACATATAACATTTTATACAAATAACATACTTTTCACAAGACATTGATTTATAAACAACTTATCTTATACAAACACATTTTACATGGTTATTCATTTAACCATACATTATTCACTTATTTATACATATCATCTGAACTTATTGTTTTTCAAATGATTTACAAGACAAAGCAAATTACAAGGTTCATGACTAAACATTTTCTTAAAACAGAAGTCATGAATCTTATTTTCACAAAACCTATGTATCTCACCGGCATTTTTATGCTGACGTACCTATTTTCACATGTGTTTTCAGGAGATGAAGCATAGGACTTATCAAGACATACTTAGGCGGACCTGTGCCTTAGTGACTTAAAACGAGACAAGACTAGTTAATTATGTTGTACTTCTTTGTTTATTAAGACATTGTAACACTTTTGATTAATAAAATGAAACTTCAATTGCCATGGATTTGAAACATTAATTCTGTTACAACACTCCTCGACATTTCCGCCACGTTTTGTATGTTCTACGTGGTCGGGGTGTGACAGAAAAGATGGTATCAGAGCCAATGGTTATAGGGAATTAGGTTATTAGTAATACTTTGACCTAGTCTATAACCTTCTTAGGACCCTAACGTGAGTTTACTTGCGTTTAGTCATAAAACAATACCGTCACTTATCCTTAGGCGACGATCACAACAAGAACATAAATTTCAAAACCGCTTTGAAAACTAATCATCTGTTCTAGGATGATTGATTACTAGGTTTTGAACTCTCTGTTATATGGTTTTGAACCCCTTTAAGTTTTCAAAATCTCGTCAAGGTTTTGGGTTTTAAATAATGTGAACACGTGCAAACTGGAAGGGTGAATGCCTGTATTCTGGGTTTTCTGTCTAGGCAAGCACTTCGTATACATCTCATCAGACGCGAGACCAGTTGTGCTTACCTGGGAATTCTTGGGATGAGTGTTCACTTATAGGCGAGCATGTCTTCGCGATACATTATTTTAATCCATTTACTTTGATTAGTCATTGTGTGTCGTTTGTTGCTTTGTAGTAACAAACAAATGACCACTATCCTTGCTTTCATCGGATTTGTTTCATCTCATTCTTTTCGTCTAAATCTCTCACTCGTTTCTTTTCATGTTCCTCTTTTAGAATGCCTCCTCGACGCGACAATCAGATGGCAAATGACGAACTGGCGGCAATCATCGCACAGCAAATGGCTGTTGCCTTCCCAAATCTTTATGCTCAAATGATGCAAGCCATCAACAACAACAATGCTCCATGCAACTTCAAGAGTTTTAACTCGGCTAAACCGCTCAAGTTTAGTGGTTCTGAGGGAGCAACTGGGCTTCTTCAGTGGTTCGAAAGCATTGAGAATACCTTCCGTCATGTTCAGTGTCCTGAAAATCGCAAGGTCGAGTTTTCATCGAGTGTATTTCAGAAGAGGGCTCTTACATGGTGGAACGGGGTGATGAGAGACCGCGGTGCTGAGATTGCATTAGCACAGACTTGGGCTGAGCTTAGGGCTCTTATGATGAAGGAGTTTTGTCCTCGTCATGAACTGCGAGCTTTGGAGAGAGAGTTTGATGATTTGAAGCAAGACAGTGGCGAACATCGAGCCTATACTGACCGTTTTGAAGAATTGAGCCTGCTGTGTCCTGCTATGGTTACTCCTGTGGATAAAGCGATCGAGAAATATACGGATGGTCTCCCTGACCTAGTTCAGGATATTGTTACTGGCAGTAACCCTACTACTGTCAGACAAGCCATTGAACTGTCTGCCACCCTAACTGAATCCCACATCAGGAAACGTAAGCTGTTTCGAAAAGGTGACCCAAGACCATCTGACAAGACTGCTCAAGTGGAACCAAAGGAAGAACATGCTGAGGTATCCAAGAAGAAGAAGCGCAAAGCCTCTCAGAACTGCGCTGTAACTGCTCAAGACAAACAGGTTGCACGAAACCAACCAGCACAACCTCGCAAAAGGCAAAACTATGTTGGTACTGCACCTTTGTGCAACAAGTGCAACCGTCATCATCTAGAGCAAGAGCAGTGTCACAAATGTACCCACTGTGGACGGTTGGGACATTTGATCAATGTTTGTCGCTATGCAAATCAAGCTGCTGCAAACCCTGCTGCTGTTCAAGCACGGTTCCCTCCGGGGTCATGTTATAACTGCGGTGACCTTACCCACTACAGGAACAATTGCCCAAGGCTTGTTAACGCACCTCCAGCACGTGGATGAGTGTTTAACATCAATGAGGCAAACGTAAACAATGATGCGGCAGTGAACAACTAGTGTTTTGTTATTTTCCCTTGGTTGTAATCTTTGACGTTTAAAGACAAGTCAGTTGTTATATAAATAAAAATTCGTCGTTTTTATTTTTGCAAAACTGATACGATTGTGTGAATGTTTGATACAACCTTATGATGTCAACCCAAATACAAACTACTCGTGTGGTTCTGTCATTTTATGATCACTTGTGATCTCCCCTAGAACCTTAAACACTTGTTTCTTTTAAGAAACAAAGCCAAACTCTTATTGAAAATCCTTCTATTTATATAGATGGATCCTTGACTGATTAAAGTGCCAAATGAAATCCATGGATTGGATTCCTAGTGCGCTTTAATTGTCCATGCCTAAAGAGAACGAATTAAAGAATCAAGTTAACTAATTATGTACTTATGTGTTTTCTTCTATGTTTTGTGGTTGTATGTGATCCATCCAAATCCTCATAGAATCTTTCGTATCTCATACGAGAGATTTATAATAGGATATCCAAAGATACTATCTTAAATCCTTAATGGACTTCAACATTGTAGTTAAGTCCTTTGGATTTTAAAGTACTATTCTATAAATTGGACCTCTTGCATGGTCTGGTCAAACAGATTGATTTTGAAAATCTGGTTAGAAATATCCTACGATGATATAATTAAAAAGATCCCTTAAGTGGTCTATTTAAGGAGATCGTACGACGGTCTAGTTAAGAAGATCATGCGTTGATCTAATTAAAAGGCTCGTTCATTGATCAAATTAAAAGGACCCTTTGGTGGTCTAGTCAGGTCGCTTCATGTTTATTCAATTGATTTTTCCTCTACGCATTATGAAATGAACTGTGCGGACTGGGCAAGGAATTACGTAATTATGGAGGCCTACATAATTATGGAATTCAGTGCACAGGAACCACAGGAAGCTTTGTCATGTGTTAAGACTTATAGTGACAAGAATAAAGATACGGGAGAAGTCTTGGACCTCGACCAATGTCATTTATTCTCAATTCTAATATCAATCACACACCAAGTTTCCTATGATAAGTCTTCATAAGAAACGTTCTTCTGTTCGTAGTTCAAAATTCCATGTTTTACTACTGCAAGGAATTCACTTTGATGGTTAACAAATTCGCTAAAATTCCTAACATGGCCCAGAGTTTTACTTAAGGGTTTAAAGGATCTATTAGAAGGCGAAATCGTCACAGCTGTCTTCACAAGTTTCCTCAAAAATTAAATTTCGGGACGAAATTTCCTAAAGTAGGGGAGACTGTAACACCTGTGTCATTTCGACCATCAAACAAATGCCAAACCAATGAAATATTGTATTTCATACTTTGGATTTGTATAAATATGTGTATCTTGTGCACATATCAACTCTTGTTCGATTTCAAACTCTAAATCGCTTTCTGGAAGGTTATACGCGCACTGATGCGTAAATATAACCAGTTTAATGCAACGAACACTCCGGAATAGTGAAATAGGCTTAACATACCTTAAATAACCTCTACATAACTTAGATATAAGTTTTGGAAGGTTTGGTGTGGTGAAATCAAAGTTAAATCGCTTACAGGGACTAAAGTTGACAAACTGCGAAAGTATGCCAATTTGAACTGTAACAGACATTCTGGAACATGACCATAAGTTAAACATACCATAAATATCCTTTACATAGCTTAGAAATAGGCTTTGAGGGGTTCGGTATGCTAAAATAAACTTTTGGGTCATTCAGGGACTAAAAGTGTCAAAAAGTGCACAAGTTTGCATTTTCGCGCATAACTTACGTTCTGAATACATCCGGACATCCAAAAATTTATGTGAGCATGACTACATTATATTTTAGTGTTCGCCATAAGAAAAATCCATTCGTCGCGTCATTTGGTTCGTTTTTCGCGCTTATGCGCATTCCGTCGTAATTAAGCGAACATCGCGTTCGTACGACCAAACGAACCATCATCCGGCATATTTTTGAGTATGTTTTGAGTTCCCTATACTTTAACTTCATTTTAGAGCCTTGAAATGAGGTTAACGGGGTTCAAACGCATCGAAAAAGGCCTTAAACACGTGCAGGGACCATTCCTGCCATTTTCGAAACTTTTCTGAAAACTGGGGGTCAGTGGCGTAGCGCGACTGCCTAGGCCCTCACCGTCGCGCTACGCGACTGCCTATTCTGGGGCAGAAACATGCAGGAAACTCATTTTTCGCATTTTCGGGACCGGATTCGATGTATCGACAGCTGTTTACAGCTGTTATGCACTTCTAAAAACCTTGCCACATGTTGATACCCTATGGTGAGTGGCCATTTAGTCACCATAAGGTTCCGACACTTGTACGGTTGCGATTAAGACACATTTTCCATGAAACGATCTTAACGGTTCGGGTATTCCTATAAATACCCAACCCATCCAACCTCATTTCTTACAAGAATTCTGATTTTGAGAGCTCTAAGTTGAAACCATTGTTTCATACCTGAGTTCTTGGATCGGGATTAGCATTCGGGGACCCTTCGTAAGTATTCTTTCGTTCTTTTCCTTATTTTACTGCTTTTCGAGTCAGAAAGTCAAACTTTGTTTGACTTTCAGCGTTGACCAGTGATGGTCAATGCGAAGTTCGTTTGAACTTCGCAACGTGAGTGTAATCACGTTGGTTATAGTCCCTTGGGACTATGCCCACTGATTACCACGTTGTCTAGAGTCGTAGGGTAGGCGATCTAATAAATCGCCTATACCTTCGAACTCGACCCATTTGGTCGATCATTAGGATCCGACCAAATACATTAGGTGACCATAGTAGGTAGGGAATAACCTTCCGAGGTTATACCCTATGGTCACATCGTTTAAGTAGTTGTATGATAGGTTGTTTATATGCCTTAGGTAAATTACCAGAATACCCTTTTCATGTATAATTGGTAATTAAGCATATGTAACCTAAACCTTTGTCACATAACTGATTATGTAACATGTTTAGGCATATAACACTTGTCATAGGGCTGGTTAGGCGTTCCGAACGCGTTTTACGCGAACGACGCGTTAAAGTAGCATAAGCTACCTAAACGGGTCGTAATGGGTCGATATCACTTAGGTTAAGTTTCATTTAGTATGTAGGCTTTGTTAAACCATATCATATGAGTTCCAACACTCATTTGGTTTACAAACCCTAACGCTACCCAGTCTTCCGATATAGGTCCGGTTTATTAACATAGCTACCTATATTAGGCGCCGTTTGATTCCGTGATCTCTAGCATTGCTTGGTGATTATCATTAGACATCTGAGCAATCTCAAGTGAGTACATAGAACCCCTCTTTTACTGTTTTCCAAACTGTTTTGGGGTGAAACACATGTGCCTACTTGTTACTTTCATGCTTTCCTGTTTTCACATCATATACTGGTTATGTTCATTAGTACACTATTAGTACATTGATTTACATGACTTTTCTGCTTCGTATGTTAACTTAGCATACTTGGTACATCATTTTACATTACATTTCATGCTACGTGTGCCCATTGTGTGCATTACTTAGTACAGCTGATTTCATCACATACTTACATTTTGACATTTGATCATACAAGTTATTACTTATCATTTGACAAATTACATAACTATCTATGATTTAAACATTGATTTTCTCAAAGAACATAAAATAAATTGTTGAATTGTACTTATTTTATGTTCACCAGACCGATTGTTAGTATGATATAGCGCTATAGGATTTGACACCCCATTCCTGTTGGCATGGAATGTCTGAAACCAATTTGTTGCTCCATCCAAATAGGGATTGCCTTTGTGGTATCCTTATAGTCTCTAAGGTGTATTTTGATGCACCAGGTCTGAATGAATTCTTAAATCACACTATTAAAGTATATTTTGATATACTCTCATGTGTGGTATTGTACAAAACCAACATAATTATTTTATTAATCATCCAAAGCATATTTTGATATGTTATTTACTAAACTAAAACATAGTTTAATATGTTATTTATCACATCCAAAGCATATTTTGATATGTTACTTATGAAACCAAAACATAGTTTAATATGTTACTTACAAATCCAAAGTATACTTTTGATATGCTACTATAAGGTTATTCGTTTAACTTTACATTACTTACCATACATAAACATTTCTACAATTGTTAAACATAGACATTCTATATTGGTGGTTTGGTTTGATTAAGTGATTAAGTAACGATGCGTGTGTAATATGATACAAGCATGGTGGATACGCCGCTGGTACTTCCTATATATAAGTGTTTGTATGGTATTACATGTCGTAGCGTTATTTGAATCATTTCAGTTTGATACATATAACATTTTATACAAATAACATACTTTTCACAAGACATTGATTTATAAACAACTTATCTTATACAAACACATTTTACATGGTTATTCATTTAACCATACATTATTCACTTATTTATACATATCATCTGAACTTATTGTTTTTCAAATGATTTACAAGACAAAGCAAATTACAAGGTTCATGACTAAACATTTTCTTAAAACAGAAGTCATGAATCTTATTTTCACAAAACCTATGTATCTCACCGGCATTTTTATGCTGACGTACCTATTTTCACATGTGTTTTCAGGAGATGAAGCATAGGACTTATCAAGACATACTTAGGCGGACCTGTGCCTTAGTGACTTAAAACGAGACAAGACTAGTTAATTATGTTGTACTTCTTTGTTTATTAAGACATTGTAACACTTTTGATTAATAAAATGAAACTTCAATTGCCATGGATTTGAAACATTAATTCTGTTACAACACTCCTCGACATTTCCGCCACGTTTTGTATGTTCTACGTGGTCGGGGTGTGACAGAAAAGATGGTATCAGAGCCAATGGTTATAGGGAATTAGGTTATTAGTAATACTTTGACCTAGTCTATAACCTTCTTAGGACCCTAACGTGAGTTTACTTGCGTTTAGTCATAAAACAATACCGTCACTTATCCTTAGGCGACGATCACAACAAGAACATAAATTTCAAAACCGCTTTGAAAACTAATCATCTGTTCTAGGATGATTGATTACTAGGTTTTGAACTCTCTGTTATATGGTTTTGAACCCCTTTAAGTTTTCAAAATCTCGTCAAGGTTTTGGGTTTTAAATAATGTGAACACGTGCAAACTGGAAGGGTGAATGCCTGTATTCTGGGTTTTCTGTCTAGGCAAGCACTTCGTATACATCTCATCAGACGCGAGACCAGTTGTGCTTACCTGGGAATTCTTGGGATGAGTGTTCACTTATAGGCGAGCATGTCTTCGCGATACATTATTTTAATCCATTTACTTTGATTAGTCATTGTGTGTCGTTTGTTGCTTTGTAGTAACAAACAAATGACCACTATCCTTGCTTTCATCGGATTTGTTTCATCTCATTCTTTTCGTCTAAATCTCTCACTCGTTTCTTTTCATGTTCCTCTTTTAGAATGCCTCCTCGACGCGACAATCAGATGGCAAATGACGAACTGGCGGCAATCATCGCACAGCAAATGGCTGTTGCCTTCCCAAATCTTTATGCTCAAATGATGCAAGCCATCAACAACAACAATGCTCCATGCAACTTCAAGAGTTTTAACTCGGCTAAACCGCTCAAGTTTAGTGGTTCTGAGGGAGCAACTGGGCTTCTTCAGTGGTTCGAAAGCATTGAGAATACCTTCCGTCATGTTCAGTGTCCTGAAAATCGCAAGGTCGAGTTTTCATCGAGTGTATTTCAGAAGAGGGCTCTTACATGGTGGAACGGGGTGATGAGAGACCGCGGTGCTGAGATTGCATTAGCACAGACTTGGGCTGAGCTTAGGGCTCTTATGATGAAGGAGTTTTGTCCTCGTCATGAACTGCGAGCTTTGGAGAGAGAGTTTGATGATTTGAAGCAAGACAGTGGCGAACATCGAGCCTATACTGACCGTTTTGAAGA
This sequence comes from Helianthus tuberosus, assembly GCA_030545235.1. NCBI lineage: Eukaryota > Viridiplantae > Streptophyta > Magnoliopsida > Asterales > Asteraceae > Helianthus > Helianthus tuberosus. The sequence goes on from CM060433.1 coordinate 120,999,487, forward strand.
ATTGAGCCTGCTGTGTCCTGCTATGGTTACTCCTGTGGATAAAGCGATCGAGAAATATACGGATGGTCTCCCTGACCTAGTTCAGGATATTGTTACTGGCAGTAACCCTACTACTGTCAGACAAGCCATTGAACTGTCTGCCACCCTAACTGAATCCCACATCAGGAAACGTAAGCTGTTTCGAAAAGGTGACCCAAGACCATCTGACAAGACTGCTCAAGTGGAACCAAAGGAAGAACATGCTGAGGTATCCAAGAAGAAGAAGCGCAAAGCCTCTCAGAACTGCGCTGTAACTGCTCAAGACAAACAGGTTGCACGAAACCAACCAGCACAACCTCGCAAAAGGCAAAACTATGTTGGTACTGCACCTTTGTGCAACAAGTGCAACCGTCATCATCTAGAGCAAGAGCAGTGTCACAAATGTACCCACTGTGGACGGTTGGGACATTTGATCAATGTTTGTCGCTATGCAAATCAAGCTGCTGCAAACCCTGCTGCTGTTCAAGCACGGTTCCCTCCGGGGTCATGTTATAACTGCGGTGACCTTACCCACTACAGGAACAATTGCCCAAGGCTTGTTAACGCACCTCCAGCACGTGGATGAGTGTTTAACATCAATGAGGCAAACGTAAACAATGATGCGGCAGTGAACAACTAGTGTTTTGTTATTTTCCCTTGGTTGTAATCTTTGACGTTTAAAGACAAGTCAGTTGTTATATAAATAAAAATTCGTCGTTTTTATTTTTGCAAAACTGATACGATTGTGTGAATGTTTGATACAACCTTATGATGTCAACCCAAATACAAACTACTCGTGTGGTTCTGTCATTTTATGATCACTTGTGATCTCCCCTAGAACCTTAAACACTTGTTTCTTTTAAGAAACAAAGCCAAACTCTTATTGAAAATCCTTCTATTTATATAGATGGATCCTTGACTGATTAAAGTGCCAAATGAAATCCATGGATTGGATTCCTAGTGCGCTTTAATTGTCCATGCCTAAAGAGAACGAATTAAAGAATCAAGTTAACTAATTATGTACTTATGTGTTTTCTTCTATGTTTTGTGGTTGTATGTGATCCATCCAAATCCTCATAGAATCTTTCGTATCTCATACGAGAGATTTATAATAGGATATCCAAAGATACTATCTTAAATCCTTAATGGACTTCAACATTGTAGTTAAGTCCTTTGGATTTTAAAGTACTATTCTATAAATTGGACCTCTTGCATGGTCTGGTCAAACAGATTGATTTTGAAAATCTGGTTAGAAATATCCTACGATGATATAATTAAAAAGATCCCTTAAGTGGTCTATTTAAGGAGATCGTACGACGGTCTAGTTAAGAAGATCATGCGTTGATCTAATTAAAAGGCTCGTTCATTGATCAAATTAAAAGGACCCTTTGGTGGTCTAGTCAGGTCGCTTCATGTTTATTCAATTGATTTTTCCTCTACGCATTATGAAATGAACTGTGCGGACTGGGCAAGGAATTACGTAATTATGGAGGCCTACATAATTATGGAATTCAGTGCACAGGAACCACAGGAAGCTTTGTCATGTGTTAAGACTTATAGTGACAAGAATAAAGATACGGGAGAAGTCTTGGACCTCGACCAATGTCATTTATTCTCAATTCTAATATCAATCACACACCAAGTTTCCTATGATAAGTCTTCATAAGAAACGTTCTTCTGTTCGTAGTTCAAAATTCCATGTTTTACTACTGCAAGGAATTCACTTTGATGGTTAACAAATTCGCTAAAATTCCTAACATGGCCCAGAGTTTTACTTAAGGGTTTAAAGGATCTATTAGAAGGCGAAATCGTCACAGCTGTCTTCACAAGTTTCCTCAAAAATTAAATTTCGGGACGAAATTTCCTAAAGTAGGGGAGACTGTAACACCTGTGTCATTTCGACCATCAAACAAATGCCAAACCAATGAAATATTGTATTTCATACTTTGGATTTGTATAAATATGTGTATCTTGTGCACATATCAACTCTTGTTCGATTTCAAACTCTAAATCGCTTTCTGGAAGGTTATACGCGCACTGATGCGTAAATATAACCAGTTTAATGCAACGAACACTCCGGAATAGTGAAATAGGCTTAACATACCTTAAATAACCTCTACATAACTTAGATATAAGTTTTGGAAGGTTTGGTGTGGTGAAATCAAAGTTAAATCGCTTACAGGGACTAAAGTTGACAAACTGCGAAAGTATGCCAATTTGAACTGTAACAGACATTCTGGAACATGACCATAAGTTAAACATACCATAAATATCCTTTACATAGCTTAGAAATAGGCTTTGAGGGGTTCGGTATGCTAAAATAAACTTTTGGGTCATTCAGGGACTAAAAGTGTCAAAAAGTGCACAAGTTTGCATTTTCGCGCATAACTTACGTTCTGAATACATCCGGACATCCAAAAATTTATGTGAGCATGACTACATTATATTTTAGTGTTCGCCATAAGAAAAATCCATTCGTCGCGTCATTTGGTTCGTTTTTCGCGCTTATGCGCATTCCGTCGTAATTAAGCGAACATCGCGTTCGTACGACCAAACGAACCATCATCCGGCATATTTTTGAGTATGTTTTGAGTTCCCTATACTTTAACTTCATTTTAGAGCCTTGAAATGAGGTTAACGGGGTTCAAACGCATCGAAAAAGGCCTTAAACACGTGCAGGGACCATTCCTGCCATTTTCGAAACTTTTCTGAAAACTGGGGGTCAGTGGCGTAGCGCGACTGCCTAGGCCCTCACCGTCGCGCTACGCGACTGCCTATTCTGGGGCAGAAACATGCAGGAAACTCATTTTTCGCATTTTCGGGACCGGATTCGATGTATCGACAGCTGTTTACAGCTGTTATGCACTTCTAAAAACCTTGCCACATGTTGATACCCTATGGTGAGTGGCCATTTAGTCACCATAAGGTTCCGACACTTGTACGGTTGCGATTAAGACACATTTTCCATGAAACGATCTTAACGGTTCGGGTATTCCTATAAATACCCAACCCATCCAACCTCATTTCTTACAAGAATTCTGATTTTGAGAGCTCTAAGTTGAAACCATTGTTTCATACCTGAGTTCTTGGATCGGGATTAGCATTCGGGGACCCTTCGTAAGTATTCTTTCGTTCTTTTCCTTATTTTACTGCTTTTCGAGTCAGAAAGTCAAACTTTGTTTGACTTTCAGCGTTGACCAGTGATGGTCAATGCGAAGTTCGTTTGAACTTCGCAACGTGAGTGTAATCACGTTGGTTATAGTCCCTTGGGACTATGCCCACTGATTACCACGTTGTCTAGAGTCGTAGGGTAGGCGATCTAATAAATCGCCTATACCTTCGAACTCGACCCATTTGGTCGATCATTAGGATCCGACCAAATACATTAGGTGACCATAGTAGGTAGGGAATAACCTTCCGAGGTTATACCCTATGGTCACATCGTTTAAGTAGTTGTATGATAGGTTGTTTATATGCCTTAGGTAAATTACCAGAATACCCTTTTCATGTATAATTGGTAATTAAGCATATGTAACCTAAACCTTTGTCACATAACTGATTATGTAACATGTTTAGGCATATAACACTTGTCATAGGGCTGGTTAGGCGTTCCGAACGCGTTTTACGCGAACGACGCGTTAAAGTAGCATAAGCTACCTAAACGGGTCGTAATGGGTCGATATCACTTAGGTTAAGTTTCATTTAGTATGTAGGCTTTGTTAAACCATATCATATGAGTTCCAACACTCATTTGGTTTACAAACCCTAACGATATCACTTAGGTTAAGTTTAAGTGTTTGTATGGTATTACATGTCGTAGCGTTATTTGAATCATTTCAGTTTGATACATATAACATTTTATACAAATAACATACTTTTCACAAGACATTGATTTATAAACAACTTATCTTATACAAACACATTTTACATGGTTATTCATTTAACCATACATTATTCACTTATTTATACATATCATCTGAACTTATTGTTTTTCAAATGATTTACAAGACAAAGCAAATTACAAGGTTCATGACTAAACATTTTCTTAAAACAGAAGTCATGAATCTTATTTTCACAAAACCTATGTATCTCACCGGCATTTTTATGCTGACGTACCTATTTTCACATGTGTTTTCAGGAGATGAAGCATAGGACTTATCAAGACATACTTAGGCGGACCTGTGCCTTAGTGACTTAAAACGAGACAAGACTAGTTAATTATGTTGTACTTCTTTGTTTATTAAGACATTGTAACACTTTTGATTAATAAAATGAAACTTCAATTGCCATGGATTTGAAACATTAATTCTGTTACAACACTCCTCGACATTTCCGCCACGTTTTGTATGTTCTACGTGGTCGGGGTGTGACATTATCCTTACCAGGAGCCATAGTAAAAATAAGGAAAAAGTACGCACCTTATAGAAAAAGAAGATGGGTGGATAAAGAGGATAACAAGAGAAGAAGAGTAGAGAGTAAAAGGTAAAAATAAAAGGTGAAAAAGGGGTTTTTTGTCACACCCCAATATTTCCACGTATTACCGGTGGGCCCGGTGGGCAGTATCGTGACGTAGTTGATATCATCATAGTCAATAATCACAGTTTATTACACAGCGGAAGTCGAAAGATAAAAACATTACAAATGAATGAAAGTAATATCAATTATTACAAAAATGGTTGTAAGGGATCCACAGGCGGATCATAGTAAAAAGGAACATTGTTCAACAGATTTATAAACATCTAAGCTTGCAAGACTCTTTATTGATGCTAGGAGTGGCCAGCCTATTCCGTCTAGTACCTGCACTTAGCCTTTTTGGAAAATACGTCAGTTTACACTAGTAAATACAATTAACCGACTCATTTTGAAAATGTTTAAGAAAATTGATTTGAACGCACAAGGCACAAAATAATCTTTTATAACTTGGGATAATTATTTAAAAATAAACTTGTTAAAGAATTACATGTTTATTATACGTTCAGTAGCCCGGGCTGAATATCGGGTTAAAGATTAATAGACACACCACATAATATATCCCACGGCGAGTTATTCTCGATCAAGCGGGTATATTATTTTTACATACGCACTGGCAGGTGTATGCCTACACCCCGTGCTTAAGTCGTGGCCATTTCAATGAATGAGCCGAGGATATCCAGGACATGGTCATTAACCCCCCCAAAGGCTTAGAATAAACATAATGGATTAAACGGGTTATCTCAATAATTTAACCTTCATACGATTAAAAATTCAATACCCAACCAAGCGGTATTTTATATACCGTACCCCAAGCCCGTATAAGGGAAAATAAGTTAAAAGTATTTACCTGAGCAAATTATACAATTTATCCCAGCCGTATACAATTGGCAAATGCAGATATCTTTTACTGGGCTCCTAAATCTAGAACGAAGGTTTTAATAACATATTAGATTCCTAATGGGTCTTACTTAAGTTTAAACTTAGACCGGTTAGTTTTAAAGGAAGATATGCGGTTCAAAACGCTAGATTAAGCGAAGACCAGACTAGAATGTGGTTTAGACCCGACAAGTTTGAAGACTTGTATAATATGGGTAAACTAAACACATTCTGTATTTTGAGATAAAAATGATAAGGTTTGACCCGTTTCGGTTAATTTATGCAAACTAGTTACAAAAACCGTACCGAACGTGAAAAATGCATAACGGGTAACCAAAAGAGTCATATACAGGTTTCACAAGTTAATATGCCTTAAATATGTTGTGATATCAGTAGGATATCTTTCATTATTCCCCTAAATGGATTTAAACTCAAATTAAGCCCCGTAGGGGTATTTTGGTCATTTTAAAGGTTATAAAAGAGGTTAAATATAATTCTGAGGTTCTGGTCTGAAAATATCAGTAAAAATATTTATTTTTATGAGTCATAACAGTAGGGTATTGCATATATGTGAAATTTACCATTTATAACTTAGCTATGCACCGAAGGGGCATTTTGGTAATTTCACATAAGCTTTTAAGGTCAAATTTAGAAATCTGAGTTCAAAACTTTTGCTTACTGTTAAAGTATAAAAATTTACTTAAATATCAGTAGGTATTTAGTCTTATATGTTAAAAATAGTTTTAACTCATACTATGCGTTTAAAACGCGTAAAAATCGGTTTTAAGCGATTTTCGGGTCATAACAAGAAATTTGAGTCTTTGATCAGTTTATAAGGTTCAAAATATTTTATTTATCATATAAAATCAGTAGCAAAAAGGTTTGGTGTCAAAATGGTATGTAAAACTCATTTTATTAGCAAAAACGGTATAGTTGTCAATTACCGAATTAAGGCAATAACCCTATGTCATGATCAGTTTCAAAATAAATAAAAATCTTCAAAAATCCCAAAATATTATATTACATCAGTGGTTAAAAAGTTTGGTGTCAAAATTAGGGTTTAGATAGGCTTTATGCTAATAATGCCGTTTAATTAATAAAAAGCTTCTAAATTACGATATTGAGCATAACTCCTAATTTAGACCTCAAACTGATGTCAAATTTTTAGGACAAGTTTATAAATCAGTAATAAAGGTTTTTATCCTCTCATATTTTCAAAAATCTCGTTTTTACATTAAAAGGGCATAATGGTCAATTTTAGGCATATAACGGAAACATGTAATGAACTAGGATTACAAAGGAGCCACATTGTATAAACTCAGAGGGTTATACTAATATGTAACATGGTCCTAATTGAACCGTAAGGAATTTCTAAAACAATCTAAATCGGGTCAGAACTGAAAGTCAAAGCAAAAGTCTATTTTTGTGACTTTCGGTTCCGAACCGAGCCTAAACTCAAAATTGTTGGGTTGAACATGCTTAGACATGTTCTTAAATTAATTACCAAGTTATATGAGTGTTAAAACAGGTTTTATGACTTCTACATTGTTAATTATGAGTTTATTTGAAAAATAGCTTTCTGTTGACTTTTTAATATTAAGTTTGACCCGACAATTGACCAAGTTAGAGTGATAATCAGTGGGTGCCCTTTTAAGGGTTTATTACCCACATAATTACCAACTCATAGTCACTTTCAATTCGAAAAATGACTGGACCATTAGTGATTAATCACTAAGTCAAAGCTTAATTGTGAAGGCTTTGACTTTTGGTCATTAAGCTAATGAAACTTAAACTAGGAAGGCTAAGAACACTCACAATGGTCCTTAGCACGAATTAAGAGCTGATGGAAGCTTGCTTGAGCTCCAGGAAGTTCCAAGGAGAGAGTTGAAATGAAATTTGTGAAGTGTGCAAATGAACTAGCAACAACAAGTTCTTATATAGTGATTTAGATGCAACAAGATTACTCCACACAAGTCTACAAGTGTTCCTTGATCATCCCAGTTGTCCCCTATGCATGAAATACCACTGGTGCAGCCCCTGAATTCGAAAACCATGCATCTAAGGCGGTGGAACTGGCTGGAACAGGCATCTGTCGATTTTTACTGCCAGCGACGGCCTTACGGACCGTAAGCAAAAACTCATACGGTCCGCATCCACCTCTTACGGACCGTAAGTCCAATCTGATGTCGTCCGCAACCAACCCTGAACTGAATTACCCAGTTACCGTCCTTGCGGACCGTAAGCCTAGGCCCATACGGTCCGCATCCGATGACCATAAGACAAAAATTTTTAAACTTTTAGGCTTTGACCATGAAACTTTTATAACTTCGAATCTCATGCCTTTTTCCAATAGACGGGACCATATAATCAGACCTTGCATGCCCTTGCAAGTGTTGCCATGCACTTACAAGTTCTTGGACTTATTGAAGGAGGTATTTGAGTGAAATTTTGTCGTAAAAACACATAGGATCTATTCTTTGCAAATTTGAAGTATTTATCACATTAGTTAACCGGATTTGAATCTATATCAGATGTTTATAAAAACATATTAAGGTTTGGAATTTATAAAAAGGTCACTCAGAGGTAATAATTTTAACATGTTGACACCTTTAATTCCTTCAGATATCTTTCAACATGATCCGGTTTTATAACACGTTTACCTTCCATGACACGTGTCTTTATAATATTGGTTGCGATTTTACGAGGTGTTACATCCTCACCCCCTTAAAAGAAATCTCGACCTCGAGATTTACTGAAATAAATGAGGGTACTTCTGTTTCATTGTGGACTCTACCTACCACATGTACTCGGGACCTCTACGGGCATCCCATTTAACCTTTTCAATTGGTACATGCTTCTTTCGAAGCTTCTTTCGAAGCTTCTTAACCTGTCGGTCCTCAATTGACAAAGGTTTTTCAACAAACTTTAAGCTCTCGTCAATATGCACATCCTTATGTGATATCGCTAGCGATTCATCAGCTAGGCATATCTTCAGATTGCAGTTGTGAAACACATTATGAATTCCACTGAGCTCTTCAGGCAGGTTTAACTTGTAAGCCACTGTTCCGACACATTCGATGATCTCGAATGGTCCTATGTATCTTGGGCTTAACTTGCCTTTCTTACCAAAACCCATTACCCCTTTCCAGGGTGATACCTTAAGTAACACTTTGTCACCTACCTCAAATTTTAGAGGTTTACGCCTTTTATCTGCGTAGCTTTTCTGCCTATCCCTGGCAGCTTTGAGACGATCTCGTATTTGTACAATCTTATATGTCATCTCCAGGACTATATCAGGTCCTGTAAGTTGGACATCTCCAACTTCTGCCCAACATACGGGCGTTCTGCACTTTCTTCCATACAAAGCTTCAAAAGGTGCCGCTTGAATACTCGAATGATAGCTATTGTTGTATGAAAAATCTATCAATGGAAGATGATCATCCCAACTTCCTCCTAAATCAATAACACAAGCTCGTAGCATATCCTCGAGTGTTTGAATAGTACGTTCACTTTGACCATCCGTCTGAGGAAGATATGCAGTGCTGAAATTTATTCGAGTGCCTAGGGATTGCTGAAAGCTTTTCCAGAAATGCGATGTATATCTCGTATCCCTATCAGAGATGATAGAAACTGGCACTCCGTGGAGAGATACAATCTCGTCCACGTACAGCTGAGCTAACTTATCTGAGCTGTGTGTTTCCTTGATAGGTAAGAAGTGAGCTGACTTGGTCAGTCTATCCACTATAACCCAAATAGTATCATTTCCTAGCTTTGTCTTTGGTAACTTGGTGATAAAATCCATAGTCACCATTTCCCACTTCCAGGTGGGAAGTTCAGGCTGTTGCAGCAAACCTGATGGCTTCTGGTGTTCTGCTTTAACTTGAGCACACGTCAGACATTTGGCCACATAAGTGGCAATAGATTTCTTCAAACCTATCCACCAGTAATTTGCCTTTAAATCCTGGTACATCTTGTCACTTCCAGGATGAACAGAATACTTGGAACTGTGGGCTTCTTGAAGGATAACATACCGAAGTCCTCCATAGATTGGAACCCATATTTGTCCATTCAATTTTAGGATTCCATCCTTGCCATAAGATAACTGTTCAGCAGTTACTCCCAACTTTTCATTCAGATAGTTGGCTTCTAACACAACTTCCTTCTGAGCGGCTAACAATCTTTCATTCAAGCTGTTCTTCAATTCAATGCTCTTGGCATTGATCCTGATGGGTTTAACCCTTTCCTTCCTGCTCAAAGCATCGGCGACCACATTCTCCTTACCTGGATGGTATCGGATTTCACAATCATAATCATTCAGTGTCTCCATCCATCGACGTTGTCTCTTGTTCAAATCCTTCTGATTGAACAGATGCTGAAAGCTTTTGTGATCAGAATAGATCACACACTTGGTACCATATAAATAATGCCTCCACAGTTTTAGTGCAAATACAACGGCACCCAACTCCAAGTCGTGGGTGGTGTAATTCTTTTCATGCACCTTTAACTGTCGAGAAGCATAGGCAATAACCTTGCCTTTCTGCATGAGCACACATCCCATACCAGTGTGTGATGCGTCGCAGTATACCACAAACTCTTCTATTCCTTCAGGCAATGTCAACACAGGTGCATTACTTAACTTTTTCTTAAGGATGTCAAAAGATTTTTGCTGCTTAGGACCCCAATCAAACTTGATATTCTTGCGAGTTAATGAAGTTAGGGGTGCAGCAATCCTTGAGAAGTTTTCAATAAAACGTCTATAGTATCCTGCCAGACCCAAAAAGCTGCGAATCTCTGTGGGCATCTTCGGCTCTTGCCAATTCATGATAGCTTCAATCTTAGCGGGATCCACCTGGATACCACGCTCGCTAACCACATGTCCAAGAAATTGGACTTCACGAAGCCAAAACTCACATTTTGAAAACTTGGCGTAGAGCTTTTCTTGTTGAAGAAGTTTAAGAATACAACGAAGGTGCTTCTCATGGCCAGTCTGATTCTTTGAATAAATAAGGATGTCATCAATGAAGACAATGACAAACTTGTCCAAATAGGGTTTGCAAACGCGATTCATGAGGTCCATGAATGATGCTGGTGCATTAGTGAGCCCGAATGGCATTACTAAGAACTCGTAATGACCATAGCGAGTTCTGAATGCAGTCTTGTGCACATCTTCATCCCTTACCTTCAGCTGATGATAACCTGATCTCAAGTCAATCTTGGAGAAGTAACTTGCCCCTTTCAATTGATCGAAAAGATCGTCGATCCTGGGCAATGGATATCTATTGTTGATTGTGACCTTGTTAAGCTCGCGATAATCGATGCATAGACGTATCGATCCATCCTTCTTCTTTACAAACAGAATCGGTGCTCCCCAGGGAGATGAACTAGGCCGAATAAAACCTTTGGCTAACAAATCATCCAGTTGAGTCCTTAATTCTTTCATCTCTGTTGGTGCTAACCTGTAAGGTGCTCTTGCAACAGGTGCTGCTCCAGGAATAATGTCGATTCTGAACTCTACTGGCCTTTCTGGGGGTAAACCAGGTAGTTCTTCAGGGAATACGTCTGGATATTCTGAAATGACAGGAATGTCTTCAACCTTAGGCTTTGATTCATCAATAGTTACTTGTGCCATGTAGATGACACAACCTTTCTTCAAACACCTTGATGCCTTAAGCATAGACACTTGCTTAGGCAACCCATACTGAGTATCTCCTTTTATGGTAAGTGGCTCACCATACGGAGTCTTGACAACCACTTGTTTCTTGTCGCAAAGGATCTGGGCTTGGTTATGAGATAACCAATCCATGCCTATCACTATGTCGAAACCAGCTAATTTCAAAGGAAGCAAAGACAATGGAAAAGAGTGGTTCCTAATGGATATGAAACATCCATCTAACACAGTTGAGGCAGTTTCTATGGTACCATCGGCCAATTCTACTTCATACTTTATGCTTAGGGTTTTAACAGGCAGATTTAGCAATTTACAAAACTTATAATCAACAAATGACTTATCTGCACCCGAATCAAATAATACCCTTGCATAAACATCATTAATAAGGAAGGTACCTGTTATCACGTTTTCGTCCTGCACTGCTTCCCGTGCAATCATTTGAAAGACCCTAGCATTGGTCTTTTTGCCTTCTTCGGGTTTCTTGGCATACTTTGGGCAGTTGGACTTGATATGCCCTTTCTCGTTACATGTAACAACCCGCACGTTCGTGCGTTGTTACCACTCGCTATACTCGTTACGCCTAGCACCAGAGATTCAGATCATAATGTAGCTATATCGCATACATCGCTATTTCGCAATATTTTCGCCTATTACGCATACTTTATCGCTATTACATCACATTGCACTTGCTGGCAACCACGAAGATATCAAATGAGGACCAATTCTACCCTCCTTGATAGCCGTGATGTGTCGCAGTGCAACTCATTACTCAAAACGCACATCGCATCACACACATTAACGTTCACGATGACGTTGACTGAGGACCTATTCAACCCTCCTCAATGACCGTGAAGCGTGGCAAAGCAACGCATATTCAAAACGAAACCCGGTTATTGTATCGCAACTTTGAAATATGGATATGTATATACGACCCAACGTAGCTAATTATAATAAATATATAGAAATGTGGATGAGAATGTGTAACCAAACTATCGCAATGCTTAGCAATCGAAACAGAACGGCAAAACTCAGCTCGCCGGAGGCGTTTGATCGAATGGCACTTCGATCGAATGTCCGACCGGTTGGCTGTCCGATCGGACAGCCATCCGATCAGACAGCCAACCGGTCGGACAGCCATCCGATCCGATGCACTGCACCGCCTTTCTCCTCCTTTGCCTATAAATACACCACTTGTCACATCAACAACAGTTGATGTGACTGCTCTCGCTCGACCAGACGCCTTCTCGCCGTTTTCTCTCGATTTCTCGCAATTCTTGTAAGTTTCTACCTCAAATCTTGTACTTCTATGATCTACACGCACTCCTTCATCTTTCTCACTATCAAATCTCACTTTTTCACCGTTAAATCTTTGGATTTGAGCCGTTCTAAGGTGATGTCATCATGAAGTTCTTAGGAACAATGAAGTGTGACCTCATCTCATCAAGAACAGTCCAGATCTGATGGATTCCATGGAAAATAAACAATAAACTCGCACAAATCTAAGCCGAATCAAAGTTTTCTTCAAACTTTCCTAACTTATCACTCGAAACCGGTAGCAAAAGAGCTCGTACAGACCTTCTACTTTTCCTATAGTGAAGTGTCGGTTTGAGAACTGGTGCCTATCGACGAGAGGACCAGCTTGTCGTGTTAAACACGAATAACCATCGAGAACAGTTAACTGATCGGACGGGGTGATTCCCATTTGATCCGGTGACTCGGACCTGGTGGAGTTCCATTGTTTAGCTCGTAGTCGAAACGTCTCGATCAAATCGCAAAAACTTAACGAAATAGCCAAGTTGGAAAACGATAAGATTGCGGGACGGGTTACCATCCGATCAGATTGCCGTCCGATCGGACTGCCACCCGATCGACCAGCAATCTGGTCTAGTTGCACTTGGGGACAAGACTTAAACAAATTTTCAAACATTCAAGGATCTGAACAACGAACGGATTGCCGTCTGATCGGATTGCCGTCCGATCGAACGACCATCCGATCGGCTGACTTTTGGACCCTCAACACTTAAACGTTTTACAAACCCTCATCACACATCAGTTCCAACGGATTGTCACCCGATCGGATTTCCACCCGATCGAGCGACCAGTCTGCTATGAACTTATCAGCAACCAAAGTGTCTTGCCAATCGGATCACCGTCCGATCGAACAGTCACCCGATCGACCGGCCGCTCGATCGACCGACCGACCTGAAAGGTAGAGATACTTCACTGTTTTCAAAATGCTACCATGAAAACTTCAAAAGGCAAACCATCATACACAAACACCTCTTCACTAAACAAAGTGACAATCCAATCGAATGGTCATCCGATCGGATGACCATCCGAACAGATTGCCACCCGAACGACTGGCTATCCGATCGGATTACCATCCGACACTTGGTTCATTCGCCACCGTTTATCGCACTATTCAACGCTTACGCTATCAATCTATAATCAGGCTAATCTCGGACGCGCTCCCTTCAATTCAACCAAGTTGTGTTTACTTGCTGAACACCGACTGTGAGTATACTTGAACCCTTTTTGCTTTTGCACTTTTGGGTGTAACATACATTGCTATCAAATCAAATTACATCAAATGCTTAAACTACTTATCACTTGCGAATGACTTATGTGCATAGTTATACGTGATGCTAGTTACATATGTGCTAGGACTTATACTCGCGACGTCCCACCATGACTAGTATAGTACTATTGCGCCCGACGGGTTCTAGTTTAGCAATCGCAATCGCAGCTCGAGGACTTAGCTGGTAGTATCAGTTTTGTGAGTATATATGTCGTGTATTACGTTTATGTATGTGGAAATTCGCAGCTTTTATCTATTACACTATTACATATCAAACCTGTATACTCGCCAATACCTTTGTATTGACATTATTTTAATGTATGTTGCAGGTTAGATCGCAGGCTACATCAAATCAAGCTAGGAAGTCCAGAAACTCACCTAAAATCTAGGTTGTCGGATTTGTATTGTTCGAGAGGACAAGAAATTTGTGATAACTTATGTGATTATACTGATTGTTAGTATGGGATAACAAATGTAATAAATACTGTCGCAAATTAGTTGTTATGGATTCTCTTGAGCAATCTGATTCGCCAAGTGCTGCGCCCAGATGATTCCGCCATCGGTTGGGGTGTGACAGATTGGTATCAGAGCCATAACTATATGGAATTAGGTAAAATTTTGTGACTCGACCTAGTCCGGGTCGACGTCTTAGAAATTGACCTAGTTTATAGTCTAAGTACCAACAGGCCGACTCGTACGAACCCAATAGGGTTTGTATAGGCCTACTTGATCCTTTCGATCGAAATTGCTAAAAACTACAACTTTGTGTGAACACCGCGTACTACAGCTTCACACAAATAAGCCTTTCCTAAGGCTGAAATACTACTTAGCCTTTCCTAAGGCTAACACAGTACACACGTTTTCGAAAATATTCTCGTAACACAACCGAGTGGTCCAGTCGAGATCAGGCGTGAAAACCAAGAACTCTCGACAAGATCGCTCACTCAGCGCATTTTTCTAGCACGAGAACTTTCCGTTGAGCTAGGAGTGACATCCATATCCCAACGAAAGTCTCCATTTCATAATCCAGTGGAACTCCCGAATTTATTCGAAGAGCACAACCAGAGTTAGGAGCGAAGTTATTAAGTCAGGGGTGAAACCTATACCTTAATAAACTGCTCCGCTCTTTATAAAATGATTTTCAAAAGCTCTCACCAAGGACTCGACTATGACGATAACTCGAGCCCCGTGATGACTAAGAAGATGAGTGTCATGAGCTGCATCCCAGTGGAAGCATAAGTCTTCTAGGGCAACGCGCGTGCACGAACTTGTTGGGTATAGTTGGGTTACCTTGGACAGTCGACGCCTAAACACCCGAGGCACTCTATCTATTTTCTCTAGCGTACGAATCGCCGAATTTTTTGCTTTATGGAACCTCTTTATGCTTACGTGTTTACGATTTAAAACTTTACGCTTTATCGATTTCTCGATTTATCGATTTTCGCTCCCTGGTTTATAAACGCACGACTCGCACAGCCATCGCAATCTAAAACGAAAACCGAATGTTCGCAACAAAACTAATGTCTAATTACTCGCTCTCACTCTCACTCTCTGCATCGCGTCTTCGCGCATTCTATACCGACATGTATCTGTACGAGTATAAGCTACAACTAATTATATATGTACAAACAAATCAATTGTGTGGGAACTTAGGAATCTCGTGTCACCTATGTGGCTCCTATGTGAAACCTATTATACTACCTACAACAAGTTTTGATCGCGCTCAATCGCATCGCATCGCAAACTCAAAATCATTATGATCGAATCTCACTCCAAATCTCTCTCTGTCTAGATGTCTCTAAACGACTCTACATCGAGACAAACAGCTAGGAGAAGAGCCAAACGACGCGCCGAGAAGAGGATTGCCTCGCTTGTGGTCAAGGAAGTGGCCAAGGTCGTTCCTCAAATTGTCGCTCGAGTGTACTCTCTCAGCAACTCTCGAACCCCGGAAGACTCTAAGACAGAAGCGTCACAATCTGCTTTCCTTTACAAACACTTCAAAGCCTGTGGCCCGATGGAGTTCACGGGTGAAGGAGGTGCGTCCCAACTACTCCAGTGGTTCGATTCTATCGAAGTTACCCTTCGTCAGAGTGGGTGTCCCGATGGTTTTCGTACTACTTGCGCTACCGGAGTATTTCAATCGTGAGCACTCGACTGGTAGACAGCCGAACGTAACAAACATGGGATCTCCGCAGCCTATGCTCTCTCTTGGGATGAGCTGAAAGAGCTCATGAAGAAAGAGTACTGCCCTTCCCACGAAGTCCAGAAGCTAGAAGACGAATTTTGGGAAATCAAGCAAGTCGGAAGTGACAATGCTGGCTACACGGCAAGGTTTAAACAGCTTAGCATAATCTGCCCAAGTCAAGTCAACACTTCAGAAAAAGCCATCACGAAGTACATTCGCAGCTTGCCTGAGTGTGTGGGCGATTTTTTCGAAGCTGCAAGACCTGCTACCATCGAAGAAACCTACCGCTTGGCCGCATAAATCAATGACAAACGAGTCTTGGACGGATTTTTCTCCAAGAATCCTGTCAAACAAGCTCATCAAGCAATTGTCATCGATTCTTCCGATGATTCCTCAGACGATTCTACCGACGATTCTTCAAGTGAGTCCTCGGACGAATCCTCCGACGCCAACGCACCGCTTCGGGAAGCTCAGTCCAGCCGCAAACGAAAGACCCTGAGCCCAAACTCTTCTACAACCGAACTGTCGCGGCCAGAACCTCTCCAAGCAATTCCAGTTCACACGAAGCGCGACTACAACGAAACTCATCCCCTGTGTCTCATGTGTACGTATCATCACCCGCCAGAAGCTAACTGTCGCTTTTGCGCAAATTGCAACTGGTATGGTCATCTTACCCAGCACTGCCGCACGGGACCGCAGACTTGAGGAATCTCAGCAACGATTGCAGTCTCCGCAAAAGTGCTCCACAGCAACATTTGTCATGCTTCCAATGTTGTAGTAATGCTACGATTTTTCACTGTTAGTTTCTTTTATGTGTTAAATTTGTTTTATTTTTCGATGCAATGTGGACTCTATTTATCTCTCGCTTCCTCTCTCGTCATCGCACATAATCTGGAATCACACACATGCTATATATTATATCATGATATAATGTGTTTAACCCTCACTACACACTTAGAATAAGGTACGATAAACGTGCAATGAACGACTAATCACGGGTGCACACGGGATTATTCTGGTCAGTGCACGGAGATCGTAGTGAATTCTAATGGTGCCATAACGTTAAAAGCATGGTCAAGCGTGGTGGATACGCCACTGGTACTTCCTATATATAAGCGTCTTGACCATGTCGGCCAAGTGTGACATCTATTCGCGAAACACAAGTAGTAGGGGTAAAGCAAGGTGTGTTTTATCATACTACCGATGTTTCGCGAAGAAAGTGCCACGTGCAGTTGAACGTTATTTAGACCTATACTATTATGGTTATTTTCGACACGCTAAACTAATCCACAAGGCGTAACATCCCAAATCGCATTCACCGTGAGACTTTTTCGTAAGTCTGCAAACGCAAAGCAATTGCCTCGTCGATAGAATTTGGTGAGTCTACCCTGTAGGGCGATCGCATCAACGCAAGACTGGTCGTAAGTCTGTCGCAATTAATCACATCACGCACACTAACGCTCACGATGCCGTTGAGTGAGGACCTATTCTACCCTCCTCGATAGCCGTGATGCGTCGCAGCATAAGCATATTCGAAACAAAACTCGATTTTCGCATCGCTTTGATACTCGCATCGCTCATTGCTTCTAATGCTTAACGCTATCTGGGTTATGTGGCACACATGACATCGATTCATGAAACGGATCTAGTATGGTCAAAACATGGTGGATACGCCGCTAGTACCTTCTATATATATAAGTGTTTTAGCCCTACTAGCAAACTTTTGTGGAAACATGCCATGTGGGGCTTAATGTTGGTTAAATTGTGGAACCGTGGAGATTAATCGTACCATGTATCGCTTATCGCGTACCGCTTACCGCTTATCGCTCATCGCCTGATACTCATCGCAATCTGTGTTGTTTTATTTTGTATGACATCGCTTCACGGGACAAAACTAATATGGTCAAACATAGTGGATACGCCACTGGTACTTCCTATATATAAGAGTTTTGCCATGTTAGCCAACTCTCGTGGAAACATGCCATGTGGGTTTTAATGTGGAATCTAATCGAAATCGCACTATTCGCTTAATCGCATATCGCCTATCGCTAACGCTATCACTTACTGTATCTGAGTTATCTGTGTTAAGTTTGCACACGTGACCTCGCTTCACGAGACGAAACTCATATGGTTAAAGCATGGTGGATACGCCGCTGGTACTTCCTATATATAAGTGTTTTAGCCATATCAGCAGACTTTTGTGGAAAAAGGCCATGTGGGGTCTAATGCTAGTTAAAATTTGTGGTGTTATTTAATCTAATCAAATTAAATCGAATATTCCCATCGCTTGATGGTTGTCGCTATCGCTTGTCGCTTATCGCTTATCGTTTTTCGCCTGTCGCTGTTGTCTTCGCTTATTATCTTTGTTTTGTGCTATCAATATACGCGTACCGCTCATCGCTTATAGCACTCGCTCATATCGCTAAACTGAGTTCGAAAACGACTTCATCGCTCAGTTTGCTCAATCCTTCCCTTACACTTGGTCCGATCATCTTTCGCCTGGACCGAGGGAATCGAAATCTGTCAGTACTATGTCGACACACATGACACCGCCTCACGAGACGTAAGCCATATGGTTAAAACGTGGTGGAAACGCCACTGGTACTTCCTATATATAAGCGTTTTAACCATATTGTCGAACTTTCGTGGAAAGGTGCCATGCGGGGTCGACCTTAAAATTTAAATTCTTGATATTATTAAAAAGCCTTGTTTACTAAAAGTTTAAACCGACCTTTTCTTACAAAACTTTTTCTAAAATTTTGATCAAAACCGTTGTACAAAATGAGATTATCTTGTAACGATGGGGTGACAATCGACTCAAGTTACTGCCGCGTGATGAGAAAGTCTCGTAAAACAAGTTTTTACACCCTAAAATCTTTTAGTAACCTAATAAAACCCCACTCATAGCGCAGGTGTGAACATCGAAACCGTTTAACGCCGCACTATGGGAGGATTTTTCATAAACAAGTTTCTTCAAACCTTTCGAGTTAATCAAATTTTCGAGAATTTAGGACGCTTTTGGATCGCTTTTTGTGTGTTGCCATCTTTTGTATACGAATCGCTTTACTCACTGCCATCGCCTGGCATCGCTACACTCTCGCTTATAGAATTTCAATCGATCGCTCGCTTATTCTGACGCTTTCAATCGCTACTCTCACTCGCATCGACTCTCGCAACCCTTCTTATGGATTAATTTCGGGATGAAATTTCCTAAAGCAGGGGAGACTGTAACAACCCGCACGTTCGTGCGTTGTTACCACTCGCTATACTCGTTACGCCTAGCACCAGAGATTCAGATCATAATGTAGCTATATCGCATACATCGCTATTTCGCAATATTTCCGCCTATTACGCATACTTTATCGCTATCACATCACATTGGACTTGCTGGCAACCACGAAGATATCAAATGAGGACCAATTCTACCCTCCTTGATAGTCGTGATGTGTCGCAGTGCAACTCATTACTCAAAACGCACATCGCATCACACACATTAACGTTCACGATGACGTTGAGTGAAGACCTATTCTACCCTCCTCAATGACCGTGAAGCGTCGCAAAGCAACGCATATTCAAAACGAAACCCGGTTATTGTATCGCAACTTTGAAATATGGATATGTATATACGACCCAACGTAGCTAATTATAATAAATATATAGAAATGTGGATGAGAATGTGTAACCAAACTATCGCAACGCTTAGCAATCGAAATGGAACGCCAAAACTCAGCTCGCCGGAGGCGTTTCATCGAATGGCACTTCGATCGAATGGCCATCCGATTTGACAGCCATCCGATCGGACAGCCATCCAATCGGACAGCCAACCGGTCGGACAGCCATCCGATCCGATGCACTGCACCGCCTTTCTCCTCCGTTTCCTATAAATACCCCACTTGTCACATCAACAATAGTTGATGTGACTGCTCTCGCTCGACCAGACGCCTTCTCGCCATTTTCTCTCGATTTCTCGCAATTCTTGTAAGTTTCTACCTCAAATCTTGTACTTCTATGATCTACACACACTCCTTCATCTTTCTCACTTTAAAATCTCACTTCTTCACCGTTAAATCTTTGGATTTGAGCCGTTCTAAGGTGATGTCATCATGAAGTTCTTAGGAACAATGAAGTGTGACCTCATCTCATCAAGAACAGTCTAGATCTGATGGATTCCACGGAAAATAAACAATAAACTCGCACAAATCTAAGCCGAATCAAAGTTTTCTTCAAACTTTCCTAACTTATCACTCGAAACCGGTAGCAACAGAGCTCGTACAGACCTTCTACTTTTCCTATAGTGAAGTGTCGGTTTGAGAACTGGTGCCTATCGACGAGAGGACCAGCTTGTCGTGTTAAACACGAATAACCATCGAGAACAGTTAACTGATCGGACGGGGTGATTCCCATTTGATCCGGTGACTCGGACCTGGTGGAGTTCCATTGTTTAGCTCGTAGTCGAAACGTCTCGATCAAATCGCAAAAAACTTAACAAAATAGCCAAGTTGGAAAACGATAAGATTGCGGGACGGGTTACCATCCGATCGGATTGCCGTCCGATCGGACTGCCACCCGATCGACCAGCAATCTGGTCTCGTTGCACTTGGGGTCAAGACTTAAACAAATTTTCAAACATTCAAGGATCTGAACAACGAACGGATTGCCGTCTGATCGGATTGCCGTCCGATCGAACGACCATCCGATCGGCTGACTTTTGGACCCTCAACACTTAAACGTTTTACAAACCCTCATCACACATCAGTTCCAACGGATTGTCACCCGATCGGATTTCCACCCGATCGAGCGACCAGTCTGCTATGAACTTATCAGCAACCAAAGTGTCTTGCCAATCGGATCACCGTCCGATCGAACAGTCACCCGATCGAGTTGCCACCCGATCGAGTTGCCACCCGATCGACCGGCCGCTCGATCGACCGACCGACCTGAAAGGTAGAGATACTTCACTGTTTTCAAAATGCTACCATGAAAACTTCAAAAGGCAAACCATCATACACAAACACCTCTTCACTAAACAAAGTGACAATCCAATCGAATGGTCATCCGATCGGATGACCATCCGAACAGATTGCCACCCGAACGACTGGCTATCCGATCGGATTGCCATCCGATCGGATTACCATCCGACACTTGGTTCATTCGCCACCGTTTATCGCACTATTCAACGCTTACGCTATCAATCTATAATCAGGCTAATCTCGGACGCGCTCCCTTCAATTCAACCAAGTTGTGTTTACTTGCTGAACACCGACTGTGAGTATATTTGAACCCTTTTTGCTTTTGCACTTTTGGGTGTAACATACATTGCTATCAAATCAAATTACATCAAATGCTTAAACTACTTATTACTTGCGAATGACTTACGTGCATAGTTATACATGATGCTAGTTACATATGTGCTAGGACTTATACTCGCGACGTCCCACCTTGACTAGTATAGTACTATTGCGCCCGACGGGGTCTAGTTTAGCAATCGCAATCGCAGCTCGAGGACTTAGCTGGTAGTATCAGTTTTGTGAGTATATATGTCGTGTATTACGTTTATGTATGTGGAAATTCGCAGCTTTTATCTATTACACTATTACATATCAAACATGTATACTCGCCAATACTTTTGTATTGACATTATTTTAACGTATGTTACAGGTTAGATCGCAGGCTACATCAAATCAAGCTAGGAAGTCTAGAAACTCACCTAAAATCTAGGTTGTCGGATTTGTATTGTTCGACAGGACAAGAAATCTGTGATAACTTATGTGATTGTACTGATTGTTAGTATGGGATAACAAATGTAATAAATACTGTCGCAAATTAGTTGTTATGGATTCTCTTGAGCAATCTGATTCGCCTAGTGCTGCGCCCCGATGATTCCGCCATCGGTTGGGGTGTGACATTACAGTTATAGCACGTTGCATCCTTAATCTTCTTGCAGCCTAACGTCTTGTGCTCATTCGACTTACAAATCCCACAAGCCCTGGGCTGCGATTGGGATTTCGATTCGTACCTGCATTTTCCAGATGACACTTCTTGTAAATTTTACACTTGGGCTTTTCACCCGACTGTTGGTCCTCTTTCTTGAACCCTGAACTCTTCTTGTGATCAGAGTTCCCTTCGTGCTTCTTATCGGAACGTCGTGAGTTCTCATCCTCACGCTTCCTCTTTCCCTCGTCCGAAATCCTAAGTGATCTCTGCCTGACCGCGTCGAGGGTAAGAGACAATGATAAATCAGCTACAGACCTAAAGGTAGTCGGTCGAGATGCTTTTACACTAGCTTTGATCTCCGGGGCTAAACCCCCAATGAAACGGGCTATCAGCTTTGGTTCCGGCGTCACCAAGTAAGGAACCAATCGAGACATGGTATTAAAACTCGTAAGATATGCCTGACAGTCCAAATTCTTCATAACCAATGTCAGGAAGTCGGTCTCGATCTTCTCAACCTCATGTTGAGGACAAAAATTTTCCTTGATCAAAGTCACAAACTGGTCCCAAGATAGATTGTACAATGGGATCTTTCCAGTAGCTTGGATTAGAGACCTCTACCAAGCTAGTGCTTCTCCTTTAAATGACTGAGATACAAACTTCACAACATCTCTATCAGCGCAACCACTGATATCAACCACGGTATCCATCTCGTCTAGCCACGTCATGCAGTTAATAGCTCCTTTTTCCCCAGTGAAATCCCTGGGTTTGCAGGAGACAAAATACTTATAGGAGCAGGTCTTTGCACGTGGCTCCTGATCAAATACAATCTTCTTAGACGGAACACTATGCTGATTTAAGGAGTGTTGAGCCTCATCCTTCTTTGACTCATGATGTTTAGAAGGTGGTTTATTATGAGCCTCAGAATGAGTCTTGGGATGTGATTTGGAATGGGGTACAGATGAGGTCTTGCTATGGGTACCACTTGATTCCCTAAA
This sequence comes from Helianthus tuberosus, assembly GCA_030545235.1. NCBI lineage: Eukaryota > Viridiplantae > Streptophyta > Magnoliopsida > Asterales > Asteraceae > Helianthus > Helianthus tuberosus. The sequence goes on from CM060433.1 coordinate 121,022,214, forward strand.
TTTCCTGTCCACGGCTTTAGAAACAGCAGTATCAATCAATGTTGGAAGTTCCTCCCTGGTTATGTTGATCCTGGCGGGTTCATGATTTTGCAGAGGGTGATTGTTGATTTCTTCAGACTTTGCCATTTAGCTTGATTGCTACGTAAATGATGACAATGATTTCTTAGAGGTTTATAATAGATTTGTCATCTTATTAATTTATTAACCATGGTTTTAATAAACCATATTGGTTAATTTGTTAAGTATTTTCATTCAGGATTTTCATTATAATTATCCTCAGTTATAATTAAAAAAAATATAGTATTGGCACAAAAGGCCAAGGCACAAGGACAAATTTAAACTATAAGCCAAGATCTTATAGGATCGAGGCATTAAGGCTTGAATCATAGTTCATTATCTTTTCTTGACAGGGAGTCGTAGACTACAACTGTCTTTAGTCTCAAAGGACATTAATTATGGCCCGTAGGCACTTCATCACTAATGGATGATTAAATGATAATTAAGGAAAGGAATTTGAAGAATCCAATATGAGAATGACTTATGCGATTTTATCGAATCACATTTGTCAGGAGTGTTAACATATTTTCAGATGTTAACAAGGATCTGAATCTTAATAAGGAACTACCATCATGGCCCTGTCTTAAAATGACACATGGGCTAGGTTTTGCCTTTAAGATTTTTATTTAATAATGGCAGATCTTTTAAAAGGAATGGTATTTTTATTTATTTCATATATTATATTCATACATATGATAACAAAAAAATGAAAATTTAAATTCAAACATTCCACTAATAATTAAAGAGTACATAATTGCCCTAAACGAGACTTTAACAGAAATGACTTGCCCACGCAGAGGCTAAACAGAAATACAAGTCATCGCAGGGACTAAGTACAAAAATAGATGTCCACGCAGGGACTTAATTAAAATTAAAACAAACAAGGAATTCAAAAATCCCTCTTGCTCTTCCCCTTGATTAAACTTGCCAAGCCCTTAAGAAAACCCCGGTGGCTTCTACGCTTTTCTCGAACCTCCCGCTCCACCTGACTCAACCTTTGAAGAATCTCCTGCTGCTGCGGTGGTTGGATCTGCGGTGGCTGCGGCTGCTGCGGAGGTTGGGGAGGTGGCGGGTATTGGTACCCATAAGTCGGGTACCCAGTCTGATATGGGGCTCCATAGGGCCCCTCGGGATGAAGAGCATTGTAGTTCGCCACTACAAGGTATGGGTCAACTTCGGCGTAGTTATAGTTAGTATGGGCTGGCTGCTCAAAAGGGTTATACTCCGCTGTACCGGCGTATGAAGGAATCAGGTTATCATAACCCATTGGTGGTGGTGTGACTGGCGCAGAGTCCACCTTAGAAACGGGGTTTGAAGGCCCACCTATCTGCGGGTCTTCATAAAGTGGCGGGTAGTGACTGCCACTGGAAGGTTGAGGGGTACTGAAATGGAATCCCCCTCGCACGGACATCCGTGCATTTGATCTTCTCCGCCTTGGTGGCTCCGGAGGCGGCTGCTGCTCTGGCGGCGGTGGTGGCGGTGGAGTGACCGCTACAAAACGTGTATCCTCCGAGGGATCCTGCTGTTGCTGAGGTGTTGGGTTGTAGGGGGGAGTAAACACCCAGTCATATTGGGCAAATCTTGCCTCATAGCTGTATGGACCACGATAAGGTGATCCATGAAAAGACGACCCATCTGAAATCTCGATGGGGTGAGTCGGTGTCCCAGATGGTGGTTCGGCAGGATCTGGGTCATCATCCATATCCATGTCCTGAGCTTCAGGAAAATGGTCTTTAGGGCCCAATGGGTTATGACCCATTGGTTCTTCAATCAGATTTGCCGGGTTAAACCGGCTCTGGAAATATGGGGTTGGGTCTTGAAACGCGCAGTGTGACCCCGACCGCTGCAAAGGTAGGTATGAGTGGTGCGAATCGTTGGGCTCGTTCTCCGATTGCGGCCCAAAAGAATGATGGTAAGAGGATGATGAACTTAGCGAGACAGATCGCCTCGCGGGCTCCAAATATGTCCTCCAATCCTCTTGAGGACTTGTGCTCATTGTTGCAGACGGAGTTCGCCGGTGGGAAGGTCCGGCCTCGTAATCGTTGGGGGCGTTGAATGGCCCCTTGCCTCGTCCTCCTCTTCGAAACCTTGGTGGCATTTTGTTGAACCTGTCAAAACAAACAAAAGAACAACAAAGGAAAACAATAAAGGACAAAATAAAAAAAAGAATTAGGATTAGTCCTAAGTTCCTTGCCTAGACTCGGAAGTCGAGGAATGTGCAAACTGTGTCATTGAGACTAAACACAAAAGGCTAGTGTTTAATTCACTCAATGTTGACTCTGATACCAACCTGTCACACCCCAATATTTCCACGTATTACCGGTGGGCCCGGTGGGGAGTATCGTGACGTAGTTGATATCATCATAGTCAATAATCACAGTTTATTACACAGCGGAAGTCGAAAGATAAAAACATTACAAACCAAATGAAAGTAATATCAATTATTACAAAAACGGTTGTAAAGGATCCACAGGCGGGTCAAAGTAAAAAGGAACATTGTTCAACAGATTTATAAACATCTAAGCTTGCAAGACTCTTCATTGATGATAGGAGTGGCCAGCCTATTCCGTCTAGTACCTGCACTTAGCCTTTTTGGAAAATACGTCAGTTTACACTGGTAAATACAATTAACCGACTCATTTTGAAAATGTTTAAGAAAATTGATTTGAATGCACAAGGCACAAAATAATCTTTTATAACTTGTGATAATTATTTAAAAATAAACTTGTTAAAGAATTACATGTTTATTATACGTTCAGTAGCCCGGGCTGAATACCGGGTTAAAGATTAATAGACACACCACATAATATATCCCACGGCGAGTTATTCTCGATCGGGCGGGTATATTATTTTTACATACGCACTGGCAGGTGTATGCCTACACCCCGTGCTTAAGTCGTGGCCATTTCAATGAATGAGCCGAGGATATCCAGGACATGGTCATTAACCCCCCCCCCCCCAAAGGCTTAGAATAAACATAACGGATTAAACGGGTTATCTCAATAATTTAACCTTCATACGATTAAAAATTCAATACCCGACCAAGCGGTATTTTATATACCGTACCCCATGCCCGTATAAGGGAAAATAAGTTAAAAGTATTTACCTGAGCAAATTATACAATTTATCCCAGCCGTATACAATTGGCAAATGCAGATATCTTTTACTGGGCTCCTAAATCTGGAACGAAGGTTTTAATAACCTATTAGATTCCTAACTGGTCTTACTTAAGTTTAGACTTAGACCGGTTAGTTTTAAAGGAAGATATACGGTTCAAAACGCAAGATTAAGCGAAGACCGGACTAGAATGTGGTTTAGATCCGACAAGTTTGAAGACTTGTATAATATGGGTAAACTAAACACATTCTGGATTTTGAGATAAAAATGATAAGGTTTGACCCGTTTCGGTTAATTTATGCAAACTAGTTACATAAACCGTACCGAACGCGAAAAATGTATAACGGGTAACCAAAAGAGTCATATACAGGTTTCACAAGTTAATATGCCTTAAATATGTTGTGATATCAGTAGGATATCTTTCATTATGCCCCTAAATGGATTTAAACTCAAATTAAGCCCCGTAGGGGTATTTTGGTCATTTTAAAGGTTATAAAAGAGGTTAAATATAATTCTGAGGTTCTGGTATGAAAAGATCAGTAAAAATATTTATTTTTATGATTCATAACAGTAGGGTATTGCATATATGTGAAATTTACCATTTATAACTTAGCTATGCACCGAAGGGGCATTTTGGTAATTTCACATAAGCTTTAAAGGTCAAATTTAGAAATCTGAGTTCAAAACTTTTGCTTACTGTTAAAGTATAAAAATTTACTTAAATATCAAGAGGTATTTAGTCTTATATGTTAAAAATAGTTTTAACTCATACTATGCGTTTAAAACGCGTAAAAATCGGTTTTAAGCGATTTTCGGGTCATAACAGGAAATCTGAGTCTTTGATCAGTTTATAAGGTTCAAAATATTTTATTTATCATATAAAATCAGTAGCAAAAAGGGTTGGTGTCAAAATGTTATGTAAAACTCATTTTATTAGCAAAAAGGGTATAGTTGTCAATTACCGAATTAAGACAAGAACCCTATGTCATGATCAGTTTAAAAATAAATAAAAATCTTCAAAAATCACAAAATATTATATTACATCAGTGGTTAAAAATTTTGGTGTCAAAATTTGGGTTTAGATAGGCTTTATGCTAATAATGCCGTTTAATTAATAAAAAGCTTCTAAATTATGATATTGAGCATAACTCCTAATTTAGACCTCAAACTGATGTCAAATTTTTAGGACAAGTTTATAAATCAGTAATAAAGGTTTTTATTCTCTCATATTTTCAAATATCTCGTTTTTACATTAAAAGGGCATAATGGTCAATTTTAGGCATATAACAGAAACATGTAATGAACTAGGATTACAAAGGAGCCACATTGTATAAACTCAGAGGGTTATACTAATATGTAACATGGTCCTAATGGAACCCTAAGGTATTTCTAAAACAATCTAAATTGGGTCAGAACTGAAAGTCAAAGCAAAAGTCTATTTTTGTGACTTTCGGTTCTGAACCGAGCCTAAACTCAAAATTGTCGGGTTGAACATGCTTAGGCATGTGCTTACATTAAGTACCAAGTTATATGAGTGTTAAAACAGGTTTTATGACTTCTACATTGTTAATTATGAGTTTATTTGAAAAATAGCTTTCTTTTGACTTTTTAATATTAAGTTTGACCCGACAATTGACCAAGTTAGAGTGATAATCAGTGGGTGCCTTTTTAAGGGTTTATTACCCACATAATTACCAACTCATAGCCACTTTCAATTCGAAAAATGACTGGACCATTAGTGATTAATCACTAAGTCAAAGCTTAATTACGACGCCTTTGAATTTTGGCCATTAAGCTAATGAAACTTAAACTAGGAAGGCTAAGAACACTCACAATGGTCCTTAGCACGAATTAAGAGCTGATGGAAGCTTGCTTGAGCTCCAGGAAGTTCCAGGGAGAGAGTTGAAATGAAATTTGTGAAGTGTGCAAATGAACTAGCAACAACAAGTTCTTATATAGTGATTTAGATGCAACAAGATTACTCCACACAAGTCTACAAGTGTTCCTTGATCATCCCAGGTGTCCCCTATGCATGAAATACCACTGGTGCAGCCCCTGAATTCGAAAACCATGCATCTAAGGCGGTGGAACTGGCTGGAACAGGCATCTGTCCATTTTTACTGCCAGCGATAGCCTTACGGACCGTAAGCAAAAACTCATACGGTTCGCATCCACCTCTTACGGACCATAAGTCCAATATGATGCGGTCCGCAACCAACCCTGAACTGAATTACCCAGTTACAGTCCTTGCGGACCGTAAGCCTAGGCCCATACGGTCCGCATCCGGTGACCAGAAGACAAAATTTTTTAAACTTTTAGGCTTTGACCATGCAACTTTTATAACTTCGAATCTCATGCCTTTTTCCAATAGAGGGGACCATATAATCAGACCTTGCATGCCCTTGCATGTGTTGCCATGCACTTACAAGTTCTTGGACTTATTGAAGAAGGTATTTGAGTGAAATTTTGTCGTAAAAACACATAGGATCTATTCTTTGCAAATTTGAAGTATTTATCACATTAGTTAACCGGATTTGAATCTATATCAGATGTTTATAAAAACATATTAAGGTTTGGAACTTATAAAAAGGTCACTCAGAGGTAATAATTTTAACATGTTGACACCTTTAATTCCTTCAGATATCTTTCAACATGATCCGGTTTTATAACACGTTTACCTTCCATGACACGTGTCTTTATAATATTGGTCGCGATTTTACGAGGTGTTACATTTTTATAGAGAAACTTTAAGTCGGTTCGAGTGTCAAATCAAACCATCACTTCAAATAGACGATCACGATTCCCAAGACGGGGTTTCGTAACCGTCACACGCAGGTGACTGACGGTCACACTACTTACATCACCCACGCCACGTCAGCACCATTTAAGTAACGCCACGTTATTCGGTCAAATGCATTCAAAAAACATTTTATTAAGTCCTTTACAGGACTTAACAAAATTGGGGGACTTGAAGATACATATCCGGGTCCGGATATGATCCCTAAGGACGAACCGAACAACACATGGACGGACACTCTGAAGACATCCGTTCCCCATGTCGCCGAGGACGGACATTCGTTCAAATGCGTCTGGACGAATGACGTCATCACAGTTGACCATTATAAATACCCAGTTCAAGTACATTGCCAAGTACGATTTTCTGAACCTTCGTCCTTACTTTCTCTTTCTATTTTCTCTCACTACCAATACTTATCCTCACGCCGGAGGGTGGTTGCAGAGGGACCCTCCCATATCTGCGACGAGCCTAACGGTTTATTGTTTTGCAGGCGAAAGTTCTTACCTCCTACAAGATCCAATTTCCACCTTACAGGCTCTGGCCTTGCTTAAATTTGGATCTTCAGATATATATTGAGGTGGCTAGGTAAGTTATTGGGATAATCTTTATTTTTATATATAAATTAGCAACGGTTACTTTGTAAATTTTGAAATTGTTTTTTATTATAATATCATTTGTCCGTTTAAGGTCCGGGAATCCGGACACAAACCACGAACTAACGCAACAAACCACAACCACATCGCCAAGTACGTAGAGGGGGAGGTATGCCCCTTCCACCTAGATCCGGGCAAGTTGCGGACGTATGCAATGTACATGCTCTTAGGCTATAGGGTGTGGTCATGAGTCTCATGGTCACCATGACCCTCCACATCAGCGTCATGTCACTCACTTTTAATCCATTATTCAAAACCACTACCTTAAGACCATGTGTAGTTGGAGGGGGAAGACCCTTGGGCATTTTGCGTCATGTGACGGTCCAGTCAGCATGTGAGCATTGTGGGGCATTATGTTAAAAGGGGTGTAGTGGGACTTGAAATCTTGCAATGATTAGATTTAGATATTCTAATAGAATTAAATAAAAAATAAAAAAAACCATCAAAAAATTGCTATTGGCCAAAGATAAAGTTCAAGGCGTTTAAAAAAGCAAGCTCCAGCAAAAATTTTCAAAGAAAACGCCTCAGGGGGCGGTTACCGGGCGTTGTTGGGCGTTCTTTTTTTTGGGAAAAAACGTCAAAAAATCCCACTACGGGTGGTCTAAGAGTGTGGTCATAACTCAAACCACCATTTTCTTATTTTAATTTATTTTTGGAGTTAAATGCTTGGTTGGTCCCTGTGGTTTTAAAAAATTGCAGACTTGGTCCTAGTGGTTTACTAATTACACGCGTGGTCCCCAAACTTGTCAAAAATGCACTCGGTTGGTCCCCAGCCCTAACATCAGTTAAGTTTCTCAGTTAAGTCCATGTCAAATTACCAAACTACCCTTATTTATATAAAACCCTAAAAGTTGTATCAGCCGTCACTCCTTGTTCACTTCTTAAACTTATCTTCTTCAACCAAGCTTCCCCAAAAATTTTCCCCAAACTCTTTCCAGATCTCTACAATCTCAGAAACAAACAAAAAAATCAAACTTCTACTCTTTTCTAACAACACAAACCATCAACACTTATTGAAGAAAAAGAATGAGCAGCGCAGAAGACTGCAATCAAAGGTCACCAACAGTGATTTGATGATCTTCGATACTCATGGAGAAATTGAAGGAAAGAGAGCGGGTATTGCGTAAGAGATAAGAGCGAAAAGAACGAGTGGAGATGAAGATGTGCAGGTGTATCCGTTCGCCGGAGACGATGATGGGAACAGTCAACGGTGGAGGTTTATTGGTGTTGTGATGACGGAAAAATCACGCTGGGGTTCGGTTCGTTTAGTGGTGAAGACGGTCGGTAACAGAGGTGATTAAGGGCGGCGGATCTGGCAGTGTTGGCTGACGGTTGTGGTGGTGTTCTATGGTGGTGAACGGCGGCGGTTACGGTGGTCAATGGCGGCGGTTACGGTGGTTATCAACAACCACAACAGTGATGTGGAGAGTTGTGACAGTGGGTCTCTAAATAGTGTTTGATAATATGCTAAACAAGGGAACCTACTGTCGACAAAATTATTATTATTACTATTATCATTTTCTTGATTTTCTGTTTGTTGTTTGAAGATGGAGTGAAAGTGAGAAGTGGTTTTATTGTTGATGATGGCTAGAGATGATGGGGAAATGTAGATGGTGTTATGATGAAGGTTCTTGATAAGGATCTGGGTTTTATTTGAAATTTGTTCTTGAAGAACTGGGGTGTGGGTTTGTGATGAAGATGATGATGGTGATGAAGATGATGGTGATGATGAAGATGATGGTGATGAAGATGACTTGGTTTAGTCCTACTGATGAAGATGATGATGGGTTTAACCAAGTCAAAACTAAAACTAAACAAAAATTATAAAGAGAGTTAATAAATAAGGGTAGTTTGGTAATTTGACATGGACTTAACTGAGAAATTTAACTGATGTTAGGGCTGGGGACCAACCGAGTGCATTTTTGAAAAGTTTGGGGACCACGCGTGTAATTAGTAAACCACTGGGACCAAGTCTGCAATTTTTGAAAACCACAGGGACCAACCAAACATTTAACTCTTATTTTTGTGATGGTTAGATTTATAAAGTAGATAGAGAATCTTTATGAATGTGGGAGAGATAAAAAGTGAATGTTTCAACTACAATACATAGCAAGACAAGTAAGAGAGATACACGTATATTGACATTGTGTGTCAACTGGCGGTTAAGGCAAAAAGGCAATATGGAAAATCTGGTCAACAAAGTCCAAAGAATCAGCTTAAGTCAACATGAAAATCATTTTGGAGTGGTCTTAGAAAAATTTGCATTGCGAGCATAAAACGTGCATTAGATCATGTATTCAGCATTGGGCCTCTTGTAAGCCCAATATGCATCTACGGACTACGGAGTGGGGAGTAGGGACTATTAGAGGCAAGGTGCACAAAAAAACTGGAATCGGATCCGTACCCAGCCCAAATATCTGAAACTGGGTTTTCTTTTATACCCGGCTATTATGTACTCGGTTCTAGAACTGACCCTACCTATAAGGTACGCATAGAGTATACGTTTGGACCTTGATACTTGAAACCGTACCCGCTTTATACCCGATTCACACCTTGAACTGGAACCGGTTCTATACCCGGAACCACTTTTTTTCTATACCCGGACTAGTATTAAAATACCCGCACCGGTTATTACCGTTTTCATTGTGGTTTTTCAAGATCTAACAGTTTCCAACGGCTATAGAGAGCCGTTAGAACCTTCAATATGACCGTTTTTTTTTGTTGTTTTTAATGTATTTTTACACCCCCTAGAGTTAGTATAGATAGTTGGCTGATGCTTGGGTTTCGTCACCACACTTGAAAAGGATAAAAAAGGCAAAAAAAAAGGAACTCCACAAGGCACTCGAAAATGGCTTCCGAAGGTTTCTGGACCGGATTTTTCAATACCTGAAAATACTCAAATAGAGTGTTACAATACACGGCCTTGAAGAACCGGTTTCATACCCTACCTGGAATTGTGTACACGAGGTACGATTTTTAGACTATAACCGGGACTTGAACCATAATCGGGTATAGCAATACCTAATTTTTGTCATCAATTCAATACCTGAATCCGACTCCATACCCAAAACCGGGTATTGAACATACCTGATATGTGCACCTCTAGGGAATATGTGGGGAATGTCCCATAAGAGTCAAATTCCTTTCAAAACATTTATAAAATTTGACCAGGTCCCCTTTACCCAAAAACAATAATAAGAGGTTTAATAAACTGTAGCATCAAACTTTATAATGTGTGAAATTATTTAACACTGCATGATGTATGAATTTTTTTTGAACGATTAATTTCTTTAAAAATCAAAAATCTTTTAAATAAATGGTAAGATGCGAATTTGCAACGGGCATACAAAATAAGGCTATGAGTTGTGTCCCATGAACGTCCACTACGTCACATTATTTTCAACAACCAGCATGTCACTGTTAGGCGCGTCGAAGGCCATCCACTGTCACATCATCACCACCTTTTTTTCTTATATTTTAAATAAAAATGCTAAAAACTTAAATAAATTGTTTTCATTAATAACTAAAAAATACAGTTAATAATTAAAAAAACAAGATCTTTTCAACTAAATAAACAATTTTCCTTTTATAATTCTTTTTAGGGTTAACTTTGTACAATTGTAACCATGTTTCAAGAGTGTTCTAATTAGGTCACTCATAATATGTGTTAGTGGTAGTAAGGGGTCGAACCACGAAGAGTATGTGGTTTGTGAATGGATTCGATTGAATTAAAATGAAAGTCACAAATTATGAAGCTTGCTATAATGTTTTTGTATTTTTATTTAGTTGAAAAAGATGTGAATTGGTTTAATTGATTAAAGACTAATGATTAACGATTGCAAGAAAAATTGATTACTAAACAATAATGATAAAATGGGTTCACACCCGGTTTCGGTAATTGCCAACCTAGGGTTTCTACAAGTTTTAGATTCAACTCAATTGTATACGATTAGCGGATTTAGTGTACCGTGACTTAGGTGCCAATAACTATCAACGTTTCGAAAAACAGACAAGAATGCACTTTGTAATCAACACAAGTAAAACCCAACCAAAACAATGCATAACTACACATAACCATTTCGCAAAGTCATAACTTTATAATCGTTCGACAATTTACGAATACGAAACAAATGTAAACTATTGTCAATGGTTTCAAAAATCAATACAAATTGTCACAAAGTTGAATCAAGAACAATTCAAAACCCTAAATTAAACAACTACCTACACCGGGGTGAAACCTCCAAGGATTTAGCCGCGCATGATCGAAAAGACGTGATCAACGGATGCTTGGAACTCGAATTTGATCATCTTGATGCTTGGCGATAGTGGATGATAATGATTAGGGTTGTGGTGAATGATGGTGATGTACGGAAGGATGATGGATGAATGGTTAGGGTTTGTGGATAGTTGATGATGGTGAATTCGGTAAGGATTCGGGTAATGATGGATGATGGTGGATGTTGTAGAATGATTCCCAATGAAGATCCTCCTATTCTCAGGCTCCCAGATGAAGATTTGTACTCCCCGGACATGTAACCCCCGTCTGAATGCTAAAAATTCCGTTTAAACTCGTTCCCAACATCCCAAGTAGCAAAATTCGCGTTTCAGTAAACCAAGGCCCGTCGTCGACGGCCTGGAGCCCGTCGGCGACAACCTCCAGATCTCTGAAATCCATCCGACGGGTTGTTTTGCTGTTTACGGGCACCTTGTGACGACGGGACTTTCTAGAGCCCGTCCCCGACGGCCTCTAGTTTTTCCTGTTTCGTCCGAAACTGTTTTCTTCATAACTTCTTCGTTATAGCTCCGTTTTACTCACCGTTTTCGCCCACGTACTCGTAATTCAGCCCTCTATCATGCCATCTTCCAATATATTCATTTTAAATCAATTAACATTCCCAAAACACATCCAATCTTCGTGATTAAACCGGTTTTGTTCATTTCACATCCTCGGTTGATCCGATTCACGTCCCGGTGCTCCGTTTAGCTCCAGATTAGCTCCTTAAGCTCTTTTAGACCTGTAAAACACAAATCCCATTAAAAGTAGGCTATTCAAGATTAAAAGCTATGTAAAAACATCAACTTAAGCACAAACGATAACCCGTTTTCGACCATGTATCAATTATTTCTTAGTGCAACAAGCGCCAACCGACTGTTTCATGTCAACCACTGAGGCTAAGTAAAGGGCCTCGGCTGTGGCTACTCAGGAATATGTTTAGCTGATTCAACTTCTAAACGATTTGAGCCAAAGGGTTGACTACAAGGTGAGAATATTGTGAGAATATGCATGCTCGCTCGGACAAAGCACACTGAAATCTTACTGTCACTTTGTTCGAGAAAAGGTATTACAAGAAGAAGAAGGTATTACTATCACGGTGGGGGTCGGAGCACCCCCGTGCCTCCGCCCATGCTCAAGAGCCTTATGTATAAAGCCGACCCATGGAATGGAAGGTTATGGACCTACCCGAAACACACAAAATCGGTCCTGGAATTCTACAATATTCGGTTTCACGATCTGTTTGGAGAAACCCGAACTTCCTTAAGAAAACCTTATATGATATGATGGGTTATTATTCCACCAAAGCACTTGTTTCCCCTACAAATTACTTAACAATCAATGGCTGCTTCAAGTCATAAGCTTTATAGATACATGTAGTAGCTGATTCAATTAATGATTAATGTGTATCTAAATGAAATCTAGAAACCATGCATCACAAACTGATTGATACTAAAAACAAAAACGGAAGGAAATTATCTCAGTGACAACAATATCCATCTATGCAAACATCATTGAATGAACAATCATGGAATTTAAAGAAAAACACGAACGAACAAATTACAAGATTCTACATGATCAAGTTGCTGAATTGATCTCATATCAAATTCAAAACAATAAAAGCAAACCCTATTCTTTTGTTCAGTAAACACTAAACAACAAAACAAATTGTAAACAATGACTAACCCAGATAGAAGAATGTTAACATCGACTAAACTATCACATCAAACTGCATGCTTCCAAGAATTGAAAGTATAAAAAATATTATATTCTACCATTGTTGTTACTTCTTCTTTTTCTTGTTCTTCTTGGTTTGGTTCTTGCCATCTTTTTCATCAACCACAGGAACATCACGCAGATATTGAGCACATCGATCGATTTCCACAACGGTGTCTTTCCATGTGCATGGACAAGGAGCAGAAGATGTAGAAGGCCAACGCCCGTATTCCACCCAAACCTATTCTTGATCATCATTTGGCTTTACTTCTGGTTCCTTTGGCATCATTTGCAATTCTTGGATTTCATTGTTCAGTTTCTGTATGATTGCCTTCAAGTTCCATTCCCTCATTTGCATGTTCTCGGCATCATTTGAAATTTTTTAGAAGCACAAGTTGTAGACGTGAAACGTATGGGGTTTGGATCTGTTCTGGATATGGAAGTTACTCATATTTCAACACATTTAGGGTTTTGGCTAGTGAGAAACTTTGATAAGCAATTCGATGAGCTTAACGTAGGAAATCATAGAATCAAGATTACTTCCGATTTAGTTTACGAGGTCTTTGGGATACCAAAAGGATCTAAGCCGGTTGTTACGATTGTTGATAAGCGAAAAGTCAAAAAAGATGAAAAAATTGAAAAGAATAAGGATCTCGAAGGTGGGGATAGTATTATAGATCAGTTCAACAGTCAATGGCTGACAACGAAAGGATTACTCATGGCTTGGTTGCAAAAGCCATTAACAAACAAAGAGAAGGAGGGAGCTTTTCAAAATCAATTTCCTAGTCTATTGGAACACAACTTTTATGGAGATTACGAAAGCTACAACTGTAAATGATAAATGTTTGCTGGGTGTAGACACAGTCGAAGACATACCACATCTAGATTGGTGCTCATATCTTTTAGAATCTCTACGTCGGACTAGAAAGGGGTGGAAAAACCTAAACATACAATACGTGGAACCTGTCGCTTTTCTTACAGTATGTTTTAATATACCTTTTCACAATATATGAAAAAAAATTAATACGTATTCTAACTAAACATTGCCTCTTTTGAATATTTATACAGCTTTTGTACATGCATGAATACAACAAGAGGCATCGGCTATTCAAGCAAGTCATCGAGCCGCCACTTATACGTTATATCACGTCTTCGATGATTGATGATGTTGAAGAAACTGTGTACAATAACGGGCCTTTTCAGATAATGAAAATGGAAATGAGAATGAACAAGAGCATGAGCATACGATACCCACCGAAGATACAAATGTAATTTCGATGGACGATTATTCAATACCACCACCAGTTGACCGCACAAAAAGCTACACAAAAAGAACTATAGTTGCACCAGAAGATCCAGAAGATGAGGGGGAACATTGCATGACGCCTACCGATGATATACTAGATTTGAGCATTGACATGCTAGAAACATTGCAATTGAACCTCGTTATGGGAGTTGGAACACAGACACAGAAACTACTGGATTATTGCAACACTCCTATGCAGCTTATTCCTGGTATAACCTACGATTTTGAACAACAACAAACATAGTTACGTGAAGCTTCGAACATGAATAAACAAGTTTGACACACCTATACTATTTTAATGTATATTAAACAAAAAATTGTTATCATATTAACGTCATACTATTTGTACAAAAAATTGCAGAATTTGTTGAAAAGAATGACTGGCAATATGAAGAAATACAAAACCATAGTGCAAGAAATGAGTGAATTGGTTTTGGATGCAAAAACAAAGTGTTTTTGGGATCCGAAAATCATGCACACGTGTAGGTTGTGGAATGAGACACTTAAACAAAGTGTCCCTGATGTTGAAGAAGATAATGTAGAACATGAGAAGAGTGTGGGAAATAAGGATAAAAATGAGAAGATTGCAGACCCAGAAGGTATTTACCACTAACATGTGAAAATGTGGTTTTTTGAAATAACATAACAAACATTTTATAACTTGCGAATTTATCCTTGTTTCACATGCGATTATGTTGATTTTTCAAATAACATGCAATTTTGTGCAGACCCAGAAGGTATTCACCGCTAACATGCGATTTATATGTTCTAACATGCGATTTATATGTTCCAATATGCGAGACCGTGGTTTTTTGAAATGACATAACAAACATTTTATAACATGCGAATTTATCCTTGTTTCACATACGATTATGTTGATTTTTCAAATAACATGCAATTTTGTGCAGAAGTTGTACCAGATGATGATGGGGGATAACCGACACTTATATTGCGAAAATGTAAACTGTTGAACCGGGATTATATGTACACAATGATTCGTTGGTGCAAGGTAAACATTTTTATTACAAACTTTATGATTAAATTTATATTTTTTTTTTACTATACACTTGGAGATTGAAAAATCGCATGCAGAAGGTGGGCACAGTGAAACTGAAGCAGTAAATCTAGCAGAATCTACCCAACACAACCAGCAGCAACTAGAAACAAAAGATACGTGCACAGGTACCAATGTTGAAAAAGAAAAAGATATGGTGGACCATCCAGTCACGGTAGAAGAATCACAATCGGTTGAATCACTTTTGAAATTGGCACCCCCTGCATCTGAAGAACAACCCGATGTGGTAGATAAAACTAGTAAAGTACACAAAGGAAGAAACCCAGCTACAACACTTAAAGTACACAAGGGAAGAAACCCAACAATAAAAGGAAACCGGACCCAAATCAATCCGATGAACAAGCAAAACAAAACCCAAGAACAAATGATAAGGGAGACCAAACAAAGGTTGAGCCAAAAGGGTTAAACGAGATATTGTTTAAAAGAATAAAAAGTGCAAAAATTCGAAATGAGAAAAGGTATTCTAAACCTGGTGGTGCATTTTGTTCCCCTTACTGCGACAGAGTGGTTACGTTAAGTGAACCACTTCTGGATCGTGAGTTCAGTCTGCTTAGATACACGTTTGCTACATTTGCAAAAATGAAGTAAGTAAACCATTTTATCTGTAAAACATGTATATATATGCGAAAACTGTAAACATCGACAGTTTCTTATACCACGTTTGATTGTTTGATTGCAGCTCAGTGTTTTACAAATAAAAAACTGGGGTGGAAGCATACAAAATAGTCTTCGAAAGCTTCTATAAAAATCAATATATAGAATCAAACGAGATCGATGCATTTGTGGATGTACTGAACCTTGAAGAGAAGAAGAGGGATAAAACTTCATCACCATATAGACTCTTCCTACATAGTACAATGATAGTAAGTATACATGTGATGTGTTAAAATTTTCATGTTAATGTCAGGTTGTATGCAAAATCGCATGTTACCTGTTGAATTTTGCATGTTAGGTGGTAAAATTCTCATGCTATACGTTTTTCAAATTCGCATGTTATACGTTAAATTTCGCATGTTAGGTTTTAAAATTCTCATGTTACATTGTATGCAAAATCGTATGTTACCTTATGAATTTCGCATGTTATGTGGTAAGATTCTCATGCTATACGTTTTTCAAAATCTCATGTTATACATTAAATTTCGCATGTTATGTTTTGAATTTCGCATGTTATATATACATATCGCATGGTAAGAATTTAAATCACGGATTTACTACTTTATAAACTGTATAATAATCAGCCATGCAGCATGTACGGGCCTAACTTTCCCGACAATAAACGGCTTGAAGTTTTTAGTTCAAATATTCAAGATATATTAAAGAAATATGAGGTAAAGAAACTGGAACTGGTTGATCTTATATTCGTTCCAGTACTTCAAGGTGATGATTTCTATTGTCTGTGCTTCCACATGAGAACCGGCAAAGTTGAATTA
This sequence comes from Helianthus tuberosus, assembly GCA_030545235.1. Taxonomy (NCBI): domain Eukaryota; kingdom Viridiplantae; phylum Streptophyta; class Magnoliopsida; order Asterales; family Asteraceae; genus Helianthus; species Helianthus tuberosus. The sequence continues at coordinate 121,038,638 of CM060433.1, forward strand.
ATTGATAACTCTGGTGTCCAAACCGAGTTTGATGCTAAATACAGAGAGCTTCCCCAAACTCTGGTAATAAAAAACTATTTTACAAAATTAGTTCATATGTATGTTAAATGTTAAAAACTGACCAAACTTTATATTGTAGAGAAGGATACTAGTTTTGTTCCTGAAGAAGACTTTAAAAACAAAAAAAATGTATCAAACAAATGGAGATTGGTTGTTATCATATACACTTCCGAAAGAACTATAGAACTAGTAGGATAATAAACACCGGAAATGTTAGTTGTTGCGGTTTTGAAAACTTTTAAAAAACCACTTAGTGTTTCAATATTTCCCCCAAGCCGTGTCCGGAAAAGGGTCGACTTGGTAGTCATCACTTAGTGTTGTATGAAAAGTTTTCAAAGTGCCCATTTGTTTTAAAGCCATTTCAAACATAAGACATGTTGAATTCCAACGAGTTGGTACGTCCCAATTAGGTCCAATAATTTTTTGATTAACATCTTTACAAAGTTTTTTATAATCTTGATATATTTATTTTCCACTTTTGGAAAATCTTATAGCATAATTCTAAAAGCTTTAATAAAATCCGAAATATATTTATCCCAGAGCCCGGTTTGCATAACTAAATTAATAATATGTGCAACACGTGTGTGATAAAATGCCCCATCAATAATCGGTTTGTACTTTAATTTTAATTTATTGATCGCCGTCAGTGGCGAAGCTTGAAATTTTTTACCGGGGGGTCGAAAACGTATATACCAAAAATATTCTATAGAACCGGGGGGTCGAAAACATATATACCAAAAAATTTCTATACGAAAACTACATATATAACACTACGTGCCGAAAAGTTCGGGGGGTCGGGCGCCCCTCCCGGCCCCTTCAAAGCATCGCCTCTAATCGCCGTTGTGTTGTTTGAAGCATTATCAAATGATATTGAAAATATTTTATCCTGTAAACAATATTTAATGATTGTGGCATTTATGATTTTAAAAATATTTTCTCCGGTATGAGGGGAAGGAAACTCATCAAACGTAATCGTACAATACATAGCAAGACAAGTAAGAGAGATACACGTATATTGACATTGTGTGTCAACTGGCGGTTGAGGCAAAAAGGCAATATGGAAAATCTGGTCAACAAAGTCCAAAGAATCAGCTTAAGTCAACACGAAAATCATTTTGGAGTGGTCTTAGAAAAATTTGCATTGCGAGCATAAAACGTGCATTAGATCATGTATTCAGCATTGGGCCTCTTGTAAGCCCAATATGCATCTACGGACTACGGAGTGGGGAGTAGGGACTATTAGAGGCAAGGTGCACAAAAAAACTGGAATAGGATCCGTACCCAGCCCAAATATATGAAACTGGGTTTTCTTTTATACCCGACTATTATGTACTCGGTTCTGGAACCGACCCTACCTATAAGGTACGCATAGAGTATACGTTTGGACCTTGATACTTGAAACCGTACCCGCTTTATACCCGATTCATACCTTGAACTGGAACCGGTTCTATACCCGGAACCACTTTTTTCTATACCCGGACTAGTATTAAAATACCCGCACCGGTTATTACCGTTTTCATTGTGGTTTTTCAAGATCTAACAGTTTCCAACGGCTATAGAGCCGTTAGAACCTTCAATATGACCGTTTTTTGTTGTTTTTAATGTATTTTTACACCCCCTAGAGTTAGTATAGATAGTTGGCTGATGTTTGGGTATCGTCACCACACTTGAAAAAGATAAAAAAAAAGGAACTCCACAAGGCACTCGAAAATGGCTTCCGAAGGTTTCTGGACCGGATTTTTCAATACCTGAAAATACTCAAATAGAGTGTTACAATACACGGCCTTGAAGAACCGGTTTCATACCCTACCTGGAATTGTGTACACGAGGTGTGATTTTTAGACTATAACCGGGACTTGAACCATACTCGGTTATAGCAGTACTTGATTTTTCTCATCAATTCAATACCTGAATCTGACTCCATACCCAAAACCGGTTAAACATACTCGATATGTGCACCTCTAGGGACTATGTGGGGAATGTCCCATAAGAGTCAAATTCCTTTAAAACCGTTGATAAAATTTGACCAGGTCCCCTTTACCCAAAAACAATAATAAGAGCTTTAATAAACTGTAGCATTAAACTTTATAATTAATGTGTGAAATTATTTAACACTGCATAATGTATGAATTTTTTTTGAACGACTAATTTCTTTAAAAATCGTAAATCTTTTAGACAAATGATAAGATGCGAATTTGCAATGGGCATACAAAATAAGGCTATGAGTTGTGTCCCATGAACATCCACTACGTCACATTATTTTCAACAACCAGCATGTCACTGTTAGGCGCGCCGAAGGCCATCCACTGTTACATCATTACCACCTTTTTTTCTTATAATTTAAATAAAAAATGCTAAAAACTTGAATAAATTGTTTTCATTAATAACTAAAAAATACAGTTAATAATTTAAAAAAACAAGATATTTTCAACTAAATAAACGGTTTTCCTTTTATAATTCTTAGCAAAATAAAAAAACTTTATTATGTTGTGAAACAACGGCCTACTAGCCTAATAGTAAACAATAAGAGAAAGTGATGTAGGGAGAAAGAGACTCATATTTCATTAATAGATATGTCTAATACAAGAGATACAAGGTAGTATATATAGGAGAAGAAAACTTGGAGAAGAAGTCAGTCTATTTTAGAAGTTGATAACCATAATAATATAATAATATATTTATAACACTCCCCCTTGGTTATCAACTTAATACGCTTTGAGATGCTGCCTCGTTAAAAACCTTGCTAGGAAAACCCAATGGGACAAAACCTCAGCTAAGGGAAAAAGAGTGCAGCGCGTATTTTCTTCTCATGATACTTCTGGATCATGTGTGTTGCCTCATAAAAAACCTTACTAAGAAAACCCAATGGGACAAAACTTAGTCAAGGGAAAAAGATTGCAACTTGAATAATTCTCCCCCTCATTTTAACATGTCTCCTTTAAGTGACGTGTGTCCATCTTCCTTGAAAGTTGATCAAATATTTTGTAGTCAATGATTTGTCGCTCAATCCATTAATGTGCAGTCATTTATGTTGAAAAATGTTGTATAATCTTCTAACGAGACTTTAGGTGCCTCCTTTCAAGAAATATCATATGTCCACGACTGTCTTTTGTTACATTCCTGCATCTACAAGACTAACCAAGCTTGTTTTGATGGGTTAGTAAATTATAATCATATATCGTTTATACCTGAAATATTTCTTTGAACTCGTTCCAATGTCTCTTCGCTTGACAAAGGTTATATCATGACAATAAGCTCAAGTGAAAGATATTATAACCATACATAGCTAGCAAAACATATTAATGCACATATGCATTTAACGATGGTACTTCTTGAATGAGAATCTCTACTTCGGTAGGAGATAATAATAGGCATTTCTTATAACAAGTGACTTAAGAACCTTTAACATACTTTAAGGTTCAACTATGTCCATACTAAAATATCCCAACATCATCTTCTAGATGTACTTGAGGGATTGATAAAATATAATTACATATATACTCGAACTGCAGTTCGAGTAATAATTAGACTGTGCCAATATCTTTCAAAAAATCTCCCTCTAAAAGCTCGACAGTTTCTCTCGATGATGCCTAGACGTTATCACTGTAAACTGCGATTATAGTGAACCTTTAAAAGTAGAATATTGATAAAACATGACAAATTTAATCAAACTTATATCCCTCTTTAGGCGAATATCTCGAGTTGTACAACACTCGACCCGACTATTTTAGTCCATACATATTTTGTCAACTTCATCTAGTATGTTCTTGAGGTTTTAACATCAATGCTTCTGGCATTATCAATCCATGAGGGAATTCATTCCATCTTATCCAAATATGCATTTGCTTTCACTCTTCAGAAGTTTTGCTAACTAAATTTGGCCATTTAACACATAGATATCTATATTATATGTAAAAATGTCATGAACACTTGCTTAGTTGCTTTTATATCCAAAATCCATATTGTACAATGCATGTACACTATTTATTGAGATATCATAATCATCATGTACAAGTTTTCTAAGTATCATTATTGGTGCACAAGAATTACATCGTTAAGATGTTTCAATTCACCTTTAGGTAACTCATCAGGAGTTCAGTCGTATTCAAATATGAATATGTATACAATGATCATATTGTTCTCGAGAACTTTATTTACATGATTTTGATAATTTAAATCATCCAGAGACTTTCATGTAAACTTTCAGTATCAAGTGATAAATATTATTCATAAGACGCATGTCAATTATCTCTTTAATATTATTACCAGACTAGCTAAATATTGGAAAGCTATTGTATCCACCACTGGAGAATATGATTCCTCATAATCAATATTAGGTCTTGCGAAATCCTTGTGCCACCAATTTTGCCTTATACCATTTACTTTTCATTTATTGATTCGCATAAAAGACCTGTTTGTTTCTAATATGTTTTACAACATTTGTTGTATGGACTACTGGTCTTAAAACTTTCCATTTCAATAAAGAATTCAACTCTGCCTCATTTGCGTCTTTTCGTTTTGGCCAATTATTTCTTTGTATTTGTTCATAGGCAGATCTTAAATCTTGATCCTCATCATTTCATCATTACAAGCGCTATATTATATACAAAAGTATAACGATGTCGATTTTATTTCGATTCCATACATATCTTAGACATGATACAACTTATCGAGATCCCTTTAGTTTCAGGTACCTGAGGTTCTTCTTGAACCATCATGTCTATCGTCTCTTCAGGAGACCTTTTTAATATAACCCCAACTTGACCATCTTAATTAGTTACTCCAACTTTCGAGGAATTTTATTATTGGAATCGACTAGTCTACCACGCTTCAGACGTGCAATAGACTCATTACAAACATGTTGTTGTCCTTCTAGGACACTCATCTTAATTGGAGCATTAGCAGTTGGTATATGGGACATAATCACCTTTTTAAGGTCAGTAAATGCGTCTGGTAATAGATTCGCTAATCTTTGTATATGAGGTATTCTTTGAACTTCTGGTTCACACTTTTAGTTTTTAAGGATCAATGATAATTCATACCAACTCATTTATTTTCCAACTGCTTTTTATCTCCCCCTGATGTTGGGAATGTTAATCCATTGAGATGGATATCAATTATTTTATCATATATTCCCAACCACCTTTTAAGGTCCCATCTTTGTGCGTAGTGGTGGATCAATTTCAATATATACCGCACAACCAAAATCTTAGAAGGGATATCTTTGGTGTCTGACCAAAAACAAACTATAATGGGGAGAAACTATTACAACATGTTGGCTTGATGTGTATTAATGTTATTGCATGTAAAATTACATGTACGCATATATAAACATGAACTTGCTCACATGATTAGTGGCTTTGCTATCAATCATGAACGTTTAGTGATCGTCTCAATAAAGCAATTCTTGTATAAACATAAGCGATATGAATTTCAACATTTATTCCAATAATCATTAATAACTTGGGAATTGAATTCACCATTATTACCAAAATAAATATACCATTCTGGATTAATATGCTTGCTATCACATTAACTAACCCACAATCACACAAACTTCAGGTTGTGGATTTGATAACCATTTAGACGATGCATCGATTTAAAACACTAAATGGTATCATGTTGGGATATGCATATCCTTTAATCACTTCCAGAATATTTAGGGATAGACACCCTCCTTTATTTGGCAAATATAAAATTTCCCTTGAGAGCAAACATTACATGCTAATTATCTGGTTAAAGAATCTTCTAGTTCTTCATTATGTTTCACATCATCATTGACTCGGTGTGGTCTAACCGGTCATGTCAACTAATTAAATAATTATGATCCATAAACTTCTGGTTTATGATTGCATATGTATTACTTGAACAAAAGTAAGACACGGGAGAGATATCATTTGAAACTATCAGGTTATATCACTATCATTATTTCCACATATTATTCGCATATTATCACTCCCTTATATTGCCACTTCTAGTGGTCGATCTCATTATGCTTATCATTACATTATTAATAGTCGGTCTCACTATTAACTTGGCTATCTTACATTTTCTGATAGTTCGACCTCATTACAAGTTTCTCAATTATGTCCATGATCACGACATTTTCAATAATCGTTATATAATCACATTCACTTCAGGGAATGGAGTAAAACCAACCAGGTTTCATGGCTTTCCATTAGTTTTCAGACATACGGATATAAAGTCACTATAAAACATTGCATACTCTTATTATGATATTGCTACTTCAGGAGCATATCCTGATACGTGACAAAGGAAAATTGTTATATCCGATTTTCAAGGTAAATAATATTCTCTTTACATAATATAAATTGAGAAGTAATTACATGATTGAATCATGTACGATTTATCAGCCTTAAATCTTACGGCCTTCTATAAATCAATAATGAGATGTTGGGAGTATGACACTTCGGCCTTCTATAGATTAATAATGAGATGTTGTGAGTATGACACTTTGGATGGCATGTCTAAGCATACTCATACTCTTTCATGATTTAGATTTTTTTATTTAACATATCATCTAAATAAATCAAAGCATATAAAAGACAAATAAAATTGCAATAGTGATAAGCCTATTATTATAGGTCATGCTCTATTTTATCGACATCGTGTGCGTTAGTTTTCAAATTAGTGTTGATATATGATAGAAAGCCACAATAAAATCATACATCTTGATTAAAAGCGATATAACATGTATAAAGAAAAATGAGTAAATCTATATATGATTTCACTACTAAAAATATAGTGATAATTTGTCATCACTTGGATTAAAAATTATATGATAACATTTCATGTAATGTCATATAAGGCACCAAATTTCTTATTCTTATATATCAAATGAGAACACTATAAACATACACTTATCATATTGTATTTCTAGTTAAATTGTTACGAACAACCATATTAAAATTTATATGTCAAATACAAGTATTGCACATTAGAAGTGAATATACGTGGACATATTAAATACTAAACAGACTTTTTCCTAGTATAATAATTGTTAACTATTGTATATTACAAAATCTTATTTAGAAAGAGTATAATACATGCATTATGTACCAAATCATGAGATTAAAATACATTCCTCCAAATATGAAGAACAATCATCCTCGAAAAGGTTAAATTTAAATATGATTTTGACTATAATACTAATAAGATTATTTATACAATTAATATAAGTATAATTCTAAAATGATGCAATAGTTCAACACATAATCTTGCAAACAAATTAGATAATTCGTTTATTAGCCGGAATATTTTGTAGAAGTTTTACCATGTTATTGTAAATAATTTATTTGTGAGTTCAAATCTACTAACGATTTCAAACAAAAATAACATCATCATATAACAAGATTATATTTTAGTAAATATTACAATATTCAAATCACTAAGTTATCCATAATTCAAGTTCAACTCCATAATTCAATTACAAAGTATATTTAGAATCATCAATCATCAATCATCAATAGTTTAATAAATCAAAATTGTACATATTACTCTGCTAGTAATTGGCCAAAATAATTTATTAAATTTACGATGAAACATGGAGGTGGAAGTTAAGCAAGAAAAAGATAATAATATAATTATAATTATAAAATATTCTAGTAATTAGACCACTTATTACTTATTTAATTTTTTTTGTTTGCACTCAATTAATACTAACTGACAATATTATAACTAACACACAAAGCAAACCACCAATGTGCGAATCAAAAGAAGCAAAGATTTCTTTTTCTTTTAAATTGTATCTTTAGTTTTTCATACAGAGCCCTAACCAAACGATTATATCAGTTACTGCTCATCGCTTATAATAAAAGAAAATATTTAAGTTAATGCATTATCAAAGATTGATTTCACTACATATTTTAGTGCATGCATAAGTGATAGGGTATATTACAAATGAATCTTATAAATTGTTACCTGATTATTTGCAGAAGCAAATCCAGAACAAGGGGAGATGCAATGTATTAGGTCCACTTCGAAACGTGTAGCCGACCGTGACGACCGCTCAAAATTTATGGGTTTTGGTGAGAGCACTTTCGTGCTAAAGCGTGTTGTGAAACAACGGCCTACTAGCCTAATAGTAAACAATAAGAGAAAGTGATGTATGGAGAAAGAGACTGATATTTCATTAATAGATATGTCTAATACAAGAGATACAAGGTAGTATATATAGGAGAAAAAAACTTGGAGAAGAAGTCAGTCTATTTTAGAAGTTGATAACCATAATAATATATTTATAACATATTATACCTTTTTAACTAAACAAGATCTTATTTTGCTTAATAAGATTAGGGTTGTTCAATTTTATCCGAAACCTGAAACCCGATCCGAAGTTGAAGCCACTCGAACCCAAAGTAGAGAATACCCGAAAAACCCGAACCCGACCAACCCGAACCTTAAATGGGTTGGTTATCGGGTCACTTTTTCCCAACCAAAAACCCGAAAAACCCGACCCGAAAAACCCGAAATCTGAAACCCGAAAAAAACCCCGAACATTTAATGTCTTTTTTCGGTAGATGTGTTTTGGTTTAGAGTTTTTGCTATCTAAAACATTATGTTTTAGGACATCTGAACATTATCATGTCATATTGTCAAATATTGTTTTAATTTTGATAATATTTTTTAAGTAGAATGATGAATTTTAATTATATACTGCAAAAAAACATTTTTTTAATATTACATCTAAACCCGAAAACCGAACAACCCGACCCGAACTAGCCCGAACCCGAATAACCCGAACCCGATCAACCCGAGCTTTAAATGGTTTGGTTATCGGGCCACTTTTTCCTAGCCAAAAACCCGAACAACCCGACCCGAAAAACCCGAAACCCGAGAAAAAAACCCGAAGAACACCCCTAAATAAGATCTAGACAAAAGACTCTCAACCACTTGTTATGTCTTTAATTAAGCTTGTAGATAGGTGGTATTATTTCTTGGTGCAACAAGCGCCAACCGACTGTTTCATGTCAACCACTGAGGCTAAGTAAAGGGCCCCGGCAGGAACATGTTTAGCTGGTTCAGCTTCTAGACGATTTGAGCCAAAGGGTTGACTACAAGGTGAGAATATGCTTGCTCGGACAAAGCACACTGAAATCTTGTTGGCCTTCATTGTTTGATCAAAGTTTGATTAGAAGATACGAGTCAAAAGTGTAAATAGTTTAAGGTTAGTTTAGATGGCGGTTACAAAATACAGGGACTAATGGTGGCAAACCAGAAAATGATAAACACCACCCAAGGGTTGCGAAACCCTTGGGTCGCAACTGTTGGATCATCGGCTTCAAGGGAAAAGGAAGAGTCACATCGGTTTGAACTTGTGGACAAGAATCAACATACATCTTCATATTCAATTACAACCACAAGATCATAGAGACACGACTATTCGTGAAAGGACACGTCTCTACACTCACACCCATTGAAGTCTATAAATAGACTAGGTTTTCAGCTTGTTTTTGTATCTTGTATCAATCAGATTCATGTGTTCAGTTTCAATACAATTGCATATTAGGGTTTATCCCTTTCTTCTTGTTCTTGTTCAATTGTTATTTTGTTCTTGATTGATGGGTTAAATTCATGGTCTCCTGGGATCTATAAATCTTACTATCACTTTGTTCGAGAAAAGGTATTACAAGAAGAAGAAGTGTATCTGATTTATGTGAAGAACGAGACCAACTCGCCGACATGCTAACAAAAGGATTGTCCAAGGCTAATTAAAAGTTATGCTCATAGATAACGTGACTGATCGAGGGAGTGTGAAACAAGCAAAGTCAATAGCGATATCACTTGATAATTTAGAAGAATAACGATGGCCTAAGCATGAGCTAGGTTCGCTTCAAGTTTTCGTGACTTGTATCTAAAGCTAGAGCTCGGCTAGCCTCGAGAGCAGTGGCGGAGCTTGAACGGAAACTTGGTGAGGGCCGGACTCTAAAAATTCAAATCGGTGGGGGGCGGATTCTTATAAATACAATACTTTACACTAGGAAAAACAAAATTTCTCAATTTTTCGGTAAAACTAACACCACGTGCGAAAAGTCGGTGGGGGCCGGAGCACCCCCGGGCCTCCATTATCCTCCGCCCATGCTCGAGAGCCTTATGTATAAAGCCGACCCATGGAATGGAAGGTTATGGACCGACCCGACACACACAAAATCGGTCCGGGAATTCTACAATATTCAGTCGATTATATGCGGAGACACTCAGGGCTATAAATAGAGTAATTCCTTACTCGCGTATATCATTGACACCAAGGTTATAACCCTCCCCTTAGCGAAAAATATTAACACAATATGTATAAAATAAACGTAGACAAGCCTCAAAATAAACATTTCAGCCCCTAGGTTTCTTTTAATCATTTTCACTTTTACATGTTTTCAATTCTTATACAACTTTTAGTTCACCCAATATATATATATATATATATATGTATATATATATATACAAAATACAATATGTCCCTTCATTAAAAAAGAAGAACAACGGTAGACCAGATCTGGTGTACTCTTGTTCATACACTCTCGCATCGCATACAACACAAGGTAACGTGGTCAACCGGGCACAACAAGGCAATATCATAATTCGTGTAGCATATTGCCCTTGCACATTTTTAGCCCCTAGGTTTCTTTTAATCATTTTCACTTTTACATGTTTTCAATATTTATACAACCTACTTTTAGTTCACCCAATATATATACACAAAATACAATATGCCCCTTCATTTAAAAAAACGGAAGACCATATCTGGTGTACCCTTGTTCAACAAGGTTATATGTCCCTTTATTAAAAAAAAAACGGTAGACCATAACTAGTGTACCCTTGTTCATACACTCTCGCATCGTGTACACCACAAGGTAACGTTGTCAACTGGGCACAACAAGGCAATACCATAATCCGTATAGTGTATGCCCTTGCACATTTTCAGCCCCTTGGTTTCTTTTAATCATTTTCACTTTTACATGTTTTCAATATTTATACAACCTTCTTTAGTTCACCCAATATATATATATACACACACAATATGTCCCTTCATTAATTCTTTTAGTTCACCCAATATATATATATATATATATAGAAACGGGATCAGGAGAAAACGCTCAAAAGTGTGAGAACGGTGAGAACGCTTCCTGGCCTAACACGTGTCACGCCGCTTAGAGAAAGGCGAAGGAGCTTTTTTGTCCTTTCATATATATATTTTTTTAACGCGTGTCACTTCATCTTTCAATTTTTTTGGCGTTTAATAAGTACGCGGCGTTTTTATTGTTTTTAGATCAGAATCATAGTAAATATTTTGGCGTTTTAAGTATTGTTTTGGCGTTTTTATTATTTTTTAGACCAGGATGCAGGCTTTTAATTTAAAAAACATCAGTAATATGGCGCGTAGTTTAGGCGGGATTTTGTTTCAATTTTGAAACAAGATCAGGAGAAAACGCTCAAAAGTTTGTTTCTGGTTTTGTGATAAGTTGTTTGTGCAGAGAAGTCTCTCTTTATAGGATGTTTTTGGCGCGTAGTTTAGGCGGGATATTATTTATAATAAATGATATTAATAAAGTAGCCGTCTTTTCAGTTACTGTGTATTATTTACTGTTTTTTGTTCAGTTTTTTATGAGTTTTTAGGGTCATATACTTTCCATCTCCCAAGTTTGGCGTTTTTGAATGGGTTTAAGTAGTTTTTGGCGTTTTTTTTTTCATTTTTAGCTTTTATTAATTAATACTTATGCAAATTACTTTCATTATAGTTTGGAAGTTTTTGGCGTTTTTACTCCACTTTATGGCGTTTCATATGCATTATGACTGTTTGGCGTTTTATTAAGATAATGTATTTTTTTTATTCTAAGTTGAAAAAAACATAGCAAACAACAGAAAAATGAAATTATAAAAATAAAATAAAAACAATTCATCTTCCAAATCTTCATTGTCATCAGTCTCTTTCTGTCTCTTTCTTCTTTGAATCATGTTCGCTAGTGGTTTGGCTTGGCCATGCTTGTGTTTTTGTGGCCGTTTGGAAAGACAAAATGACATGAGTTTTTTTTTTTAATGTGTATCTTCAAACAACTCATTAGTGTCATTCGTCTTTTCATAGCATTAAAATATTCATCAAGAACAAAACATAGAAAATGACATAAGCCTAACCCCAGCATCTTTTTGTTTATGATTTGTCCATCTCATGCAGAAAAATGTTATTTGAGTCACAGCACCTCAGGGAAGAATGCATTATCTGAAACTTTGCAGTAGAACAATATTTGAATATACAAGAAACGATATTTGGCATTTTTGTCGTTTTACTGAGGAAATAGTGTATCTGAAAGAACCGTCGATTTTTTTGGAATCTTTGATCTTTGAGTGTTTTGGCTTTTTCTAAGATGAATGGTATATAGTAGAAAATATGGCCTTTTTTTGAGTAGTTGTGTTTGATGTTTTGGGGATTTTGGCGTTGTAAGTTGAATGGTATATAGTAGAAATTATGGTGTTTCAGGTTCTGGGGGGTGTGTTTTTATGTCTGGGATGTTTTTGTTTATATAGCGATGTGTTTTGGTCCGTAATGGCGTTTTATTCATCAGTATGGCGTTTTGGTATAGAGGTGTAAAGACTCTTTTACCCTTAATGAGGCGCGTCCACGTAATAAAATTGATGTTATTTACGAAAACGCCACCGCACCAATCTAGTCCATAGATTGTTTTAATCGGACGATCCATAAGTGTTCTCACCGTTCTCACACTTTCTACCGTTTTCTCCAAATCCCGACCCTATATATATATATATATATATATACATAAAATACAATATGTCCCTTCATTAAAAAAGAACAAGGTAACGTGGTCAACTGGGCACAACAAGGCAATATCATAATCCGTATAGCATATTGCCCTTGCACATATATACACTCCCATATGCATTTTGACCTAAAAAATGCGGAATTTCCAATAACGTGGGTGTTGATTATATGCGGAGACACTCAGGACTATAAATAGAGTAATTCATTACTCGCGTATATCATCGACACCAAGGTGTACTCTTGTTCATACACTCTCGCATCGCATACAACACAAGGTAACGTGGTCAACCGGGCACACCAAGGCAATATCATAATTCGTATAGCATATTTCCCTTGCACATATATACACTCCCAAATGCATTTTGACCTAAAAAATGTAGAATTCCCAATAACGCGGGTGTAGATTATATGCGGAGACACTTAGAGCTATAAATAGAGTAATACTCTCGCATCGCATACAACATAAGGTAATGTGGTCAACCGGGCACAACAAGGCAATATCATAATCCGTATAGCATATTGGCCTAGCACATATATACACTCCCAAATGCATTTTAACCTAAAAAATGCGGAATTTCCAATAACGCGGGTGTCCATTATATGCTGAGACACTCAGGGCTATAAATAGAGTAATACTCTCGTATTGCATACAACACAAGGTAGCATGGTCAACCGGGCACAACAAGACAATATCATAATCCGTATAGCATACTACCCTTGCACATATATACACTCCTATATGCATTTTGACCAAAAAATGCGGAATTCCCAATAACGCGGGTGTCGATTATATGCGGAGACACTCAGGGCTATATATAGAGTAATACTCTCGTATCGCATACAGCATAAGGTAACGTGGTCAACCGGGCACAACAAGGCAATATCATAATCCGTATAGCATATTTCTGATGTGCACAAAATGCAACATATAAATTACATCAATTGTGGCATAAAACTAACCCTTTTTAGTACTAATGTTGGAAAAAGTGTGTTTTTGTCTTCCTTTTGTATTTTCAGGATTAAATGAGCTCAAATTAACAAAAGAAGCAAAAAGGCAGCTAAATCTAACATAAATACAAGAAAAGGAACAAACGTGGCATGCCCGACCTCCCCGACAGCATCTTCCCAAGCAAAACAAGAGAACAGAAGGCTGAACACGCCCCGTGCTCAGTGAACACGGGGGCGTGCCCAAGTGCCAGCATAAAAGACAAAGCTATAGAAGCTTCTATCGCCCACCATGGGGCCGTGCTCAGCGGACACGGGGCCGTGGTCAACTATAAGATTCGCAGAATCCAGGCAAATCTTGATAGTACATATATGCTTCTGCACACGGGGGCGTGCCCAGCGGACACGGGGGAGTGGTCAACTAATGCAGACAAACTGCAATTAATTAAGACAGAGAAGAGGATGGACACGGGGCCATGCCCAATGGACACGGGGTCGTGCCCGAGCTACTGTTCAGGCTATAAATAGGGGTGCTTGGCTCATTTGCAAACCATCCCTTGGCACACCACCTCTCTCACACTTCACCCACCACCCACCACCACCATAACACCATCATCCACCACCATCATCCATTGTCCATCATAGAGTGTGTGAGTCATCTCGGGGTCCAAGATTGATCGTAAGAGTTCTTGACAATCAAAGACCATGTTTGCCTAAGTCTCTTACATCACTTGGTGAAGACAAGTGTCTAGTGTAATACTTTTTATTTTTAATCTTTTCGCACTTTTTACTTGGTTATGTATTAATGACTTTAATAACTAGTTTCTTATGTTGAAGGTGATTCTTCCTTATCGTTTGTTCGTGGTGTCTTGGCATTATTTTACTGTCTATATAAAATAAAAGATTTTCACCATTCATATCTCCACGGTCTATATGGAGGTATGTTGGCTACCTGGTCGGGGGTTAAGGGAACGGTTTGGTAAGAGTCTTGCCTTGTTCAGTGTATAGATCCTGCAAGGACCTGGGTCAAATTTAGTAGGATCTCCTTCAATACCCACCGGTATTAGATGGCGGGGGTTCAAACTCTTTCATCCCCTCATTTGTAAGCTACTATTAATACTTTAACCCGGCTACTTAGGACTGTATCCCTGCTGACTCAGACTACTTAGCCGAGGGTAACGTCACCTTCAAAAGAGGGGCCTACCATAATATGCATTAATAACTTAATTAATTATCTTTCAATAATCCGACCCTTTAGGATTGTATCCTTGCTGACTCAAACTACTGGGTTGAGGGTAACGTCATCTTCAAAAGAGGGGCCTACTACAATAACTAAGATAATCTCTTAAAAAGTGAAAAAGTGCGGAAATAATCAAAGGTTACACTAAACACGAGTCGGAGCCAAGTGATTCATCTTGTCTATCTGTTTTTATTTTTATTTTTATTTTTCAGCATTTTAGTTAGTTTTTATTTTTCTAATTTAAAAACCTTTTTCTAAACTTTTGATTTGATTAGACGTTGAGGATAAACCGGTACTAAAAGCTCTTGTGTCCTTGGACGACCTCGGTATCTTGCCAACACTATACTACGCTCACAATACGTGCACTTGCCCTGATGTGTGTTTGGTGTTAGTAAAATATCGTGTTTTATAAATTTAAAACTTGACTAACGTGTAAAAAGGGCTTAAAATATACTTAAATCCATATCACACTTTACGCACATCAAGTTTTTGGCGCCGTTGCCGGGGACACAAGGATTTTAAGAAAGTTAGGAATCAACGGCCTAATCGTTTTTCTTATTTTTGTATTTTTTTAGGTTTTTTCTTAATTTTTCAACTTCTGCAGAACTCAGCACCGGCCGTGCCCACTGAACACTCCCCGTGCCCAATCATTGGAACCGGCAATCCTGTTTTAAGTCAGACAGTAAGCTGAACACGGGGCCGTGCCCACTCAACACGCCCCGTGCCCTAGATTCAGTTACTGAAAACAGAACCGTAAGATCCCGACGGTTGGTAATTTCTGACACAAACATGAGTGATACTGATATTTTTTACTTTCGGCACTCTTATGGTACGTGGTGTCAAATATGTGGCGGCTCCCATAAAGAATTAGAATGTTATTTTCTAAATTATAAGCCCCACTATATAGACCCATCATTTTCCCGTAGCCTTAAGAGGGGCGAAAGTAAAAATAATCCCTATCTCTCCCTCGAATGCTCTCAACCGGATCTTCTAGGAGAAATGCTTCTTGATGAACTATTTCAATTGGAAGATCTAATTCTTAATTGGTTAAAAGAACTTAGGATAGATTTCAATAATCTATCTCAAGACGATAACCAAGAAGAGTTGTTGGGGTCACATTCAAACAACTTCGTTGTTCCCAACGATACCTCTAACTCTAGTGAGGACTTGAGCGATAGTCGTCCCTGTGTCGATTGTGCCGTGAAGGACTCCCCATCGACTTCGTTCGATGCATACATAGACCTGAGCGATTCGGCATACACCTTCTTTAACGAGAGCCCGGGAAAGGGTTGGACTTGTCCACCTACATATAGCATAGGAATCACCCTCACCGACAACCTCTTGCGTTCTCGTCTTAATCTAGAACAATTAAGGTATCTTAGGAACTTTGGGGTTGTTCCATCCAGTAAGGAACCGCCCGATCCGGAAAAGTTCCTTAAAAATAGACAAACTTCATAAACAACCTTTCGACACGGGGCCGTGCCCAGGTCAACACGCCCCCGTGTCCACCAAAAGATTCCTTTCTGACTTTTTGTCAGAATACGGACAAAATGTGTCAGGATCTTGCCTGCACACGGGGCCGTGTCCAGCCGACACGGGGCCGTGTCCAGCATGCTGTCGTTTTCTATAAATGCAGCCAAGAATCCTACACATTTGGACCATCCAGGGACAGAGATTTGAAAGGATCTTCTCACCTACCATCCTAGATATTTTCTAAAAGAAGGTTCCAACAACCATCTTATCCTTTCCTCTTTTATCCATTGCCTTCTTCTTCATCTTTCTTGTCTCAACACCTCCATTGAAGCTTGTTCTCAAGCTTTATTGTGTTGATTATTAGATTTTTGTCCAAGGAATCTTGTTAAAAATAAGTTGTGCAACATTGTTTTAAGTTATTTTTGTTCAAAAATGCTTCATAAGTTGGAAAAATAATTTAAAACTCCAAGATTCTTTGTTCTAAAAATCTGCAGAAAGGTGAACACGGGGCCGTGCTCATTGAGCACGGGGCCGTGTCCGATGTACTGTTTCATTAAAATGAACTATTTTTGGTTTGTTTTCGTAGAATGTTTAGTCAAAACAGTGGAACTTCTTCTGCGCACTCCAGAAACAGTCGAAGGGAGAGAAGGTCATCAATCGAAGCAACTCTCGTACGTTACGTAATGGCATTATGTGAAGCTCTTGACGAGATGAATTCGGTAGAGGAGGTCCTAATAGACCGTATAAATTATCTTACGGTGGGGTTGGAAAACAGTTTTCAAGAAATAAACCTATTGCACCAGAGGTTAAACATTCTTGTAACACCTCCCATGGAACCAATCCTCCCTCAAGAGGATTGGAACCTAGCACTTGGAATCAACAATCCTACCGGTTGGGAAGGCATTCCATCGGAACCTCCTCTTGAAGATCTACAAGAAGTCCCGGTGGAGGTTGCAACCCCTCAAACCAATGCCAATGAGCCCGCCTTTCTTCTCCCTAGGGAGATAGAAGAGTGGCTCGCCGACGTGTGAGGGACCCATGCCCGGAGAAAGAAGTTTTTTTTAGCCGCATCTAACCGAGGGAATTATCTTTTCGGAAATTTTGCTAATAGAATAAGTCGTAGGCTAGAACTTCTTGGTTTAGATTTCTTGTGTTTCTTTGACCTAATTATCTAGAATTTTAACTTTTTAGGATTATTATGTAATTCTCTCTATGACTTAATGAATGATGGTTTTTAGCTAATTTGGTGTTTGGATGATGTTGTAATGGATAAAACACACTCAGGATGGTGAAGGATAACAAGGGAAATTTGGACCAGCACCCCATGCACGAAAACAGGGCCATCCGACAAAATTTTCTTCATTACAGCAAGTTCAGCACGGGCCGTGCCCGCCCAACACGACCCCGTGCTGCACAATCTGCAGAAGATGCCCAGTTCAGGTAAACTGGACACGGGCCGTGTTCACCCAACACGCCCCCGTGTCCAGGCTTCTGTTTCTTTTTACAACTTTTTGTTACTGGCGACTGAACACGGGGCCGTGCCCGGACACCACGGGGCCGTGTCCAGACGCCCAGTAACATAAAATTTTGTTTTTTCACACCTTTTTACACATTCAATCAACCTAAACACTTATTTTTGGGACACATTGAGGACAATGTGTAATTTAAGTGTGTGTGTGGGGGGGGGGGGGGATGCTAAAACTTTGAATCTTGCAAGTCCTAATTATAAGCCTTACACAAAACTCTATTGGAACCGCTAATCACCCCAATTTTTTTTTTCAAAAAAAATTTCATTTTTTACTTGTCTAGGTTTAATTTGGGAATTAATTCTATAAAGGTTATATTTTTTAAAAATTTACAACCGATAGCGTTGTGATAAAAAGAACCAACATAAGAAAATTATGAAAAGGCATGACAAGTTTAGTTAAAATTTGATTATATATACTTGATCACATAAAAACCCATTCCCACAAAAGTGAGTTTTGAGCCTTTATTGAGCATACAAATACATATCTTTAAACTAAATGCTCATTTTTCGTTTCTTGTGTGAATAGCCGCTTGGTTCTTACAACTCTAGAACTTGCCACGATGATACATTCCCGGTCCTTACCAACTTAATCCCGAGTAAGTAAATGATGGAGGCATTAGGACTAACCCTTTTTATTTCTACACCATTATTTTTTTTACCACCTACCCAAAATCCCCCTAGTTAACCCCTTTGAGCCTAAACCTTTTCATTTCTTAACCCACACCAAACACCCTTTCACCCACCAAAACCTTTTTATTTTTAACCCTTAGTTTTAGTAACAAGCTCGGTTTTTCGTATGACTTTTCAATATATATATATATATATATATGTTGATGATGAAGCAAAAAAAAATAAACAAGCAAGTTCACCAAAAATAACTTTGTTTGAATAATGGCTTCATCAAAAAAAAAAATTCAAAAATAAAAAGTCTTACGAAAACCGATGTTTTTACGCTTTTCGCCCTTTTCTACTAACCACTAACCCAACCACCTACCTTTAACCCAAGCCTAACCCTTCACCCAAAAGTCCTCTTGATATTTACAAAGGTTTATAGTTAAAAAGGAGGAGGATTGATTGCTTGGCAAGCTTATAGGAGTAAGTTCCATGCCGTTCTCGAGTGATTCACTAAAATACATCTTCGGCCGAGTGTTGAGTGATCCCCCGTGAGGTATGTGAACTTGTATATAAATGGAATTTTAAAAAGACATGTTATGCCCTATTAAGTAATTTATCTTATGTAATGTTTTAAATAAATCATGACAAATAGGATTGTAAATAAATAAAAATAAAACTTGATAAAGAATCTTGGAAATCCCGACACTCTATGAGAAGCCCAAAAACCTTCTCTTCTACCTATACCATTTGGAAGTGTAAAGCCACATTATAAAGAGTTTTGCTTGAGGACAAGCAAAGATTCAAGTGTGGGGGTATTTGATGTGCACAAAATGCAACATATAAATTACATCAATTGTGACATAAAACTAACCATTTTTTAGTACTAATGTTGGAAAAAGTGTGTTTTTGTCTTCCTTTTGTATTTTCAGGATTAAATGAGCTCAAATTAACAAAAGAAGAAAAAAGGCAGCTAAATCTAACATAAATACAAGAAAAGGAACAAACGTGGCATGCCCGACCTCCCCGACAGCATCTTCCCAAGCAAAACAAGAGAACAGAAGGCTGAACACGCTCCGTGCTTAGTGAACACGGGGGCGTGCCCAAGTGCCAGCATAAAAGACAAAGCTATAGAAGCTTCTATCGCCCACCACGGGGCCGTGCTCAGCGGACACGGGGCCGTGGTCAACTATAAGATTCGCAGAATCCAGGCAAATCTTGATAGTACAGATATACTTCTGCACACGGGGGCGTGCCCAGCGGACACGGGGGAGTGGTCAACTACTGCAGACAAGCTGCAATTAATGAAGACAGAGAAGAGGATGGACATGGGGCCGTGCCCAATGGACACGGGGCCGTGCCCGAGCTACTGTTCAGGCTATAAATAGGGGTGCTTGGCTCATTTGCAAACCATCCCTTAGCACACCACCTCTCTCACACTTCACCCACCACCCACCACCACCATAACACCATCATCCACCACCATCATCCATTGTCCATCATAGAGTGTGTGAGTCGTCTCGGGATCCAAGATTGATCGTAAGAGTTCTTGACAATCAAAGACCATGTTTGCCTAAGTCTCTTACATCACTTGGTGAAAACAAGTGTCTAGTGTAATACTTTTTATTTTTAATCTTTTCTCACTTTTTACTTGGTTATGTATTAATGACTTTAATAACTAGTTTCTTATGTTGAAGGTGATTCTTCCTTATCGTTTGTCCGTGGTGTCTTGGCATTATTTTACTGTCTATATAAAATAAAAGATTTTCACCATTCATATCTCCACGGTCTATATGGAGGTATGTTGGCTACCTGGTCGGGGGTTAAGGGAACGGTTTGGTAAGAGTCTTGCCTTGTTCAGTGTATAGATCCTGCAAGGACCTGGGTCAAATTTAGTAGGACCTCCTTCAATACCCACCGGTATTGGATGGCGGGGGTCCAAACTCTTTCATCCCCTCATTTGTAAGCTACTATTAATACTTTAACCCGGCTACTTAGGACTGTATCCCTGCTGACTCAGACTACTTAGCCGAGGGTAACGTCACCTTCAAAAGAGGGGCCTACCATAATATGCATTAATAACTTAATTAATTATCTTTCAATAATCCGACCCTTTAGGATTGTATCCTTGCTGACTCAAACTACTGGGTTGAGGGTAACGTCACCTTCAAAAGAGGGGCCTACTACAATAACTAAGATAATCTCTTAAAAAGTGCAAAAGTGCGGAAATAATCAAAGGTTACACTAAACACGAGTCGGAGCCAAGTGATTCATCTTGTCTATCTGTTTTTATTTTTATTTTTCAGCATTTTAGTTAGTTTTTATTTTTCTAATTTAAAAACCTTTTTCTAAACTTTTGATTTGATTAGACGTTGAGGATAAACCGTTACTAAAAGCTCTTGTGTCCTTGGACGACCTCGGTATTTTACCAACACTATACTACGCTCACGATGGGTGCACTTGCCCATATGTGTGTTTGGTGTTAGTAAAATATCGTGTTTTATAAATTTAAAACTTGACTAACGTGTAAAAAGGGCTTAAAATATACTTAAATCCATATCACACTTTACGCACATCAATTTCCCTTGCACATATATACACTCCCAAATGCATTTTGACCTAAAAAATGCAGAATTTCCAATAACGCGGGTGTCGATTATATGCGGAGACACTCAGGGCTATAAATAGAGTAATACCTTCGCATCGCATACAGCACATGGTAACGTGGTCAACCGGGCACAACAAGGCAATATCATAATCCGTATAGCATACTGCCCTTGCACATGTATACACTCCCATATGCATTTTGACCTAAAAAATGCGGAATTTCCAATAATGCGGGTGTCGATTATATGCGGAGACACTCAGGGCTATAAATAGAGTAATTACTTACTTGCGTATATCATCGACACCAAGGTTATATGAAACCTTTGGATTAAACTGTCAAAATGACCCAAACCACAGGGACTAAAATGGCATTTAACTATTTTTTAAAATGTCATTTTTACAAAGAGTAGTCTACTAAAAGAGACAGACTGGCGATAATAGACTAATACCCGAGGTATTACTACTCTTCAATAGGGATGGCAGAAATTACCGAGCCCGACGGGTATACCCGAAACCCAACACAAATGCGACGGATATACCCGATACCCGACGGGTATTGGGCCGGGTATGGGATTAGTTTTAAAATTTTTCGTGGGTATGGGTCGGGTATGGGATTATGTGATACCCGACCCGATTAACCGAAACCACATACCCGTTTACCCAAACTATATACCCGATTATATACCCGAATTTTTTAATTTATATTTTTATTTTCCATTAACCCTTATCTATTAGTGATTTATTTTAGTATGTTCATATACTCTCGCATCGCATACAACACAAGGTATAATGTGGTCAACCGAGCACAACAAGGCAATATCATAATCACTATAACATATTGCCCTTGCACATATATACACTCCCACAGAGCCGTCCCTAAGAATAATAAAAAAAAATTAGGCCTTGTGCGAGACATAAAATTTGGGCCCCCTCCCTAAAATGGTATTGATCGAATCTTGGTTTCGTTCGGTATGATACGACACGGTGATATAAATATTATTATGCCCAAGAGGGTTTTATAAACATAAGTATAAAATGTAATATACTAAATTCGTAATATTACATTTTCACATAGAACATTCTTATTACTTTCACATTTATGATAAAAGTGACTTATAAATGAAGGTATGACTATAACTAGGATAAAACAATAGACAACTAAAATATTATATGTGAAGATATATCTCCAATGTGCATCAATTAATGTGAAATTAAGAAAAAAAGTAAAGAAAAATTGTTTAAAAGGAAGGATCGAAATTACGCCCATGTTTAATTTATTTAAGTAGTCAACCAGTAGATCAAAGGCCATGATTTAGTTGTTTAAGAAATAAAACGTTTTGACATTTAAAATTCTGGAAAAAAAAAAAAACGCAAGACGACGGAATCAAACCCTAGACTTCAAGTATAAAATACAACGCGCTTACCAACTGAGCTATTGTAGATGATTATATAAAATATTTATAGTTTGTATTATATATAACCCTTTTTAAAAAAACTAGTTGATTTTCTGTCCGCGCGTTGCGGCGGGGACCCAATGACTGTAAAACGCGTGTCAGTAACGGCAAGCAGATACCAAATATCAAAACATAAATAAAATTGTCATGAAAAGGATAGTCACTCCGTCCTAAAAAAACAAACGATTTTAAATAATCTAATATATAATAATAGGACCCACACGTCCTACACGTTGGAAATTCGGTTGTTTTCAGTTCAGTTATTACGGTGCTAACACGTTAAAATATGGATGAGCTCGGTACCGGTAACAGCACCGAAAGTACCAATCTTGAAAATCATCGAAATTAGGTACCGGCACCGAAAATGCTCGGTAAATAAGGTATGGTATTTGAAGGTAAAATCAATAAATACAGGTATGGTGCTAGACCGGTGTCGAACCGAAAGTAACGATTCTGAAACCGCCAAAAGGTGGGTACCAAATTGGTACCGAAAATGATTTGGTATAGTAAATTTGGTACCGATATGATACCGGTTTGATTACAGGATTTGATACGTTTTGTTCATTAATAATCTAAATATCCAAGTTAATTTTACATGCTACAATTCATTCATTACACAAAAAGACAAAAAATAAAGTAAAATAAGTTGTTGTGTATATAAAATACTGTGTGTTTGGAAAGTAATCTAAACGGTGCAATTACTTGCATTGCTACGTTGCTACAGGATTTGATGAGCTCGGTACCAACCGGTACCGAAAATACCGTTACCGAAATCCCCAAAAGTGGGTACTGGTACCGAATATACCTGGTACGGTACGGCTCGGTATCGGTCAGTACTGGTACGACACCGGTATTTGTGGGTAAAAATCGATAAATACCGGTGCCGAACAGGCACCGAAAATACACCCGATTTGGTAAATTTGATACCGGTACCGGTACCCGATACCATTTTCTCATTCCTTAGTGATGTCACTATTCATTCAATTCTATTTCTATTACTATTCATTCAATTCGTTTTTTAATATATAGGTAAATTTTTATTACTATTCATTGCACCGAAAATACACCCAGTTTGATAAATTTGATACCGATACCGGTACCCGATACCATTTGCTCATTCCTTAATGATGTTACTATTAATTCAATTCTATTTCTATTACTATTCATTCAATTCGTTTTTTAATATATAGGTAAATTTCGGGCCCTTTAAAAAATTGGGCCTCGGGTCGTCGCCCGGCTTGGCCGGCCCAATAGCCGGCTCTGCACTCCCATATGCATTTTGACCTAAAAAATGCGGAATTTCCAATAACTCGGGTGTCGATTATATGCGGAGACACTCAGGGCTATAAATAGAGTAATTCCTTACTCGCATATATCATCGACACCACAAAACTGCAAGTTTTACGGGTTAAATGTTGAAATAACTAAACTTATTTAAACCCTAAAATGCCTAAAACACCCAATTTGCGTTTTAGGGTAATTCGATCATTTTATATGTAATTCTGTTAACTAGAAGGGCAATTCGGCAAAATAAAATGACCGAAATGCCCTTCTCGTTAACAGAAATAATGGATGAACGTAACCCATTGGACTAAAATGGCAATGGTGAAACCTTTTTGGACCCACAAGCGAAAAATGAAACCTTTTGATTAAACTGGCAAAATGGCCCAAACCACAGGGACTAAAATGGCATTTAACTATTTTTTTTAAATGTCTTATTTACAAAGAGTAGTCTATTAAAAGAGACAAACTGACGATAATAGACTAATACTCGAGGTATTACTACTCTTCAATAGGGATGGCAGAAATTACCGAGCCCGACGGGTATACCCGAAACCCGACATAAATGGGACGGATATACCCTATACCCTGTTGGGTATTGGGCCGGGTATGAGATTAGTTTTAAAATTTTTCGCGGGTATGGGTCGGGTATGGGATTATGTGATACCCGACCCGATTAACCGAAACCACATACCCGTTTACCCGAACTATATACCCGATCATATACCCGAATTTTTTAATTTATATTTTTATTTTCCATTAACCCTTATTTATTAGTGATTTATCTTAGTGATTTATTTTAGTATGTTCATACTCTCGCATCGGATACAACACAAGGTATAACGTGGTCAACCAGGCACAACAAGGCAATATCATAATCCGTATAGCGTATTGCCCTTGCACATATATACACTCCTATATGCATTTTGACCTAAAAAATGCGGAATTTCCAATAACGCGGGTGTCGATTATATGCGGAGACACTCAGGGCTATAAATAGAGTAATTCCTTACTCGTGTATATCATCGACACCAAGGTTATATGTCCCTTCATTAAAAAAGAGGAACAACACAAGGTAACGTGGTCAACCGGGGACAACAAGGCAATATCATAATCCGCCTTACTTTATGTCTCGGTAACCCGGACCTTTTTATAAACTTTTACTTACTAAAAGTATTTGTTAACTTTTTATTTAACATTAGATTTATTTAATTAAATCCTAATGTTTATCGGATATATATATTTTTACAACATCGGTATTTTACCCGCTCTCCGATATTAACGTAGTATAATTACCAAACCTGTTTTTGGGGTGTTACACTTGGTGAACTGTTTTGGTAGAACCCTTCGTTTCGTATGTTCCATCCAAAATTCGGATATGGTTGAATTTGGCAGCTAAGCGGTAGGTGTCTTCCATGGTTTTGGGTTGGGCGGACTCAACAAAGTTTGAAATGGAGGAGGGTAGGGCTCGGATGTATTTGGCTATGGCCTTGTCGGTAGAATCGACTTGGCCAGGGTAAAGGGCGCTAAGTTGTTTGAACCTAGCGGTGAGGCCGGTGTTATGACTCCCGACTTGTTTAAGGTTCCAAAACTCATTCTGGAGTTGTTGGAGCTCGTGGGGAGGACATAACTCGTCATTTATGAGCTTCTTAAGCTCGGTCCTAGTTAACGCATAAGCGGTATGGTTGTTAAAGAATGTCATATTTACATAGAATAGTGTACTGTCACACCCCGACTTTCCATGCTCGACCGGTGGGTCCGGTAGGGGAGTATCGTGACGTAGTTGATATCATCATAGTCAAACAACACAATATTTAATATGCACAGCGGAAGCAAAAGATAATTATATTACAATCCGAATATAAAGTAATATCAAGTATTACAACAGAAAGTAAAGGATCCACAGGCGGATCAAATAAAAGAAAAAAACTGTTCAACAGACTTTGACATCTAGAGCTTGCGAGACTTGAGTAATGATGCCTGGAGTAGCCAGCCTATTTCGTCTAGCACCTGCACTTAGCCTTTTTGGAAAATACGTCAGTTTACACTGGTAAATACAACTCAACTGACTCATTTTGAAAAGAGTTTGAAAATTTATTTGAATGCAATTCGGCAAAATATCATTTATAACTTGGGACAATTATTAAAATAATCTTGTATATAGTTTTACTCATTTGTCGTCCATTAGTACCGGTTAGAAGAGCCGGCTTAAGTTAAGCGACACGCCACAGGTATAATGCCCACAAGGTTGATTCCTTTAAGTGGATTACCAGTTTTTACATATGTAACTATCAGGTGTACGGCTACACCCCGTGCTTAGGTCGTGGCCATTTCGTAAAATGATGCCAAGGATATCCGGGACATGGTCATTTAACCCCCAAGGGCCATACACCAAATAATACAGAATAAAGCGAGTTATGTAAATACATTAATCACAATCCGATTTAAATAACTACATACCCGACCAAGCGGTACTTTTATAGTACCGTATCCCAAGCCTGTATAGGGAAAATAAGTTAAGAGTATTTACCTGAGCAAAGTATCAATCAAATACAGCAAATGCAAGTACTTTTACTAGCTCCTAACCTGGAACGAAGGTTTATAATAACCTATTAGAATCCTAACGGGTCTTTAGTTAAGCTTAAGCCGGTTAGTTTTAACGATACGGTTCGTACGCACGATTAAGCGAAGACCGGAATAGAATGTGATTTAGACCCGACAAGTTTGAAGACTTTCTTAATATGGGTATTTCATACACATTCTGGATTTTGAGATAAAACCGATAAGGTTTAACCCGTTTCGGCTAATTTATGCAAACTAGTTACATAAACCGATCCGAACGCGACGAGTGCGTAACGAGCAACCAAAAGAGTCATCTACAGGTTTCCTAAGTTAATATGCCTTAAATATGTTGTGATATCAGTAGGATACCTTCCATTATGCCCAAAACGAGTTTAATCACAATTTAAGCCCCGTAGATGTATTTTGGTCATTTTAAAGATTATAAAAGAGATTATTTAAGTTTCTGAGATTCGGGTCTGAATACATCTGTAAAATATCTTATTTTAATAGGTCACATCATTTGGTAATAAGTCTTATGTGATAAAATGGTTTTAAACCCAAACTATGCGTTTAATACGCTTAAAAAGTAATTTTAAGCGATTTCCGGGTTATATGGGAAATCTGAGTTTTCTGATCAGGTTAATAAGTTCAAAATACTTAATTTATCAAATAAAATCAGTAGCAACAGGATTGGTGTCAAAATAATATGTAGAACTCATTTTATGACCGAAAAGGGTATAATCGGTATTTACCGAATCAACGCCATAACCTTAGGTTATGAGCAGGTTAAAAATAATTAAAAATCTTTAAAAATCCCAAAATATTATATTACATCAGTAGGTAAAAGGTTTGGTGTCAAAAATTGGGTTTAGATAGGCTTTATGCTAATGACGCCGCTTAATTACTAAAAAGCGTTATAATTACGCCATTGAGCATAACTCCTAATCTAGACCTCAAATTGATGTGAAAATTTAGGGACATGTTTATAAATCAGTAACAAAGATCTTTATCCTTTCACATATTCAAAAATCTCGTTTTATGGTAAAAAGGGCATTATGGTCAACTTTAAGCATTTAACGGAAACTTGTAAAAGAATCAGGTAATCAATGAACCAACCTCAGAGGGTTATGCTAACATGTAGCCTGGTCCTAAGGAAGCTCTAAGGTATTTCTAAAACATACCAAAGCGGGTCAGAAATGAAGTCAAAGCAAAAGTCAAAGCTTTGCGACTTTCGGTTCCGAACCGGGTCTAAACAGAAAATTGTCGGGTCGAACATGCTTAGACATGTTCTTACATTAATTACTAAGTTATAAAAGTAATAAAACATGTTCCAAAGCTTCTACATTGTTAATTATGTTTTAAATCGCAAATTAGAATCCTGTTGACTTTTTATTAACAACTTTGACCCGACAAAAGTCCTAGTTAGAGCGGGAATCAGAGGGTGCCCTTTTAAGGGTTTATTGCCCACATAATTACCAACTTATAACTACTTTCAATTCGACTAATCACTGGACCATTAGTGATTAATCGTGAAGTCAACCGTTAATTATGACAGTTTGACTTTTAAGCTAAAACTAAGCAAAAACTCAACTAAGAAAGGTTAAGCATACTTACTGAAGTCCTATGCACGATTAGGAAGGCTTAGGGTCTGCTCTTATGCTCCAAGAAGCTCCCCAAATGCAGATGGAATGGTGTGATCACAATGTTGCAACATTGTGGCCTTTTATAGTGAATTTGAGAGCTTAAGATCATGAAAACTAAGTCTAGCAATGTTCCCAGATCATTTACAAGTGTCCCTAAGGCCTAGGAACTGTTAGGGGTCGCCCATGAATGAGAACATATCTAATTAAGTCGGTTACAAGCTCATAACAGCCAACTGCCCGATTTTCTGCATCTGGGGATCCCTTACGGATCGTAAGGGTTGGGCTTATGGTCCGTAAGCCACTTGCAGAAGACAAAAAGTGTTGTTCTTTCAGGGTTTGAGAGGCAACTTGTGTGATTCGAATTTGGGACTTGATTTAACAGTGTGGGGCCTCAAGTTTTGGCTCTTGAACAGTTATATACCCTACCACTTTGATATGTTTACTTGGATTCTTTTGAAAGTACCATAAACGAAGGTTTACCGTAGAAATTCCATAGGATCCTATCTTGCACTTTGAATTCAATTATTGTCAACAATTCACTGGATTGAAGGTATATTAGATGTGTGTAATATATGTTAGGGTCTTGGGATTCATAACGAGGTCGTTCAGAGGTAAAAATTAACATGACGACACTTTTAAATCCTGCCATACATCTTTAATTATACCCGGGTTTATATCACTTTTGTCTAATATATGACACGTGTCGTTATTTCATTGAACACGAATTTTCGAGGTGTTACATCCTCACCCCCTTAAAAGAAATCTCGACCTCGAGATTTACTGAAACAAATGAGGGTACTTTTCTTTCATTGTGGACTCAACCTCCCACGTATACTTGGGACCTCTACGGGCATCCCATTTTACCTTTACAATAGGCACATGCTTCCTTCGAAGCTTCTTAACCTGTCGATCTTCAATTAACAATGGTTTTTCCACAAATTTCATGCTCTCATCTATATGCACATCTGTATGTGGTATGACTAGCGATTCGTCAGCTAGCCATTTCTTCAGATTGCAGACGTGGAATACGTTATGAATACCACTGAGCTCTTCAGGTAAGTTTAACTTGTAAGCCACTGCTCCAACACATTCGATAATCTCGAACGGTCCTATATACCTCGGGCTTAACTTACCCTTCTTACCGAATCGCATCACCCCCTTCCAGGGTGATACTTTGAGCAACACTTTGTCACCTACTTCAAATTTCATAGGTTTACGCTTTGGATCTGCGTAACTCTTCTGCCTATCTCGGGAAGCTTTGTGACGATCACGAATCTGGACAATCTTGTCCGTTGTTTCAAAGACTATCTCTGGTCCTGATAATTAGACATCTCCAACTTCCGCCCAACAAACGGGCGTTCTACATTTTCTACCGTATAAGGCCTCAAAAGGCGCAGCCTTAATGCTGGTATGGTAGCTATTGTTGTAGGAGAATTCGATTAATGGTAGGTGGTTATCCCAACTACCACCTAAATCAATCACGCATGCTCGAAGCATGTCTTCCAAAGTTTGAATAGTACGCTCACTCTGACCGTCCGTCTGAGGATGGTAAGCCGTACTAAAATTCAAACGCGTGCCCAAAGATTGTTGGAAACTTTTCCAAAAATGTGACGTGTATCTAGTATCTCTGTCAGAGATAATAGACACATGTATGCCATGTAAAGCTACAATCTTATCCACGTACAATTGGGCTAACATGTCGGAGCTGTAAGTCTCCTTAATGGGTAGGAAATGTGCTGACTTAGTCAGTCTGTCTACGATCACCCAAATGGTATCGTTTCCTTTCCTTGTCTTAGGTAACTTGGTGATAAAATCCATAGTTACCATTTCCCACTTCCACGTAGGAAGTTCAGGCTGTTGTAGCAAACCTGACGGCTTTTGATGTTCTGCTTTGACTTGCGCACACGTCAAGCATTTAGCTACATAGGCAGCTACAGACTTTTTCAAGCCTATCCACCAATAGTTTGCCCTTAGATCCTGGTACATCTTATCAGCTCCAGGATGAACGGAATATTTAGAACTATGGGCTTCCTGGAGGATAACATCCCGAAGTCCTTCATAAACTGGAACCCATATTCATCCATTCAATCTCAGGATTCCGTCCTTGCCATAGGATAACTGCTCCTCAGTTACCCCTAGCTTTTCATTAGGATAGTTAGCTTCCAACACCGCTTCCTTCTGTGCAACTAACAACCTTTCATTCAAACTGTTCTTTATCTCAATGCTCTTGGCATTGATTCGGATGGGTTTGACCCTTTCCTTTCTGCTCAAGGCATCGGCGACTACATTCGCCTTGCCAGGATAGTATCTGATTTCACAATCGTAATCATTCAACGTCTCCATCCATCGGCGCTGCCTCATGTTTAAATCCTTCTGGTTAAAGAGGTGCTGGAGGCTCTTGTGATCAGAATAGATCACACACTTGATACCATATAGATAGTGCCTCCATAGCTTCAGTGCAAATACAACGGAACCCAACTCCAAGTCATGGGTGGTGTAATTCTTTTCGTGCACCTTTAACTGGCGTGAAGCATAGGCAATGACCTTGCCTCTTTGCATAAGCACACACCCCATACCGTTGTGTGATGCGTCACAATATACTACAAACTCTTCTATCCCATCAGGCAATGTCAACACAGGTGCATTGCTCAACTTCTGCTTCAGAATATCAAAAGGCTTTTTGCTGCTTAGGCCCCCAGTCAAACTTAATCTTCTTCCTAGTCAAAGAAGTTAGGGGTGCAGCAATCCTTGAAAAATTTTCAATAAATCGCCTATAATATCCTGCCAAACCTAGAAAGCTACGAATCTCTGTAGGCGTCTTTGGCTCTTGCCAATTCATAACAGCTTCCACCTTAGCGGGATCCACTTGGATACCACACTCACTAACAACGTGTCCAAGAAATTGGACTTCTCGAAGCCAGAATTCACACTTCGAGAACTTGCCATAGAGCTTCTCTTGATGAAGTAGCTTCAGAATGCAATGGAGATGCTTCTCATGATCAGCTTGGCTTTTCGAGTAGATGAGGATGTCGTCAATGAAGACGATGACAAATTTGTCCAAGTAAGGCTTGCAGACGCGATTCATGAGATCCATGAATGCGGCAGGTGCATTAGTGAGCCCAAAAGGCATCACTAGGAACTCGTAATGACCATAACGAGTCCTAAATGCAGTCTTGTGTACATCTTCATCTTTAACCTTCAATTGGTGATAGCCTGACCTCAGATCGATCTTAGAGAAGTAGCTTGCCCCTTGCAGTTGATCGAACAGATCGTCTATCCTGGGCAGTGGATATCTATTCTTGATAGTGACTTTATTAAGCTCACGATAATCGATGCACAGACGCATCGATCCATCCTTCTTCTTGACAAACAAGATTGGCGCTCCCCATGGAGACGAACTAGGTCTAATGAAACCTTTAGCTAGCAAATCATCTAGCTGCGTCCTTAATTCCTTCATCTCTGTTGGTGCCAACCTATAAGGCGCTCTCGCAACAGGTGCTGCTCCGGGGATGATGTCAATTTTGAATTCTACTTGCCTATCTGGTGGTAAACCAGGTAGATCTTCAGGAAACACTTCAGGGTATTCAGAAATGACAGGGATATCCTCAATCTTGGGCTTCGGCTCATCAATAGTCACTTGTGCCATGTAGATGACACAACCCTTCTTCAGACACCTAGAGGCCTTGAGCATAGACACTTGCTCCGGTAGTCCATATTGAGTATCTCCCTGAATGGTAAGTGATTCACCAGACGGAGTCTTGATCACCACTTGTTTCTTATTGCAGACAATCTGGGCCTGGTTATGAGATAACCAGCCCATACCCAAAACTATGTCGAAACCGGCTAACTTCAGAGGAAGTAAGGTTAATGGAAAAGAGTGGTTCTTAATGGATATGAAACATCCATCTAATATGGTTGAGGCGGTTTCTAAGGCGCCATCTGCTAATTCCACCTCATACTTCACACTTAAGGTTTTAACAGGCAATTTCAACAGTTCACAAAACTTATTATCTACGATCGACTTATCAGCGCCTGAATCAAAAAGTACTCTTGCATATACATCATTTATGAGGAAGGTACCTGTGATAACGTTGTCATCCTGGACGGCTTCCCTTGCATCCATCCTGAAGACCCTTGCATTGGTCTTTTTGACCTCTTCAGGCTTCTTGGCGTACTTAGGGCAGTTGGTCTTAATGTGCCCCTTCTCATTGCAATTGTAGCATGTAGCATCTTTAATCTTCTTGCAGTCAACAATCTTGTGCTCCCTAGACTTGCATATCCCACATGCAGGTGATCCTGACTTAGAATTGGACTCAAGTCTGCACTTTCCAAAGTGGCGTTTCTGGCAAGTCGTGCACTTTGGCTTTTCCTCTGTTCGCTGACTATTCCTTCCAGACCCAGACTTCTTAGAATCAGTGTTTCCCTTGTGCTTCTTCTCTGACCCTCGTGAGTTATCATCCTCACGCTTCCTCTTACTTTCTTCAGAATTCTTTAGCGATCTCAACCTGACCGCATCTAAAGTAAGGGACAAAGAGAGATCAGCTGCTGACCTAAGCGTAGCAGGTCTTGAAGCCTTAACACTGGCTTTGATTTCTGGGGCTAAACCCCCAATGAAGCGAGCAATTCGCTTGGGTTCTGGTGTTACAAGGTAAGGAACTAGTCTGGATAGGGTATTAAAACTGGTGAGGTAAGCTTGACAATCTAAGTTTGTCATCACCAATGATAAGAAATCTGATTTAATTCTCTCAACCTCGTGTTGAGGGCAGTAGTTTTCCATAATGAGAGCAACAAACTGTTCCCATGACATGTTGTAGAGCGGGATCTTCCCAGCAGCTTGGATGAGAGACTTCCACCATGCTAGTGCCTCTCCCTTGAACGATTGGGATACATACTTCACCACATCCCTTTCAGCACAACCGCTGATATCGACAACTGTGTCCATTTCATCCAACCAGATCATACAGTCAATTGCCCCCTTCTCCCCGGTGAAATCCTGGGGTTTGCAGGAAACAAAGTATTTATAGGTACAGGACTTGGTACGCGGTTCATTATCGAACACTATCCTCTTGGATGGAACACTGTGTTTATTAGATGAACGTCGATCATCATCTTTCTTTGACTCATCTTTCTTTGAGGGTGGCTTGCTATGAGCCTCAGAATGAGTTTTAGGGACATACTTAGAGTGGGGTACAGATGAG
Source organism: Helianthus tuberosus (assembly GCA_030545235.1). Taxonomy (NCBI): domain Eukaryota; kingdom Viridiplantae; phylum Streptophyta; class Magnoliopsida; order Asterales; family Asteraceae; genus Helianthus; species Helianthus tuberosus. The sequence continues at coordinate 121,072,031 of CM060433.1, forward strand.
GCTTTACTATGAGTCCCACTATACTCCCTAAATTGCTCCTCTACAGCTTTAGATACAACTGTATCAACCAGTGTACGAAGTTCTCCTCTGGTTATATTAATCTTATCATCATTACGGCTTTCCAGAGGATGACTGTTTATCTCGTCTGAGTCAGCCATGTAGGTAGTTTTAATTTCTACAAAAAGAAAATAAGGGCAAGGTTTATTTAGAAGCCCATACAGTACTATCGTTTTAAACGATTTATTAACCATGTTTTTAATACACATTTTAGTTAATTTGTTAAATATATAATTGTTCAGGATCTTTATCAAAATCCTAAATTATAAGTTAATAATCACACAAAAGGCCTAGTCACGTAGACAAGTTTAATTTATAAGCCATGATTTCAGAGAATCGAGGCATTAAGGTTTGAATCAAAGTTCATTACCTTTTCTTGACAGGGAGTTGTAGGCTACCACTGTCTTTAGTCCAGAGGACGTTAATTATAGCCTGTGAGCACTTCATCCATAAGGGATGATTACATAAATAAGGGAATTTAGAATAACCCATTTAAGAATGACTTATGTGATTTTATCGTGTCACATCTTGTCAAGCATGATAATATGCTTTTAGATATTTAAAAAGGATTTGAATCTCTTGAATAGGTTCTACCATCTTGGCCTTGTCCGCAGTGACATTTAGGCTAGGTTTTACTTTTAAGATTCTTTTTAATATTTAACGCAGAACAATCCTAAATTGGAATGTTAACAAGGATCTGAGTCTAACTGAGGAACTACCGTCTTGGCCATGTCTTAAAATGGCACGTGGCTAGGTCTTGTCCTTTTTTAGATTTTTTCCATTTTATTATAATGGTAGATCTTATAATATAGGAATGATATTTTAAACATAATCGTTCCTTTAAAATTTAAACAAGTATATGGTTGCCCTAAACGGGACTTCTTAAGAAAATGACTTGCCTATGCAAGGGCTAATCAGAAAAATAACAAAGGAAGAAATTAAAAGACAATGAAACGAATTAGGATTAGTCCTATGTTCTTGTCTAGACTCAAGAATGTGCATCTGTGTAACTGAGATTAAACACAAAAGGCTAGTGTTTAATTCACTCAGTGTTGGCTCTGATACCAACCTGTCACACCCCGACTTTCCACACTCGACCGGTGGGCCCGGTAGGGGAGTATCGTGACGTAGTTGATATCATCATAGTCAAACAACACAATATTTAATATGCACAGCGGAAGCAAAAGATAATTATATTACAATCCGAATATAAAGTAATATCAAGTATTACAACGGAAAGTAAAGGATCCACAGGCGGATCAAATAAAAGAAAAAAACTGTTCAACAGACTTTGACATCTAGAGCTTGCGAGACTTGAGTAATGATGCCTGGAGTAGCCAGCCTATTTCGTCTAGCACCTGCACTTAGCCTTTTTGGAAAATACGTCAGTTTACACTGGTAAATACAACTCAACTGACTCATTTTGAAAAGAGTTTGAAAATTTATTTGAATGCACTTCGGCAAAATATCATTTATAACTTGGGACAATTATTAAAATAATCTTGTATACAGTTTTACTCATTTGTCGTCCATTAGTACCGGTTAGAAGAGCCGGCTTAAGTTAAGCGACACGCCACAAGTATAATGCCCACAAGGTTGATTCCTTTAAGTGGATTACCAGTTTTTTACCATCTTTTCTGTCACACCCCGACCACGTAAAACAACGAAACGTGGCGGAAACGTCGGGGAGTGTTGTAACAGAATTAATGTTTCACAACCATGGAAATTAAAGTTTCGTTTTATTCATCAAACAAGCGAGTTACATTGTCTTTAAACAAGAAATAAAGAGTACATAACATAAATTAACTAGTTCTTGTCTCGTTTTAAGTCACTAAGGCACAGGCCCGCCTAAGTATGTCTCGATAGGTCCTATGCATCAACTCCTGAAAACACATGTGAAAATAGGTACGTCAGCATAAAAATGCCTGTGAGATACATAGGTTTTGTAAAAATAGGTTTCATGATTTGTAAGTTTAGAAAGAGTTGTTTAATAAAGTTTAGTCATGAACCTTGTAAATTGATTTGTTTTGTAAATCATTTGAAAAACAATAAGTTCAGATGATATGTATAAATAAGAGAATAATGTATGGTTAAATGAATAACCATGTAAAATGAGTTTGTATAAGATAAGTTGTTTGTAAAACAATGTCTTGTGAAAAGTATGTTATTTGTATAAAATGTTATATGTCTTAAATTGAAATGATTCAAATAACGCTACGATATGTAATACCATACAAACACTTATATATAGGAAGTACCAGCGGCGTATCCACCATGCTTGTATCATATTACACACGCCTCGTTACTTAAATCACTTACTCAAACCAAACCACCATTGTAAAATGTTTATGTATAATCAAATGTCAAAATGTTTTGTGTATATCAATGTCAAAATGTTTATGTCTAATGTAAATCATGAATTGTGTATATCAATGTCATGTATGGTAAGTGAAATATATCAACTAAACCATATGTAAAATGCACAAAAACAAGGTGTTGAAGTAAAACATGGTTTAAATCAAAGTTATGTTTTGTGGAACAAATGCATGCTATACTGATATAAACATCTATGTGGTATTGTGAAAACAATGCACTAAGTATGTAATCAAATGAACATACATAGGGTGAAATGTAATGTAAAACAATGTACTAAGTATGCACACAATGGACATACATAGCATGAAATGTAATGTAAAACGATGTACTAAGTATGCACACAATGGGCATACATAGTATGAAATGTAATGTAAAACGATGTACTAAGTATGCACACAATGGACATACATAGCATAAAATATAATGAAATCATGTACTATAATGTACTAATGAACATAACAAGCATATGATATGAAAACATGGAAAAGCATGAAAGTAACAAGTAGGCACATGTGTTTCACCCCAAAACATTTGGAAAACAGTAAAAGAGGGGTCTATGTACTCACTTGAGATTGCTTAGTAGTCCTTGAGTAACAACCAAACAATGCTAGAGATCACGGATATCAAACGGCACCTAATATAGGTAACTATGTTAATAAACCGGACCTAAATCGGAAGATCGGATAGAATGAGGGCTCGTAAACCAAATGAGTATGGAGACTCATGTAATGTGGTCTAACAAAGCCTACATGCTAAAATGAAACCTAACCTAAGTGCTTACGACCCATTACGACCCGTTTAGGTAGCTTATGCTACTTTAACGCGTCGTTCGCGTAAAACGCGTTTGGAATGCCTAACTAGCCCTATGATAAGTAAAATATGCCTTAACATGTCTAATATTGTTGCCAAATCAGTTTAGATGTTAAAAGTTATGTTACATATGCTTAAAATGAATTTTGGCGTAAAAATGGCATTTTGGTAATTTACCTAAGGCATATAAACTACCTATCATACAACTACTTAAACGAAGCGACCATAAGGTATAACCTTGGAAGGTTATTCCCTATATACTATGGTCACCTAATGTGTTTGGTCGGATCCTAATGATCGACCAAACGGGTCGGGTTCAAAAGTATAAGCGATTGTTTAGATCGCTTACCTTACGACCCTATATAAGCACTAAACTAAAAGTGACGAGCTAAGCATGTTAAAACATGCTTAACTAAGTTTAGAAAACAGGTTTGGTATCAAAACAAACGGTTTTGATACCTAAGAGTAGTTTGGTTACAAAATACGCAATAACACGCATTTTGGCCGAAACTACGACTCGTCACTGAGCCTAGATAACGTGGTAATCAATAGGTATAGTCACTAAGGACTATAACCATCGTGATTACGCTCACGTTATGAAGTTCAAACGAACTTCGTGTTGACCATAAACTGGTCAACGCAGAAAGTCAAACAAAGTTTGACTTTTAACGCTAAACGAATATAAAGAACGAAGGAACACTTACAAAGGGTCCCCGAAAGCAAATATGATCTAAAAGACTCTAAGTTGAAGTCATTGCTTCATACCTGGGTTAGATAAGTCCTATGCATCAACTCCTGAAAACACATGTGAAAATAGGTACGTCAGTATAAAAATGCCTGTGAGATACATAGGTTTTGTGAAAATAGGTTTCATGACTTGTAAGTTTAGAAAGAGTTGTTTAATAAAGTTTAGTCATGATTGTACATTGATTTGTTTTGTAAATCATTTGAAAAACAATAAGTTCAGATGATATGTATAAATAAGAGAATAATGTATGGTTAAATGAATAACCATGTAAAATGAGTTTGTATAAGATAAGTTGTTTGTAAAACAATGTCTTGTGAAAAGTATGTTATTTGTATAAAATGTTATATGTCTTAAAGTATGTTTTCGAGGAACGATCTTAACGGCTCTCCGAAAACTATAAATACCCATCCATCCCCATTGCAAAACCCACTTGAAATCTGAGTTTTTCTCTAAGTTGGGGTGTTTTATCACTTCATACCTGAGAATACTTGGAAGTTCAATCTTGCGGGAACCCTTTGTAAGTGTTCTTTCATTCTTTTCATTCGTTTTAGCGTTAAAGTCAAACTTTGTTTGACTTTCTGCGTTGACCAGTTTATGGTCAATGCGAAGTTCATTTGAACTTCATAACGCGAGCGTGATCACGATGGTTATAGTCCCTAGTGACTATACCTACTGATTACCACGTTATCTAGGCTTAGTGACGAGTCGTAGTTTCGGCCAAAATGCGTGTTATTGCGTATTTTGTAACCAAACTACTTTTAGGTATCAAAACCGTTTGTTTTGATACCAAACTTGTTTTCTAACTTAGTTAAGCATGTTTTAACATGCTTAGCTCGTCACTTTTAGTTTTGTGCTTGTCTAGGGTCGTAAAGGTAAGCGATCTGATCAATCGCTTATACTTTCGAACCAGACCCATTTGGTCGATCATTAGGATCCGACCAAACACATTAGGTGACCATAGTATGTAGGGAATAACCTTCCGAGGTTATACCTTATGGTCACGATGTTCAGTTAGTTGTATGATAGGTAGTATATATGCCTTAGGTAAATTACCAAAATACCTTTTTTACGCCAAAATTCATTTTAAGCATATGTAACATAACTTTTGGTATCTAAACTGATTTGGCAACAATATTAGACATATTAAGGTATATATTACTTGTCATAGGACTAGTTAAGCGTTCCGAACGCGTTTCACGTGAACGACGCGTTAAAGTACCATAAGCTACCTAAACGGGTCGTAATGGGTCTTAAGCACTTAGGTTAGGTTTCATTTTAGTATGTAGGCCTTGTTAAACCATATTACATGAGTTCCCCTACTCATTTGGTTTACGAGCCTCATTCTATCCAATCCTCCGATTATAGGTCCGGTTTATTAATGTAGTTACCTATATTAGGTGCCGTTTGATATCCGTGATCTCTAGCATTGTTTGGTTGTTACTCAAGGACTAATAAGCAATCTCAAGTGAGTACATAGACCCCTCTTTTACCGTTTTCAAACTGTTTTGGGGTGAAACACATGTGCCTACTTGTTACTTTCATGCTTTCCATGTTTTCACATCATATACTTGCTATGTTCATTAGTACATTAATAGTACATGATTTACATTACATTTCATGCTATGTATGCCCATTGTGTGCATACTTAGTACATCGTTTTACATTACATTTCATGCTATGTATGCCCATTGTGTGCATACTTAGTACATCGTTTTACATTACATTTCATGCTATGTATGCCCATTGTGTGCATACTTAGTACATCGTTTTACATTACATTTCATGCTATGTATGCCCATTGTGTGCATACTTAGTACATCGTTTTACATTACATTTCATGCTATGTATGCCCATTGTGTGCATACTTAGTACATCGTTTTACATTACATTTCATGCTATGAATGCCCATTGTGTGCATACTTAGTACATCGTTTTACATTACATTTCATGCTATGTATGCCCATTGTGTGCATACTTAGTACATTGTTTTCTATTACATTTCATGCTATGTATGTTCATTGTGTGCATACTTAGTACATTGTTTTACAGTATATTTTGTTGCATATGCTCATCCAGCATATGAACACATTATATTACATTTTGAACCGTTGTAACCGTTTGACAATGTGAACCATCGTAACCATTTGATTATGTGAACCGTTTGTAACTGTTGAACCGTGTGAACCATTTGTATCTGTTGACATGAATTACATTTGACAATAGACTTTGGACTATACATAAACATTTCTACAATTGTTAAACATTACATCTTGATGGTTTGGTTTGAGTAAGTGATTTAAGTAACGAGGCGTGTGTAATATGATACAAGCATGGTGGATACGCCGCTGGTACTTCCTATATATAAGTGTTTGTATGGTATTACATATCGTAGCGTTATTTGAACCATTTCAATTTGAGACATATAACATTTTATACAAATAACATACTTTTCACAAGACATTGTTTTACAAACAACTTATCTTATACGAACTCATTTTACATGGTTATTCATTTAACCATACATTATTCTCTTACTTATATATATCATCTGAACTTATTGTTTTTCAAACGATTTACAAGACAAATCAAATTACAAGGTTCATGACTAAACTTTATTAAACATTTTCTTAAACTTACAAGTTATGAATCCTATTTTCACAAAACCTATGTATCTCACAGGCATTTTTATGCTGACGTACCTATTTTCACATGTGTTTTTAGGAGATGATGCATAGGACTTATCGAGATACACTTAGGTGGATTTGGGCCTTAGTGACAATAAAAGATGCAAGACTAGTTATTTATGTTATTTTCTTTGATTGTCAAGACATTGTAACTCTTTTAATCAATAAAACAATATTTCAATTTCCATGTGTTATGAAACAATGATTCTGTTACAACACTCCCCGACGTTTCCGCCACGTTTTGTTGTTTTACGTGGTCGGGGTGTGACAGAAAAGTTGGCTTTGGATGCACATGGCACAAACATTTTATAACTTGGGATAATTATTTAAATATATAAACTTGTAAAAGAATTACATGTTCCTTATGCGTTCAGTAGCCCGGATCGTGCCGGGTTAAAGATCAATAGACACACCACATTATTTATTTATGCACTGACGAGTGTACGCCTACTCCCCGCGCTTAAGTCGTGGCCATTTCGTAAAATGATGCCAAGGATATCCGGGACATGGTCATTTAACCCCCCAAGGGCCATACACCAAATAATACAGAATAAAGCGAGTTATGTAAATACATTAATCACAATCCAATTTAAATGACTACATACCCGACCAAGCGGTACTTTTATAGTACCGTATCCCAAGCCCGTATAGGGAAAATAAGTTAAGAGTATTTACCTGAGCAAAGTATCAATCAAATACAGCAAATGCAAGTACTTTTACTGGGCTCCTAATCTGGAACGAAGGTTTATAATAACCTATTAGAATCCTAACGGGTCTTTAGTTAAGCTTAAGCTTAGACCGGTTAGTTTTAACGATACGGTTCGTACGCATGATTAAGCGAAGACCGGAATAGAATGTGATTTAGACCCGACAAGTTTGAAGACTTGATTAATATGGGTATTTCATACACATTCTGGATTTTGAGATAAAACCGATAAGGTTTGACCCGTTTCGGCTAATTTATGCAAACTAGTTACATAAACCGATCCGAACGCGTCGAGTGCGTAACGAGCAACCAAAAGAGTCATCTACGGGTTTCCTAAGTTAATATGCCTTAAATATGTTGTGATATCAGTAGGATACCTTCCATTATGCCCAAAACGAGTTTAATCACAATTTAAGCCTCGTAGGGGTATTTTGGTCATTTTAAAGATTATAAAAGAGATTATTTAAGTTTCTGAAATTCGGGTCTGAATACATCAGTAAAATATCTTATTTTAATAGGTCACATCAGTTGGTAATAAGTCTTATGTGATAAAATGGTTTTAAACCCAAACTATGCGTTTAATACGCTTAAAAAGTCATTTTAAGCGATTTCCGGGTTATATGGGAAATCTGAGTTTTCTGATCAGGTTAATAAGTTAAAAATACTTAATTTATCAAATAAAATCAGTAGCAACTGGATTGGTGTTAAAATAATATGTAGAACTCATTTTATGACCGAAAAGGGTATAATCGGTATTTACCGAAACAACGCCATAACCTTAGGTTATGAGCAGGTTAAAAATAATTAAAAATCTTTAAAAATCCCAAAATATTATATTACATCAGTAGGTAAAAGGTTTGGTGTCAAAAATTGGGTTTAGATAGGCTTTATGCTAATGACGCCGCTTAATTACTAAAAAGCGTTATAATTACGCCATTGAGCATAACTCCTAATCTAGACCTCAAATTGATGTGAAAATTTAGGGACATGTTTATAAATCAGTAACAAAGATCTTTATCCTTTCACATATTCAAAAATCTCGTTTTATGGTAAAAAGGGCATTATGGTCAACTTTAAGCATTTAACGGAAACTTGTAAAAGAATCAGGTAATCAATGAACCAACCTCAGAGGGTTATGCTAACATGTAGCCTGGTCCTAAGGAAGCTCTAAGGTATTTCTAAAACATACCAAAGCGGGTCAGAACTGAAGTCAAAGCAAAAGTCAAAGCTTTGCGACTTTCGGTTCCGAACCGGGTCTAAACAGAAAATTGTCGGGTCGAACATGCTTAGACATGTTCTTACATTAATTACTAAGTTATAAAAGTAATAAAACAGGTTGCAAAGCTTCTACATTGTTAATTATGTTTTAAATCGCAAATTAGAATCCTGTTGACTTTTTATTAACAACTTTGACCCGACAAAAGTCCTAGTTAGAGTGGGAATTAGAGGGTGCCCTTTTAAGGGTTTATTTCCCACATAATTACCAACTTATAACTACTTTTAATTCGACTAATCACTGGACCATTAGTGATTAATCGTGAAGTCAACCGTTAATTACGACGGTTTGACTTTTAAGCTAAAACTAAGCAAAAACTCAACTAAGAAAGGTTAAGCATACTTACTGAAGTCCTATGCACGATTAGGAAGGATTAGGGTCTGCTCTTATGCTCCAAGAAGCTCCCCAAATGCAGATGGAATGGTGTGATCACAATGTTGCAACATTGTGGCCTTTTATAGTGAATTTGAGAGCTTAAGATCATGACAACTAAGTCTAGCAATGTTCCCAGATCATTTACATGTGTCCCTAAGGCCTAGGAACTGTTAGGGGTCGCCCATGAATGAGAAAATATCTAACTAAGTCGGTTACAAGCTCATAACAGCCAACTGCCCGATTTTCTGCATCTGGGGATCCCTTACGGACCGTAAGGGTTAGGCTTGCGGTCCGTAAGCCACTTGCAGAAGACAAAAAGTGTTGTTCTTTCGGGGTTTGACGGGGCAACTTGTGTGATTCGAATTTGGGACTTGATTTAACAGTATGGGGCCTCAAGTTTTGGGTCTTGAACAGTTATATACCCTACCACTTTGATATGTTTACTTGGATTCTTTTGAAAGTGCCATAAACGAAGGTTTACCGTAGAAATTCCATAGGATCCTATCTTGCACTTTGAATTCAATTATTGTCAACAATTCACTGGATTGAAGGTATATTAGATGTGTGTAATATATGTTAGGGTCTTGGGATTCATAACGAGGTCGTTAAGAGGTAAAAATTAACATGACGACACTTTTAAATCCTGCCATACATCTTTAATTTTACCCGGGTTTATATCACTTTTGTCTTATATGACACGTGTCGTTATTTCATTGAACACGAATTTTCGAGGTGTTACATGTACTAAAAGAGACAGACTGACGATAATAGACTAATACCCAAGGTATTACTACTCTTCAAGTTAGGGATGGCAAAAATACCCGAACCCGACGGGTATACCCGAAACCCGACACAAATGGGACGGGTATACCCGATACCCGACGGGTATTGGGCCGAGTATGAGATTAGTTTTAAAAATTTTCGCGGGTATGGGTCGGGTATCGGATTATGTGATACCCGACCCGATTACCCGAAACCACATACCCGTTTACCCGAACTATATACTCGAAATTTTTAATTTGTATTTGATAATAGTATTTATATTTTGTATGTTGTGAAGTATATATATATATATAAGTGTATAAGTATTATAAAGTTACTAATATTTTTGCCAATTAACAAACTAAGTATAAATACTATTTATATAAATACTATTGATGTATATACTTAGTATAAATACCCGATATATTTACTATCAAACTAAGTATTATAAAGTTAATAATAACCCGGGTATTAGTCAAATTTTGTAAATTGATGTCTGTTAGTAGACTACTTTTTGTTAAGATCTTTTTTAATATATATAATTGTTTTTGTAAAAAAATGTCATATTTACAGAGAGTAGTCTACTAAAATATTCGAAACCCGGCACAAATGGGACGGGTATACCCGATTTCTGACGAGTATTGGGCTGGGTACGAGATTAGTTTTAAAATTTTTCGCGGGTATGAGTCAGGTATGGGATTAGGTGATACCCAACCCGATTACCCGAAACCACATACCCGTTTAGCTGAATTATATACCCGATCATATACCAAAAAATTTAATTTATATTTTTATTTTTAATTAACCCTTATGTATTAGTGATTTATTTCAGTATGTTGATAATGTGAAAAAATATATTTTCTTTTAGCATATGTATTTGATAATAGTATTTATGTATTTGGAAATCCCAACATATATCTTTTAACAAACTAATAAGTAATATTTTTATTACTTAGTATATAAATTACTTTTAACAAACTACTATTACTTAGTATATCTATAAATTACGTTATACAGTTTAAATATTCTTAGTCTTAGGATAATAATAATATTTAAAAAAGGTTGGGATAACCTAAATATTTTCATTTGTCGCTTACAATTCCCTTTTATTAATATAAAACAGATGGCAAATCATAAATGCCAAACATCAAACGGTGTGGTTTTTGTAACGGCATGCATGGTCTTTTATTAATATAAAATAGATGGCAAATCATAAATGCCAAACATCAAAACATCAAACGGTGTGGTTTTTGTAACGGCATGCATGGTGGCAAATTCCAACCGTCAAACCGTGTGGTTTTTCAAAAGTCACGTTAAATATGACTATATATAATACATCTCATACCTTCATTCTTTTCATCCGTTATTCTATCTTTACTTCATTCTTCACTCAAATCTGTTCAATTCTTGTTTTTTTTGTTGAAACCAATTAAGTTACTATTTGAATAACAATGGTAATTCCAAGGAGAACAAGAAAAATCACCGACAATGATTCAAGTTTGAGTGTTCATCATGGAGAAAAACGAGTTTGTAAACTCGTTCATCAATCAACGACTCTTGTGTCGCTTCCAAGAGATCTGTTAGTTGATATTCTTGGCAGGGTTGCGGCGTCTTCGTTTACTGATCTTATTAATGCTAAACTCAGGTTAGTTCTATATTTACTTGATTTAGTGGAGACATGGACAATGTTTTTTGTATATAGTTAATAAATATCTTTGTTTTATTTGTTATTACACAGTTGTAAAGAATTTTACTCGTGCAATTGTTTCTTACAATATGTATTTAGTCCTTTACACATTCAATTGTTCCTTTAAGTCCATCACCAACACATCTTCACCTTCAGATGGCTCGTTAGTGTTTTCATCAAGTTCACTGAGCATTGAGCAAAGAAGTTTTCGACAGGTTCAATTCTTTGACTACTTTTTGTTGTTAACCTTCATACCCTAGGCATTAAATCACATCAAAATTTTTAAGGTTGACCAAAAAATTAATTAAAATATATTAAAAACTAATTTTGATTGACGCTTGAGCGATTTGTTCCTATTCATGATCAAACATTTTACTTGACATTGAAGCACAATTAATAACAAGCTTCATTAACCCAAATCAAGATTTTATAACATAAAGTAGATAAAATAAAAACAAGCTTCATTAACCCAAATCAAGATTTATAACATAAAGTAGATAAAATAAAAACAAGCATTTAGAATAACCGACAACGTGTTTGATGTTACCGATAACCATGCATATAATCTAATAACATCAAAAAGTTTAGTTACACTCTTCTTTTCTTGATGCCGCCTAAATTTTCAAGCCTCAACATTCATGCTTTGAAAAAAATAAACAAGTTCGTTATACCATAAACACATGTCACAAACTACAATATCTTCATGGTCATCTAAACTCCAACCCCTTTTTTATTTCAAAACGAATGGAATAATTTCGTTCTTGGCATTCTGTGGTGACTCTTGCATGAGTAAGCTTATTGTTAGTTGATATTCTTGGCTGGGTTGCAGCGACTTCGTTTACTGATCTTGTTAATGCTAAACTCAGGTTAGTTCCATATTTACTTGATTTCGTGGAGACGTGGACATTGTCTTTTGTATATAGTTAATAAATATCTATGTTTTGTTTGTTATTACACAGTTGTAAAGAATTTTACGAATCATCAATGGAAGACTACATCTGTCAACGGATTTCGCTTGAAATGTTTCCAATAAAATTTTATTTTCCACGGAATAAAAGGGTTATTCTTTCTTAACTCACTACTTCAACAAAGGAAACTAGGGGTGTTCAAAACTATCCGTATCCGAAAATTCGATCCGAAATATCCGGTATACGAATTCGAAATATTCGAAAAATCGGATATCCGAAATTTCGGATATTCGGATCGAATAGTGATTTTCAAAATTTTCGGATATTTCGGATTTCGAATATCCGAAATATTCGAAAATTTAATTTTCATTTTTTTCGGATATCCGTATATCCAAAAATATCCGAAGTATCCGAAAATATCCGAAATATCCGAAAAATATCTGAAAAATATCGGAAATATCCGAAAACTTATATTCGGATATCCGAAACTATCCAAAATATCCGTTTCCGAATATGAAAAAAATAATAAAAATTAAAAATTAAACAAAAAGTTGGATTTTCGGATATCCGATTCGGATATGGATTCGGATAGTGAAATCTGGTATCCGAAAATTTCGGATATCCGATTTTTCGGATATCCGATTTTTCGGATATTCGGTTTTGAACACCCCTAAAGGAAACCATGAGTCCTTGTTCAGAAAATTTTATCAGAAACATGTCAAGCGAAATCCGTTGATAGATGTAGTCTTCCATTGATGATTCAAAAAATTCTTTACAACTGTGTAATAACAAATAAAACATAGATATTTATTAACTATATACAAAAAACATTGTCCAAGTCTCCACGAAATCAAGTAAATATGGAACTAACCTGAGTTTAGCATTAACAAGACCAGTAAACACGAAGACACTGCAACCCGGCCAAGAATATCAACTAACAATAAGCTTACTCATGCAAGAGTCACCACAAAATGCCAAGAACGAAATTATGCCATTCGTTTGAAAAAAAGGGGTTGGAGTTTAGATGACCATGAAGATATTGCAGTTTGTGACGTGTGTTTATGGTATCACGAACTTGTTTATTTTTTTTCAAAGCATGAATGTTGAGGTTTGAAAATTTAGGCGACATCAAGAAAAGAAGAGTGTAACTGAACTTTTTGATGTTATTAGATTATATGCATGGTTATCATAACATCAAACATGTTGTCGGTTATTTTAAATGTTTGTTTTTGTTTTATCTACTTTATGTTATAAATCTTGATTTGGGTTAATGAAGCTTGTTTTTATTTTATCTATTTTATTTTATAAAATCTTGATTTGGGTTAATGAAGCTTGTTATTAAATGTGCTTCAATGTCAAGTAAAATGTTTGATCATGAATAGGAACAAATCGCTCAAGCGTCAATAAGAATTAGTTTTTAATATTATTTAATTAATTTTTTGGTCAACCTTAAAAATTTAATGTGATTTAATGCCTAGGGTATGAAGGTTAACAACAAAAAGTAGTCAAAGAATTGAACCTGTCGAAAACTTCTTTGTTCAATGCTCGGTGAACTTGATGAAAACACAAACGAGCCATCCGAAGGTGAAGATGTGGTGGTGATGGACTTAAAGGAACAAATGAATGTGTAAAGAACTAAATACATATTGTAAGGAACAACTGCACGAGTAAACGACTTTTGATCATTATAGATGTTTACATGTTGTAAGAAACAATTGAATATACTAAGGAACAAATATTTATCAAAAGGAACAAAATAAGTAAATAAGGAAGATATTAAAACTTTAAGGAACAATTCCATGAGTAAAAGACCATTGCCAACAAACTATGGAATACATTAAGGACTAAATACATGTTGTAAGGAACAATTGAATGTGTAAAGCAAGAAAATTAATTAGAAAAGAAAATGACTTAAATGTCTTCAACTACATTCCAACAAACTTGACCCATCGCATGAAAGGAACAATTGGTTTCATTAAGACTTAAATGATCATAGACCTTATATGCTTAGGTTGGATCTTTTATATATATATATAAAAAGTTTGTTGCCGTAAAAAAAAAAAAAGGTTGGTGTGAGTTTCTTTTTTAATATTTTTTAAGGGTTACTCTTTTTTTTGAACGACCAATTTCTTTAATCCCCTATTATCTGTGCGACTTGAACCCAAAACCTTCCCCTTCCAATTGATAGAATTTAGGACGGGTCACATAGAACTAATCATGACTTGATAACAAAGCCAATGAAAATTTGACAAGGACTGTTGTTTCTCGCCGGAGAAACCTGAAATCCGGCCACCTCATCCACGCAAACAGCAGTTCTAAGTCTCATTCGGGTATGGTTCGATTTTTTAGTTTCTTATTATTATTTTATATATATATATATATATATATATATATATATATATATATAGTGGTTCTCGCGGTTCTCATAACTCGGGGTGGTTCTCATTCTAGCGGCCCCCTATATATATATATATATATATATAGGGGAGGGTTTAAATGAGAACGCTAAATATTGCGAGAACCGTGAGAACGAATGAAAAAACCAATCAAAACCAATTTTTTTAATACAAACCTTATTGTAATTAAGATACAACATCAAGAAAAGAATTTACAACATCAAATAATTCATTTCTTCTTTCAAAATCACTCTTTTTAGTTTTCTTACACATGTGTAAACATAACAGATTTACACATGTGTAAATGGCAAACTTACACATGTGTAAATTTTCTTTATTTACGAATTCGCGTAAATTTAAACGTGTAAATTTAATTTCTAACATTGTATTCGAATAATAATGATAAGTGTAAAAAGAAATTTTGAATTTGAATCGTTTTTGACCAAGTTCTCGTGGTTTTTTCATTTGTTCTCACGGTTCTCGCGATATTTAGCGTTCTCATTTAAACCCTCCCCTATATATATATATCTTTTTTATGTTATTTGAAACATTAGTAGGGTGATTTTTTTGTTGTTTTGTTTGATATTATTTTTCACAGGTCTAAATTCTTCTAACCTGACAAGTTTACACAAGTTCGTGTTGTTCCTGTTCCTTCAGAGACAGGGGAGTTTACTTGTGTTGCTGCTCATTCCGATTTACAGTTGACCCTTAAGGTTGAATCTCTCCCTCTCTCCCGATTGATCGAAATTATCTATCTGATTAAGTTGTTACAATAAGCTTTTAGTGTTTGGTTAAAGCTGGCTATTTTCTTTTTTAATTGTCCGAGCTATTTTACCCTGTTTTTAACACTTTTCATGCACTTTTACGTAAGACAATGAATGTTGATTCTTAAAATCCAAAATACGTTGAATGTTAGTAGTTCTTGATATTTGATAACTAAAATACATAACTGAAGTGGTAAACCTTTGGCTAGGGGGGTTATGTCCTAAGGTGCTCGCGGATTTTGTTGCTTCGGCGCCCCTAACCCCTTTGTTGAAGCCTGATAATGGTATTCGCCCCATTGTTGTGGGGGCAATTTGGAGAAGATTAGTCTCCAAAGTAGCCATGAAGAAAGTTGGGAAAGAAGCTGTTAAATACTTGGGGGACTACCAATTTGGGGTGGGGGTCCCCAATGGGGCGGAGGCGGTGCTGCACAGCGCTAACAGGTTTCTTAATTCTTTTCATTCAGATGGCTCGCTGGCCATGCTTACGGTTGATTTTTCCAACGCTTTCAACTTAGTTGACCGTTCGGTTTTGCTTCGCGAGGTCCATAGCCACTGCCCCTCCATTTTCCCGTGGGTTCAGTTTCTGTATGCTCAGCCTGCTAGGCTATACGTGGGGAATGACCGCATCGGGGCATTCACGGGGGTGCAGCAAGGGGATCCTTTGGGACCTTTGCTTTTTGCCATAGCCTTACACCCCTTAGTGCTTCAGGTGCAGGAAAACTGTAAACTCCCCTTCCATGCTTGGTACTTGGATGACGGGACGATTATCGGGGACGCTGTTCAGGTTGCTAAAGCTCTCGACATCATCGGTTCGGAGGGTCCAGCCTTGGGGCTACGGCTTAATATTAGAACAACTGAATTATTTTGGCCGACATGTAACGGGGTGAAGGTCCGGCCAGGGCTTTTCCCCAGTGAGATTGGGAGGCCGGAGAAAGGTGTCAAACTGCTAGGAGGGGCAGTCAGCCGTGATTCTGGTTTTATTAGTGGTCTAGCGGCTAAGAGGGCAACGCGCGCTGTTGACATTATGGGGCACCTTCCCTTGTTGCGGGATCCTCAAAGCGAACTTCTTTTGCTTAGATCTTGTATGGGGGTTGCAAAGTTGCTTTTCAGTTTGCGAACTTGCCAGCCCCCCTTTGTGGATGATGCTGTTTCATGTTTTGATAAAGGTCTTCGGGGGGCAATAGAAGACATTGTCGTATGTGGGGGTCCCTTTTTTGGTGAACTACAGTGGCGGATCGCGACCTTGCCAATGCGGCTTGGTGGGTTGGGCCTTCTCTCGGCCCGAGATGTGGCAGCCTATGCCTTTGTGGCTTCCAGGTCTCAATCTTGGGAGTTGCAGGACCACATATTACGTAACAGCGGGGTTGCTAACATTGATCCGGATTATGCCAGCGCTTTGGAACGCTTGCATGAATCTCTCCCTGACTTTGATCTCGGCGGTTTCTCTAACAAGGACACCGCCCCCAAAAAGCCGCAGAAAACTTTGGCGAATGCCCTTTGTTGTCGAATCGCACAAAGTCTGGGAGAAGATTTTCATTTGTCCCCCCGCCAGAAAGCGTCATTGATTGCCTACAGAGGCCTCACGCTCAAGATTTCTTAACTGTTATTCCTATTGAAGGTTTGGGTCAACGTATGTCAGCGGTGGAGTACCGGTCAATCCTTAAGTACCGTTTGATGATCCCCATGTTCCCGAATGATGAAACTTGCCCAGTCTGCCGTAAAGCATGCCTGGATAAATACGGGGAGCATGCGTTACACTGTAGAGAGTTGCCGGGGTTTAAGTATCGCCATGACTTTGTTCGAGACGCGTTAATGGATATTCTCAGACGAGCAGGGATCTCGGCAAAGAAAGAGGCACCGATGAATTTTCTTACAGACCCGTCGGAGGGGAGATCCACTCTACGCCCGGCTGACGTGCTAGTTTTTGGTTGGGAGGGCAGGAAACATGCTTGTGTCGATCTCACAGGTGTATCCCCCTTAGCCGGGTTTCGGGAAAATGGGTTTGTGGCGGGGCAAGCAGTACTGAAAGCAGAGTCGAAGAAGGTGGAAAAGCACGCGAAAGCTTGTGAGGATAATCAGCATGCCTTTGTCCCCCTAGCGTTTGACACGTTTGGCTCTTTGGCGCCAGAGGCAGTTCGTTTCTTGTCCAGAGTTCAGCGTGTAGTCCACAGCAACTTTTCGACCCCTCAGGGGCGAGGCTTTGTTTTTAGTAGATTAGGGTTTTCTATTCAGAAAGGGATGACGGCGCAGTTTGTTGCTCGTCTACCTGCTATTCTTATGTAATTTGCCCTGATGATTGGAATGAAAACAATATTGAAACAAAAAAAAATACATAAAATGTTGTTTTCATGCAATGTGTTAATTAAAAGTTGTTAGACGTGATTATTTTAAAACCTGAATCAGTGATTCTTGTTTCTTACAACTTAAATGCCATCTCAATTATGAAATCACCTATTACTTATAATGCTCTTCAGCAATGTATGCCAGAGACAATGGATGTATGTCATGTTATGGCTAGGGCTCAAGCAATTGACAGAGAATCTTGTCTGGAATTTCGAAAGGACCTTGAGTTATATTTACCGACACCATTGATCCTTTTGTTTTTAGGACCTTGAGAGCGACATTCATGAAATGGGTTTGAGGATTGAGAAAGTTGAAGCATAAATTAAATGGCTTGAAGATGAGCAAAGACAAATGGAGGTCAACCTGTCCGATCTTGGAGGTATGAATTGTCCTTATGTTATTAGGAGTTTAAAAATGAAACTATTAGAGTGGTCATGTAATGTTAAATTCGTCATCCAGGTATTAGGAATCAAATTCTTAGTACTGACACATATGGTTACAATTGTTACTTATTGTAAGTGTTTGTTCCTTTGAAGATATAATTGTTCCTTATTTGCTTCATTTGTTCCTTATTGCAGGTGTTTGTTCCTTTGAAGATACAATTGTTTCTTATTTGCTTCATTTGTTCCTTATTGCAAGTGTTTGTTCCTTTGAAGATACAATTGTTCCTTATTTGCAGTGCCGGCTTTGAAGGTGTGCGGGGAGGACCTCCGCACAAGGCCCGTGATTTCGAGGGGCACGAGATTTAAAAAAAAATCCGGTATGTATATGTTAATTTTTTTAAATAGTAAACACATAACAATTCCAATATAGGTCCATTTACAAATAATTTTTTATGGTTTAGAATTTAGCCCACTTGGCACTAGGTTAATTGAGCCCAATACTAATTTGATTATTATTTTTTATGGTTTTGAATTTAGTCCACTTGGCATTAGGTTTATTGAGACCAATACAAATTTGATTATTATTTTTTAAATAATAATAAAACATTACAGTAGTGTCCACTATATATTTTTCGTATAGAATTTTTTAGATATATACTTTTTCGGCCCCCCGATTTTATAATTTTATTAGGTATATACGTTTTCGACCCCCGATCGGAAATCTCAAGCTTCGCCACTGTACGGAAGGGCATATTTTTTCAAGCTCGAACAGGGTACGTGAATTCTCGGACACGCCTCTGCTTATTTGCTTCATTTGTTTCTTATTACAAGTGTTTTTTCCTTTGAAGATACAATTGTTCCTTATTTTGCCATTGCTTCAAAACTCAAATTTTATAGTAGTGTTTGAAGGATTTTGTAAAACCCCAAAAATCATAAATAGTCCTTTTATAGGTGAAAAAGTATATTGCGCAACAGTCTAGGTGAAAAGTAAGCATATAGCGCAACAGTCTTTTTTTTTTTTTTTTTTTTTTTAAACACCAAGAAAACAAACTCTTATGCAATTTTAGCTAAACCACTTAAAACACATCTATAAATACAGTTTTAAGAAGTATTGTTGTTCAATTAAGGATCAACATAAAAACAGACTTATCACAATAACCATAGTAATAAAGACTAACAGTAAGATTTTTATGAAAGTAGTCAAGCATCTTTGTTTATTTTTCATGTGACACTAGTTTTTTTATTCGCCGCGCGTTGCGGCGGCGTCACACGCGGCGTGATAAATTATTGACTATAATCAACCGACTTGATTTTGAACTAAATTTACGTTTAAACGAAGAGTAATCCGGATTTATATAGTGTAATGAAAATGTATTATATTTGACGTAACTTGTTTCCAAACAAAATTTACTTTGAAACGTCGACAGCACAATACGTACATAAAATAAACATGTTTTTTGGCGTCATACCTGGCGTGATAAAGTATAGACTACAACCAACCTGACTCGTTTCCGAACTATAGTTACGTCGAAGTGTATAGTGCCTCAAATTTATACCGTCGAATGAAAACATATTATATTTCAATAGATTTGTTTCCAAATAAAATTTGCGTTAAATTGTAATCTAACTCAAAACGTAAAAAAAAAGTAAAACATACATGATTGACCCGAGTCATTTTCAAAAAAAAAAAATGTTAAAGCCCAGACTAACTCAAATTTAAACTGACACAAACAAAATTAAAGGGGTTAATTTTGATATTGTCACAAACTTTAGGGGTTTCATTTGAATTAAATAGCTAAATACAGGAAAAAAATATGAAAGGGAAATCTAGTCTCTGTGAAAAAAAAGAAAGAACAAAAAAAAAAGAGTTTTAAACATGTGAATTTAATGTATTGCATTTATAGTAAAAGCACTATAAATAAAAGAAGAAAGTGATACTTGAAGGATCGAACCCTGTGTCTCCACTTTAATAAACAAAGGCATATCCATCCGATCTACCCCTTCCACTGTTTTAAACGACGAAGCAATTATAATATATCCGGAAGTAATTTTTGGTGGCTGTGATTTGACAGCCACCGACATCCAATTTTAAGATATAGTTAATTTGCTTGTGACAATAACTAAAAACAACCCCATGTCCCACTATGAATTTACTTATACTATTACATGGAGAGGAATAGTGTCAGGCAGTCTTGTCAGGGGTGGACCCACATGGTACAGGTCGGGGTCCACGGACTCCAATGTTTTTAAAAAAAATAGTAGAACGGTAAGTTAAATTTTTTAAGGACCCTATAAGATAAATTAGTTGGACCCCATAGTGTTAAAAACAAAGATTGTGTAGTGGTAAATCTCCTTTTGTTCCAACAAATAGATCCCAAGTTCAAGTCTTCCATCTTCTCTTTTTAATTTTGTTCGTCAAAATTAAACTAGTGCTTTAAAACAACACAACCATCCATTCACCCTCTAATTTGCTTCTTAAAATGATAAATTTAATATCTCCGAATGATTTTAGTTCACATTTGATTACCAAATAAGACTTCCAACATATAATGGCGTTCATAAAACAAAGCTTAAAAAAAAACTTAAACAAAATTTTGAAGTTATGTGAAGTAATTGTGTTGTTTAGGTAGCTATTGGTTCCAAGCAACTTATTAATCACCACTATTTGATAACTTGATGCTTAAAAATGGTTCTTAATAATGTAGTAGTTTCATGTCCACTAAAAGCTTTTACATTATTTGCGAGTCCCGACCCGACCCGACTACGATGACTGACCTGAAAATTTTAATGTTTGTTTGTGATAAAATTTTATATAAAAAAGGACCCCAATGGAAAAAAATCCTGGGTTCGCCACCGAGTCTGATACTTCCCCATTGGTCTAGCTAAATTACGATTTTGTCCCATTTAAATTTACAGTTTTACCAGTTGTTTTTTTTCTTCTTCTAGCCAAATTACAGTTTTGCCCACAATTTAAATTTACAATTTTGCCATCGTTTTTTTTTCCTGTCAAATTATGATTTTCCCCGGTGTAGAATTACAATCATGCCATCGTTTTAGTGTTTTTTTGACAAAACTATGGTAATGTTTTGTTTTAATTGATTGACTCGGTGTAACTTTTATTCGTCATTTAAATTTACAGTTTTATCATTTGTTTTGTTTTTTTCTTCTTCTAGCCAAATTACAGTTTTGCCGTTAGTTCAAATTTACAATTTTTTCATCGTTTTTGTTTTTTCCCCATCAAATTACGATTTTCCCCGGTGTAAAATTACAGTCATGTCATCGTTTTAGTGTTTTTTTCCTAACAAAACTATGGTAGTGTTTTGTTTTAATTGGTTGACTCGGTGAAATTTTTATTCGTGCCAGGCAGCTGCCTGGCACACGCTCATTTGTCTTGAAAAATTACAATTTTGCCCCTAGTTTAAAATTATAGTTTTTCAGTCATTTCAGTTTTTTTTAGCAAAAGTATGGTAGTGTTTTGTTTTAATTGGTTGACTCGATGTAATTTTTATGAGATTGTGTTATGAGTAGTATGTATAAGTACCCGAAAGATAGACGCACATGTTATTAGAGAGACATATTTGGCTTAGTGCCCCTGATGTGTGTAAAATGCAACATATAAATTAAATCAAATGAGGCATAAAACTAACCATTTTTTAGTACTAATGTTGGAAAAAGTGTGCTTTTGTCTTCCTTTTGTATTTTCAGGATTAAATGAGCTCAAATGAACAAAAGAAGCAAAAATGCAGCTAAATCTAACAATAATACAAGAAAAGGAATAAACGTGGCATGCCCGACCCCTCGACAACATCTTCCCAAGCAAAAATAAGACAACAGAAGGCTGAACACGCCCCGTGCTCAATGAGCACGGGGGCGTGCCCAAGTGTCTGTAGAAAAGACAAAGTTGTAGAAGCTTCTATCACCCAACATGGGGGCATGCCTAGCGGACACGGGGTCGTGGTCAACGCAAAGATTCGCAGAATCTGATCAAATCTTGATAGTACAGATACGCTTCTACACACGGGGCCGTGCCCAGCGGACACGGGGGCGTGGTCAACTAATACAGACAAACTGCATTAAATGTAGAAAGAGAAGAAGGGTGGACACGGGGCCGTGCCCAGCGGACATGTGGCCGTGTCCGGGCTTCTGTGCAGGCTATAAATAGGGGTGCTTGGCTCACTTGCAAATCATCCCTTGGCAAACCACCTCTCTCACACTACACCCACCCACCCACCACCACCATCACAACCCACATCCACCACCATCATCCATCATCCATCATAGAGTGTGTGTAGTAGTCTCGGAATCCAAGATTGATCGCAAGAGTTCTTGACAATCAAAGGCCATGTTTGCCTAAGTCTCTTACATCACTTGGTGAAGACAAGCATTTAGTGTAATACTTTTTATTTTTAATCCTTTCGCATTTTTTATTTGGTTATGTATTAATGACTTTAATAACTAGTTTCTTATGTTGAAGGTGAATCTTCCTTATCATTTGTCCGTGGTGTCTTGGCGTTATTTTACTGTCTATATAAAATAACAGATTTACACCATTCATATCTCCACGGTCTATATGGAGATATGTTGGCTACCTGGTCGGTGGTTAAGGGAATGGTTTGGTAAGAGTCTTGCCTTGTTCAGTGTATAGATCCTGCAAGGACCTGGGTCAAGCTTAGTAGGACCTCCTTCAATACCCACTGGTATTGGATAGCGGGGGTTCAAATTTCTTGATCCCCTCATATGTAAACTACTATTAAAACATTAACCCGGCTACTTAGGATTGTATCCCTGCTGACTCAAACTACTTAGCCGAGGGTAACGTCACCTTCAAAAGAAGGGCCTACCACATTACGCATTAATAACTTAATTAATTATCTTTCAATAATCCAACCCTTTAGGATTGTATCCCTGCTGACTCAAATTACTGGGTTGAGGGTAACGTCACCTTTAAAAGAGGGGCCTACTGCTATAACTAAGATAATCTCTTAAGAAGTGCAAAAGTGCGGAAATAATCAAAGGTTACACTAAAGGCGAGTCGGATCCAAGTGATTCATCTTGTCTATCTGTTTTTCTTTTTATTTTTATTTTCAGCATTTTTAGTTTTTATTTTCTAGTTTAAAAACCTTTTTCTAAAACTTTTGATTTGATTAGACGTTGATGATAAACCGGTACTAAAAGCTCTTGTGTCCTTGGACGACCTCGGTATCTTACCAACGCTATACTACGCTCACGATGGGTGCACTTGCCCATATGTGTGTTTAGTGTTAGTAAAATATCGTGTTTTATAAATTTAAAACTTGACTAACGTGTTAAAAAAGACGAAAAATATACTTAAAATTATATACACACCGACACACATCACCCCGAAACACGGGCGGGGCAAAAACTGGTTTAGAAACAAAATACATAAACCATATCATAGTGAAAACATGCACATATAATAATCTTGGCTTTTGAAATAAGATCAAAATGAAAACATGCATACACACACTAAATAATAAACTAGAGTTAGATTGCGGTGGGGGTACTAAGGTGGTGTTTGTTTTAAAAAAAAAGATCGGCGTAGTCTCTTCTGTCTGCGCCGCGCAGACCACACACAAACATTGTCATCTGCAGACTGTTTGTTTTTCTGAAAACGTTTCTTTAAAAACCTCTGCAAAAATGAATGAAATGTCTAGATATACTGAACTACTGGAGTGGCATACTTAATTCTTTAAAGCATCTTAACTTGTAGTGTAAACAAATTCCGCTCTAAAGCTTCTTTCTTTGCTTGTCCAGCTACAGAAGTATCCTGGAATAATAGTAATTTGAATATTTAGTAGCAATGGAAGAAATAGGCATACCATCGATACCACCTGGTCAAAGTGATAACAGAAATCCTATTAAGTAGCAACCTCTAGTTTAAACAAAGAACCTTAACGGGCACCCATTTTAACCAACAGAAGTACAAAGTATGATGAACAACTGAATCATGACTATGAAGCATCACACGAACCGATTTCACCGAGAACTGGTTATTCGGGTCCAGACCCCATAGCCAAAACTGATGAGCATAAGTGTGAGATGAGCCTGAAACCAAAATTTTTCAGATGGATCGAAAGCTTTTTGGTTTAGGCCCAAAACTCACAAACCATCAGAATCGCCTGGTCAAAGTGATAACACATATCTACTAAGCATGTGTAATGTTAACTCATAAAGAGAACCAAGTAAAACATACCTGCACATGTTTAAACCAACTATGGTATTGATGAAGGTTGCATACTGGGCATGCTGCAATGATGCTACAACCACAAACCAGCTGACTATTAGCCATATCTACAGCAGCAGCAGGTGCATTCCCACCATTGCTCCTTTGTAGATTTTTAAATAATTTATTCAAATCTAGCAACCGAATCCATACATATCATGTGTAAAGTTACGAAAAAAACATAGTTAACGATTATACTTTGTAAAAGCCAACATCAATGAAATTAGACCAAATATCTTCAAGTTTATGGTGGTTTAGGATGGCGAATCTCCTTAGCCATGGCCGCCGTTCTCGCATCAATTTTAACATCAGGAACTCTTTTCAAACAAGAAACACCAAACAACGTCATTGTCACACCCTCAAAATCCACTTGCGGGGTTTTACCGCGAGACGTGACAAACCAGGATCTAAGACACCAGTCATATGGAATGACCTCTATATGAGAAAAAAAGTTACCAAACAATCAACAATTCAAAAGTAATGCGGAAGCGTAATAAATGTAAGGTAAGAACGTGCGTCAAAACAAACACTGAATCCAACAAGAAATAAATGTAATAATGCAATGTTACGAACTAAAATCTGTTTTTGACACCATGCAGTGTACCTAACCGTGGCAAGTACCTTAGCGACCTGGGGAGAACACGTAAGAAACAAGTATGAGTCAATTATCATGAGTGAGTTCACATATACAGTTTACACTTATAACATGTTTCGTTTATACAAGTTTCCACTATTCAGGACTTGGAACCCAGGCGCCGCACTTGATCTTTCTACGTAGTGTATGAGCTCCAGTTCCAGTAGAGACATAAAAGAACCTCTAGACGAACTTGAACGCTTTCTAAGAAAAAGACTTAAAGCTAAAAACCAAGAGAAAGTTTCGGGGGACTCACTCCCAATGGCGGATCAACGTACCCTCATGGATTACCTACTACCTACCGTAGGTAATCTCGACGCCGCTATCAATGCACCAAATGTCGAGGCCACCAACTTCGAACTTCGGTCGCATTTGATACAAATGCTCCAAAACTCCGCAACCTTCCATGGGCTTGTGGACGAAGATCCCCATTTACATATTACTAACTTCTTGGAAATATGTGATACCTTTCGGATCAATGGAGCATCAAATGACGCAATCCGCCTTCGAATGTTTCCATTCTCACTAAAAGACCGAGCTAAGGATTGGCTTAATACCCTCCCAATTGGCTCGGTAAACACCTGGGATGAACTAGCCCAAAAGTTTTTATATAAGTATTTCCCTCCTGCTAAAACGGCTAAATTAATGACTGAAATTAATACATACTCACAAGAGGATGGGGAATCCTTATATGAAACTTGGGAAAGGTTCAAGGAGCTACTACGAAAGTGTCCTCATCATGGTCTTGCGGTTTGGCAACAAGTATCCACTTTCTACAATGGGTTGTTGCCACACACAAGACAAACACTTGATTCTAGCTCCGGGGGACTTTTAGGTAATCGTCGCCCAAATGAAATTTATAATCAAATTGAGGAAATTGCTCAAACCAACTTTCAATGGCACACTCCCCGAGGCATAAAATCTATTACCCCGGGCGCCCATAAGGTTGATGAAAGCACCTCTTTGCAAGCCCAAATCGAGGCCCTTTCTTCAAAAATCAAAAAGTTAGAAATGGAAAAAACGGCCTCGGTTATGGCTTGTGAAGGGTGTGGGGGGCCACATGAAAGTTGGAGTTGTATGAAAGAAATGGATAACCAAACAGAAACGGTAAGCTACATTGATAATAGACCTAGGCCGTCGGGTCCCCCAACGGGTACCTACAACCAAGGATGGCGCAACCACCCTAACTTTGGTTGGAGAGAACCCGGGAATAGTAGTAACCAACAAAATCTAAACCAACGAACAAACTTTCAACAACCAAGAAACGAGTCACACAATTTCTCTCAACAACAAGGGGGACGAGAAAGGCTTGAAGATACCGTATCTCGCCTCATCTCCGACACCGAAAAGAAAAACTCAGATCGATTTCAACAACTGGAATCGAACTTTAGAAATCAACAAGCTAGTATTCAAAACATTGAAAAACAAATAAATCAACTAGCTCAGAATTTCTCCGAGAGACCACAAGGCGCGTTACCAAGCAATACCGAAACCAACCCAAAAGCACAAGTGCATCTCATCACATTGAGAAACCGCACCGTGGGTCCCGAGGAGGCTCCACTACCTCTAGTTGAAAAGAGCCGATCTAGCCAAACCACGACTCCACCGGCACCCCAACAAGAGACGGCCCCTCCACCAAATCAAGAGCCCACCAAGAATCCTCCGGTACCATACCCCGGTCGGTTAATTCGCCAAAAGACCGATGAGCAATTCTCAAAATTCGTAAATCTACTAAAACAATTGCATGTTAATATTCCATTTGTTGAAGTCCTAACCCAAATGCCTAAATATTCAAAATTTATGAGGGACTTTCTCACTCACAAAAGGAAAATTGAATAATTGCTATTAGTTAATTTAAGCGAAGAATGCTCCGCCTTGCTACTCAACAAACTCCCGCAAAAGAATATCGACCCCGAAAGCTTCACCATCCCTTGTTCAATTGGGGAATCCCCCATTCGCAATGCACTAGCCGACCTTGGGGCTAGCATCAATCGCATGCCTGCATCAATGTTCGACTGACTCGGCTTAGGGAAAACAAGCCCTACAAAAATGAGCATACAACTCGCCGATAGGTCCGTGAAGTACCCACAAGGTGTCGCTAAAAATCTATTAGTTAAAGTCGGAGAATTTGTCTTCCCGGCCGACTTTGTCATATTAGATATGGAGGAAGATACCGAAGTACCACTCATCTTAGGGAGGCCATTCCTAGCTACGGCCCACGCAGTGGTAGACATGAATGGTGGGACACTAACATTGAGGGTCGGGGACAAGGAGATGAAGTTCGGAGTTGGCAAGAGAGTAGAAGACGATGCCCGGTCAATTACATGAAAGTCATAGACTCACGTTTGGATGATGCTCTCCGACGGTGCAACATGGGATGCAAAACATCCCACTTGGGTAACATATGACTGGCTTTGGGTCTAGCCAAGGACCCTTATAAACGTGGCGCACCACGGAGGCATTCCACGGAACTATCCTTAGTTTAGTTTAGATTAATTTTTATGCTTTCTAGTTTAGTTTTAATTTTCAGGAATAAAACACACTCAGGATGGTGAAGTATACTAAGGGAAACTTGCACCAACACCCCATGCACAAAAACAGAGCCTCCCGACAATTTTTCTTCATTACAGCAAGTTCGGCACGGGCCGTGCCCAGCCAACACGGCCCCGTGCTGAACCGCCTGCAGAAAATCGCCCAGTTCAGGTAACTGGACATGGGGCGTATTCGCTGAACACGCCCCCGTGCCCAGAATTCCGTTACTTTTTACCAATTTTTGTTACTGGCAACCTGAACACGGGTGTAACACCTCGAATATTCACGTCCCATGATGTGTTGACACGTGTCATAAGCTTGAACGTGTGAAAGAATACTCAAGAGGGACTAAAGTTGACAAACATGGAAAGTATGTGAATATAAGGGTTCAAAATGTCAACAATGGATAAATATACTTTACAATAACCCTACATGATGTTTATACCCTTAAACGAATGAATCATGGATCATACAAAGCTAACGGTGAAAGAAAGTGAGAGATTACAAACTACAAGGGTTAAATGTGTCAACATGTTTAAGGTATACCTCTGAGTGACCTTTTAGCAAACCCGAAGCTTTGTAACAATTAATTATGCTCACTAGAATACATGATAAAAATTTCACCAAGTTTCGTTATCATATGAGAAAGTTATGATAAAATTCGTATACGAGGAGTTAAAAGCGTCAACGATGAAGTTTATGACTTTTCGGGTGATAAAAAAGTTAACCAAGGACTTAACAAGATGGGTATAAGTCTTGAAGCCCTTATAAGTCAATTTAGAGGGCCCATAATGCAAGAAATAATGTCGAAACAACTTTATTTGGACCAAGGACAAAAATATAAAAAATCTGAAAATTGATTTGGATCAGAAGGGGCATCGCGCGACGCGAGGGACCCTAGGGGGGTCTACGCGTGGCGCGAGGGGCCCTCTGATCCGAAAACTTTGGGCTGATGTCTACTAGGTGCATTGTAACCGACTTAGGAAGATATTTTCCACTTCATGGGTGACCCCTACATGCTTTTAGACCTTAGGGACACATGTTGATGATCAGGGATCAAGGGTAGCATGAATTGTCAACAATCTAATGAGATTTAAGCACTATATAAAGGCCCCTCATGTTGCAACTTTGATCATTCACCCCATACTCATCTTCTGATCATCTCTGGAGCTCAAGGGCCTTCTCTAAGCATCCCTGGTCGTGCATTAGACTTTGGTAAGTACCCTTGACCTTCCTTAATCGAGTTTTGCTTAGTTATTAGCTTAAAAGTCAAACCGTCATAATTAACGTTTGACTTAGCGATTAATCATTAATGGTCCAGTGATTAGTCAAATTGAAGGTAGTTATAAGTTGGTAATTATGTGGGCATTAAACCCTTAAAAGGGCACCCCCTGATTCCCACTCTAACTAGGACTTATGTCGGGTCAAAGTTGTTTATAAAAAGTCAACAGAAACTTAATTTACGGATTAACATGTAATTTAACAAGGTTTGTGGGTTATCCACATCAATTGTTCGACCCCAGGGGGGCAGGGGTTTGTGTTCGGGAGGTTGGGGTTTGCAATTCAGAAATGATTGGCGGCGCAGCTTGTTGCCCGTCTACCTTCTGTCTTGATGTAACTTAACAAGGTTTCTGGACTTTATTTATAGAGTTAATTACTGTTTTCGTCCCTAAGGTTTGTCAAAAATAACGGTTTCAGTCCATTAGTTTAAAAATTGCGATTTCAGTCCATTAGTTTCATTTTCGTAACCATTTCAGTCCACTAACTTAACTCCATCCATTTATTTTGTTAACTTTGGGTGAACTTACCAAATTACCCCTGCTAACTTAACAAATTGTAATAAAAAAATTCTAAAAAATCTAAAAATCAAAAAAATTCCAAAAAATCCAAAAAAAATAAAAAAAAATTCCAAAAAATCTAAAAATAAAAAAATTTTAAAAATCATAAAAATTCTAAAAAATCCAAAAAAATTCTAAAAAATCCAAAATGTTTCATTAAATGTTTCGACGCGAACCGTTTCGACGCGAACCGTTTCGACCCGTAACGTTTCGAGCTGAACCGTTTCGACGCGAACCGTTTCGACGTGAACCGTTTCGACGCGACCCGTTTCGACGCGAACCGTTCGACCCGTACCGTTTCGAGCCGTACCGTTTCGACGCGAACCGTTTTGACCCGTACCGTTTCGACGCGAACCGTTTCGACCCGTACCGTTTCGAGCCGAACCGTTTCGACGCGAACCGTTTCGAGCCGAACCGTTTCGACCCGTACCGTTTCATTAAATGTTTCGAACCGGAACCGTTTCGAGCTGAACCGTTTCGACACGGTTCGAAACGGTATGGCTCGAAACGGTTCGCGTCGAAACGGTTCGCGTCGGAACGGTTCCGCTTGAAACGGTACGGGTCGAAACGGTTCGCGTCGAAATGGTACGGGTCGAAACGGTTCGCGTCGAAACGGTTCGGCTCGAAACGGTACGGGTCGAAACGGTTTGCGTCGAAATGGTTCAGCTCGAAACGGTTCGGGTTCGAAACATTTAATGAAACATTTTGGATTTTTTAGATTTTTTAGAATTTTTATGATTTTTAATTTTTTTTTTGATTTTTAGATTTTTTGGAATTTTTTTGATTTTTTTGGAATTTTTTTTATTTTT
This sequence comes from Helianthus tuberosus, assembly GCA_030545235.1. NCBI lineage: Eukaryota > Viridiplantae > Streptophyta > Magnoliopsida > Asterales > Asteraceae > Helianthus > Helianthus tuberosus. The sequence goes on from CM060433.1 coordinate 121,102,363, forward strand.
AGATTTTTTAGAATTTTTTTATTACAATTTGTTAAGTTAGCAGGGGTAATTTGGTAATTTCACCCAAAGTTAACAAAATAAATGGATGGAGTTAAGTTAGTGGACTGAAATGGTTACGAAAATGAAACTAATGGACTGAAATCGCAATTTTTAAACTAATGGACTGAAACCGTTATTTTTGACAAACCTCAGGGACGAAAACAGTAATTAACTCTTATTTATAAGAAGAGATTCTGGAATTAAAAAAAAAAAAAAAACATGTAATTAACAATGTATAAGACATGTAACCTATTTTATCACTCACATAACTCAGTAATAAGTGTAAGAACATGTCTAAGCATGTTCGACCCGACAATTTTCTGTTTAGACCCGGTTCAGAACCGAAAGTCGCAAAACTTTGACTTTTGCTTTGACTTTAGTTCTGACCCGATTTAGTATGATTTGGAAATGCCTTAGAGCTTCCTTAGGACCAGGCTACATGATAGTATAACCCTCTGTGGTTGGTTCGTTGTTTGACCGATTCGTTTACATGTTTCCGTTAATCGCCTAATGTTGACCATAATGCCCTTTTGACCATAAAACGAGAATTTTGGAAATGTGAGAGGATAATAATCTTTGTTACTGAATTATAAACATGTCCCTAAATTTTCACATCAGTTGGAGGTCTAGATTAGGAGTTATGCTCAATGACGTAATTAGAACGTTTTTAGTAATTAAACGGCGTCATTAGCATAAAGCCTATCTAAACCCAATTTTTGACACCAAACCTTTTACCCACTGATGTAATATAATATTTTGGGATTTTTAAAGATTTTTAATTATTTTTAACCTGCTCATAACCTAAGGTTATGGCGTTGATTCGGTAAATACCGAATATACCCTTTTTGTGTATAAAATGAGTTCTACATAGTATTTTGACACCAATCCAATTGCTACTGATTTTATATGATAAATAAAGTATTTTGAACTTTATAACCTGTTCAGAAAACTCAGATTTCCTGTATAACCCGGAAATCGCTTAAAATGGCCTTTTAAGCGTATTAAACACATAGTTTATGTTTAAAACCATTTTTGTCATATAAGACTTATCACAACTGATATGACCTATTAAAATAAGTTATTTTACTGATGTATTCAGACCCGAATCTCAGAATTATAAATAATCTCTTTTATAATCTTTAAAATGACCAAAATACCCCTACGGGGCTTAAATTTAGATTAAACTCGTTTTGGGCATAATGGAAGGTATCCTACTGATATCACAACATATTTGAAGCATATTAACTTAGGAAACTTGTAAATGACTATCATGGTTACCCGTTTCGCTTATGGGACGTTCGGTTCGGTTTATGTAACTAGTTTGCATAAATTAGCCGAAGCGGGTCAAACCTTATCGTTTTTATCTCAAAATACAGAAGGTGTTTAGGTTACCCACATTATACAAGTGTTCAAACTTGTCGGGTCTAAAACACATTCTATTCCGGTCTTCGCTTAATCGTGCGTTCGAACCGTATCTTTCTTTAAAACTAACCGGTCTAAGTTTAGGCTTAATTAAAGACCCGTTAGGATTCTAATAGGTTATTATAAACCTTCGTTCCAGAATAGGAGACCCGGTAAAAGCTACACGCACTTGCTTATTGTGATTATTACTTTGCAAAGGTAAATACTTTTAACTTATTTTCCCTATACGGGCTTGGGGTATGGTATATAAAATACCGCTTGGTTGGGCATTGAATCTTTAATCGAATAGAGGTTAAATCATTGATATGCTCCGTTTTGAAATGTTTTGTTTGCTTAAAGCCTTTGGGGGGGGGGGGTTAATAACCATGTCCCGGATATCCTTGGCATCATCTTACGAGATGGCCACGACCTAAGCACGGGGTGTAGGCGTACACCCGTCAGTGCCAAAATACATAATGTGGTGTGTCTATTGATCTTTAACCCGGTCTACGGATCGGGCTACTGAACGCATAAGGAACATGTAATTCTTTTACAAGATTATATTCAAATAATTATCCCAAGTTATAAAATGTTTGTGCCTCGTGCATTCAAATCAATTTTTAATCATTTTAAAATGAGTCAGTTGATTGTATTTACCAGTGTAAACTGACGTATTTTCCCAAAAAGGTTAAGTGCAGGTACTACGCGAACTAGGCTGGCTTTCTCCTAGCGTCCACAATAAGTCTCGCAAGCTTGGATGTCAAAACTGTTGAACAATGTTTCCTATTTATTTTTGATCCACCTGTGGATTATTTTCAACTGTTTGTGATACTTGTTATTACAATTTATTAAAGTTGAAATATATCTATCTTTTTCTTCCGCTGTGCATATTAAATATTGTGTTGTTTGACCATAACGATATTAACTACGTCACGATACTCCCCACCGGGCCCACCGGTAATACGTGGAAATATCGGGGTGTGACAGGTTGGTATCAGAGCCAACGTTGAGTGAATTAAACACTAGCCTTTTGTGTTTAATCTCAATGACACAATTGCACATTCCTAAATTTTCGAGTCTAGACAAAGAACTTAGGACAATTCTAAATTTGTTTTTGATATTAACTTTGTCCTTTATATCTCTTGTTGTATCTTTTATATTTTTGACAGGAAATATGCCACCAAGATTCAGAAGAGGAGGAAGAGGCAAGGGGCCAATCATCGCCCCCAACGATCACGAAGCCGGGCCTTTGCACCGGTGAACTCCTTCTAATACTATGAGTGCCGAACCGCAAAGTGCCTGGAGGACCTACACGGAGCCCGCCAGACGGTCCGTCTCACATAGCTCAACGCCTCCCTACCGCCATTCCTTTGGGCCACATTCGGAAAATGAGCCCGAAGACTCCCGCCATTCCTTCCTACCGTTGGAGCGATCTGCTTCGCACCGTTCCTTCGGCGACCCTACTCCTGTCTTTCAGGGCCAGTTCAACCCGGCAAATTATATTCAAGAACCAGTGGGTTTTAACCCATTGGGACCGGAGGACCACTTCTCAGAAGAAAATGCAATGGACATGGACGAGGACACTGATCCCGTCGAGCCTGCAACCGGGACTCCCAACCATCCCATCGAGATTTCCGATGGATCATCCTTCCACGGATCACCCTACGGTGGTCCAGACAGTTATCAAGCGAGGTTTAACCAGCACGAATGGTACTTCACACCTTCTCACCATTCGTCACCTCACCAGCAGCAGCAGGATCCCTCTGGGGATTCACGTTTCGTGGTAGTCACGCCACCGCCTCCCCCGCCGCCAGTTCATCAAGCACCTCCAGAACCACCAAGGCGTCGGAGAACAGGCGCAAGAATATCCGCGCGAGGAGGGGATTTCCACTTTAGCACCCCTCGACACTCCAGTGGCAGTCACTACCCGGCACTGCACGAAGACCCACAAATGGGTGGGCCCTCAAACCCAGTTCCAGAGGTGAACTCTGCACCAGTTGCACCGCAGCCACCCCCGATGGGTTTTGATAACCCGATTCCTGCATACGCCGGTTCAATGGCGTACAACCCGTTCGAGCAGCCGGCTCACACTCATTATAACTATGCTGAAGCCGACCCATACTTGGTAGCGGCCAACTACAACGCCCTTCATCCTGAAGGACCGTATGGAGCTCCTTGGGGAGTGGGGTACCCAACTCATGGGTATCAAATACCTGCTAGACCTCTGATTCGGCAACAATCGCAGCCGCCATGGTTTTCCCCGCCAGAACGGGAAGAAATTCTTCAAAGATTGGACCAATTCGAGCGAGATTTTCACAGAGATCGCAGGGAACGACAAGGTTTCCTCAAGGGCTTAGCAGGCTTGCTAAAGGGGAAGAAAAAGAGGGATCATTAAATCCCTACATAGGTTGTAGTATTATCTATTTCAATCAAGTCCCTACGTGGACATTTATCTGTATATTTAGTCCCTACGTGGACTTGTCTTTTTAGTCCCTGCGTGGACTTGTCTTTTAGTCCCTGCGTGGACATCTGTTTAAGTAATTGGTCCCTGCGTGGACTTGTATTTTGGTTTGGCCCCAGCGTGGGTGAATTGTTCTGTTAAAAGTCCCGTTTAGGGCGATGTGAACTCTTTTAATGTTAATGGAATGTTAAGATTATAAATTTCATTTTTGTCACTATATGCATATATTATACATGAAATAAATAAATCAAAATCATTCCTTTTAAAATAATCTGCCTATTAAATATTAACTAAGAATCTTAAAGGTATAGCCTAGCCTACATGTCATTATAAGACTCGGCCAAGATGGTAAGACCTGTTAAAAGATTCAAATCCCTGTTAACATCTGAAAACATGTTAACACTCATGGCAGACATGATTCATTAAAATCACACACGTCATTTTTATAATAGGAGTTCTTCAAAAGATTCCTAACTTAACCTGATGATTTATAAATCATGGGTTTAAATCATCAATTAAGATGATCATATATTAAACATCCATAGGTGATGTAGTGCCTACGGGCCATACTCATTGTCATATAAGACAAAAGACAGTAGTAGTCTATGACTCCCTGTCAGAAAAAGGTAAAGAACTATGTTCGAACCTTCATGCCTTGATTCTCTGAAATCATGGCTTATGATTTAAAAATGTCCTTGTGACTTGGCCTTTTGTGCTAATAATAAAAATGTGATTGTTTTATAATTAGGATATGTTATAATAAAAATCCTAAATAAATATGAATTACAAATTAACCAAATGTGGCCTGTGTTACCATGGTTAATGAATTGCCATAAAAGATAATTCCATAATAAACTCCCAAATAAAGTATTATCATATCTTATGTAACAGTTCTAGATATAATGGCTGACTCGGATGAAATTAATAGTCACCCAAGGGAGAATCAGAATGATGCCCGGATTAATATAACAGGTGCTGAACTGCAAGCGTTAATAGACAACGCTGTTACAAAAGCAATAGAGCGGCAGTATAATGAGTATAGCGGGACTCGAAGTAGGACCCTATCTACACCGCACTCAAAACCTAAGACTCATCCTGAGGCTCACAGCAAGCCACCCTCCAAGAAGGAAGAGCTAAAGAAAGGTGATGACGATCGTCAGTCCTCCAATCAGCAAAGTGCTCCATCTCAAAAGATTGTATTGAATCAAGGACCCCGTGATAAGGGTTGCTCCTACAAGTATTTTGTTTCATGTAAACCCAGGGATTTCACTGGGGAGAAAGGAGCTATAGACTGCATGACATGGTTGGATGAGATGGACACCGTGGTTGATATCAGCGGGTGCATTGAGAATGATGTGGTAAAGTTTGTGTCTCAATCGTTCAAAGGTGAGGCCTTAGCCTGGTGGAGGTCGTTGGTTCAAGCTACAGGGAAGATCCCACTGTACAATATAACATGGGAACAATTTGTTGCCCTCATAAAAGAGAACTACTGTCCTCAGCATGAGGTCGAAAAGATTGAGTCGGATTTTCTATCATTAGTGATGAAAAATCTGGATTGCCAAGCTTACCTTACGAGCTTTAATACCATGTTAAGATTGGTTCCGTATCTGGTGACCCCGGAACCCAAAAGAATAGCTCGTTTCATTGGGGGTTTAGCCCCAGAAATTAAGGCAAGCGTGAAAGCCTCTCGGCCAGCTACTTTTAGATCTGTAGCTGATATATCTTTGTCCCTCACACTGGACGCGGTCAGACAGAGATCGCTAAGGAACACAGATGCCGAGAAAAGGAAGCGTGAAGATGACAATTCACGACGGTCAGATAAGAAGCACATGGGAAACAATGACCACAAGAAGGGGTCTGGTTCTAAGAAGGATGGGCATCAATCCGGAGATAAGCCCAAATGTAAGGTTTGTCAGAAGCACCACTTTGGGAGGTGCAGACTTGACTCAAAATCCCAATCTCAGCCGAGGCCTTGTGGGATTTGCAAATCTTCGGAACATAAAACCCTAGAGTGCAAGAAGCTGAAAGACGCAACATGCTACAGTTGCAACGAAAAAGGGCACATTAAGACAAATTGCCCGAAATATGCAAAGAAAGCTGATGAAGGAAAGAAGACCAATGCTAGGGTCTTCAGGATGGATGCAAAGGAAGCTGTGCAGGACGACAATGTGATCACAGGTACCTTCCTTATAAATGATGTTTATGCGAGAGTGCTATTTGATTCAGGAGCTGATAAATCATTTGTAGATAATAAGTTTTGCAAATTACAGAATTTACCTGTTAAAACCTTAAGTGTGAAGTATGAGGTGGAATTGGCAGATGGCACCTTAGAAACCGCCGCAACCATATTAGAGGGATGTTTCATATCCATTAAGAACCACTATTTTCCTTTGTCCCTACTTCCTTTGAAGTTAGCCGGTTTCGACATAGTTTTGGGTATGGACTGGTTATCTCATAACCAGGCCCAGATTGTCTGCAATAAGAAGCAAGTGGTGATCAAGACTCCGTCTGGTGAGTCACTTACCATTCAGGGAGATACCCGGTATGGACTGCCTGAGCAAGTGACTATGCTCAAGGCCTCTAAGTGTTTGAAGATAGGCTGCGTCATCTACATGGCATAAGTGACTATTGATGAGCCGAAACCTAAGATGGAAGACATCCCCGTCATTTCTGAATACCCTGAAGTTTTTCCTGAAGCACTACCTGGTTTACCACCAGATAGGCAAGTAGAATTCAGAATTGACATCATCCCTGGAGCAGCACCTGTTGCTAGAGCACCTTATAGGTTGGCACCAACAGAGATGAAGGAATTGAGAACACAACTAGATGAATTACTAGCCAAGGGTTTCATTAGACCTAGTTCGTCTCCTTGGGGAGCACCAATCTTATTTGTCAAGAAGAAGGATGGATCGATGCGTCTGTGCATCGATTACCGTGAGCTTAATAAGGTCACTGTTAAGAATCGATACCCATTACCCAGGATCGACGACTTGTTTGATCAGCTTCAAGGAGCAAGTTACTTCTCTAAGATCGATTTGAGGTCAGGCGATCATCAATTGAAGGTTAAAGATGAAGACATGCACAAGACTGCATTAAGGACTCGTTATGGTCATTATGAGTTCCTAGTGATGCCTTTTGGGCTCACTAATGCACCTGCCACATTCATGGATCTCATGAATCGCGTCTGCAAGCCCTACTTGGACAAATTTGTTATCGTCTTAATTGACGACATTCTGATTTATTCAAAGAATCAGACCGACCATGAGAAGCATCTTCGATGTATTCTGAAACTGCTTCATCAAGAAAAGCTCTATGTCAAATTCTCTAAATGTGAATTTTGGCTTCGTGAAGTCCAATTCCTTGGACATATGGTTAGCGAACGCGGAATCCAAGTAGATCCCGCTAAGGTTGAAGCTGTCATGAATTGGCAAGAGCCGAAGACGCCCACAAAAATTCGCAGTTTCTTGGGATTAGCAGGATACTATAGACGCTTTATCGAAAATTTCTCGAGGATTGCTGCACCCCTAACTTCATTGACTCGTAAGAAGGTAAAGTTCGATTGGGGTCCTAAGCAACAGGAATCCTTCGATATTCTCAAGAAAAAGTTGAGCAATGCTCCTGTGTTGACATTGCCTGATGGAATAGAAGAGTTTGTGGTATATTGTGATGCATCACACACCGGGATGGGATGTGTGCTTATGCAGAAAGGCAAGGTTATTGCCTATGCTTCACGTCAGTTAAAGGTTCATGAAAAGAATTACACCACCCATGACTTGGAGTTGGGTGCCGTTGTATTTGCACTAAAACTGTGGAGGCATTATTTGTATGGTATCAAGTGTGTGATCTATTCTGATCACAAGAGCCTCCGGCACTTCTTTAACCAAAAGGATTTAAACATGAGGCAGCGCCGATGGATGGAGACGTTGAATGATTACGATTGTGAAATAAGATACCATCCCGGCAAGGCGAATGTAGTCGCCGATGCCTTGAGCAGAAAGGAAAGGGTTAAACCCATTCGAATCAATGCCAAGAGCATTGAGATAAAGAATAGTTTGAATGAAAGGTTGTTAGCTGCACAGAAGGAAGCTGTGTTGGAAGCTAACTATCCTAATGAAAAGCTAGGAGTAACTGAAGAGCAGTTATCCTGTGGCAAGGACGGAATTTTGAGGTTAAATGGACGAATATGGGTTCCAATTCATGGAGGACTTCGAGATGTTATCCTCCAGGAAGCCCACAGTTCTAAATTCTCCGTTCATCCTGGAGCTGATAAGAAGAACCAGGATCTGAAGGCAAATTTTTGGTGGATAGGCTTGAAGAAGTCTATAGCCGCTTATGTAGCAAAATGTTTGACGTGCGCGCAAGTGAAAGCTGAACATCAAAAGCCGTCAGGTTTGCTACAACAACCTGAACTTCCCACATGGAAGTGGGAAATGGTTGTTTTGGTCAAAAATTACCGAAGCAATTAAGTGATCAAATTAGTTAAGTGAGGTAGTGTGCTAAAAAGTGTGATGAAAATATGCTGGTTAAGTTGTTTGGAAAAACGGTATTCAGGATACGGCTCAGGATATTGAGCTGTATCTACGATCAAACAATGAGCAAAAAGTAAAGGGGGTGACACGAGATATACGAGGAAAGCCCTTGATCAATCTAGATCGCCGGCATAAAACCTCAGGAGCTGAAAATCGCAGCTGCCTTGTTCTTCTTATTGCTTTAAACGTCAGGATACAGTGCAGGATATTGACCAGATCGCTAAGTGTTACAACGCTTTTGTGCGAAAGTGAAAATTGCTAGAAAACAAGTGTAAGAGTGTAGTGAGTGTTGATGTGATGTCCTATTCGATATGATATACCCACCTATTTATAGTAACGAATTACAAACGAAAATTCCTATAAATATGGGATGCTCCGAATATTCCATTGTTAACGTTGTAGACCGAGTAATGCGGCTTCAACGTCTTTATTTGAACGACTTGGACCGAGTCTTCCGCGGAATGAGTCCTTGTGAACGTTGCTAGCTTCTAACCCGCGTACCTACACATAATCCGTTAGTGATCCTGAGGATACCATTCAGGATGTTACCAATATCCTGAATCAGCATCCCGGATGTGAACAGATATCATATAACAAGGATATAACCCAAGATATTTCTCAGGATATGGGCTCAGAATTTCACCCATAACAATTGTCCCAAAAAATGTTACCGTTTAGTATCCTGCCACTAACGGTTACATTTTTCACGGAGATCGAGGCAATTAAGAGATAAGACCCATGATGTGACCGTTTGCAACTACTCAGCCTATATTTACTCATTGCACCCTATATCTTCTCATCCCCATCTCTTTTTTAATTACTACCGATAAGGAAAAAGGTAAACATTCTCTCTCTAATCTTCATCTTCATCCTCCTTTTCCGGTCAAAAAATCAGGCGATCAAATGCCGAGACAGACAAGATCCAGTTCTGGTGATTTGGCTCCCACATTTATCCAGCAGAATCTTCTCCAAGAACCGGAGAAAGAGATATGCTCTTTTGATAGTGCCCACTTGTCGGCTCTCAAATCCTCCGGTATCTTTCCGGAAGGAACGGTATTCCGACCGTTCGACCGGGAAATCCGGTCGGATATGGTCTCCAATGAGTGGTTGTGCTTTAGTGCCTTTCCCTTCACCTTAGGGTTACAGTTCCCCTTTCCAGACTTTATCACCGAATTCTTCAACATTACAAAAATCTCTTTTAGCCAAACAATGCCGATGCTTTGGCGTGTTCTGTCCGTTCTTGACCAGATCAAGAAAAACCACATCCCTGATCTTTCTGTTCATGATCTCCCCCTAGCTTACCGGCTTAGATGCCACGGATCATGTAGATTTTTGTTTTATTCCACCTCCGGCGACCCGCTGATACTTCGTGCCACCAAGAACGAGGATAATTGGCAATCTAAGTTATTCTTTGTAAAAAGAGACTCAATCCCTGGTGGAACGGAATATCCGGTGAAATGGTTGAAAAAGGGTAGGATTTAGGGTTTAAGGATGATCCTGCCTCTTATCCTGTTCCATATCCTGAACTGATCAACTTTCTTTTTTCTGTTGTGCACGCAACTGATTTTAGGAAGATTGCTCCTCCCCTTGTTGATTCACAAAAAAGGATTGACGCCATCAGACTCCTTCCAGAGGCTGAAAGAAGTTTCAACCCGTCTCCACCATCTCCAAGTCCTCTTTCTAGTGCAAACATGTCTGGTAAGGATCCTGCAAAAATATCCTGTACATACATGTCTTTATTTGATATACTTAGGAGAAATTTTACTCCCTGTATGCAGACTCCAGCAAGGTTCTAGTCTACCTAGACCTTGACGAACTTGACAACTACCCTACTCCAGTCACGGTCAAGAAAGAGACCCCTGCTGCCACCAGCTCCAAGCCGCTCCCGGCTCCTAAGGCTAATCCGAGGACTCGTGCTTCCACAGCAAAAAAGAGGAAAGGTCCTGAAGTCAGTGCTCCAGGTCTAGAAGGTTTCTCCTACGATGAACTCAGCTTTTCTGACTCCTTAGAGCCAATGACATCCTTCCTCAACAAGGTAATATCCTGCTACATATCCTGCACATATATCCTAATAGGATATCCTGACAGGATATCCTGGTTAATATATTCTGACTCATACCTGAATTTGATGCGCAGGGCCTCCAGCATTTGCTCCACCTGTATAACGATGCCTGTGGTACTGCTGTACTCCATGAAGCCAGGATTAAACAGCTTGAAAGTACCGTTGCCGACCAAGGTGCCATTGCTGAAGCAAAGACCCGGCACTACGAGGGCATGCTGAAGAAGGTCACCCAAGATGCCGAGCTCAAACTTGCTGTGACACCCCAGGAAAACCAGGAAAACCATGCAACTTAACTAGCTTCCTCAGTGAGTACGTACAAAAATTCGGGATGAAATTTCTTTTAACTTGGGGATAATGTGATAACTCGTATTTCCAAAGCTTTCATGTATTTTGAAGTAACCGGTGTGAGCGCTATGTGATTAACTATTGTGATTGTTTGCGATAAAAATGTTATGTTTTATTATGAGATAAGTTTTATGAGAATATAGTGTGTTATGTATATACGTGAATCGCACAATGAATAACCGATTGCACAATACACCTCCGAGTCGCACAACATTCTGACTGTTAACTTGGGCTAGCCCTCGGCCCAAACAAAACCCGAGAATTGGGCTCGGCTCATATTCAGCGAATATACATTTGGTGTTGTGAAAACCTTTCATTTAGATAGTATTTGAAATAATCACAAAACCCTAGTTACCTCCCACCCTTCGACGGCAACCTTGAAGCCCTTGAAGCCTCTCACTTTGTCTGATTCGTTGCTCTCCTGTTTGGGTTAGTAATCTAGTGTTGATAGTTATTTAATCTATTTCTTCATGAACTATCTGTTTGTTCCCATGCCAACTGTTATGTGAATTGTTACACTATGTTATGCGTATGGATCATGCTTGATTTGATGATTTACTATCCGAATATGTTGTCAGTATGATTAGAGATGATTAATGGATTAAAATTCTATGTTATAATGATACGATGTATACTTGATAATCTCAACAAATTACTGATGATTGAATGAGGATGGATTTGTAATCATGTTTGTGTAAGGATTTACTAATAAATGGATATTCTAGGGATTTATGATACCATTATCGGTTCAATAAAAATCAAATATATGTATGGCGTATGTGAGACAACTTTGTATATAGATATTGGTAAGCATGATATTCTAGTTAAGCCATGAAGTAACAAATTGTTGTCAGTAGCCTTGCATGTGCAACAAATATTTAAGTGATGCTCTATTTAGGGAATCGAGGTTGTGGAGGTGGCAGCCCAACCTTTGATTAGAATATAGGATGATTATGTGTGCCATGTTTCACGTGATTAACTTGCAGCCTATTAATTGATTCGGCCCAATATTAACAAGATAGTATTGTCAGATGTCGGCCATTGTCGAGTGTAATGATGATAATTAGGGTTTATACGAATCACATGATGATTGCCGTTTTGATCAAATATTGTTTGGATGGAAACTGTTGAATGTATTGATTGATAAATGGTAACTATGGGAACGGTTAAATTGGTCAAACGAAATTGATTGGATCTTGTAACAGTACTGCATGAAATTAGGAAATCATTTAACCAATCGTACAAGGTTGTCGGTCGCACAAGATCAGGTCACACAAGACCTGATCTGATCGCACAAGAGGACCAGTCGCACAAGAGGTCCAGTCGCACAAGAGGTATTGGATCGCACAAGCTGTTTATTGCTTATTTATTTGGGCCGAATGTATGTTGGGTCGGTTTGTTATTTGGGCCGGGTATATTAACCAAGTCGCACAACATGTTGTGGATCGCACAAGGCTGTGCTGAACGCACAACATGTTGGGCCACCTGTTATTGGGCTTTACCTTTGGATCGTACAAGTATCAGATGTTATGATATTGACTGCTAATATGTTTACGTGCATTGTGTGTTTGCCATGATCTATATGTGTTTATCATCTGCTAGCTTATGTGATATTTATGTGCACTACTTGAAACCAAAACCTGACTTGTATGGTAAACATGTTAGGACGTGGTTGACCACTAGCAGCTAGACTTGACCTTTCTGTATATCTGCCGAGCAAACCAAGGTGAGTTCACACTCTACGAAGCATGGGATTCCCAGGGGTTGGGAATGGGGTTAAGGAATATGGATTCCTCATCCTTTCTTGGGTAGGACAGTAATGGTTCAGGAATGTAATTCCTCGTCCTCACGGACAGATACTTTACTAGACCAAAACTCTATCACGAAGTCCCTCCTTTTTATATCGACTTAATCGCCGGGCCAATGGCGAGCGGGTCATTAGTTAGATAGCGCTATTTAGGTCTGACAAGCCTCACACCGTGCCGCAGAGGACGGGCGTGAACTAATGGATCTGGGCACGTCAATGATGATAGACATTGACAGTTCAGGGCACTTAAACATGACTTTAGTCAGCAGTCGATATGGTAACGAGTCTAGTGTATACATGGGGTAGCCCCCACGGCCGAAATGCCAGATAACTATCATGGGGTAGCCCCCACTGCTAGATTGCCAGAGTTAATGGGTTAAACAAATCACGTTTTCAACTATGGGGTAACCCCCACGGCAGGATGCCAGCTAAAGGAAACTGTTTTCGAAACAACTTAAAACAAACACCCAACTGTGAACTCGCTCAACATTATTGTTGACTCGTTACTACATGCTTTGCAGGTCAATAGGTTTAGTAGGAGCTTGCATGGGGAAGAGTCGTTGTGGGACATGGACAGCTGTGTGCCATGTTAGACCTTTGGATATCTCAACTTATGTTTTGGTTTTAAACATTATGCTTCCGCTCATAACTTAAACTATGTTTGTTTTGGACACTAATTGTGTTGGTTGGACTTTTACAATTAATTACTTGCTTGTTCAATATGATTAGTGGTTTGATCCTGGTCAGTCACGCCTCCAAGCGGTGATACTCCGCGTGTGGATTTTTGGGGGTGTGACACTTGCCACTGTCCAAATGGATCACGAACAGGCCATGGTTTCTTTCTGGGAAGGAATCAAAGCCTCTGCTATCGTCTCCCTGCTACAAGCTCGCATCAAGATGGCCTACGAGGCCAAGGAGACAGGCCTTGTATGCCCATCCTGGCCGGTTGAATCCTGGGTGGCCAAGCTGAAGGAGCTTGGAGGCAAAGCTGTGCCACTTCCTGCCGAAGCCAGAGAATCCTCTAAGTCAGCAGAGGTGGTAGACAAGGCTGGAGATAAGAAGGATGCTGGAGAGGATGCTGGGACAGATGCTGGTGAGGATGCTGCTCAGGATGCTGAAGCTGAAAAGGCAGAGAAGGTTGGAGAAGATGCCGCTGTGTGAGGGCATTCAGGTGGGCAATGATGGATATATGTGCCAAGGCCGGAGCCCACCTTTTTAAATTTGATTGTTAGCTTGTAACCTTAAACAATTTACTTTTCCTGCATTTTACTTTTCTGCACTTAAACAATGTGATGGCCATTGGTGGAGGGATCCTGAGTTTCAGGACGAAGCCCTTGGCCATCATCGTTAGTACATTTTGCTTTTGAACAATATAATAGTTGGAGGTGGATGGGTCTCAGTTTGAGACAAAACCTTCAACTGTTAAGTACATAGGGTAAGAAACTATTTGTGCTCTTGGGGGATGGACCTTGGTTTAAGGTGAAACCAAGAGCACACCTTTTTACATGTTAATATAACTTTCCTTTAGCTTTATTCTTGTTATTACACCTTTATTACATGAATTTTACTTATAAAGATAGTTTTGTTTGATCATATTTGGGAACCCATTGTAAGTGTATCCTGAAAGATATCCTGCTCAGGATACTGAAATACAATCTATAAATTATCCAAATAAAAAGGAGAGATCATACCAGAGATTCTTAAAGAATCAATTTCAATCTTCCATCATAAGTATGTCCCCAGTGCACACTTACAAACTTGGATCCATCCTTTGAATAGTATAATGTATGTCCCCTGTGTTCGACATAGAAATGCAAAGGTATTCACACTTTGGCTTGAATAAATTCCGAACACCCCGAGGCAAAACCCTTGATATGCTGAAATGAATCCTTAGCATACTAGGGATAAACCCTTAATATCCTGGGGATAAACCCTGATATCCTGGGGATAAACCCTGAGTTTCATGCGCTACAGGAGAGAGTGTATAAACTCCAAATCTTAGAAAGGTGAAAACCTTTAAACCTTAGAGAGTATGAAAATACCCTTTCGCGAGAGAGGGTGATCAATCCTCATATACCTTCAGGATCCAGGATATAGCCAACAGTAACGAAATTGTCAGCCACTTTTACATGAACTGGTCCCGCTACCTTGAACTATACCTAGATAACTTGCGCTCCAGGCGAGGATTTTAAACCCAATTCGAAAGAAAGGTGAATACCTTTAAACCTTTGAAGGGATCAGGATCCCTTAAACGTGAGAGAGGGGGCCAATCCTCTAATCTTTCGAGTTATCCTGAGTGCATATCCTGAAACATATGCTGCAAAACAACTGTAAACTAAGGTGGGTGTTAGCTTGGCTAACACCCCTCCGATGCTTAAGTCAGTATTGTGTTCAAGATAATAAACAAACATATTTAAAAGAGATAGAATACATACCATTCTGAGATAGAAATTAAATTCTATTCTTACTTGAAATAGAGCTTTAAGTGTATTGCATTCCAAGATCTCGGTAGCATATTCCCTTCCATATTCTTGAGTCGATATGCTCCTTTCCCTGCTTCTGACTCAACTTCATATGGTCCTTCCCATTTTGGAGCTAGCTTGCCATCGGCAGGATTAGTGGTATTTTGAAAAGCCTTTCTTAGCACCCAATCACCAACTCGAAATCTCCTAGTCCTTATATTCTTGTTATATGCTCTGGATATTCTTTGTTGATATGCTGCCATCCTTAGCCTTGCTGCATCTCTTTTTTCATCTATAGTATCCAAATCTCGACATAAGGCTTCAGGATTCTGTTCAGGATCCTGTAGGATAGATCTTGTAGTAGGTATCGCCATTTCCTTTGGAATCACTACTTCTGCTCCAAATACCAAGGAAAATGGGGTTTGGCCGGTTGCATTCTTTACCATTGTCCTATCATCCCACAAAACAAAGGGTAATTCTTCTGCCCATCTTCCTTTTTTTGGCTCCAAGTCTCTTCTTTAAGTTATTGACAATTATCTTGTTTGAGGATTCAGCTTGTCCATTCGCTTGAGGATGTACCGGAGTAGACGTGATCATTTTGATTCCCCAACTCTTGCAAAAGTCAGTAGTCCTCTTGCTTATAAACTGGGACTCATTATCACAAATTATTTCAGCTGGTACCCCAAACCTGGTCAGGATATTCCTCTTTATGAAGGATACTACTTCTTGGTCTCTAACTTGAACAAATGCTTCAGCTTCAACCCACTTAGAGAAATAATCCGTCATTGCTAGCATAAAGACTTTTCCTCCCGGAGCTTTTGGTAACTTCCCTACTATATCCATCCCCCATTTCATGAATGGGCAAGGGGAAGCTAGAGGATATAGTGGTTCAGTTGGTTGATGTAGTATGTTACTATGCCTTTGACATGCATCACACCTTCGAGCATATTCTGCAGCATCTTTCCTCATCGTTGGCCAATAATATCCTGTCCTTAATAGTTTCGAGAACAATGATCTACCCCCAGTGTGGTTACCACAATCCCCTTCATGTATATCCTGAAGTACTTCTTTGGCTTCAGGATCCTCCAAGCACCTCAAATACGGTCCTGCAAGAGATTTCTTGTATAAAACATTATTTATAATAGTGAATCGTGATACCTTCATCCTAAATGCCTTAGGATTTTCATCTCCGGGGATGTGTCCTTCCTTGAGATATCTCATGATTGGAGCCGTCCAGGATTTAGGATCCTTTTTCAGGATACTCTGCTCCAGGATCCTGAATACCCGCTACTTCTTTATCCCGAGGATTCGTTGCAGGATACAAGATATGTAATATTGGTATTTGGGTCCCTTCTGGTATCCTGATCGATGATCCCAGATTTGCTAAGGCATCTGCTTCAGCATTATCCTCCCTTGGTACCTGTTCAAGTGTAAAAACATCGAAATATCCTGCTAATTTTTTGAGAATATCGAGGTATTCGATTAATTTCTCACCCTTAACTGCATAGGATCCATTAAAATGGTTAGTAATTAACAAGGAGTCAACATATACTTGCAAATTCTTGATACTCATATTCTTAGCCAACTCTAATCCTGCAATTAAAGCCTCATACTCTGCTTCATTATTAGTAGCAGGGAATTCACACCTAATAGCCTGGGGTAATATGTCCCCCTGTGGCGATTTTAGTAGTATTCCCAATCCTACCCCTCTTACATTAGATGCACCATCAGTATATAACGTACAGGATCCTGAGGATTCTCCTAACTGTTGGACTTCTAGGTCTACCTCATCCTGAATGTCACTACTAAAATCAGCCACAAAGTCAGCTAAAGCCTGAGACTTTATGGCATTTCTAGGTTCATATACTAAATCATAAGCACTCAACTTTACTGACCACTTGGCCATCCTGCCTGACATCTCTGGTTTCCTAAGCACATTTTTGACAGGATAATTTGTTTTAACATGAATCCTATGTGTCTCAAAGTAATGTCTAAGCTTCGTTGATGCCATAACTAATGCTAGTATCAATTTTTCTAAATGAGAATACCTAGTTTCAGCATTTAACAAACTTTTACTAACATAATAAACAGGATATTGCTGACCTTCATGATCCTTTATAAGGACGGCACTTACAGCATTCCCTGATACTGCGAGGTATAGGGATAATGGTTCACCATTCTCAGGCTTCATCAGTAGAGGTGCAGTTGAAAGATATTGCTTCAAATCCTGTAGGGCTGCTTCATGCTTCTCACCCCATTCGAATTTCTTGTTCTTCTTCAGGATATCATAAAACTCTTTGCATTTCTCTGAGGATCTTGAAATAAATCTGTTTAATGCTGCCACTCGCCCTGTTAATCGTTGAACATCCTTCATACTTGAGGGTGATTTAATATCCAAGATGGCTTTAATCTGTTCCGGGCTCGCCTCTATTCCTCTTTTGGTCACCATATATCCTATAAATTTTCCTGCCCCCACTCCGAAATGACACTTAGCAGGATTTAGCTTCATGTTATATTGATCCAGGATATCAAATGCTCCTTTAATATCCTGGAGGTGATCCTGAGCTTTCCTTGATTTTACCACCATATCGTCAATGTATACCTCCATGGTGTCCCCCAGCTTGTCTTTGAACATCATGTTTACCAATCTCTGGTATGTTGCACCTGCATTTTTCAAACCAAAAGGCATAGCCGTATAACAATAAATACCTGTTGGTGTCATGAAGGCAGTATCCTCCTGGTCAGAAGGCTCCATTTGAATCTGCTGAAATCCTGAGGATGCATCCATGAAGGTCAACATTTCATGCCCGGCAGTAGCATCCACCATTGCATCAATGTGAGGAAGAGGAAATGGGTCTTTAGGACAAGCCTTGTTCAAGTCTGTGTAGTCTACACAGACTCTCCATTTCCCATTTTTCTTCTGTACCACGACTACGTTTGCTAGCCATCTTGGAAACTTGACTTCTCTGATCATCCTGGACTTCAACAATCTTTCAACTTCCTCTTGGATAATCGTATTCCGCTCAGGAGCAAATTTCATTCTTTTTTGCTGAGCAGGCTTGAATGATCTGTTAATTCCAAGCTTGTGAGTGATAATGTCTTTGGATATACCTGTCATATCCTCATGCTTCCATGCAAACGTTGACATCCTGCATTTCAAAAAGTTAATTAATTGCTCTTCAATATCCCGAGGGATATTGGTTCCTACGAGCACCGAGATATCAGGATTATCCTGATCCAGGATAATTTTCTTCACATCCTGCTCCGAATCCTCCATGATATCCTGGGCCCGCATCTTTAATTGCTATGCTGTACTAGGCTTGGTTAAGGATTTCATCGAGGATGAGTAGCATTCTTTCACCTCCTGCTGATCACTATCAACCTTGACAACTCCCCAAGGGGTAGGGATCTTGATGCATTGGTGATATGTTGATGGCACAACCTTCATATCGTGAATCCATGGTCTTCCCAGTATGATGTTATAGCAGGATAGAGAATCCATCACACAGAAACGTTGTATCGAGTTGACTCCTTCAACATATACTGGTAACTTTATCTCTCCCACTGTGTTCCTAGCCTCTCCAATGAACCCAACAAGCACGGTGGACTTCGAAGTGATATCCATCGGAGATACATTCATTCTCTTCAGAGTCTCTAGTTGGATTATGTTGACGGAGCTGCCATTATCAACCAATATCCTGCGTAGAAAATGGTTAGCCACATATAATGTTATTACCAGAGCATCATGATGAGGATCCTAGACAGTATCCCTGTCATCACCATCAAATGTGATCACTTTGTCAGTTGTGAGGGTAGTTATCCTGACAGGTTTGTCTCCCCTTTCGGCCTTAGCTTCTTTTGCATGTCTCTTCGCCGCCGAATACGAAGTCCCACAAATGTCGGATCCTCCCGAAATAAAGTTGATTATCTTGGCATCCGCGGGAGGTGACGCTGCTCGCTCAGGATCCTTCTCAGTATCCTGACCCTTATTCTTCTTTCTTCCTAAGAGATCCTTCAGATATCCCTTGCTCAGAAGATAGCTTATTTCTTTTCTTAGAGCAATGCAATCCTCAGTTACATGTCCGAAATCTTCGTGGAAGGCACACCATTTTGACTTATCTTTCCAATCGGCTTTTTGTTGATTCTTTCGAGGCCACCTAGCCTTGTCTCCTAAACCCTGCATGGCATACATCAATTCAGGAATGTTAACAGAAAAGCAATATTCAGATAATTCAGGATATTCTTTAGGATCCTCGTCTTCGATAGCATTCACTTTCTTGTTTTCATTTCTACCATATGGCTTAGAGCGATATGGCTTAAATGAGGATTCTGACTTCCTGTTAGTTGACTCATAGGTGTTGGATGAGTTCATCCTCTCTTGCATCTTTCTGTCATCCTCCAATCGAATATATCTTAGGGCCCTGTTTCGAGCTTCATCCAAGTTCCTGCGTGGGTTCATTACAAGGTCTTGGTAAAATTGAGAATCATTTTGTAGCCCCATCTTGAAAGCTTGCACAACCGTTGCAACATCAAGATGCGGAATGTCTAAGGATTCACGGCTGAACTTGTTCACATAATCCCTTAGGGATTCTTGAGGCCCCTGTGTTATCCTGTAGAGGTCACTTGTTAGTTTTTCAAAGCTTCTACTACAAGAAAACTGACTATTAAATAAATTCACTAGGTGAGCAAATGATGTAATCGAATGAGGAGGAACATTTAGGAGCCATTTCAAGGCTGATCCTGTTAAGGTAGAACCAAAACCCTTGCACAAGCATGCTTCCTTGAGCTCCGGAGGGATAGGGTTAATCTCCATTCTTTCCCTATTCTGGGCAATATGCTCTTCAGGATCCGTAGTTCCATCATAAAGCTTCATGTTGGGGGTTTGAAATCTCTTTGGAATCTCAGCATCACAGATAGGATATGCAAAGCGAGATATCCTGTGGCTGTCTTGGGACACTTCCGGGATTGGCTGGACCACTCCAGGTACACTGGATATCATGTCCTTCAACTTCTGAAGCTCCCTAGTAAATGCTGATGTTACACCTGTATCCTGCAAAGATCCACTATTGTTAGTAGCATGAGTATTATTATTATTTGACACGTTACCCGTCTGAGGATTCTGCCCATATCCTGAAGCATATCCTGAGCTCCTCATGGTTGACATCCTGACCGAGGAGGGTATTTCAGGAGTATGATTCTGTGGAAGGCTGGGCACAATATTCCCCCTATTATCCTCAGTGTACACAGCCGAACTGAAGTTCAAAGTTCTGGGCTGTAATGGAGTGACGATATCCTCAGCAGATCTGCTCGAGCCAGACTTCAGGAGTTGTATTTCCCTCAACAGCATTTGGTTTGTTTTTTGTTGCTGCCTCATTTGTTCCTGCACACTTCCAAATAAGGTTAGAATTTCATCATTAGAAGCTAAAATGGGAGCAGATCCCTGAATACTCCGAGTAGGGATAATATCCTGAGGTTGTGAAGAAGATTGTGTTAGGGGAGGATTTTCTAACAATTAGTGATCCTTACTTGTTATCCTAATTAATGATCCTTACTTCTGTGACAGATAGTGATCCTCAGAAGAGCTTCAGGATCAGGATCATGGATCACCTTAAGGATCCTCGTACTGACGATTGTTTGTTTGTGTTTTGTATTACTTCGCAGGAGTAACAAGCATGACTTGGTCTTGGCAACGGTACTAAGGAATATTCCACAGGCATTTCGCACACGTTTGACTGGAAATGGACGTTGTGGAGAACGTGGGAGCTTGGCACAAAAGTCGGATAGTTAGTTATTGTAGTTAACTTCTATTTTTAAAGGGGTGACGAGCTAGTAATTAGAACACTTAGCCATTTTTCAGCTACACACACTCTCATATAATCGCACTCTTGAAGCTCTCGACGAACACTCATTAGTTTTCACTCACTTTTACACATTTCACCATAGTGATCCTTGTACCTAGCTCGTTACTATCCGAAGTTGTAAACATTTATTGATTTATTTGAGCTTGGTGATCGGTAGTTTCCATCACCCGGGGTTTTTTTATGCCGGAGATCTTCTAAAGATCAAGGGCTTTTTCCTCGTATAAATCTCGGTGTTCATCGTTGATTTCATATACTTGTTGTCCATACAATTAACCAAGCATCGTACCTCACAAAATCAGATTTGGTTGCATTATCCTTGTGTGATTTTTGACCAAAACAGTTTGGCGCCCACCGTGGGGCAATTGGTGCTTTGTCCTTAGAAAAATACGCATTTCTGTGCTCATTTCAGTTCACTACAACCAAGCAAATGGCTTCCTCAGCGAAGAATGCTTCAAATTTGATGCCTCCATTCACTTCTTCACAAGGCGTTCCCCCTTTGCCTCCACCACCTTCTGGATCCCAGAAGAATGCTGAGAATGCTGCGAAGAAACCAACTCCCATTTTCTCAAAACCTCCAACTTCTTCTGCTTCTTACACTCCCACTACTAGTGACATGTTTACTTTGATTTTGCAGATGAAGGATCAGATACGGCAACAGGATAAGACCAATGAAAGGATTCTCAAAGAAATCGGAGATCTCAAGAAGCAAAAGAATACGGCAGAGGATCATTCCCCACTGGTGCCAAAATCTTTGAATTTTGATACTCCGGTGATTACTTCTCAGCCATCAGTGGTTCCAGATGTTCAATATGTGGGTGGACCGAAAGGAGTGCACTACGGAACAACAACAGTGACCCAGGCACCGGGTTCCTATTTCCAGCCAGCGGGATCCTATCCTCAACATATGGGATCCCTCACGAATTCAGGAGGATATTCAGGAGCGTAGCAAATTCAAGGATCCTCCTTTGTTCCAGGATCATCCCAGGTTCAAGGATCCTCCTTTGTTCCAGGATCATCCCAGGTTCAAGGATCCTCCTTTGTTCCAGGATCATCCCAGGTTCAAGGATCCTCCTTTGTTCCAGGATCATCCCAGGTTCAAGGATCCTCCTTTGTTCCAGGATCATCCCAGGTTCAAGGATCCTCCTTTGTTCCAGGATCGTCCCAGTTTCAGGGATCCTTCCAGATGCCGGGATCCTTGAGGAGTTTGCAAATAGGAAGTTCAGATGTCCATCAGGGAAATTTTATTCCAATGCAGACCAATGCTTCTACTGGTCCCTCGATCATTCTAGAGCCCCAACAATATGGATTAACATCCATTCTTCCTAATTTGAATCCAATGGGAGGTAACACTTTTAATAATTCTTATACTACTAACCATGGTCTTATGCAGGATCCAGGTATCAATCATGCCATGGCCAGAGAATTGCAAAAGCTAAAGGATATGATATCAAGTGTTCCAGGAGTGGTCAAACCTATCCCAGAGATTGCAGATGGGAGCCACAAGATATCTCGTTTTGCACCACCAATCTGTGATGCTGAGACACCCAAGAGGTTCCATGTGCCAACAATGAAGCTGTACGATGGTTCGACGGATCCTGAAGAACACATAGCACAATACAGGGAGAGGATGGAGATCAATCCAATCCCAGAAAGGTTAAAGGAAGCATGCCTATGCAAGGGATTCGGATCCACTCTTACTGGATCAGCTCTCAAATGGCTGCTAAGTCTTCCCCCTACTCTATTACCTCATTTGCTAATCTAGTTAACCTGTTTAATAATCAGTTTTCTTGTAGTAGAAAATTTGAACGATTAACTAGTGATCTATATAGGATAACCCAGGGTCATAATGAATCATTAAGGGATTACATTACCAAATTCAGTAAAGAATCCTTAGACATTCCCAACTTAGATATAGCCACGGCTGTTGAGGCCTTTAAAATGGGATTGCTTAGGGATTCGTCGTTCTATGATGATCTTGTTATGACACCATGCAGGAACTTAGATGAGGTAAGAACCCGAGCACTTAGGTTCATTCGGCTAGAGGATGACAAGAGGATCCAGGAGAGGTTAGCAGGATCCTCAAAGCAAGATAAGCAAGGATCCTTATTCAGGAACAACAAGTTCAGATCCTACAACAGATCTGATAACCAGAACGTGCATTATGTTGATCAAGAAGAGGATGATGAGGATTATCCTCCAATTTCTGAATATTGTTTTTCTGTTGATAACAATGAACTAATCCTTGCGATGCAGAATCTAGGTGATAAAGCTAGATGACCCAGAAAAAATGATAGGCCAGCTGCAACTAAGGATAAATCAAAGTGGTGTGCGTACCATGAAGATTTTGGGCATCTCACAGAAGAATGCATTGCACTAAGAAAGGAAATTGGATACTTGTTGAGCAAGGGACATCTAAAAGAATTGTTGGGAAGAAAAAAGTCAAGGACTCAGGATCCTGAAAGGATCCCTGAGAAGGCTCCAGCCCCTCCAGCAGATGCACAAGTAATAAACTTTATTTCTGGAGGATCAGACATTTGTGGCACATCCTTCTCGGCAGCTAAAAGGCATGCAAAGGAAACTAAAATGGATAATGGAGAAAGACCGGTTCGAACATCGAGTGTCTCCGAGGGAAAAGTCATAACCTTTGATGAGGATGATCGTGTTGATATCCAGGATCCTCATCACGATGGTTTAGTTATTACTCTTTTCATTTCTAACCATTTTGTCCGCAGGATCCTTATAGACGGAGGAAGTTCAGTGAACATTATCCAGCTTGATGTTCTAAAGAAGATGGGTATTCCTGAATCAGATATCATACCAAGATCCTCCATGCTCGTGGGATTTAGTGGCGAAACTAAGAATACCCTGGGGGACATTAAACTCCCAATATACATCGAAGGCCTACACTCTTATCAAAAATTTTGTGTTATTGACTGTTTATCTTGTTGTAATGTTATCCTTGGCAGGCCCTGGATACACGATATGAAGGCAGTCCCATCTACTTACCATCAATGTGTGAAGCTCCCTAGTCCTTGGGGAATAGTGAAGATTGATAGTGATCAGCAGGAGGCTAAGAATTGCTATACTTCATCGATGAAACCGGCCTCGAAGTCAAGGGAGCAATAGCAATCAAAGTATCCTCCAAGGGATGTCTTGGAGGCAAGAGAGCAGGATGTGGTAGAAATCCTCATGGATCCTAATGATCCTGAATCCAAAATCTATATCGGATCAGGGATCCTTGGCGGTATGAAGGAAGACCTCGTATCCTTCCTCAAAAGGAGAAAGACTACCTTTGCATGGAAACACGAAGACATTACTGGTATATCTAAAGATGTAATCACTCACAAACTTGGCATTGACAGGTCCTTCAAACCAATCCATCAAAGGAGAAGAAAGTTTGCACCGGAAAGGAATGCCATTATCCAAGAAGAGGTAGAGAAATTGCTCCGGGCAGGTATGATTAGAAAGGTCAAGTATCCAAGATGGTTGGCCAATGTGGTTGTTGTTCAAAAGAAAAACGGAAAGTGGAGGGTATGTGTCGATTTTACCGATTTAAATAAGGCATGTCCCAAGGATCCTTTCCCATTACCCCACATTGACTCCATGGTGGATGCAACTGCGGGTCATGAACTGTTAACTTTTATGGATGCTTCATCTGGATTTCAACAAATCCAAATGGAACCATCCGATCAAGAGGATACAGCCTTCATGACTCCAACTGGTATATACTGCTATATTGCTATGCCGTTCGGACTAAGAAATACAGGTGCAACATATCAAAGGCTGGTGAATATGATGTTCAAGGATCAGATTGGACAAACTATGGAGGTTTACATAGATGATATGGTGGTAAAATCCATAAAATCTGAGGATCACCTAAGGGACTTGGAGGAAGCATTCGATATCCTTGATAAATATAACATGAAACTTAATCCTTCAAAATGTCACTTTGGTGTCAAAGCAGGTAAATTCTTAGGATATATGGTGACAAAGAGAGGCATTGAAGATAGCCCGGAACAAATTAAAGCAATAGTGAACATCAAATCTCCGGCCAATGCTAAGGATGTTCAAAGGCTAACAGGCAGGATAACAGCTTTGAACAGATTTATATCCAAATCCTCAGAGAAGTGCAAAGAATTCTATGATATCCTAAGGAAGAACAAGAAATTTGAGTGGACTGAGAAGCATGAAAATGCTTTAAGAGCCCTCAAAGATTACCTATCCTCTGCCCCGGCCTTGATGAAACTAGAAAAAGGCGATGTGCTATCCTTGTATCTTGCAGTATCCTCAAAAGCAGTAAGTGCGGTCCTTGTTAAGGATCAAGAAGGTACACAACATCCTGTCTATTATGTAAGTAAAAGTTTACTTGATGCCGAATCCAGGTATTCACACCTTGAAAAGCTTATTCTTGCATTAATTATGGCATCCACTAAGTTGAGACATTATTTTGAAAGTCATGTTATTGTTGTTAAAACTAATTTTCCAATTAAGAATGTCCTCAGGAAACCAGAGATGTCAGGAAGGATGGCTAAGTGGGCAGTGAAGCTAAGTGCATATGATATAAGATATGAGCCTAGGACAGCCATCAAATCCCAAGCATTAGCTGACTTTGTGGCTGATTTCAGTAGTGATTTACAAAAAGAAGCTGAGTTAGAAGTCCAGCAGCTAGAGGAGACCAAGGATCCTTGGATACTTTATACTGATGGATCCTCAAATGTCAAAGGCACAGGGCTTGGAATACTACTAAAATCGCTACAGGGGGACATAATACCCCACTCTATAGCTTGTGAATTCCAAACCACTAACAATGAGGCTGAATATGAAGCCTTAATTGCCGGTTTGCAAATTGCAAAGCATATGGGGATCAGGTATCTTGAGGTACATGTAGATTCGTTGTTAATTACAAACCACTTTAATGGATCCTATGCTGTTAAAGGTGAAAAGCTAACCAAATATTTAGAGATAGTCAAAAAATTGGCACTCTCCTTTGTTTCCTTTAGTTTGACACAGGTACCAAGGGAAGAGAATACAGAAGCTGATGCATTGGCTAACTTAGGATCATCTTTGAAGATCCCTGAGGATATCAGGATCCTTATTATCCATATCCTGACCCCGGCTATCGAGGATCATGCGGCTATGGAGATAGGAAAAGATTCTGCAATTATCCCTAGTGAGGATACTCAATCCCATTCAGAATCAGGATCATGGATCTCACCAATTATGAGATACTTACAACATGGAGAGATTCCTTCAGGAGAAAACCCTAGGGCTTTCAAATCTAAGGTATCTCAATTCACAATTTTAAATAATATGTGTTAGGGGTTATTTTCTTAACATACGTATCCTGACCAATATCCTGCCTTTATTTGTTTATTTATGACCAGGATGCTGGAAGAGGATATTGCCAACATCTTGGGCGATATCCTGAGGTTTATTGAATTAACCACGTGCAGGTTAAAGGCTGAGACTTGCTAACGGTCAAGTGGACTTCTTCTCCTCAAGACTCGGGCGAGTTTGTTGAAGGAAAGACGTTGAGCCCGAAAGACCAGGTCTACAACGTTCGATAAAGGAATATTCGGCGGATCCCGGAAGTTTAGGGTAGTTTGTTATTTTATCTTTACTATAAATAGATGGGGGCGGATCAGCTTAGAACACACAATTTTTTCACTAACACTCTCGTACACTTTCACTCTCTAGCTCATTGCAAACAACACACTTGTATTCAATTTTCGTTGTAACACTTAGTCGATCCGTACCACATCCTGCACTGTATCCTGATTTTTGAAGCAATAGAAGAACAAGGCAGCTGCGATTGTCAGCTCCCGAGGTTTTATGCCGGCGATCTAGATTGATCAAGGGCTTTCCTCGTACATCTCGTGTCGTTTACTTTACTTTTGCTCATTGTTTGATCACAGATACAACTCAATATCCTGAGCCGTATCCTGAATACTGATTTTCTAAACAACTTAATAAGCACATTTTCAATTTACTTTCTAGCACACTACCTCACTTTACTAATTTGATCACTTAATTGCTTCGGTAATTTTTGACCAAAACAATTTGGCGCCCACCGTGGGGCAAGTGGTGCTCTCTTTACTAAAAATTTTTGTCAAATCGCTAATCGGTTTTCTGTTTTCAAAACTTTTTGCCACATTGTCCATAATGGCCTCAAGATCAAACATGAGTTCCTCTACTGTGTCTGCTATGACTTCTGCTACTACCGGTTCGGTGCTTCCACCACCTCCTCCAAGGATGCCAGCCTCTACACAATCTCAAGATGTTATCCCTACTCGGAGTGTCCAGGGATCTGCTCCCGTTTTAGCTTCTAATGATGAAATTTTAACCTTATTTGGAAGTGTGCAGGAACAAATGAGGCAGCAACAGGAAACAAACCAAATGCTTTTAAGGGAAATACAACTCCTGAAGTCTGGTTCGAGCAGATCTGCTGAGGACAATGTCACTCCCTTACACCCCAGAGCGTTGAACTTCAGTTCAGCTGTGTATACTGAGGATAACAGGGGGAATATTGTGCCCAGTCTTCCTCAGAATCATACTCCTGAAATACCCTCCTCGGTCAGGATGTCAACCATGAGGAGCTCATGATATGCTTCAGGATATGGGCAAAATCCTCCAACAGGTAACGTGTCAAATAATAATAATACTCATGCTACTAACAATGGTGGATCTTTGCAGGATACAGGTGTAACATCAGCACTTACTAGGGAACTTCAGAAGTTGAAGGACATGATATCTAGTGTACCTGGGGTGGTCCAGCCGATCCCGGAAGTGTCCCAGGACAGCCACAAGATATCTCGTTTTGCATATCCTATCTGTGATGCTGAGATCCCAAAGAGATTCCAAACCCCCAACATGAAGCTTTATGATGGGACTACGGATCCTGAGGAGCATATTGCTCAGTATAGGGAAAGAATGGAGATTAACCCTATCCCTCCGGAGCTCAAGGAAGCGTGCTTGTGCAAGGGATTTGGTTCTACTCTAACAGGATCAGCCTTAAAATGGCTGTTAAACGTTCCTCCTCACTCAATTACTTCGTTTGCTCATTTGGTTAATTTATTTAACAGTCAATTTTCTTGTAGTCGGAGTTTTGAGAAACTAACCAGTGATCTTTACAGGATAACTCAAGGGCCTCAGGAATCCTTGAGGGATTATGTGAACAAATTCAGTTGAGAATCCTTGGATATCCCACATCTTGATGTTGCAACAGCTGTGCAAGCTTTTAAGATGGGATTACAAAAGGATTCTCAGTTTTATCAGGATCTTGTAATGAATCCCTGCAGGAATCTCGACGAAGCTCGTAACAGGGCTTTGAGATATATCCGTCTGGAAGATGACAGGAAGATGCAAGAAAGGATGAACTCATCTAACACTTATGAGTCAACTAACAGGAAGTCAGAATCCTCATTCAAGTCATATCGGCCTAAGCCATATGGTAGAAATGAAAACAAGAGAGTGAATGCTGTCGAAGATGAGGATCCTGAAGAGTATCCTGAGTTATCTGAATATTGCTTTTCTGTTAACATTCCTGAATTGATGTATGCCATGCAGGGTCTAGGGGATAAGGCTAGGTGGCCTCGAAAGAATCAACAAAAGGCTGACTGGAAAGATAAGTCAAAATGGTGTGCTTTCCACGAAGATTTCGGACATGTAACTGAGGATTGCATTGCTCTAAGGAAAGAAATAAGCTATCTTCTAAGCAAGGGATATCTGAAAGATCTCTTGGGAAGAAAGAAGAATAAGGGTCAGGATACTGAGAAGGATCCTGAACGAGCAGCATCACCTCCCGCAGATGCCAAGATAATCAACTTCATTTCGGGAGGATCCGACATTTGTGGAACTTCGTATTCGGCAGCAAAGAGACATGCAAAAGAAGCTAAGGCCGAAAGGGGAGACAAACCTGTCAGGATGACCACCCTCACAACTGACAAAGTGATCACTTTTGATGCTGATGACAGGGATACTGTCCAGGATCCTCACCATGATGCTCTGGTAATAACGTTATATGTGGCTAACCATTTTGTACACAGGATACTGGTTGATAATGGCAGCTCCGTCAACATAATCCAACTAGAAACTCTGAAAAGAATGAATGTATCTCCGATGGATATCACTTCAAAGTCTACCGTGCTTGTTGGGTTCAGTGGAGAGGCTAGAAACACAGTGGGAGAGATAAAGTTGCCAGTATACGTTGAAGGAGTCAACTCGATACAACGTTTCTGTGTGATGGATTCTCTATCCTGCTATAACATCATACTGGGAAGACCGTGGATTCACGATATGAAGGCCGTGCCATCGACATATCACCAATGCATCAAGATACCTACCCCTTGGGGAGTGGTCAAAGTTGATAGTGATCAGCAGGAGGCGAAAGAATGCTACTCATCCTCGATGAAATCCTCAACCAAACCTAGTGCAGCATAGCAATTAAAGACGCGGGCCCAGGATATCGTGGAGGATCCGGAGCAGGATGTGAAGAAAATTATCCTGGACCAGGATAATCCCGATATTTCGGTGCTCGTAGGGACCAATATCCCTCATGATATTGAAGAACAATTAATTAACTTTTTGAAATGCAGGATGTCTACGTTTGCATGGAAGCATGAGGATATGACAGGCATATCCAAAGATATTATCACTCACAAGCTTGGAATTGATAAATCATTCAAGCCCGTGCAGCAAAAAAGAAGGAAGTTTGCTCCTGAGCGGAACACGATTATCCAAGAGGAAGTTGAGAGATTTTTAAAGTCCAGAATGATCAGGGAGGTTAAGTTCCCAAGGTGGCTACCAAAACGTGGTTGTAGTACAGAAGAAAAATGGGAAATGGAGAGTTTGTGTGGACTACACAGACTTGAACAAAGCTTGTCCTAAAGACCCATTTCCTCTTCCCCACATTGATGCAATGGTAGATGCCACTGCCGGGCATGAAATGCTGACCTTCATGGACGCATCTTCAGGATTTCAACAGATCCAAATGGAACCTTCTGACCAGGAGGATACTGCCTTCATGACACCAACAGGTATTTATTGTTATACAGCTATGCCTTTTGGTTTGAAAAATGCAGGTGCAACATACCAAAGATTGGTAAACATGATGTTCAAAGACAAACTGGGGGACACCATGGAGGTATATATCGATGATATGGTGGTGAAATCTAAAAAGGCTGAGGATCACCTCCAGGATATCAAGGGAGCATTTGATATCCTGGATCAATACAACATGAAGCTGAATCCTGCTAAATGCCATTTCGGAGTGGGGGCAGGAAAGTTTCTTGGATATATGGTGACAAAAAGGGGGATAGAAGCGAGCCCAGAGCAGATCAAAGCTATCCTGGATATAAAATCACCCTCAAACATGAAGGACGTACAAAGATTAACAGGCCGAGTAGCAGCTTTAAACAGGTTTATCTCGAGATCCTCAGAGAAATGCAAAGATTTTTATGATATCCTGAAGAAGAACAAAAAATTCGAATGGGGTGAGAAGCATGAAGCGGCCCTACAGGATTTGAAGCGCTATCTCTCAACTGCACCTCTATTAATGAAGCCTGAAAATGGTGAACCACTATCCCTGTACCTTGCTGTATCAGGGAATGCTGTAAGTGCCGTTCTTATAAAAGACCATGAAGGTCAGCAATATCCTGTTTATTATGTTAGTAAAAGTTTGCTAGATGCTGAAACTAGGTATTCTCATTTAGAAAAATTGATACTAGCATTAGTCATGGCATCAACGAAACTTAGGCATTACTTCGAGACACATAGGATACATGTTAAAACAAATTATCCTGTAAAAAATGTGCTTAGGAAACCAGAGATGTCAGGCAGGATGGCTAAGTGGTCAGTAAAGTTAAGTGCTTATGATTTAGTATATGAACCTAGAAATGCCATAAAATCTCAGGCTTTAGCTGACTTTGTGGCTGACTTTAGTAGTGATATTCAGGACGAGGTAGACCTAGAAGTTCAACAGTTAGGAGAATCCTCAGGATCCTGGACATTATATACTGACGGTGCATCTAATGTAAGAGGAGTAGGATTAGGAATACTACTAAAATCGCCACAGGGGGACATATTACCCCAGGCTATTAGGTGTGAATTTCCTGCTACTAATAATGAAGCAGAGTATGAGGCTTTAATTGCGGGATTAGAGTTGGCTAAGAGCATGAGTGTCAAAAATTTGCAAGTATATGTTGACTCTTTGTTAATTACTAACCATTTTAATGGATCCTATGCAGTTAAGGGTGAGAAATTAATCGAATATCTCGATATTCTCAAAAAATTAGCAGGATATTTCGATGTTTTTATACTTGAACAGGTACCGAGGGAGGATAATGCTGAAGCGGATGCCTTAGCAAATTTGGGATCATCGATCAGGATACCTGAAGGGACCCAAATACCAATATTACATGTCTTATATCCTGCGACGAATCCTTAGGATAAAGAAGTAGCTAGTATTCAGGATCCTGGAGCAGAACATCCTAAAGAGGATCCTAAATCCTGGACGACTCCAATCATGAGATATCTCAAAAAAGGACACATCCCTGGAAATGAGAATCCTAAGGCATTTAGGATGAAGGTATCACGATTCACTATTATAAATAATATTTTATACAAGAAATCTCTTGCAGGACCGTATTTGAGATGCTTGGAGGATCCTGAAGCCAAAGAAGTACTTCAGGATATACATGAAGGGGATTGTGGTAATCATGCTGGGGGCAGATCGTTATTCTCAAAAGTGTTAAGGACAGGATATTATTGGCCAACAATGAGAAAAGATGCCGCAGAATATGTTCGAAGATGTGACGCATGTCAAAGACATAGTAACATACTGCATCAGCCGGCTGAACCATTATATCCTATTGTTTCCCCTTGGCCATTTATGAAGTGGGGTATGGATATAGTGGGAAAGCTACCAAAAGCTCCGGGAGGAAAAGTCTTTATGCTAGCTGTTAGGGGAGGATTTTCTAACAATTAGTGATCCTTATTCGTTATCCTAATTAATGATCCTTACTTCTGTGATAAATAGTGATCCTCAGAAGAGCTTCAGGATCCTCGTACTGACGATTGTTTATTTGTGTTTTGTATTATTTTGCAGGAAGTTCAACTCGGACTTAGTCTTGGCGACATTCCTGGAGAATATTCCCAAACTATCCCGCACGTGCTTGACCAAAAATGGACGTTGTGGAGAACGTGGAGGCTTGGCACAAAAGTCGGATAGTTAGTTTTAGTAGTTAATTTCTATTTTAAAAGGGGTAACGAGCTAGTAGAAAAACACTTAGTCATTTCTCAGTTACACACTCTCGTATACTCGCACACTTGAAGCTCTCGACGAACATACATTCATTTTCACTCACTTTTATACATTTCACGATAGTGATCCTTGTACCTAGCTCGTTACTATCCGAAGTTGTAAACATTTCTTTATTTATTTGAGCTTGGTGATCGGTAGTTTCCATCACCCGGGGTTTTTTGTGCCGGAGATCAACTCTTGATCAAGGGCTTTTTCCCCGTATAAATCCTTGTGTCATTTGTGCAATTTACATTGAAGTGATCCTTGTGATTGATATACACAATTAGCATCATACCCCGTAACAAAGAGTTTGGTTGCAATATCCTCAACATATTTTTTGACCAAAACAGTTTGGCGCCCACCGTGGGGCAATTGGTGCTTTGTCCTTAGAAAAATACGCATTTCTGTGCTCATTTCGGTTCACTACAACCAAGCAAATGGCTTCCTCAGCGAAGAATGCTTCAAATTTGATGCCTCCATTCACTTCTTCACAAGGCGTTCCCCCTTTGCCTCCACCACCTTCTGGATCCCAGAAGAATGCTGAGAATGCTGCGAAGAAACCAACTCCCATTTTCTCAAAACCTCCAACTTCTTCTACTTCTTACACTCCCACTACTAGTGACATGTTTACTTTGATTTTGCAGATGAAGGATCAGATACGGCAACAGGATAAGACCAATGAAAGGATTCTCAAAGAAATCGGAGATCTCAAGAAACAAAAGACAACGTCAGAGGATCATTCCCCACTGGTGCCGAAATCCTTGAATTTTGATACTCAGGTGATTACTTCTCAGCCATCAGTGGTTCCAGACGTTCAATATGTGCGTGGACCAAAAGGAGTGCACTACGGAACAACAACAATGACTCAGGCATCAGGTTCATATTTCCAGCCAGCGGGATCGTATCCTCAGCATATGGGATCCCTCACGAATTTAGGAGGATATTCAGGAATGCAGCAGGTTCAAGGATCCTCCTTTGTTCCAGGATCATCCCAGGTTCAAGGATCCTCCTTTGTTCCAGGATCATCCCAGGTTCAAGGATCCTCCTTTGTTCCAGGATCATGCCAGGTTCAAGGATCCTCCTTCGTTCCAGGATCGTCCCAGTTTCAGGGATCCTTCCAGATGCCAGGATCCTTGAGGAGTTTGCAAGCAGGAAGTTCAGATGTCCATCAGGGAGATTTTATTCCAATGCAGACCAATGCTTCTACTGGCCCCTCGATCATTCCAGAGCCTCAACAATATGGATTAACATCCAATCTTCCTAATCTGAATCCAATGGGAGGTAACACTTTTAATAATTCTTATACTACTAACCATGGTCTTATGCAGGATCCAGGTATCAATCATGCCATGGCCAGAGAATTGCAAAAGTTAAAGGATATGATATCAAGTGTTCCAGGAGTGGTCAAACCTATCCCAGAGATTGAAGATGGAAGCCACAAGATATCTCGTTTTGCACCACCAATCTGTGATGCTAAGATACCTAAGAGGTTCCATGTGCCAACAATGAAGCTGTATGATGGTTCGACAGATCCTGAGGAACACATAGCATAATACAGGGAGAGGATGGAGATCAATCCAATTCCAGAAAGGTTAAAGGAAGCGTGCCTGTGCAAGGGATTCGGATCCACTCTTACTGGATCAGCTCTCAAATGGCTGCTAAGTCTTCCTCCCTATTCTATTACCTCATTTGCTAACCTAGTTAACTTGTTTAATAATCAGTTTTCTTGTAGTAGAAAATTTGAACGATTAACTAGTGATCTATATAGGATAACCCAGGGTCATAATGAATCATTAAGGGATTACATTACCAAATTCAGTAAAGAATCCTTAGACATTCCCAACTTAGATATAGCCACGGCTGTTGAGGCCTTTAAAATGGGATTGCTTAGGGATTCGTCTTTCTATGATGATCTTGTTATGACACCATGCAGGAATTTAGATGAGGTAAGAACCCGAGCACTTAGGTTCATTCAGCTAGAGGATGACAAGAGGATCCAGGAGAGGTTAGCAGGATCCTCAAAGCAGGATAAGCAAGGATCCTCATTCAGGAACAACAAGTTCAGATCATACAACAGATCTGATAACCAGAACGTGCATTCTGTTGATCAAGAAGAGGATGATGAGGATTATCCTCCAATTTCTGAATATTGTTTTTGTGTTGATAACAATGAACTAATCCTTGCTATGCAGAACCTAGGTGATAAAGCTAGATGGCCGAGAAAAAATGATAGGCCAGCTACAACTAAGGATAAATCAAAGTGGTGTGCATACCATGAAGATTTTGGGCATCTTACAGAAGAATGCATTGCACTAAGAAAGGAAATTGGATACTTGTTGAGCAAGGGGCATCTAAAGGAATTGTTGGGAAGGAAAAAGTCAAAGACTCAGGATCCTGAAAGGATCCCTGAGAAGGCTCCAGCCCCTCCAGCAGATGCACAAGTGATAAACTTCATTTCTGGAGGATCAGACATTTGTGGCACATCCTTCTCAGCTGCTAAAAGGCATGCAAAGGAAACTAAAATGGATAATGGAGAAAGACCAGTTCGAACATCAAGTGTCTCCGAAGGAAAAGTCATAACCTTTGATGAGGATGATCGTGTTGATATCCAGGATCCTCATCACGATGGCTTAGTTATTACTCTTTTCATTTCTAACCATTTTGTCCGCAGGATCCTTATAGACGGAGGAAGTTCAGTGAACATTATCCAGCTTGATGTTCTAAAGAAGATGGGTATCCCTGAATCAGATATCATACCAAGATCCTCTGTGCTCGTGGGATTTAGTGGCGAAACTAAGAATACCCTGGGGGACATTAAACTCCCAATATACATTGAAGGCCTACACTCTTATCAAAAATTTTGTGTTATTGACTGTTTATCTTGTTGTAATGTTATCCTTGGCAGGCCTTGGATACACGATATGAAAGCAGTCCCATCTACTTACCATCAATGTGTGAAGCTCCTCAAAAGCAGTAAGTGCGGTCCTTGTTAAGGATCATGAAGGTACACAACATCCTGTCTATTATGTAAGTAAAAGTTTACTTGATGCCGAATCCAGGTATTCACACCTTGAAAAACTTATTCTTGCATTAATTATGGCATCTACTAAGTTAAGACATTATTTTGAAACTCATGTTATCATTGTTAAAACTAATTTTCCAATTAAGAATGTCCTCAGGAAACCAGAAATGTCAGGAAGGATGGCTAAGTGGGCAGTGAAGCTGAGTGCATATGATATAAGATATGAGCCTAGGACAGCCATCAAATCCCAAGCATTAGCTGACTTTGTGGCTGATTTCAGTAGTGACTTACAAGAAGAAGCTGAGTTAGAAGTCCAGCAGCTAGAAGAGACCAAGGATCCTTGGATACTCTATACTGATGGATCCTCAAATGTCAAAGGCACAGGGCTTGGAATACTACTAAAATCGCCACAGGGGGACATAATACCCCACTCTATAGCTTGTGAGTTCCAAACCACTAACAATGAGGCTGAATATGAAGCCTTAATTGCTGGTTTGCAAATTGCAAGACATATGGGGATCAGGTATCTTGAGGTACATGTAGATTCATTGTTAATCACAAACCACTTTAATGGATCCTACACTGTTAAAGGTGAAAAGCTAACCAAATATTTAGAGATAGTAAAAAGTTTGGCACTCTCTTTTGTTTCCTTTAGTTTGACGCAGGTACCAAGGGAAGAAAATACAGAAGGTGATGCATTGGCTAACTTAGGATCATCCTTGAAGATCCCGGAGGATATCAAGATCCCTATTATCCATATCCTGGCCCCGGCTATCGAGGATAATGTGGCTATGGAGATAGGAAATGATTCTGCAAT
Organism: Helianthus tuberosus; assembly: GCA_030545235.1. Lineage (NCBI taxonomy): Eukaryota > Viridiplantae > Streptophyta > Magnoliopsida > Asterales > Asteraceae > Helianthus > Helianthus tuberosus. Next base: position 121,138,468 of record CM060433.1, read on the forward strand.
TATCCCTTGGGAGGATACTCAATCCCATTCAGGATCAGGATCATGGATCTCACCAATTATGAGATACTTACAACATGGAGAGATTCCTACAGGAGAAAACCCTAGGGCTTTCAAATCTAAGGTATCTCAATTCACAATTTTAAATAATATGTTGTATAGACGATCTCTTGCAGGACCATACTTGAGATGCATTGAGGATCCTGAAATTCAAGAAGTTTTAAAAGACTTCCATGAAGGAGATTGTGGAAACCACACTGGGGGCAGGGCATTATTCTCAAGGATCCTGAGGACAGGATACTACTGGCCAACCATGAAGAGAGATGCTGTGGAGTATGCTAAAAGATGTGATCCTTGTCAGAGACACAGCAATATCCTTCATCAGCCAGCTGAATTATTGCATCCCATATCCTCCTCTTGGCCATTTATGAGATGGGGTATGGATATAGTTGGTAAGCTCCCTAAGGCACCTGGTGGAAAAGTATTCATGCTTGCTATGACTGATTACTTCTCCAAGTGGATAGAGGCTGAAGCTTTTGCCCAAGTCAGAGAAAAGGAAGTTATATCCTTCATTAAAAGAAATATTATAACTAGATTTGGAATTCCTTCTGAGATTATATGTGATAATGGTTCCCAATTTATTGGGGGCAGAACCACTAACTTTTGTGACAGCTGGGGGATTAAGATGATAACATCAACACCAGTCCACCCACAAGCTAATGGTCAGGCAGAGTCATCCAACAAGATCATCATCAACAATTTGAAGAAGAAGCTTGGATCCAAGAAAGGGAAATGGGCAGAAGAACTACCCTATGTACTTTGGGCTGATAGGACAACCCCTAAGAATGCTACTGGTCAAACACCATTCTCTTTGGTATTTGGGGCAGAATCAGTGATCCCAACAGAAATGGTGGTTCCAACTGCAAGAACAAGTACCCGTGATCTTGAGGAGAATGATGAGAACTTGGCTCAAGACCTGGATACTATTGAAGAAATCAGGGATATGGCTAGGATAAGGATGGCCAGTTATCAGCAAAGAATGGCTGGTGCTTACAACAAAAATGTCAGGATCAGGAGGTTTCAAGTTGGAGATATGGTATTAAGGAAAGCATTTCAGAATACCACCAATCCTGCTGATGGAAAATTTGCTCCAAAATGGGAAGGCCCTTATTTGATTGAAGCTGAAGCAGGAAAGGGGGCATATAGATTGCTAACCATGGAAGGTGATTTGCTACCAAGAGCTTGGAATGCTGTCCACTTGAAGAAATATTTCATGTGAGCAGGATCCTCATGGCACATATGATCCTCACGATAGGGATATCCTTAAAGGATCCACAAAGTATCAGTGATCCTTACTTAGGTAATATCCTAAACTTGAACTATTTCATTTCTTTATTTTCTCATATAAGGATAAGGATCATGTATCCTTTATCCATCTCTCACGTGAGTTTAAGTTTTGAAAGTTCAGGTATCATTAGCATAACACTGGTTATCCGCTGAAGCAATCCGTTCCTTGGGTTTAACCCCAGTTATTTGGGCTTGACCCCAGTTCCGCCTGTAGCGCATGATGATCCTGGTATAGTTCAAGGCAGTGGGACCAGTACTCGTTTTAGGGGCTGATAATTCCATTGTACTGGCTATGCCTAGGATCCTACGTATAATGGTAGACGTACCATACATCCGTTCCTAAGGTTTCTAACGTTTTCACGTTAGCTAAGGTTTCTAACGTTTTCACGTTAGCTAAGGTTTTGGCATTTTCATGTCACTAAGTTTGGATAGTCGCCACTTAGGGCCATACTCCAGTTTACATACGATCCTTGGGCTTGTCCCCAGTTATCCTTGGGCTTGTCCCCAGTTGCTAACTCTTTTCTTATGTTGGCTTAGTCCGAAGTTATGCTCTATTTCAGGTTCTTGAAGATAGGCAACTAGGGATCCTTGATCCTTACTCTATCCTAAGGTTTTTCTTATGGTTATCCTTATTATGGTTAGGATCCTAACTTGGATCCTCAGGAATATAAAGGCGGCAGAATCACAATGGCTTCATCCCCCAAACAGAGGATCCCTCCACCAATTGCAATCCTGCCTATTGTCCAAAGGATCATACATGATCCTTAATCCTAAAACCTATTGTTCAAGTACAACCCATCATTGTTCAGCAAAAAACACCATAACCAAAACAAACTATCAAATTTAAAAAATGGGCTCCGGCTACGTCTAGAAATGTCCTTCATCGCCCATTCATGCAGCCTATGCCTTCGCTGCATCCTCTTCCCCTCCAGCTGCGGTATCCTTTATCAGATCCTTCCCACTGCCACTTGCCTCAATCGCCAAGACCTCAGTAGCCTCCTCCTCATCATCCTCAAGATCAGCCAACCTTGCCTTCCAGCCCTCAACATCCCAGCTGCTTTTGTCAAAACTAGGATCTTGAGCTTCCTGGGCCATCTTCAATTTTGTCTGATACATCGTGATGGCGGCAGAGACCTTAGCATTTTCTATGAGATCATGCTTCTCATAGTCAAGGTCAATCAGAAGCTTAGCCGTCTTGGTCTTGGCATCTTGGAGTTCCTTTTGAAGATCAGCAATTACAAGGTCTTTGAGCACTGCAACCTGTTGGAGGTCAGCGATCTTCTTGTCCTGCTCCTCAACATTCCCCACGTAATCTTCAATCTCAGCAAATTTCTGCAAAGAAAAGGATAAAGCAGTTCAAGATCAGGTGATCCTTATACGAGTAGGATACCTAGGCAGAGTTAGTGATCCTTACATCGTTGAAGTATTCGAGGAACTGGTGGCGGATCAGTGGTAGGCCTTGAAGATCCTCAGCATCAAAAGTTAAAGGATATGATATCAAGTGTTCTAGGAGTGGTCAAACCTATCCCAGAGATTGCAGATGGAAGCCACAAGATATCTCGTTTTGCACCACCAATCTGTGATGCTGAGATACCTAAGAGGTTCCATGTGCCAACAATGAAGCTGTATGATGGTTCGACAGATCCTGAGGAACACATAGCACAATACAGGGAGAGGATGGAGATCAATCCAATTCCAGAAAGGTTAAAGGAAGCGTGCCTGTGCAAGGGATTCGGATCCACTCTTACTGGATCAGCTCTCAAATGGCTGCTAAGTCTTCCTCCCTATTCTATTACCTCATTTGCTAACCTAGTTAACTTGTTTAATAATCAGTTTTCTTGTAGTAGAAAATTTGAACGATTAACTAGTGATCTATATAGGATAACCTAGGGTCATAATGAATCATTAAGGGATTACATTACCAAATTCAGTAAAGAATCCTTAGACATTCCCAACTTAGATATAGCCACGGCTGTTGAGGCCTTTAAAATGGGATTGCTTAGGGATTCGTCTTTCTATGATGATCTTGTTATGACACCATGCAGGAATTTAGATGAGGTAAGAACCCGAGCACTTAGGTTCATTCAGCTAGAGGATGACAAGAGGATCCAGGAGAGGTTAGCAGGATCCTCAAAGCAGGATAAGCAAGGATCCTCATTCAGGAACAACAAGTTCAGATCATACAACAGATCTGATAACCAGAACGTGCATTCTGTTGATCAAGAAGAGGATGATGAGGATTATCCTCCAATTTCTGAATATTGTTTTTGTGTTGATAACAATGAACTAATCCTTGCTATGCAGAACCTAGGTGATAAAGCTAGATGGCCGAGAAAAAATGATAGGCCAGCTACAACTAAGGATAAATCAAAGTGGTGTGCATACCATGAAGATTTTGGGCATCTTACAGAAGAATGCATTGCACTAAGAAAGGAAATTGGATACTTGTTGAGCAAGGGGCATCTAAAGGAATTGTTGGGAAGGAAAAAGTCAAAGACTCAGGATCCTGAAAGGATCCCTGAGAAGGCTCCAGCCCCTCCAGCAGATGCACAAGTGATAAACTTCATTTCTGGAGGATCAGACATTTGTGGTACATCCTTCTCAGCTGCTAAAAGGCATGCAAAGGAAACTAAAATGGATAATGGAGAAAGACCAGTTCGAACATCAAGTGTCTCCGAAGGAAAAGTCATAACCTTTGATGAGGATGATCGTGTTGATATCCAGGATCCTCATCACGATGGCTTAGTTATTACTCTTTTCATTTCTAACCATTTTGTCCGCAGGATCCTTATAGACGGAGGAAGTTCAGTGAACATTATCCAGCTTGATGTTCTAAAGAAGATGGGTATCCCTGAATCAGATATCATACCAAGATCCTCTGTGCTCGTGGGATTTAGTGGCGAAACTAAGAATACCCTGGGGGACATTAAACTCCCAATATACATTGAAGGCCTACACTCTTATCAAAAATTTTGTGTTATTGACTGTTTATCTTGTTGTAATGTTATCCTTGGCAGGCCTTGGATACACGATATGAAAGCAGTCCCATCTACTTACCATCAATGTGTGAAGCTCCCTAGTCCTTGGGGAATAGTGAAGATTGATAGTGATCAGCAGGAAGCTAAGAATTGCTACACTTCATCGATGAAACCAGCCTCAAAGTCAAGGGAGCAATAGCAATCAAGGTATCCTCCAAGTGATGTCTTGGAGGCAAGAGAGCAGGATGTGGTAGAAATCCTCATGGATCCTGATGATCCTGAATCCAAAATCTATATCGGATCAGGGATCCTTGGCGAAATGAAAGAAGACCTCATTTCCTTCCTCAAAAGGAGAAAGACTACCTTTTCATGGAAACACGAAGACATGACTGGTATATCCAAAGATGTAATCACTCATAAACTCGGCATTGACAGGTCCTTCAAACCAATCCATCAAAGGAGAAGAAAGTTTGCACCGGAAAGGAATGCCATTATCCAGGAAGAGGTAGAGAAATTGCTCCGGGCAGGTATGATTAGAGAGGTCAAGTATCCAAGATGGTTGGCCAATGTGGTTGTTGTTCAAAAGAAAAACGGAAAGTGGAGGGTATGTGTCGATTTTACCGATTTAAATAAGGCATGTCCCAAGGATCCTTTCCCTTTATCCCACATTGACTCCATGGTGGATGCAACTGCGGGTCATGAACTGTTAACTTTTATGGATGCTTCATCTGGATTTCAACAAATCCAAATGGAACCATCCGACCAAGAGGATACAACCTTCATGACTCCAACTGGTATATACTGCTATATTGCTATGCCGTTCGGATTAAGAAATGCAGGTGCAACATATCAAAGGCTGGTGAATATGATGTTCAAGGATCAGATTGGACAAACTATGGAGGTTTACATAGATGATATGGTGGTAAAATCCTTAAAAGCTGAGGATCACCTAAGAGACTTGGAGGAAGCATTCGATATCCTTGACAAATATAACATGAAACTTAATCCTTCAAAATGTCACTTTGGTGTTAAAGCAGGTAAATTCTTAGGATATATGGTGACAAAGAGAGGCATTGAAGTTAGCTCGGAACAAATCAAAGCAATAGTGAACATCAAATCTCCGGCCAATGCTAAGGATGTTCAAAGGCTAACAGGCAGGATAGCAGCTTTGAACAGATTTATATCCAAATCCTCAGAGAAGTGCAAAGAGTTCTATGATATCCTAAGGAAGAACAAGAAATTTGAGTGGACAAAGAAGCATGAAAATGCTTTAAGAGCCCTCAAAGATTACCTATCCTCAGCCCCGGCTTTGATGAAACCAGAAAAAGGCAATGTGTTATCCTTGTATCTTGCAGTATCCTCAAAAGCAGTAAGTGCGGTCCTTGTTAAGGATCATGAAGGTACACAACATCCTGTCTATTATGTAAGTAAAAGTTTACTTGATGCCGAATCCAGGTATTCACACCTTGAAAAACTTATTCTTGCATTAATTATGGCATCTACTAAGTTAAGACATTATTTTGAAACTCATGTTATCATTGTTAAAACTAATTTTCCAATTAAGAATGTCCTCAGGAAACCAGAAATGTCAGGAAGGATGGCTAAGTGGACAGTGAAGCTGAGTGCATATGATATAAGATATGAGCCTAGGACAGCCATCAAATCCCAAGCATTAGCTGACTTTGTGGCTGATTTCAGTAGTGACTTACAAGAAGAAGCTGAGTTAGAAGTCCAGCAGCTAGAAGAGACCAAGGATCCTTGGATACTCTATACTGATGGATCCTCAAATGTCAAAGGCACAGGGCTTGGAATACTACTAAAATCGCCACAGGGGGACATAATACCCCACTCTATAGCTTGTGAGTTCCAAACCACTAACAATGAGGCTGAATATGAAGCCTTAATTGCTGGTTTGCAAATTGCAAGACATATGGGGATCAGGTATCTTGAGGTACATGTAGATTCATTGTTAATCACAAACCACTTTAATGGATCCTACACTGTTAAAGGTGAAAAGCTAACCAAATATTTAGAGATAGTAAAAAGTTTGGCACTCTCTTTTGTTTCCTTTAGTTTGACGCAGGTACCAAGGGAAGAAAATACAGAAGCTGATGCATTGGCTAACTTAGGATCATCCTTGAAGATCCCGGAGGATATCAAGATCCCTATTATCCATATCCTGGCCCCGGCTATCGAGGATAATGCGGCTATGGAGATAGGAAATGATTATGCAATTATCCCTTGTGAGGATACTCAATCCCATTCAGGATCAGGATCATGGATCTCACCAATTATGAGATACTTACAACATGGAGATATTCCTACAGGAGAAAACCCTAGGGCTTTCAAATCTAAGGTATCTCAATTCACAATTTTAAATAATATGTTGTATAGACGATCTCTTGCAGGACCATACTTGAGATGCATTGAGGATCCTGAAATTCAAGAAGTTTTAAAAGACTTCCATGAAGGAGATTGTGGAAACCACACTGGGGGCAGGGCATTATTCTCAAGGATCCTGAGGACAGGATACTACTGGCCAACCATGAAGAGAGATGCTGTGGAGTATGCTAAAAGATGTGATCCTTGTCAGAGACACAGCAATATCCTTCATCAGCCAGCTGAATTATTGCATCCCATATCCTCCTCTTGGCCATTTATGAGATGGGGTATGGATATAGTTGGTAAGCTCCCTAAGGCACCTGGTGGAAAAGTATTCATGCTTGCTATGACTGATTACTTCTCCAAGTGGATAGAGGCTGAAGCTTTTGCCCAAGTCAGAGAAAAGGAAGTTATATCCTTCATTAAAAGAAATATTATAACTAGATTTGGAATTCCTTCTGAGATTATATGTGATAATGGTTCCCAATTTATTGGGGGCAGAACCACTAACTTTTGTGACAGCTGGGGGATTAAGATGATAACATCAACACCAGTCCACCCACAAGCTAATGGTCAGGCAGAGTCATCCAACAAGATCATCATCAACAATTTGAAGAAGAAGCTTGGATCCAAGAAAGGGAAATGGGCAGAAGAACTACCCTATGTACTTTGGGCTGATAGGACAACCCCTAAGAATGCTACTGGTCAAACACCATTCTCTTTGGTATTTGGGGCAGAATCAGTGATCCCAACAGAAATGGTGGTTCCAACTGCAAGAACAAGTACCCGTGATCCTGAGGAGAATGATGAGAACTTGGCTCAAGACCTGGATACTATTGAAGAAATCAGGGATATGGCTAGGATAAGGATGGCCAGTTATCAGCAAAGAATGGCTGGTGCTTACAACAAAAATGTCAGGATCAGGAGGTTTCAAGTTGGAGATATGGTATTAAGGAAAGCATTTCAGAATACCACCAATCCTGCTGATGGAAAATTTGCTCCAAAATGGGAAGGCCCTTATTTGATTGAAGCTGAAGCAGGAAAGGGGGCATATAGATTGCTAACCATGGAAGGTGATTTGCTACCAAGAGCTTGGAATGCTGTCCACTTGAAGAAATATTTCATGTGAGCAGGATCCTCATGGCACATATGATCCTCACGATAGGGATATCCTTAAAGGATCCACAAAGTATCAGTGATCCTTACTTAGGTAATATCCTAAACTTGAACTATTTCATTTCTTTATTTTCTCATATAAGGATAAGGATCATGTATCCTTTATCCATCTCTCACGTGAGTTTAAGTTTTGAAAGTTCAGGTATCATTAGCATAACACTGGTTATCCGCTGAAGCAATCCGTTCCTTGGGTTTAACCCCAGTTATTTGGGCTTGACCCCAGTTCCGCCTGTAGCGCATGATGATCCTGGTATAGTTCAAGGCAGTGGGACCAGTACTCGTTTTAGGGGCTGATAATTCCATTGTACTGGCTATGCCTAGGATCCTACGTATAATGGTAGACGTACCATACATCCGTTCCTAAGGTTTCTAACGTTTTCACGTTAGCTAAGGTTTCTAACGTTTTCACGTTAGCTAAGGTTTTGGCATTTTCATGTCACTAAGTTTGGATAGTCGCCAGTTAGGGCCATACTCCAGTTTACATACGATCCTTGGGCTTGTCCCCAGTTATCCTTGGGCTTGTCCCCAGTTGCTAACTCTTTTCTTATGTTGGCTTAGTCCCAAGTTATGCTCTATTTCAGGTTCTTGAAGATAGGCAACTAGGGATCCTTGATCCTTACTCTATCCTAAGGTTTTTCTTATGGTTATCCTTATTATGGTTAGGATCCTAACTTGGATCCTCAGGAATATAAAGGCGGCAGAATCACAATGGCTTCATCCCCCAAACAGAGGATCCCTCCACCAATTGCAATCCTGCCTATTGTCCAAAGGATCATACATGATCCTTAATCCTAAAACCTATTGTTCAAGTACAACCCATCATTGTTCAGCAAAAAACACCATAACCAAAACAAACTATCAAATTTAAAAAATGGGCTCCGGCTACGTCTAGAAATGTCCTTCATCGCCCATTCATGCAGCCTATGCCTTCGCTGCATCCTTTTCCCCTCCAGCTGCGGTATCCTTTATCAGATCCTTCCCACTGCCACTTGCCTCAATCGCCAAGACCTCAGTAGCCTCCTCCTCATCATCCTCAAGATCAGCCAACCTTGCCTTCCAGCCCTCAACATCCCAGCTGCTTTTGTCAAAACTAGGATCTTGAGCTTCCTGGGCCATCTTCAATTTTGTCTGATACATCGTGATGGCGGCAGAGACCTTAGCATTTTCTATGAGATCATGCTTCTCATAGTCAAGGTCAATCAGAAGCTTAGCCGTCTTGGTCTTGGCATCTTGGAGTTCCTTTTGAAGATCAGCAATTACAAGGTCTTTGAGCACTGCAACCTGTTGGAGGTCAGCGATCTTCTTGTCCTGCTCCTCAACATTCCCCACGTAATCTTCAATCTCAGCAAATTTCTGCAAAGAAAAGGATAAAGCAGTTCAAGATCAGGTGATCCTTATACGAGTAGGATACCTAGGCAGAGTTAGTGATCCTTACATCGTTGAAGTATTCGAGGAACTGGTGGCGGATCAGTGGTAGGCCTTGAAGATCCTCAGCATCAAAAGTTAAAGGATATGATATCAAGTGTTCCAGGAGTGGTCAAACCTATCCCAGAGATTGCAGATGGAAGCCACAAGATATCTCGTTTTGCACCACCAATCTGTGATGCTGAGATACCTAAGAGGTTCCATGTGCCAACAATGAAGCTGTATGATGGTTCGACAGATCCTGAGGAACACATAGCACAATACAGGGAGAGGATGGAGATCAATCCAATTCCAGAAAGGTTAAAGGAAGCGTGCCTGTGCAAGGGATTCGGATCCACTCTTACTGGATCAGCTCTCAAATGGCTGCTAAGTCTTCCTCCCTATTCTATTACCTCATTTGCTAACCTAGTTAACTTGTTTAATAATCAGTTTTCTTGTAGTAGAAAATTTGAACGATTAACTAGTGATCTATATAGGATAACCCAGGGTCATAATGAATCATTAAGGGATTACATTACCAAATTCAGTAAAGAATCCTTAGACATTCCCAACTTAGATATAGCCACGGCTGTTGAGGCCTTTAAAATGGGATTGCTTAGGGATTCGTCTTTCTATGATGATCTTGTTATGACACCATGCAGGAATTTAGATGAGGTAAGAACCCGAGCACTTAGGTTCATTCGGCTAGAGGATGACAAGAGGATCCAGGAGAGGTTAGCAGGATCCTCAAAGCAGGATAAGCAAGGATCCTCATTCAGGAACAACAAGTTCAGATCATATAACAGACCTGATAACCAGAACGTGCATTCTGTTGATCAAGAAGATGATGATGAGGATTATCCTCCAATTTCTGAATATTGTTTTTGTGTTGATAACAATGAACTAATCCTTGCTATGCAGAACCTAGGTGATAAAGCTAGATGGCCGAGAAAAAATGATAGGCCAGCTACAACTAAGGATAAATCAAAGTGGTGTGCATACCATGAAGATTTTGGGCATCTTACAGAAGAATGCATTGCACTAAGAAAGGAAATTGGATACTTGTTGAGCAAGGGGCATCTAAAGGAATTGTTGGGAAGGAAAAAGTCAAAGACTCAGGATCCTGAAAGGATCCCTGAGAAGGCTCCAGCCCCTCCAGCAGATGCACAAGTGATAAACTTCATTTCTGGAGGATCAGACATTTGTGGCACATCCTTCTCAGCTGCTAAAAGGCATGCAAAGGAAACTAAAATGGATAATGGAGAAAGACCAGTTCGAACATCAAGTGTCTCCGAAGGAAAAGTCATAACCTTTGATGAGGATGATCGTGTTGATATCCAGGATCCTCATCACGATGGCTTAGTTATTACTCTTTTCATTTCTAACCATTTTGTCCGCAGGATCCTTATAGACGGAGGAAGTTCAGTGAACATTATCCAGCTTGATGTTCTAAAGAAGATGGGTATCCCTGAATCAGATATCATACCAAGATCCTCTGTGCTCGTGGGATTTAGTGGCGAAACTAAGAATACCCTGGGGGACATTAAACTCCCAATATACATTGAAGGCCTACACTCTTATCAAAAATTTTGTGTTATTGACTGTTTATCTTGTTGTAATGTTATCCTTGGCAGGCCTTGGATACACGATATGAAAGCAGTCCCATCTACTTACCATCAATGTGTGAAGCTCCCTAGTCCTTGGGGAATAGTGAAGATTGATAGTGATCAGCAGGAAGCTAAGAATTGCTACACTTCATCGATGAAACCAGCCTCAAAGTCAAGGGAGCAATAGCAATCAAGGTATCCTCCAAGTGATGTCTTGGAGGCAAGAGAGCAGGATGTGGTAGAAATCCTCATGGATCCTGATGATCCTGAATCCAAAATCTATATCGGATCAGGGATCCTTGGCGAAATGAAAGAAGACCTCGTATCCTTCCTCAAAAGGAGAAAGACTACCTTTGCATGGAAACACGAAGACATGACTGGTATATCCAAAGATGTAATCACTCATAAACTCGGCATTGACAGGTCCTTCAAACCAATCCATCAAAGGAGAAGAAAGTTTGCACCGGAAAGGAATGCCATTATCCAGGAAGAGGTAGAGAAATTGCTCCGGGCAGGTATGATTAGAGAGGTCAAGTATCCAAGATGGTTGGCCAATGTGGTTGTTGTTCAAAAGAAAAACGGAAAGTGGAGGGTATGTGTCGATTTTACCGATTTAAATAAGGCATGTCCCAAGGATCCTTTCCCTTTACCCCACATTGACTCCATGGTGGATGCAACTGCGGGTCATGAACTGTTAACTTTTATGGATGCTTCATCTGGATTTCAACAAATCCAAATGGAACCATCCGACCAAGAGGATACAGCCTTCATGACTCCAACTGGTATATACTACTATATTGCTATGCCGTTCGGATTAAGAAATGCAGGTGCAACATATCAAAGGCTGGTGAATATGATGTTCAAGGATCAGATTGGACAAACTATGGAGGTTTACATAGATGATATGGTGGTAAAATCCTTAAAAGCTGAGGATCACCTAAGAGACTTAGAGGAAGCATTCGATATCCTTGACAAATATAACATGAAACTTAATCCTTCAAAATGTCACTTTGGTGTTAAAGCAGGTAAATTCTTAGGATATATGGTGACAAAGAGAGGCATTGAAGTTAGCCCGGAACAAATCAAAGCAATAGTGAACATCAAATCTCCGGCCAATGCTAAGGATGTTCAAAGGCTAACAGGCAGGATAACAGCTTTGAACAGATTTATATCCAAATCCTCAGAGAAGTGCAAAGAGTTCTATGATATCCTAAGGAAGAACAAGAAATTTGAGTGGACAAAGAAGCATGAAAATGCTTTAAGAGCCCTCAAAGATTACCTATCCTCAGCCCCGGCTTTGATGAAACCAGAAAAAGGCAATGTGTTATCCTTGTATCTTGCAGTATCCTCAAAAGCAGTAAGTGCGGTCCTTGTTAAGGATCATGAAGGTACACAACATCCTGTCTATTATGTAAGTAAAAGTTTACTTGATGCCGAATCCAGGTATTCACACCTTGAAAAACTTATTCTTGCATTAATTATGGCATCTACTAAGTTAAGACATTATTTTGAAACTCATGTTATCATTGTTAAAACTAATTTTCCAATTAAGAATGTCCTCAGGAAACCAGAAATGTCAGGAAGGATGGCTAAGTGGGCAGTGAAGCTGAGTGCATATGATATAAGATATGAGCCCAGGACAGCCATCAAATCCCAAGCATTAGCTGACTTTGTGGCTGATTTCAGTAGTGACTTACAAGAAGAAGCTGAGTTAGAAGTCCAGCAGCTAGAAGAGACCAAGGATCCTTGGATACTCTATACTGATGGATCCTCAAATGTCAAAGGCACAGGGCTTGGAATACTACTAAAATCGCCACAGGGGGACATAATACCCCACTCTATAGCTTGTGAGTTCCAAACCACTAACAATGAGGCTGAATATGAAGCCTTAATTGCTGGTTTGCAAATTGCAAGACATATGGGGATCAGGTATCTTGAGGTACATGTAGATTCATTGTTAATCACAAACCACTTTAATGGATCCTACACTGTTAAAGGTGAAAAGCTAACCAAATATTTAGAGATAGTAAAAAGTTTGGCACTCTCTTTTGTTTCCTTTAGTTTGATGCAGGTACCAAGGGAAGAAAATACATAAGCTGATGCATTGGCTAACTTAGGATCATCCTTGAAGATCCCGGAGGATATCAAGATCCCTATTATCCATATCCTGGCCCCGGCTATCGAGGATAATGCGGCTATGGAGATAGGAAATGATTCTGCAATTATCCCTTGTGAGGATACTCAATCCCATTCAGGATCAGGATCATGGATCTCACCAATTATGAGATACTTACAACATGGAGAGATTCCTACAGGAGAAAACCCTAGGGCTTTCAAATCTAAGGTATCTCAATTCACAATTTTAAATAATATGTTGTATAGACGATCTCTTGCAGGACCATACTTGAGATGCATTGAGGATCCTGAAATTCAAGAAGTTTTAAAAGACTTCCATGAAGGAGATTGTGGAAACCACACTGGGGGCAGGGCATTATTCTCAAGGATCCTGAGGACAGGATACTACTGGCCAACCATGAAGAGAGATGCTGTGGAGTATGCTAAAAGATGTGATCCTTGTCAGAGACACAGCAATATCCTTCATCAGCCAGCTGAATTATTGCATCCCATATCCTCCTCTTGGCCATTTATGAGATGGGGTATGGATATAGTTGGTAAGCTCCCTAAGGCACCTGGTGGAAAAGTATTCATGCTTGCTATGACTGATTACTTCTCCAAGTGGATAGAGGCTGAAGCTTTTGCCCAAGTCAGAGAAAAGGAAGTTATATCCTTCATTAAAAGAAATATTATAACTAGATTTGGAATTCCTTCTGAGATTATATGTGATAATGGTTCCCAATTTATTGGGGGCAGAACCACTAACTTTTGTGACAGCTGGGGGATTAAGATGATAACATCAACACCAGTCCACCCACAAGCTAATGGTCAGGCAGAGTCATCCAACAAGATCATCATCAACAATTTGAAGAAGAAGCTTGGATCCAAGAAAGGGAAATGGGCAGAAGAACTACCCTATGTACTTTGGGCTGATAGGACAACCCCTAAGAATGCTACTGGTCAAACACCATTCTCTTTGGTATTTGGGGCAGAATCAGTGATCCCAACAGAAATGGTGGTTCCAACTGCAAGAACAAGTACCCGTGATCCTGAGGAGAATGATGAGAACTTGGCTCAAGACCTGGATACTATTGAAGAAATCAGGGATATGGCTAGGATAAGGATGGCCAGTTATCAGCAAAGAATGGCTGGTGCTTACAACAAAAATGTCAGGATCAGGAGGTTTCAAGTTGGAGATATGGTATTAAGGAAAGCATTTCAGAATACCACCAATCCTGCTGATGGAAAATTTGCTCCAAAATGGGAAGGCCCTTATTTGATTGAAGCTGAAGCAGGAAAGGGGGCATATAGATTGCTAACCATGGAAGGTGATTTGCTACCAAGAGCTTGGAATGCTGTCCACTTGAAGAAATATTTCATGTGAGCAGGATCCTCATGGCACATATGATCCTCACGATAGGGATATCCTTAAAGGATCCACAAAGTATCAGTGATCCTTACTTAGGTAATATCCTAAACTTGAACTATTTCATTTCTTTATTTTCTCATATAAGGATAAGGATCATGTATCCTTTATCCATCTCTCACGTGAGTTTAAGTTTTGAAAGTTCAGGTATCATTAGCATAACACTGGTTATCCGCTGAAGCAATCCGTTCCTTGGGTTTAACCCCAGTTATTTGGGCTTGACCCCAGTTCCGCCTGTAGCGCATGATGATCCTGGTATAGTTCAAGGCAGTGGTACCAGTACTCGTTTTAGGGGCTGATAATTCCATTGTACTGGCTATGCCTAGGATCCTACGTATAATGGTAGACGTACCATACATCCGTTCCTAAGGTTTCTAACGTTTTCACGTTAGCTAAGGTTTCTAACGTTTTCACGTTAGCTAAGGTTTTGGCATTTTCATGTCACTAAGTTTGGATAGTCGCCAGTTAGGGCCATACTCCAGTTTACATACGATCCTTGGGCTTGTCCCCAGTTATCCTTGGGCTTGTCCCCAGTTATCCTTGGGCTTGTCCCCAGTTGCTAACTCTTTTCTTATGTTGGCTTAGTCCCAAGTTATGCTCTATTTCAGGTTCTTGAAGATAGGCAACTAGGGATCCTTGATCCTTACTCTATCCTAAGGTTTTTCTTATGGTTATCCTTATTATGGTTAGGATCCTAACTTGGATCCTCAGGAATATAAAGGCGGCAGAATCACAATGGCTTCATCCCCCAAACAGAGGATCCCTCCACCAATTGCAATCCTGCCTATTGTCCAAAGGATCATACATGATCCTTAATCCTAAAACCTATTGTTCAAGTACAACCCATCATTGTTCAGCAAAAAACACCATAACCAAAACAAACTATCAAATTTAAAAAATGGGCTCCGGCTACGTCTAGAAATGTCCTTCATCGCCCATTCATGCAGCCTATGCCTTTGCTGCATCCTCTTCCCCTCCAGCTGCGGTATCCTTTATCAGATCCTTCCCACTGCTACTTGCCTCAATCACCAAGACCTCAGTAGCCTCCTCCTCATCATCCTCAAGATCAGCCAACCTTGCCTTCCAGCCCTCAACATCCCAGCTGCTTTTGTCAAAACTAGGATCTTGAGCTTCCTGGGCCATCTTCAATTTTGTCTGATACATCGTGATGGCGGCAGAGACCTTAGCATTTTCTATGAGATCATGCTTCTCATAGTCAAGGTCAATCAGAAGCTTAGCCGTCTTGGTCTTGGCATCTTGGAGTTCCTTTTGAAGATCAGCAATTGCAAGGTCTTTGAGCACTACAACCTGTTGGAGGTCAGCGATCTTCTTGTCCTGCTCCTCAACATTCCCCACGTAATCTTCAATCTCAGCAAATTTCTGCAAAGAAAAGGATAAAGCAGTTCAAGATCAGGTGATCCTTATACGAGTAGGATACCTAGGCAGAGTTAGTGATCCTTACATCGTTGAAGTATTCGAGGAACTGGTGGCGGATCAGTGGTAGGCCTTGAAGATCCTCAGCATCAGAAGTTTTCCTCTTCTTGACGCCCTTTCCTTTAGTGGGTGCCTTTGGAATGGAGATGCTAGGGCTGGTAGTGGATCTCTTCTTCCTGGATCGTACGACATCAAGGTCAGCCGTGTTGAACTGGGATACAGGCTTGGCAGATTTTCCAGCGCCTACACATTCAAAGCAAGATGAGTATCCTTATCCTATTTCAATTTATTTATTTATTTTAATATTCAAACTATGTAAAAGGCAGGATACTTACTTGACATGGTAATGGAACCTGAGGATACTTCTTGTGAGTCTTGGGTGTCTATCTTGAATGTCCTTGTTTCAGGATCAAGCTTCCAAAAAGCAGCGAGCCTATCCTTGGTTTCAGGTGATGTGATGATGTGTGAGACAGAAATAGCTGCATAACACAAGACAAAAAAGGGGTCAGTAATCCTTATACAAAAACAAGAGTACCTGGTGATCCTTCTCAGGATCCTCCGGCCTACCATGGGTGGACCATGTTCTTGGTAAATGCTTTCCGTTGGGAATGGTATCCCTCCTGACAAAGAAGAAGCGACGTTTCCAATTTGTGTCATTCTTGGTAACTTTAAGAAGAGGGTGTTCTCTGCCGGGTTTTCGTTTGAACAAATAACGATGGGATCTAAAGGTGGTAACATCATACAATTGTGTCAGCTCTGACATGCCTAAATCAATGCCCTCCTGCTCGATGATCCTCTCCAGGGTATACAAAACCCTCCAAATCATCGGCATGGCTTGGATGTAAGAGATGCCGGTAAGCGAAAAGAAGGATTGTGTAAATTCTGGGAAAGGATAGGTGTATCCTATGGCAAATGGAGTAACTGGAAAGGCAACCCATGTTTCTGAAACATAGTCGCTCAGAATAGTATGATCAAAGGGTTTGAAAAAAGCACTCACCGGAAAGCAACAACGAATCTTGTCTATCTGAGCATCATTAAAGTAACACCTTTCATTTGTGGAGTCTTTGATGATCTTTTGACTCTTCAAAGGACTATCCTTCTGGTGATCCTTGGCGGGGGAGGACCGGAGCATCATTCTCAAAGTGATGGTGATAAAGAAAGAAAAACAGAGTAAGAGAGGGAGAAAGAGGAGAAAGAGATACCTGATTGATCTTCGACTGAGAATATAAAGGGAGTTTCTTTCGGATTTAAATGCATTTGATCCTATCTCTATCTCCTATTTATAATCATGATCGTGTAGGGTTGTCACTTCTGTGACGTCATGGTTGCAACGGCTAGTTCGATATCAACGGCTATATATCCGTTAGTTAGTTACGGATAAGATCAAGAAAACATAACTCGCTAATTTTACATATCACTCCTTATATTTTGGGGGCAATTGTTAGGGGAGGATTTTCTAACAATTAGTGATCCTTATTCGTTATCCTAATTAATGATCCTTACTTCTGTGACAGATAGTGATCCTCAGAAGAGCTTCAGGATCAGGATCATGGATCACTTTCAGGATCCTCGTACTGACGATTGTTTATTTGTGTTTTGTATTATTTTGCAGGAAGTTTAACTCGGACTTAGTCTTGGCGACATTCCTGGAGAATATTCCCAAACTATCCCGCACGTTCTTGACCAAAAATGGACGTTGTGGAGAACGTGGAGGCTTGGCACAAAAGTCGGATAGTTAGTTTTAGTAGTTAATTTCTATTTTAAAAGGGGTAACGAGCTAGTAGAAAAACACTTAGTCATTTCTCAGTTACACACTCTCGTATACTCGCACACTTGAAGCTCTCGACGAACATACATTCATTTTCACTCACTTTTATACATTTCACGATAGTGATCCTTGTACCTAGCTCGTTACTATCCGAAGTTGTAAACATTTCTTTATTTATTTGAGCTTGGTGATCGGTAGTTTCCATCACCCGGGGTTTTTTGTGCCGGAGATCAACTCTTGATCAAGGGCTTTTTCCCCGTATAAATCCTTGTGTCATTTGTGCAATTTACATTGAAGTGATCCTTGTGATTGATATACACAATTAGCATCATACCCCGTAACAAAGAGTTTGGTTGCAATATCCTCAACAAATTTTTTGACCAAAACACTAGCAATGACGGATTATTTCTCTAAGTGGGTTGAAGCAGAGGCATTTGTTCAAGTTAGAGACCAAGAAGTAGTATCCTTCATCAAGAGAAATATCCTGACCAGATTCAGAGTACCAGCCGAGATAATCTGTGACAATGGTTCTCAGTTTATAAGTAAGAGGACTACTGACTTTTGCAAGAGTTGGGGAATCAAAATGATTACGTCTACTCCGGTACATCCTCAAGCAAATGGACAAGCAGAATCCTCAAACAAGATAATTGTCAATAACTTAAAGAAAAGGCTTGGAGCCAAAAAAGGAAGACGGGCAGAAGAATTACCCTTTGTTTTATGGGCTGATAGGACAACGGTAAAGAATGCAACAGGCCAAACCCCATTTTCCTTGGTGTTTGGAGCAGAAGCAATGATTCCAACGGAAATGACAATACCTACTGTAAGATCTATCTTAAGTGATCCTGAGCAGAATCCTGAAGCCTTGAGTCAGGATTTAGACACTGTAGATGAAAAGAGAAATGCGGCAAGGCTAAGGATGGCAGCATATCAACAGAGAATATCCAGGGCATATAACAAGAATATTAGGACCAGAAGATTTAAGATTGGAGATTGGGTGTTAAGAAAGGCTTTTCAGAATACTACTAATCCTGCCGATGGCAAGTTAGCTCCAAAATGGGAAGGACCATATGAAGTTGAATCAGAAGCAGGAAAAGGAGCATACAGGCTCAAGAATATGGAGGGAGATATGCTACCAAGGTCTTGGAATGCTATACACCTTAAGCTCTATTTCAAGTGAGTTTAGAATTCAATTTCTAACTCAGAATGGTATGAATTCTATCTTTTTTAAATATGTTTTGGTTTAATTTATTCTTTGAAACTCAATACTAACTTAAGCATCGGAGGGGTGTTAGCCAAGCTAACACCCACCTTAGTTTACAATTGTTTTGCAAGATATGTTTCAGGATATAGCTCCAGGATATATACTCAGGATAGCTCGAAAGATTAGAGGATTGGCCCCCTCTCTCACGTTTAAGGGATACTGATCCCTTCACAGGTTTAAAGGTATTCACCTTTCTTCCGAATTGGGTTTAAACACCCCGCCTGGAGCGCAAGTTATTCAGGGATAGTTCAAGGTGGCGGGACCAGTCCATGTAAAAGTGGCTGACAATTTCGTTACTGTTGGCTATATCCTGAATTCTAAAGGTATATGAGGATTGATCACCCTCTCTCACGAAAGGGTATTTTCATACTCTCTAAGGTTTAAAGGTTTTCACCTTTCTAAGTCTTGGAGTTTATACACTCCCGCCTGTAGCGCATGAAAATTTGGGATTTTCCCCAGGATACAAGGGATTTATCTCCAGTACATCCTTGGGTTTTACCCTTGGAACCTAAAAATTGCCTATACAATGGAAACTGACATTCAGAAGACTTCTAAGTGTTTGAAGACATTGTACACAGGGGACATCCTTGCCAAGATGATGATGTAAAGCTAAAAGAATGAAGCTCGGAACTAATGCACTAAGTACCTTACACAGGGGACACCTTCGTTGGGAGAGTTGCAAAGGGATTGAAGTCTGGTAATAGGTTTATACCCTATTTCTGGTATGATCTTTCATTTGTAAACGTCGTCTAAGTTTTTAGTAACATTATTTTAAGTATCCTGATATATATCCTCAAAGTCCTTTTAAGGATATTTGATTAAGGTGTTTGAAACTAGTATTGGTGTGGAACTTTGATCATTTAAAACTTGGTTTTAAACAGATAGACTGTTTTTCACTTTCTAAAGAAATTTTTACAAAGTTGAAGGAATGTTCGGAAGTTCTATCTAATAAAAGGTTTTTTACAGTATATCGCTGAGTCTACTGGTCAGGATATTTTATAAGATAACAATACAAAATTTTTACAAAGATAAGAATTACACTAAGTAATGCGAGACAACAGCAGATAAGTCAAAAGATAGTTATATTATTAACAAGTCAAAAGTTGTGCTTCTGGTTTCACCTCAAACCGAGGCCCATCCGCCAAAAGCACAATTAGTTTTTACCATACTTGTGTAACGGTTGAAGGATATACCTCAAAACAGGACCTGTCCGCCCACAACCGTTATCACGTCCAAAACAAGTTATACTAATTGATGACCAAGGGCTTCATCCTAAAACCTAGGACCCATCCACCTTTGGTCATCACATTGTTCTAGTGCAGGAAATGTAAATTGTTCAAAGACAGGAAAAATAAATTGTTTATGCAACCACAACCATGTAATTTAAAAAGTGGGCTCCGGCCTTGGCACGTATATCCATCATCGCCCACTCCGCTGCCTAAGGGGCAGCACCTTCTTGAACAACAACCTCCTTCCCAGCGTTCGCACCAGCATCAGCCTCAGGATTCTTCTCAGCATCATCACCAGCATTGGCCGCTTCCTCTGCCGTCTTGGAAGGCTCTTCACCAGTATGCTTTGCAGGATGAGCAACGGGATGACCTCCGAGGCCCCGTAGTTTCTCCTCCCAAGCCTTTATATTCCAGGAAGGGCATTCAAAACCCAAATCCATGGCCTCATAAGCCATCCTTATCCTGGCTTGGAGAAGAGAAACGACCACGGATGCTTTTAGGCTATCCCGATATGAACTCATATTCTGCTGATATTGGAGAAGGGCAGCATCTAACTTGGCTTGAGCGTCCTCATTAGCCTTGTGGAGGGCAGCTTGATGTTCCTGAGTCATTGCCTTGTATTTGTCTTCATAATGCTGGGATTTGGCAGCCGCAATGGTTCCTTGGTCAGCTATGGTGGCTACAGCTTTCTCCAGCTTGATCTCCAACATCTTGTTAAGCCCGCAAGCATCTTCATACAAGTGCATAAGACGATCCAGACCCTATCGATAAAGACACAGGTATTGTTGTAAAAAATAAGCAGGATAAGGACTAACATACTTGTGTAGGATATCGAAAAGAAAATTCTACCTGTTTGAGGAATGAGGTGGCTTTGTTGAACCCATGATTCTCGAGAGAGAATGTTTTAGAAGCAGCTGGGGAATCCGTCTCCTTTCTCTTCCGAGAGCTGGATGCCCGGGTCCTGGATGCCGGAGGGCCTTTGGGAGCAGAAACAGTCTTTGAGGAGGTAGGTTTCGGTGTAGCAGACGGCTTTGGCTTGGATTCTTGTTTGATGGGTTCAAGGCTGGAGTAGCAATCCAACTCGTCAAGTTCAAAACCTTCAAGGTTGACGACTGGTACTACACAAGGGAAGATGTTCTTAAACTCGTCATACTTTTGAAAAGTAATTTATATATATTGAGGATGTGCTTACCAGACATTGCTGAGCTTGATTTCTGGCTTGAATCTGTAAGAGACAGGGAGAAAGTTCTTTCGCTGACAGGAAGACGGTAGATTTCCTTGATATTGGATTCGGATTCTGCACTGGGAGGCACTAAATCTCTGAAATTTGCTGCATAAAAACATCAGGATATAAGTCTGGGATACAGTTTGAAGATATAATTGGGGATATTCCTAAAACCCTAAATCCTACCCTTGGTTAACCATTTAACCGGTAGATCAAAACCCTTATCAATAGAGTCTCTTTTTACGAAAAAGAATTTTCGTCGCCATCGATCCTCGTTCTTAGTGGCTTTAAGAACCAGAGGGTTCTTGGAGGTAGAAAACAGAAGAAAACGATGATTGCCGTGGGATCTCAACCGGTATGCTATAGGAAGGTCCTCAACAAGTAGGTTAGGAAAATGGCGAGATTTGATTTGATCTAGCACTATTAAAACTCGCCAAACCATTGGCATAACTTGGGCGTAACTAAGGCCGGTGAGGTCGAAAAAGCTAGAAATAAAGGGTGGAAACGGGTACCGGAGTCCAAGAGAGAAGGGGTAGGCAAAGAAACAAACCCACTCATCAGATATTGCATCTGATCGGGCTTCCCGATCAAAAGGGCGAAAGACCGTTCCGGTGGGGAAGGCGCCGGAATCTTTAAGAGCAGCGATGTCGGCATTGTTAAAGCAGCAGATCTCCTTTGCTGGATCAACAATGAAGTTCTGACTTACGAGGCTTGAGGCTGGTCGGTCCGATCGGGATTTCGTCCGTGGTGCCATGAAAAATATTGAACAAACTGAGAGAGATTCAAGAAAGAAGGATAGAAAGGAAAATACCTGATGTCCGCTTGAAGACAAGGATAACCATGATAAAGGAGTCCCTCGGTTAATATAGGATGAATATAGGGGGGTAAAGAGTAAATAATGCTTTGGAAGTTGCACCACTGTCATTTCAGGGGTCAAGTCGTATTAATTACCTTAAGTTATGAGGTGAAACTTTTGAAATATATCCGTTGGATTGGTACCCCAACTGATATATTTGGGGACAATTGTTAGGGGTCATTTTCTTAACATACGTATCCTGACCAATATCCTGCCTTTATTTGTTTATTTATGACCAGGATGCTGGAAGAGGATATTGCCAACATCTTGGGCGATATCCTGAGGTTTATTGAATTAACCACGTGCAGGTTAAAGGCTGAGACTTGCTAACGGTCAAGTGGACTTCTTCTCCTCAAGACTCGGGCGAGTTTGTTGAAGGAAAGACGTTGAGCCCGAAAGACCAGGTCTACAACGTTCGATAAAGGAATATTCGATGGATCCCGGAAGTTTAGGGTAGTTTATTATTTTATCTTTACTATAAATAGATGGGGCAGATCAGCTTAGAACACACAATTTTTTCACTAACACTCTCGTACACTTTCACTCTCTAGCTCATTGCAAACAACACACTTGTATTCAATTTTCATTGTAACACTTAGTCGATCCGTACCACATCCTGCACTGTATCCTGATTTTTGAAGCAATAGAAGAACAAGGCAGCTGCGATTGTCAGCTCCCGAGGTTCTATGCCGGCGATCTAGATTAATCAAGGGCTTTCCTCGTACATCTCGTGTCGTTTACTTTACTTTTGCTCATTGTTTGATCACAGATACAGCTCAATATCCTGAGCCGTATCCTGAATACTGATTTTCTAAACAACTTAATAAGCACATTTTCAATTTACTTTCTAGCACACTACCTCACTTTACTAATTTGATCACTTAATTGCTTCGGTAATTTTTGACCAAAACAATATGTTGTATAGACGATCTCTTGCAGGACCATACTTGAGATGCATTGAGGATCCTGAAATCCAAGAAGTTTTAAAAGACTTCCATGAAGGAGATTGTGGAAACCACACTGGGGGCAGGGCATTATTCTCAAGGATCCTGAGGACAGGATACTACTGGCCAACCATGAAGATAGATGCTGTGGAGTATGCTAAGAGATGTGATCCTTGTCAGAGACACAGCAATATCCTTCATCAACCAGCTGAATTATTGCATCCTATATCCTCCTCTTGGCCATTTATGAGATGGGGTATGGATATAGTTGGCAAGCTCCCTAAGGCACCTGGTGGAAAAGTATTCATGCTAGCTATGACTGATTACTTTTCCAAGTGGATAGAGGCTGAAGCTTTTGCCCAAGTCAGAGAAAAGGAAGTTATATCCTTCATTAAAAGAAATATTATAACTAGATTTGGAATTCCTTCTGAAATTATATGTGATAATGGTTCCCAATTTATTGGGGGCAGAACCACTAACTTTTGTGACAGCTGGGGGATTAAGATGATAACTTCAACACCAGTCCACCCACAAGCTAATGGTCAAGCAGAATCATCCAACAAGATCATCATCAACAATTTAAAGAAGAAGCTTGGATCCAAGAAAGGGAAATGGGCAGAAGAACTACCCTATGTGCTTTGGGCTGATAGGACAACCCCTAAGAATGCTACTGGTCAAACGCCATTCTCTTTGGTATTTGGGGCAGAATCAGTGATCCCAACAGAAATGGTGGTTCCAACTGCTAGAACAAGTACTCGTGATCCTGAAGAAAATGATGAGAACCTGGCTCAAGACCTGGATACTATTGAAGAAATCAGGGATATGGCTAGGATAAGGATGGCCAGTTATCAACAAAGAATGGCTGGTGCTTATAACAAAAATGTCAGGATCAGGAAGTTTCAAGTTGGAGATATGGTATTGAGCAAAGCATTCCAGAATACCACCAATCCTGCTGATGGAAAATTGGCTCCAAAATGGGAAGGCCCTTATTTGATTGAAGCTGAAGCAGGAAAGGGGGCATATAGATTGCTAACCATGGAAGGTGATTTGCTACCAAGAGCTTGGAATGCTGTCCACTTGAAGAAATATTTCATGTGAGCAGGATCCTCATGGCATAGATGATCCTTACGATAGGGATATCCTTAAAGGATCCTTAAAGTATCAGTGATCCTTACTTGGGTAATATCCTAATCTTGAACTATTTCATTTCTTTATTTTCTCATATAAGGATAAGGATCATGTGTCGTTTATCCATCCCTCACGTGAGTTTAAGTTTTGAAAGTTCAGGTATCCTTAGCATAACATTGGTTATCTGCAGAAGCAATCCGTTCCTTGGGTTTAACCCCAGTTATTTGGGCTTGACCCCAGTTCCGCCTGTAGCGCATGATGATCCTGGTATAGTTCAAGGCAGTGGGACCAGTACTCGCTTTAGGGGCTGATAATTCCATTGTACTGGCTATGCCTAGGATCCTACGTATAATGGTAGACGTACCATACATCCGTTCCTAAGGTTTCTAACATTTTCACGTTAGCTAAGGTTTTGGCATTTTCATGTCACTAAGTTTGGATAGTCGCTAGTTAGGGCCATACTCCAGTTTATATACGATCCTTGGGCTTGTCCCCAGTTATCCTTGGGCTTGTCCCCAGTTATCCTTGGGCTTGTCCCCAGTTGCTAACTCTTATCTTATATTGGCTTAGTCCCAAGTTATGATCTATTTCAGGTCCTTGAAGATAAGCAACTAGGGATCCTTGATCCTTACTTCTTTCTAAGGTTTGTCTTATAGTTATCCTTATTATGGTTAGGATCCTAACTTGGACCCTCAGGTATGATCCTTAACTATTTTTAATTCTATTCATTATTTATTTGAATAACCCTTAAAATTTGACAACTAGACTTGCGATCCTTAAAACATATTGCTTTTTGGGATTCTTTAACTTTAGGATATTTGATCATGGATCATGTCCTAGATATTTTTAATATGACTTATTCAAAATTGTTTATTCAATAAGTGTGCATCAAAACAAAGGAGAATTAAAGAGACAAAAGGATAACAACACAAGATAAGCGACAAAAGGTTAAGATTTTATTTATTAACAAAAGACTAACCCTTAAAAGGTTGTCAAAATTACCTACCCCGAGCATCTACCAGCAAAACGTGGCCCGTCCGCTGGGGTAGGTAAAGGGTGTCCATGATAATAAGTTCAAAAGTAGTGCAGGAATATAAAGGCGACAGGATCACAATGGCTTCATCCCCCAAACAGAGGATTCCTCCACCATTTGCAATCCTGCCTATTGTCCAAAGGATCATACATGATCCTTAATCCTAAAAACTACTGTTCAGTACAAACCATTAAATTGTTCAACATCACAACCACAAAAAACTACTACCAAATTTAAAAATTGGACTCCGGCTGCGTCTAGGAATGTCCATCATCACCCAATTGTGCAGCCTACACCTTTGCTGCATCCTCTTCCCCTCCAGCTGCGGTATCCTTCACCAGATCCTTCCCACTACCTCCAGCCTCGATCGCCAAAACCTCCTCAGCCTCCTCATCATCCTCAAGATCGGCCAACCTTGCTTTCCAGCCCTCAACATCCCAGCTGCTTCTATCGAAATTAGGATCTTGAGCTTCCTGGGCCATCTTCAATTTTGTCTGATACATTGTGATGGCAGCAGAGACCTTAGCATTTTCTATGAGATCATGCTTCTCATAGTCAAGGTCAATCAGAAGTTTAGCCGTCTTAGTCTTGGCATCTTGGAGTTCCTTCTGAAGGTCGGCGATTGCAAGGTCCTTAAGCACTGCAACCTGTTGGAGGTCAGCAATCTTCTTGTCCTGCTCCTCGACGTTCCCCACATAGTCCTCAATCTCAGCAAATTTCTGCAAAGAAAAGGACAAAGCAGTTCAAGATCAGGTGATCCTCATACGAGTAGGATACCTAGGCAGAATTGGTGATCCTTACATCATTGAAGTATTCAAGGAACTGGTGGCGGATCAGTGGTAGGCCTTGGAGGTCCTCAGTGTCAGAAGTTTTCCTCTTCTTGCCACCCTTTCCTTTAGTGGGTGCCTTGGGAATGGAGATGCTAGGACTGGTAGTGGCCCTCTTCTTCCTGGATCGAACAACATCAAGGTCAGCCGTGTTGAACTGGGATACAGGCTTGGCAGATTTTCCGGCACCTACACATTCAAAGCAAGATAAGTGTCCTAATCCTATTTCAATTTAATTATTTATTTTAATATTCAAACTATAAATCAAGCAGGATACTTACTTGACATGGTGATGGAACCTAAGGATACTTCTTGTGAGTCTTGGGTGTCTATCTTAAATGT
Organism: Helianthus tuberosus; assembly: GCA_030545235.1. Lineage (NCBI taxonomy): Eukaryota > Viridiplantae > Streptophyta > Magnoliopsida > Asterales > Asteraceae > Helianthus > Helianthus tuberosus. The sequence goes on from CM060433.1 coordinate 121,164,947, forward strand.
CCTTATTTCAGGATCAAGCTTCCAAAAAGCAGCAAGCCTATCCTTGGTTGCGGGTGTTGTGATGATGTGCGAAACAGAAATAGCTGCATAACACAAGATAAAAAGGGGTTAGTGATCCTTATACAAAAACAAGACTACCTGGTGATCCTTCTCAGGATCCTCTGGCCTACCATGGGTGGACCATGTCCTTGGTAGATCCTTTCCGTTTAGAATGGTATCCCTCCTGACAAAGAAGAAGCGACGTTTCCAATTTGTGTCGTTCTTGGTAACTTTAAGAAGGGGGTATTCTCCGCCGGGTTTTCGTTTGAACAGATAACGATGAGAACCAAAGGTAGTAAGATCATACAATTGTGTCAGCTCTGACATTCCTAAATCAATGCCTTCCTGCTCGATGATCCTCTCTAGGGTATACAAAACCCTCCAAATCATCGGCATGGCTTGGATATAAGAAATGCTGGTAAGGGAAAAGAAGGATTGTGTAAATTCTAGGAAAGGATAGGTGTACCCTATGGTAAATGGAGTAACTGGAAAGGCAACCCATGTTTCTGAAACATAGTCGCTCAGAATAGTAGGATCGAAGGGTTTGAAAAAGGCACTCGCCGGAAAGCAGTGACGAATCTTGTCTATTTGAGCATCGTTAAAACAACACCTCTCATGTATCGAGTCTTTGATGATCCCTTGACTCTTCAAAGGACTATCCTTCTGGTGATCCTTGGCGGGGGAGGACCGGAGCATCATTCTTGGAGAGATGATAGAAAGAAAGAAAAACAGAGTAAGAGAAGGGGAGAAAAGAGAAGAGATACCTGATAGATCTTCGACCAAGAATTTAAAGGGATTTTCTTTGAATTTAAATGCAATCGATCCTATCTCTATCTCCTATTTATAATCATGATTATGCAGGGTTGTCACTTCTGTGACGTCACGATTGCAACGGATAGTTCAACAATAACGGCTATATTTACGATAGTTAGTTGCGGATAAGATCAAGAAAACATAACTCGCTCATTTTACATATCACTCCTTATATTTTGGGGGCAATTGTTAGGGGAGGATTTTCTAACAATTAGTGATCCTTACTTGTTATCCTAATTAATGATCCTTACTTCTGTGACAGATAGTGATCCTCAGAAGAGCTTCAGGATCAGGATCATGGATCACCTTAAGGATCCTCGTACTGACGATTGTTTGTTTGTGTTTTGTATTACTTCGCAGGAGTAACAAGCATGACTTGGTCTTGGCAACGGTACTAAGGAATATTCCACGGGCATTTCGCACACGTTTGACTGGAAATGGACGTTGTGGAGAACGTGGGAGCTTGGCACAAAAGTCGGATAGTTAGTTATTATAGTTAACTTCTATTTTTAAAGGGGTGACGAGCTAGTAATTAGAACACTTAGCCATTTTTCAGCTACACACACTCTCATATAATCGCACTCTTGAAGCTCTCGACGAACACTCATTAGTTTTCACTCACTTTTACACATTTCACCATAGTGATCCTTGTACCTAGCTCGTTACTATCCGAAGTTGTAAACATTTATTGATTTATTTGAGCTTGGTGATCGGTAGTTTCCATCACCCGGGGTTTTTTATGCCGGAGATCTTCTAAAGATCAAGGGCTTTTTCCTCGTATAAATCTCGGTGTTCATCGTTGATTTCATATACTTGTTGTCCATACAATTAACCAAGCATCGTACCTCACAAAATCAGATTTGGTTGCATTATCCTTGTGTGATTTTTGACCAAAACAGATTGCATCCTTGGAGGAGGTGGTGGAAGCACCAGACCAGTAGTAGCAGAAGTTGTAGCAGACACAGTGGAGGAGCTCATGTTTGATCTTGAGGCCATTGTAAACAATGTGGCAAAAAGTTTTGAAAACAGAAAACCGATTAACGATTTCAAAAAGATTTTTAGTAAAGAGAGCACCACTTGCCCCACGGTGGGCGCCAAATTGTTTTGGTCAAAAATTACCGAAGCAATTAAGTGATCAAATTAGTTAAGTGAGGTAGTGTGCTAAAAAGTGTGTTGAAAATTTGCTGGTTAAGTTGCTTGGAAAACAGTATTCAGGATACGGCTCAGGATATTGAGCTGTATCTACGATCAAACAATGAACAAATAGTAAAGGGGGTGACATGAGATATACGAGGAAAGCCCTTGATCAATCTAGATCGCCGGCATAAAACCTCGGGAGCTGACAATCGCAGCTGCCTTGTTCTTCTTATTAATTTAAACATCAGGATACTGTGCAGGATATTGACCAGATCGCTAAGTGTTACAACGCTTTTGTGCGAAAGTGAAAATTGCTAGAGAACAAGTGTAAGAGTGTAGTGAGTGTTGATGTGATGTCTTATTCGATCTGATATACCCACCTATTTATAGTAACGAATTACAAACGAAAATTCCTATAAATATGGGATGCTCCGAATATTCCATTGTTAACGTTGTAGACCGAGTAATGCGGCTTCAACGTCTTTATTTGAACGACTTGGACTGAGTCTTCCGCGGAATGAGTCCTTGTGAACGTTGCTAGCTTCTAACCCGCGTACCTGCACATAATCCGTTAGTGATCCTGAGGATACCATTCAGGATGTTACCAATATCCTGAATCAGCATCCCGGATGTGAACAGATATCATATAACCAAGATATAACCCAAGATATTTCTCAGGATATGGGCTCAGAATTTCACCCATAACAATGGTGACAATGGATTTCATCACCAAGTTACCAAAGACAAGGAAAGGAAATGACACAATATGGGTAATAGTAGATAGACTGACTAAGTCAGCACATTTCTTACCCATCAAGGAGACCTATAGCTCCGACATGTTAGCCCAATTGTACGTAGATAAGATTGTATCTCTGCATGGCGTACCAGTGTCTATTATCTCTGACAGAGATACTAGATACACGTCACATTTTTGGAAGAGTTTCCAACAATCTTTGGGCATGCGCTTAAATTTCAGTACGGCTTACCATCCCCAGACAGACGGACAGAGTGAGCGTACAATCCAAACGTTGGAAAACATGCTTCGTGCATGTGTGATCGACTTAGGTGGTAGTTGTGATAACCACCTCCCGTTAATCGAATTCTCCTACAACAATAGCTACCATACCAGCATTAAGGCTGCGCCCTTCGAGGCCTTATATGGAAGAAAGTGCAGAACGCCCGTTTGTTGGGCGGAAGTTGGAGATGTCCAACTGACAGGACCTGAAATAGTCTTTGAAATGACGGACAAGATTGTCCAGATTCGCGACCGCCTGAAAGCTGCCAGGGATAGGCAGAAAAGCTACGCAGATTTAAAGTGTAAACCTTTTAACTTCGAGGTAGGTGACAAAGTGTTGCTTAAAGTATCACCCTGGAAGGGAGTGATGCGATTTGGTAAGAAAGGCAAGTTAAGCCCGAGATACATAGGACCGTTCGAGGTCATCGAACGTGTCGGATCAGTTGCCTATAAGTTAAACTTACCTGAAGAGCTTAGTGGTATTCACAATGTATTCCACATCTGCAATCTGAAGAAGTGTTTCGCTGATGAAGCACTATTCATACCATATACAGATGTGCACATAGAAGAGAGCTTGAAGTTTTTTGAAAAACCTGTGTCGATCGAGGATCGGCAGGTTAAGAAGCTTCGGAGGAAACATGTACCGATCGTAAAGGTTAAATGGGATGCCCGTAGAGGTCCCGAGTATACGTGGGAGGTAGAATCCACAATGAAAGAAAAGTACCCTCATTTATTTCAGTAAATCTCGAGGTCGAGATTTCTTTTAAGGGGGTGAGGATGTAACACCTCGAAAATTCACGTACCATGATGTGTTGACACGTGTTATAAGCTTGAACGTGTGAAAAAATACTCTAGAGGGACTAAAGTTGACAAACATGGAAAGTATGTGAATATAAGGGTTCAAAATGTCAACAATGGATAAATATACTTTACAATAACCCTACATGATGTTTATACCCTTAAACGAATGAATCATGGATCATACGAAGCTAACGGTGAAAGAAAGTGAGAGATTACAAACTACAAGGGTTAAATGTGTCAACATGTTTAATGTATACCTCTGAGTGACCTTTTAGCAAACCCGAAGCTTTGTAACGATTAATTATGCTCACTAGAATACATGATAAAAATTTCACCAAGTTTCGTTATCATATGAGAAAGTTATGATAAAATTCGTATACGAGGAGTTAAAAGCGTTAACGATGAAGTTTATGACTTTTCGGGTGATAACAAAGTTAACCAAGGACTTAACAAGATGGGTATAAGTCTTGAAGCCCTTATAAGTCAATTTAGAGGGCCCATAATGCAAGAAATAATGTCGAAACAACTTTATTTGGACCAAGGACCAAAATATAAAAAATCTGAAAATTGATTTGGATCAGAAGGGGCATCGCGCGACGCGAGCGACCCTAGGGGGGTCTACGCGTGGCGCGAGGGGCCCTCTGATCCGAAAACTTTGGGCTGATGTCTGCTAGGTGCATTGTAACCGACTTAGGAAGATATTTCCACTTCATGGGCGACCCCTACATGCTTTTAGACCTTAGGGACACATGTTGATGATCAGGGATCAAGGGTAGCATGAATTGTCAACAATCTAATGAGATTTAAGCACTATATAAAGGCCCCTCATGTTGCAACTTTGATCATTCACCCCATACTCATCTTCTGATTATCTCTGGAGCTCAAGGGCCTTCTCTAAGCATCCCTGGTCGTGCATATGGTAAGTACCCTTGACCTTCCTTAATCGAGTTTTGCTTAGTTATTAGCTTAAAAGTCAAACCGTCGTAATTAACGTTTGACTTAGCGATTAATCATTAATGGTCCAGTGATTAGTCGAATTGAAGGTAGTTATAAGTTGGTAATTATGTGGGCATTAAACCCTTAAAAGGGCACCCCCTGATTCCCACTCTAACTAGGACTTATGTCGGGTCAAAGTTGTTTATAAAAAGTCAACATAAACTTAATTTGCGGATTAACATGTAATTAATAATGTAGAAGACATGTAACCTATTTTATCACTCACACAACTCAGTAATAAGTGTAAGAACATGTCTAAGCATGTTCGACCCGACAATTTTCTGTTTAGACCCGGTTCAGAACCAAAAGTCGCAAAACTTTGACTTTTGCTTTGACTTCAGTTCTGACCCGATTTAGTATGATTTGGAAATGCCTTAGAGCTTCCTTAGGACCAAGATACATGAAAGTATAACCCTCTGTGGTTGGTTCGTTGTTTGACCGATTCGTTTACATGTTTCCATTAATCGCCTAATGTTGACCATAATGCCCTTTTGACCATAAAACGAGAATTTTGGAAATGTGAGAGGACAATAATCTTTGCTACTGAATTATAAACATGTCCCTAAATTTTCACATCAGTTGGAGGTCTAGATTAGGAGTTATGCTCAATGACGTAATTAGAACGTTTTTAGTAATTAAACGACGTCATTAGCATAAAGCCTATCTAAACCCAATTTTTGACACCAAACCTTTTACCCACTGATGTAATATAATATTTTGGGATTTTTAAAGATTTTTAATTATTTTTAACCTGCTCATAACCTAAGGTTATGGCGTTGATTCGGTAAATACCGAATATACCCTTTTTGTGTATAAAATGAGTTCTACATAGTATTTTGACACCAATACAATTGCTACTGATTTTATATGATAAATAAAGTATTTTAACTTTATAACCTGTTCAGAAAACTCAGATTTCCTGTATAACCCGAAATCGCTTAAAATGGCTTTTTAAGCGTATTAAACACATAGTTTATGTTTAAAACCATTTTTGTCATATAAGACTTATCACAACTGATATGACCTATTAAAATAAGTTATTTTACTGATGTATTCAGACCCGAATCTCAGAATTATAAATAATCTCTTTTATAATCTTTAAAATGACCAAAATACCCCTACGGGGCTTAAATTTAGATTAAACTCATTTTGGGCATAATGGAAGGTATCCTACTGATATCACAACATATTTGAAGCATATTAACTTAGGAAACCTGTAAATGACTATCATGGTTACCCGTTTCGCTTATGGCGCGTTCGGTTCGGTTTATGTAACTAGTTTGCATAAATTAGCCGAAGCGGGTCAAACCTTATCGTTTTTATCTCAAAATCCAGAAGGTGTTTAGTTTACCCACATTATACAAGTCTTCAAACTTGTCGGGTCTAAAACACATTCTATTCCGGTCTTCGCTTAATCGTGCGTTCGAACCGTATCTTTCTTTAAAACTAACCAGTCTAAGTTTAGGCTTAATTAAAGACCCGTTAGGATTCTAATAGGTTATTATAAACCTTCGTTCCAGAATAGGAGACCCGGTAAAAGCTACACGCACTTGCTTATTGTGATTATTACTTTGCAAAGGTAAATACTTTTAACTTATTTTCCCTATACGGGCTTGGGGTACGGTATATAAAATATCGCTTGGTCGGGCATTGAATCTTTAATCGAATAGAGGTTAAATCATTGATATGCTCCGTTTTGAAATGTTTTGTTTGCTTAAAGCCTTTGGGGGGTTAATAACCATGTCCCGGATATCATTGGCATCATCTTACGAGATGGCCACGACCTAAGCACGGGGTGTAGGCGTACACCCGTCAGTGCCAAAATACATAATGTGGTGTGTCTATTGATCTTTAACCCGGTCTACGGATCGGGCTACTGAACGCATAAGGAACATGTAATTCTTTTACAAGATTATATTCAAATAATTATCCCAAGTTATAAAATGTTTGTGCCTCGTGCATTCAAATCAATTTTTAGTCATTTTAAAATGAGTCAGTTGATTGTATTTACCAGTGTAAACTGACGTATTTTCCCAAAAAGGTTAAGTGCAGGTACTACGCAAACTAGGCTGGCTTTCTCCTAGCGTCCACAATAAGTCTCGCAAGCTTGGATGTCAAAACTGTTGATCAATGTTTCCTATTTATTTTTGATCCACCTGTGGATTATTTTCAACTGTTTGTGATACTTGTTATTACAATTTATTAAAGTTGAAATATATCTATCTTTTGCTTCCGCTGTGCATATTAAATATTGTGTTGTTTGACCATAACGATATCAACTACGTCACGATACTCCCCACCAAGTCCACCGGTAATACGTGGAAATATCGGGGTGTGACAACGGGGCCGTGCCCGGACACCACGGGCTTGTGTCCAGATGCCCAGTAACATAAAAATTTGTTTTTAACACACTTTTACACATTCAATCAACCTAAAAACTTATTTTTGGGACACATTGAGGACAATGTGTAATTTAAGTGTGGGGGGATGCTAAAACCTTGAATTTTGCAAGTCCTAATTACAAGCCTTACACAAAACTCTATTGGAACCGCTACTCACCTCAAATTTTTTCAAAAAAACTTTTCATTTTTTTTACTTGTCTTGGTTTAATTTGGGAATAACAAGTTCTAAAAAGGTGATATTTTTATAAATTTACAACCGATAGCATCATGATAAAAAAGGAACCAGCATAAGAAAATTATGAAACGGCATGACAAATCTAGTTAAAATTTGATTATATATACTTGATCACATAAAAACCCATTCCTACAAAAAAGTGAGTTTTGAGCCTTTATTGAGCTTACAAATACACATCTTTAAAACTAAATGCTCAATTTTCGTTTCTCGTGTGAATAACCGCTTGGTTTCTTACGACTCTAGAACTTGCCATGATGATACATTCCCGGTCCTTATCAACTTAAACCCAAGTAAGTAAATGATGGAGGCATTAGGACTAACCCTTTTTCTTTCAACACCATTATTTTTCTTTTTTTTACCACCTACCCAAAATCCCCCTAGTTAACCCCTTTGAGCCTAAACCTTTTCATTTCTTAACCCAAAACAAACACCCTTTACCCATCAAAACCTTTTTCATTTTAAACCCTTTATTTTAGTAACAAAGCTCGGTTTTCTTGTGACTTCCTTATCAAAAAAAAAAAAAAAAAAAGAAGAAAAGAAAAATGAAGTTAGCAATAAACAAACAAAGCTCATCAAAAGAAGGCTTGTTAGAATAATGCTTCATTAGAATAAAAAGTCACAAAAACAAAATGTTTTACGAAACCGACGCTTTTTACACCTTTTCGCCCTTTTCTACTAACCACTAACCCAAAACCACCCACCTTTAACCCAAGCCTAACCCTTCCCCAAAAGTCCTCTTGATATTTACAAAGGTGTATAGTTAAAAAAGAGAAGGATTGATTGCTTGATAAGCATATGGTAGAAGTAAGTTCCATGCCGCTCTCGAGTATTTCACAAAAATACATCTTCGGCCGAGTGTTGAGTGATCTCACGTGAGGTATGTGAACTTGTATATAAATGGAATTTTAAAGAGGCATGTTATGCCCAAATAAGTAATTTCTCTTATGTAATGTTCTAAATAAATCATAACGAATAGGATTGTAAATAACATAAAAATAAAACCTAATAAAGAATCTTGGAATCCCGACACTCTATGACAAGCCAAAAAACCTTCTCTTCTACCCATTCCATTTGGGTGTGTAAGCCACAAAAGAAAGAGTTTTGCTTGAGAACAAGCAAAGATTCAAGTGTGGGGGTATTTGATATGTGTAAAATGCAACATATAAATTACATCAAATGAGACATAAGACTAACCCATTTTTAGTACTAATGTTGGAAAAAGTGTGCTTTTATCTTCCTTTTGTATTTTCAGGATTAAATGAGCTCAAATGAACAAAAGAAGCAAAAATGCAGCTAAATCTAACAATAATACAAGAAAAGGAATAAACGTGGCATGCCCGACCCCTCGACAGCATCTTCCCAAGCAAAAACAAGACAACAGAAGGCTGAACACGCCCCGTGCTCAATGAGCATGGGGGCGTGCCCAAGTGTCTGCATAAAAGACAAACTTGTAGAAGCTTCTATCACCCAACACGGGGGCGTGCCCAGCGGACACGGGGCCGTGGTCAACGCAAAGATTCGCAGAATCTGAGCAAATCTTGATAGTACAGATACGCTTCTGCACACGGGCCGTGCCCAGCGGACACGGGGGCGTGGTCAACTAATACAGACAAACTGCATTAAATGAAGAAAGAGAAGAAGGATGGACACGGGGCCGTGCCCAGCGGACACGGGGCCGTGCCCAGCGTATACGGGGCCATGTCCGGGCTTGTGTGCAGGCTATAAATAGGGGTGCTTGGCTCACTTGCAAATCATCCCTTGGCAAACCACCTCTCTCACACTACACCCACCCACCACCACCATCACAACCCACATCCACATCCACCACCATCATCCATCATCCATCATAGAGTGTGTGTAGTAGTCTCGGGATCCAAGATTGATCATAAGAGTTCTTGACAATCAAAGGCCATGTTTGCCTAAGTCTCTTACATCACTTGGTGAAGACAAGCATTTAGTGTAATACTTTTTATTTTTAATCTTTTCGCACTTTTTATTTGGTTATGTATTAATGACTTTAATAACTAGTTTCTTATGTTGAAGGTGAATCTTCCTTATCATTTGTCCGTGGTGTCTTGGCGTTATTTTACTGTCTATATAAAATAAAATATTTACACCATTCATATCTCCAAGGTCTATATGGAGATATGTTGGCTACCTGGTCGGGGGTTAAGGGAATGATTTGGTAAGAGTCTTGCCTTGTTCAGTGTATAGATCCTGCAAGGACCTGGGTCAAGCTTAGTAGGACCTCCTTCAATACCCACCGGTATTGGATGGCGGGGGTTCGAATTTCTTGATCCCCTCATATGTCAACTACTATTAAAACATTAACCCAGCTACTTAGGATTGTATCCCTGCTGACTCAAACTACTTAGCCGAGGGTAACGTCACCTTCAAAAGAGGGGCCTACCACATTACGCATTAATAACTTAATTAATTATCTTTCAATAATCCAACCCTTTAGGATTGTATCCTTGCTGACTCAAACTACTGGGTTGAGGGTAACGTCACCATCAAAAGAGGGGCTTACTACTATAACTAAGATAATCTCTTAAGAAGTGCAAAAGTGCGGAAATAATCAAAGGTTACACTAAAGGCGAGTCGGATCCAAGTGATTCATCTTGTCTATCTTTTTTTCTTTTTATTTTTATTTTCAGCATTTTTAGTTTTTATTTTCTAGTTTAAAAACCTTTTTCTAAAACTTTTGATTTGATTAGACGTTGAGGATAAACCGGTACTAAAAGCTCTTGTGTCCTTGGACGACCTCGGTATCTTATCAACGCTATACTACGCTCACGATGGGTACACTTGCCCATATGTGTGTTTAGTGTTAGTAAAATATCGTATTTTATAAATTTAAAACTTGACTAACGAGTTAAAAAGGGTGAAAAATATACGTAAAATTATATACACACCGACACACATCACCCCGAAACACGGGCGGGGCAAAAACTGGTTTAGAAACAAAATACATAAACCGTATCATAATGAAAACATGCACATATAATAATCTTGGCTTTTGAAATAAGATCAAAATGAAAACACGTATACACACACTAAATAATAAACTAGAGTTAGATTGCGGTGGGGGTACTAAGGTGGTGTTTGTTTTGTAAAAAAGATCTGCGCAGTCTCTTCTGTCTGCGCCGCGCAGACCACGCACAAACATTGTCATCTGCAGACTGTTTGTTTTTCTGAAAACGTTTCATTAAAAACCTCTGCAAAAATGAATGAAATATCTAGATATACTGAACTACTGGAGTGGCATACTTAATTCTTTAAAGCATCTTAACTTGTTGTGTAAACAAAATGCACTCTAAAGCTTCTTTCTTTGCTTGTCCAGCTACAGAAGTATCCTGGAATAATAGTAATTTGAATATTTAGTAGCAATGGAAAAAATAGGCATACCATCAGAACCACCTGGTCAAAGTGATAACAGAAATCCTATTAAGTAGCAACCTCTAGTTTAAACAAAGAACCTTAACGGGCACCCATTTTAACCAATAGAAGTACGAAGTATGATGAACAACTGAATCATGACTATGAAGCATCACCCGAACCGATTTCACCGAGAACTGGTTATTCGGGTCCGGACCCCATAGCCAAAACTGATGAGCATAAGTGTGAGATGAGCCTGAAACCAAAATTTTTCAGATGGATCGAAAGCTTATTGGTTTAGGCCCAAAACTCACAAACCATCAGAATCGCCTGGTCAAAGTGATAACACATATCTACTAAGCATGTGTAATGTTAACTCATAAAGAGAACCAAGTAAAACATACCTGCACATGTTTAAACCAACTATGGTATTGATGAAGGTTGCATACTGGGCATGCTGCAATGATGCTACAACTGCAAACTAGCTGACTATTAGCCATATCTACAGCAGTAGGTGCATCCCCACCATTGCTCCTTTGTAGATTTTTAAATAATTTATTCAAATGTAGCAAACGAATCCATACATATCATGTGTAAAGTTACGAAAAAAACATAGTTAACGATTATACTTTGTAAAAGCCAACATCAATGCAATTAGACCAAATATCTTCAAGTTTATGGTGGTTTAGGATGGCGAATCTCCTTAGCCATGGCCGCCGTTGTCGCATCAATTTTAACATTAGGAACTCTTTCCAAACAAGAAACACCAAATAACGTCATTGTCACACCCTCAAAATCCACTTGCGGGGTTTTACCGCAAGACGTGACAAACCACGATCTAAGACACCAGTCATATGGAATGACCTCTATATGAGAAAAATAGTTTTACCAAACAATCAACAATTCAAAAGTAATGCAGAAGCGTAATAAATGTAAGGTAAAAACGTGCGTCAAAACAAACACCGAATCCAACAGGAAATAAATGTAATAATGCAATGTTAACGAACTAAAATCTGTTTTTGACACCATGCAGTGTACCTAACCGTGGCTAGTACCTTAGCGACCTGGGGAGAACACGTAAGAAACAAGTATGAGTCAATTATCATGAGTGAGTTCACATATACAGTTTACACTTATAGCATGTTTCGTTTATACAAGTTTCCACTATTCAACCAGAACAGTAAATATTAGTATTTAATATATTATTGTCATATTTATAGGTAGCTATCCCGTGTTACGTCACGAAAGAGTTCGAAACCTAAGCTGACTGTTGTTGCCTTTGTTTTCCAGGTCTATCACTGACAATGGCGGTAAGTTAGGTTAATTCTACACCCGCTGACCATTACCGGTCTATCTAGCGCGACTAGCTCGGGTGGGGCTTATCGGGCCCAATAATACTACTCAAAATTCCCCTGCTATTAATCTCAATACTAACAGTCCGAGGTTTACAAGGACTTTATGTGATAATGCTACTTTGTGACCATAACAATATAACAACGTACTATTAAATAAAAACGATATAACCTTATAACGGGTAGGCATTACATTACCGTAATGTGCTCGTGTTACATTCCCTATGTGATAATGCTACTTTGTGACCACAAAAATATAACAACGTACTATTAAATAAAAGCGTTATAACCGTATAACGGGTAGGCATTACATTACCGTAATGTGCTCGTGTTACCTTCCCTATGTTTCAAAACGTTTAAATATAGGGACGGTAACCTTCGTATTGCTCGGTAAGATTAAGATTAAGTGTTTGCAAGCTAGGATGATCAACCACGCCCTATTACAGTTACCATGGGTTATTAGTGATTGTTTATGCAAATCATGTAAGTCCTACACGTATCTAGCAACTAGCACGCGAACGAGTAATCACATAGCTCTTCTATCATGTGGTTTCATACTCGGGTTCACAACCTATCCTATGATATGATATATGATATTTATACAATTACCAAACAAGAATGGATACTAAAAATAGCAATTTCGGCTCTCATTCATTAGCAATTAATATAACAAATTCACTGAAATTGGGTTGTTTTAGGAAGCTCGTTTAACCTACTTATAGAGCTGGAAAAATTATGTTCTTTTTATGTAATGTACCCCCGGTGTGTTGGGCCTTGTATATAATTTTCAAGGCCTAATTCTTTACCGAAAAATTTAGAAAAATCATTTACTATGCAATGACTAGATTTGTCACTTTCTGATTGCAGCTTATGGAAAAATTTATCTAAAAATCCTCGTTTACTCGATTGACCCGATTCCACTTGGAGATTCCTAACGACACCTAAGACCATCTACTGTATAAATTTCATGACCTAACTCCAAGTATTCACCAAGATATGACGTAAAACACAACACACAAATTCTGCAGAAAAATATAGCTTTGACCACTGAAACGAATTAATTCGTTTAAAATATCAAACGACATCCAAAAATTATGATTCCAGCGCCATTAGAAGTGTATTTCAAAATACTACGTTTTGGAGTTAAGAAAATCCAGTTTTCATTAGGTTAGGACCCGGTTACAGTCAACACAAGCTAACTGTAATATGCTGGACAGATTCTGTTTTTGTTAGAGGCTCCCCAACCAATTACTAAATATCTCAAACAGCCTATAATTATCGATCATAGCAGGTTATATGTCACTTTCATCAGATTTAACATACAAAACTTTATGATCATGAAGATTATTAACCTTAACTAACCTTTATGTGTCTATGCAAACCAAAATGACAATACCAACATCATACTTTATATTCATGCATTCTATACTTCGAGTTAACCTTGTAAGCATCAAGATCGTCACAAATGTACACAAACACAGCCACCATAACTCGATTAAACAACTGACAACACACCTCAACCAAATCATTGATCATACATAACATATACATATACATATATACATACATACATATACATATATATATATATATAGGGTAGGGATCCTAAGAGAAGTCCACGCTATTTGAGAAACTTGAGAAGCATTCTGGACCACACATTTTCCTAAACTTTTCGTAATATACACATATGTATAGGTTAAAAATCACTATATACATATATGTATATTGTCAAATTTTGAATTATACACATATGTATATAGTCAATTTTAAACTATACATATGTGTATATTACGAAAAGCTTAGAGAAAATGGGTGGTCCAGAATGCTTCTCAAGTTTCTCAATTAGCCTAGTGCTATATATATATATATATCATAGTTATGGATAGCGAATAGCGGTCAATAGAGATAGACAACCTTTATGCTATGTGTGATAGCGATGAAATAGGGCCCGCTATTTCGCGTTTAGCGATAAGGTAGTAGATAATTTAAAAAATAGAAAACAGCTATCCATATTGTATATATGTATTTTTATAATGTTAATTTTGTACTTTTTATGTATAAATTAAAAAGTTTAAGGACCAAATGTAAACTACTAAAGATAGAGGGGGTTAAATGTTTAAATAGACAAACTATCTTTACACTTTTTATGTAAAAAGTTACAAGTTATAGGGACTGAATGTAAACTAGTGAAAGATAGAGGGGTTAAATGTTTAAAAACTTAAACTTATAAAAACCCCAAAACCCTAAAAACACAGATAGTCAGCCGATGTCTTCTTCTTCCCCCTTCTTCTCGGTTTATGGCTGAAAGCAACACCGTCACTGGAATTTGTCACCGGATTTCACGTCGGAAGTCGCTATATCGTCGATATAAGGCCGATATGTACCTTGTAGCGGCATATGGCCGCTACGCCACACCATTCATTATAGCGGCCGCCATAAACGCTATTGATAACTATGATATATATATATATAGGGAGGGGCTCATGCGAGAACCACCCTTATTGTGAGAACCGCGAGAACCAATGTGAACACAACCTAAAATAGCTAAAAAAACCTAAAAAAACCTAAAAAAACCTAACCCCCCCCCCAAGCTAAAAAAAACCTAAAAAAACCTAACCCACCCCCCCCCCCCCAAGCTAAAATGCTAAAAACTAAACCCCCAAAAAACCTAAAAAAATTTAAAAAAAATCTAAAAAAATAAAAAAAAAAATCCAAAATTTTTTTTTTGATTTTTTTAATATTTTTTAGGTTAAAATCGCTACTTTTCGAAGCCAAAAATTTTTTTTTTTTTTTTAAAAAAAAAAAAAATTTAAAATTTTTTTTTTTTTTTTTAAAAAAAAAAAAATTTAAAATTTTTTTTTTTTTTTTGGTTCGAAAAGTAGCGATTTTAACCTAAAAAATATTAAAAAAATCAAAAAAAATTTTTTTGTGTGATTTTTAGCTATTTTTAGGCATTTTTGGTGTGTTCACATTGGTTCTCGCGTTTCTCACAATAAGAGGTGGTTCTCGCATGATCTTCTCCCTATATATATATGTGTATATATATGTATGTATATATATATTCGCAATTAAGAGCATGTTATACATAATCATATCAAGGATCAAACTTGATAACAAATTCATGCAGTTTACGTAACAAGGGGTGTGTGTGTGGCGGTTTGAGAGATGGGCCGATAATGGAGGTGGGGCGAATCAATATGATGGGGTTGGGCTGTGAATAAGTCGATATGCATTAGTTTTCTTTGTTTCTTTTTAAATGCCGATCTCATTATATAAGCAAAATATAAAAGCATTATAACCTATCGAATGAATTTCTAATAACCGTATTCGGGCCACATGAAAAGGGTGGTTTGGAGTTGAATTCGTGTTGGTCTTGAGCCCATAATGGGGATCTTGGGTTGTTAATACAAAATGAGGGCGTTTTGGCTTTATAAAACAAAAGAGGTAAACAGGATAAGTTAACACTTTTGTATGTTTATTACAGCCGACGTTATATTTATGTATGCATATAATTAACTAGACCCCTTTAATACGTAAGCTAAATCAACGAGCCGTTAGAGGAAGAGTGTAACAACATAACCGAAACAACGAGTAAACGAACGATGTATATAACTAACCTCGTAAGTACGGGATGTCACATTATCCCCATGTTGAAGAAAATTTCATCCCGAAAATTGAGTAACATAAGTTGAGTTGCTAAGTTAGTGTGAGGTTTTCCCAGTTTGAAAGAATTTCATCTCGAAATTCAATTTGTGTTATCTAAAACTGGTTTTTTGGTTGCAAAAAGGTGAGGGTACTTGTCTTTCATTTGATCATCTCTTTCCCACGTGAACTTCGGTCCACGCTTAGAGTTCCAACGAACTTTAACGACGGGTATCTTGTTGTGTCTTTGAGTCTTGACCTCTCGGTCCATGATATCGATTGGTTCTTCAATGAACCGCAATTGTTCGTCCACATGGATCTCATCCAATGGAACGACTAGTGTTTCATCCGTCAAACACTTCTTCAAATTTGAAACTTGAAAGACACTGTGAACTCCGATGAGTTCATCTGGAAGGTTTAATTTATACGCTACTGACCCAATCTTCTTCGTGATTTCAAACGGGCCTACGTAGCGTGGGTTTAGTTTGCCTCGTTTCCCAAAACAAATCACACCCTTCCAGGGTGACACCTTTCGTAGAGCTCTATCGCCTACCTGAAATTCCAGTAGTTTAAGACGCTGATCGGTATAGCTCTTCTGACGACCGCGAGCTGCCGCCCTGTGTTTTCTGATTTGCACGATCTTTTCGGTTGCTTCGAGTATCAACTCGGGACCAGTGAGTTGACCATCACCAACTTTCTCCCAACACACAAGTGGCCTACACTTCCGTCCATACAACGCCTCAAATGGTGTTTCCTGTATACTTGTGTGATAGCTGTTGTTATAAGAAAATTCTACTAACGGCAGGTGTCTCTCCCAACTGTTGCCAAAATCTATAACACATGCCCTAAGCATGACTTCAAGGGTAGGTCTGAATGTTTCATTCACTTTGACCATCTGTCTGAGGATGGTATGCGGTACTCATATCCAAACATGAGCCTAGAGCTTTCTATGTCGATTGCCACATTTGAGATGCGAATCGTGGGTCGCGGTTGGAGATTATTGACACTGGCACCCTGTGCCTGGCAACTATCTCCTTCATATAGATCACGACAAGTTTATTAAACTTGTCTGTTTCCTTAATGGCTAAGAAGTGTGCTGACTTCGTTAGTCGGTCTACGATTACCCAAATGGTATCCTTCCCGCTAGGTGTTCTTGGAAAGCCTGTAATAAAATCCATAGCAATTTGTTCCCATTTCCACACTGGGATCTTCGGTTGCTACAGTAACCCTGACGGTTTCTGATACTCAACTTTAACCTTCGAGCAAGTCTAACACTTGCTCACATAGGTGGCAATTTCTGCCTTCATGTTTGGCCCCCGGTAGGTTTTTTTGAGGTCCTGATACATCTTATCTGAACCCGGATGGATAGAGTATCTAGATTTGTGGGCTTCATCCATTGTGAGCTCCCTCAGATTCCCGTAGAGGAGAACCCATATGCGGTTCATGAAGTATCTTGTGCCATCAGATTTTATTTCCCAATCACGCTCCATCTTGCGTAAAGACTCAGCTTTTAGGTTTTACTCTTTCACAGCTTCAGTCTGCTCATTATGAATCTGTTCGGGTAAACCCGAATGAATGGTGAGTTGTAGCGCCCGAACTCGTCTGGGCTTCAGATGTTCCTTTCGGTTAAGGGCGTCGGCTACCACATTAGTTTTTCACGGGTGGTACTGGATGGCACATTCATAGTCATTTAGGAGTTCTACTCAACGACGCTGTCGCATGTTCAACTCCTTCTGATTAAAAATGTGTTGGAGGCTCTTATAATCCGTATAGATAGTACACTTTGTACCATACAAAGAGTGTCTCTAGATTTTCAGTGCAAACACCACTGTTCCTAGCTCCAAATCATGAGTGGTGTAATTCTTCTCGTGTAGTTTCAGTTGTCGAGATGCATATGTGGTGACCTTTTCGCGTTGCATAAGTACACATCCAAGTCCTTGGATTGAAGAGTCACAGTACACGATGAAATCGTCTGTTCCTTCCGATAGGGACAGTATGGGTGCACTACAAAGCTTTTGCTTTAACAGTTGAAATGCTTCTTCTTGCTTATCACCCCAACGTATTTGGTGTTATTCTGAGTTAGGGTTGTGAGTGGCTGTGTGATCTTCGAGTACCCTTCAATGAAGCGGCGTTAGTAACCCGCCAAACCCAGAAATTGTCGAACTTCCGTTGGCGTCCTAGGCGCCTCCCAACTTTTGATTGCCTCAATTTTAGCTGGATCAATGTGGATACCCTTTTCGTTTACTATATGCCCGAGGAATTGGACTTCGCAAATCCAAAATTCGCACTTAGAAAACTTGGCATACAGTTTCTCCCATTGGAGTAGTTCTAGAACTAACCGTAGATGCTCTTCATGCTCCTCCTTGGTTTTGAAGTACACAAGTATATCATCAATGAAGACGATGACAAACTTGTCGAGGTAATTGTTAGGGTCTGAGTTTGATTGTTATGAAAGTTAAGAAGGAAACAATGAATGAAGATAAAACATTTATGGAAATATGCAGCAAACTAGTAAACTTTTAATCACAATAATAGAAAGTTGCTTTCATCATCAAGCTTTTGTAAAAGATTGCAATTACAATGATTCACGTATGCATGAGAATTACAAACTCCCCCTCAGCCTGATCACTTCTAATTTGTTCGTACAAAATGTCAAGAAGGAAAGTGATAAATAGAACAATACATGCACTGTTCTATTTATAGTACAAATCAAACATCTGAAGCATCTTGGCTGACGTCACCTAGACAGTGACATCTAACAACCTAACAACCTCTAACATCTGCTATTGGCCTAAGTACTGTTACATTGATAACCTCTGTTGAGCAGCATTTGTTGAATATCATTTGTTGGGCTTTATCCACTATTGGTCTTTAATATCTGTTGAGCCATAGCAGACCATTATCTTCATTAGACTTTGTCTTCATCAGCAATGGATGATCAGACCTTTGCTTCAACAGACTTTGTCTTCATCAGCAGAGGTTCACTCTGGCAGACCTTTGGATCAGCCGACTTTGTCTTCAAGCAGAGTTTCTCTTGGGCAGACTTTAGCTTTAGCAGACTTTAGAAGTAACAGATGTTGATGTCTTTGCCATTGGGGAGAGCAGATCTTTTAAACACTGTTATTGTTGATCAGATGTTGTAGACTATATTGGCTTTGCAATAATCTGTTCTTTTGTGGGGTCTACTAGATCCAATAGTAAGGTTTACACACGCGGTTCATGAGATCTATGAACACTGCGAGTGCGTTGGTTAAACGAATGGCATGACCAAAAACTCGTAATGGCCGTACCGGGTGCAGAAAGTTATCTTTGTAATGTCTTTTACTCTAACTCGAAGTTGGTAATATCCTGACCTCAATTCGATCTTGGAGTAGTAACTTGACCCTTGTAGTTGATTGAACGGATCGTCGATTCGGGGTAAAGGGTATCGATTCTTGATTGTGACCTTGTTAAGTTTTCGATAGTCGATACACATGCGGAAGGTTCCATCCTTCTTCTTAACAAATAGGATTGGAGCTCCCCACGGCGATAAGCTGGGATGGATAAAACCTGTATCCAATAACCCCTGCAGATGAGTAGATAGTTCTTGTAGTTCGGATGGTCCTAGACGGTAAGGGGCTTTGGCGATTGGAGTCGCGTCGTTCGCTAGTTGGATCTCGAATTCGACTTGTCAATGGGTGGAAGACCAGACACGTCTTCGGGAAAGACATCAGGGAAGTCGCGTGTAACGCTTCGCATTTTGGAACTTTCCTTATCTAGAAAGTTTTGTTATATTTCTATTTTGGAAACTTTTTGTATTCTTATTTCATTTCCAGCCTTGTAATCCGAGAATTGATCATAATGAAATTTGTTCTTTATATATATTTGTTATACATACAATTAGTTGTTTAATTACGTGTTTCGGTGCTCTTTATACGTGCAAATACTTATACATGCATTCACGATACTCAAATTATGGTTGCATACATGTTACATACTTGAAAATGTGCTAAAAATGGAAGTTATGGCTTAAAATAGTAATAATATCAAAGTTCAGGGGCCAAAGTGAAAGAAACTCAAAGTTCCGGAATTCGGTAGCACTGCGCTACGCGAGCCCCTACCCCTCTTCCCTTCGCGTACCGCCAAGGCCTTTAATCCGCAGCAAGTTGTTTCTTGGCTACGGGCTGGCCAACTCTTTCACACCTTTTTCTTCCCCAATCACCTTTAATCTTCATTAAACACTAAACCCTAACCAACCACTATATAAACAAGCTCCCTATCACTCATTTTCACTTTCCCAACTCATCTACACTCTCAAATCTCCCTGAAATCAGTTGCAAACTTTAGAAAAAGGCTGATTATTCTAAGTGCAGTCCCACTCTTTGATTTTCTGTCTCGCCAAAGTCTCGAAATTCCCAATCAATTAGGAATGTGAAGTGACCGAAAGGATAAATATCGTAGGCCTAACATCGATGACGTATTTTTCTAAGTAAGCCAAGACACGTTGTCTCAATTCGAGAGGGGTTCGAATCACTTTAGTTAGTCAACGTTCCTCTGCCCGGAACAATCCTATGTTTTATGAACCTATCTTTTTATGTTATCGTGATTTTACATGTGGTTTTAAACTTGATTCTTTGTTCACTTCGAGACTTTTACACGAATCACACGTATCTCCGCAATCTAAAACATTAATAATCATAATCTCTCAGGATTGAACTAAATTATGATGCTTTGTTTGTTATGATAAACTACATGGGAATCTTGATTAGACTATGGGAAACATGATTAAACGTGATGCTATGTGATACTACTTACTAAATCTATATGGAATGTGCTGTTGTGGGTAGCAAAACACTATACGTAACATGGCACCGATTGACGAGACAAAAGTAGCATGGACGAAACATGGTGGATACACCGCTGGTACTTCCTATATATAAGTGTTTCCAACATGTTACTAACTTTCGTACCACGTGCCATGCGAAATTTGGTGTTTTGCAGATCGGTGATGAGAATGTTGAACGTCGAGCTATGTGAAACTATTTGCTTGATCTATGTGTATGTAACCAGTTGAAGCGCGTGAAAGTAATGGAGTGTACTGTTATGGTTGGTAAAACATGACACGTAACATGACACCAGGGACGAGATGAACGTGATATACCCGAAACATGGTGGATACACCGCTGGTACTTCCTATACATAAGTGTTTCTGACATGTTACCGAACTTTCGTACCACGTGCCATGTGAAAGTTATGGTTTTGCGGACTTGTGGTGAGAATGTTGAATCTTTTGAACTATGTGAAACATGTTGAACATTTTGTGATGTGTGAAACTTTAGTCTTTATGTAATCTTGTGTGAAACTATATACTACGAGACCTTATGTTCTAGACTTATACGATCCTTTTCTTAGATCTTTAGCTGTCTTCCCGTAAACTATCCGACTCTCTCAAGAAAGCCAGAGCCAACTCTCAGAAGAAAATGATGTCTTTCATGGCCGATCAGATTGCTCGCATCGTGCCAAAGATCGTCACTGAGATCCAGGGTTCAAACACTCCTCCCTCCTCTGTTGACTCTAAGATAGAGACACTAAAACCTACTAAGTTTAACTACAAACTCTTTGTCTCTTGCAACCCTAAGACTTTCACGGGCAGTGATGGGGTGACTGCTATGCTGGAGTGGTTCGACAGCATTGAGGTTACCTTCATCAACAGCGAGTGCCCAGAACACTTAAAGACTAGGAGTGCAACAGACATGTTTCAAGGTAGAGCCCTGTAGTTGTCACACCCCCAAAATCCACCTGCGGAGTACTACCGCTTGGAGGCGTGACTGACCAGGATCCAGCCACCAATCATATTGAACCAAGCAAATAAGTAGTTATAAAATTCAACCAATACAATTGGTGTTCAAACAAAACATAGTTTAAGTTGCAAGCGGAAGCATAAGTCTTAAATCAAAACATAAGTTTAATTGTTTCAAAGTTGAACATGGCACACAGTCGTCCATGTCCCACAACGATCCTCCTCCATGCAAGCTCCAGCTAAGAACCTAAGGACCTGCAAAGCATGTAGTAACGAGTCAACAATAAGTTGAGTGAGTTCACGGTTGGGTGTTCGTTTTAAGTTGTTTCGAAAACGGTTTCCTTTATCTGGCATCCTGCCGTGGGGGTTACCCCATAGTTAAAAACGTGACTTGTTTATTCCCGGTTATTCTGGCAATCTAGCCGTGGGGGCTACCCCGTGTTAGTTATCTGGCATTTCGGCCGTGGGGGCTACCCCATGTATACACTAGACTCGTTACCATATCGACTGCTGACTGTAGTCATGTTTAAGTGCCCTGAAACTGTCAATGTCTATCATCATTGACGTGCCCCAGATCCATTAGTTCACGCCCGTCCTCTGCGGCACGGTGTGAGGTTTGTCAGACCTAAATAGCGCTATCTAACTAATGACCCGCTCGCCATTGGCCCGGCGATTAAGTCGATATAAAAAGGAGGGACTTCGTGATAGAGTTTTGGTCTAGTACGAGTTATCTGTCCGTGAGGACGAGGAATTACATTCCTGAACCATTGCTGTCCTACCCAAGGAGGACGAGGAACCCATGTTCCTTAACCCCAATTCCCGACCCCTGGGAATCCCATGCTTTGTAGAGGGTGTGAACTCACCTTGGTTTGCTCGGCAGATACACAGAAAGGTCAATCAAGCAATATTGTGGTCACTCATGTCCTATCATAGTTGTGTCATACAAATCAGGTTCGTATTCAAGTAGTACACGTATGTTTCTAGCACATTGCATTCAAGTATCATTCATGGCAGCCCAAACATCATTCACATTCAACAGTAACACATAAGGCCCATACGTTCGGCCCAATTACTTAGGCCCGTAAGAGTGTGCAAGTTCAAATCAGCGTGTTCATGCATATAGTCTCGAGTCGAGACTGTGCGGCCTCTTATCGAGACTGTGCGGTCTCGAGTTGTAGTCCACAAGATTTCGAGTCGCAACTAAGGTGGTCTCGGGTCATGCACGTAGTGGTCTCGAGTCGCAACTGGACTCGCAAACGTGGTCTCGAGTCAAGATGTTTGGGTATTGATCAAGTGGGGTCTCGAGTCGAGACTATAGGTTCTCGACTCGCAACTTGTGTCGGAACCGGGGATCTCGACTTGTCATGCGGTGGTCTCGAGTCGAGACAGAAGGTCTCGGCAGGGAACATTTGCTGAATTCAATATTGTACTTGGCCAATGAGATTTCATGGTCGTGATATTATGTACTATCCAGTAATATTGCACTAACATGTTCCCTTGTCTATTACTTACCAAAAATGGATCAAACATGGCAATTTCAAATGTTCATAACATATTCATATCATCTTCAAGTTGTTCTTCATATATTCAAGTCATGTTCATGTTGATTATTCAAACTTGTTCATCATATTTCCGGGTTTCTAGCATTAATCACAAACATAATCTTGAACATACTCATCTAAAGGTTTCAAATCATCACATAACATCTCAAAATCAACTCTACACTAATCCGATTAGCATGGTACTACACATATGTAAGCCTATTTCATGAACATCAACAACCAATGGTTAAACCACATTCAATCACAAGATATCATTAACTCATCATACAATATATCCGAAATCAAGGCATGTTTAACCGATTATCATCAACATACACATCCGAGAATATGATGAAGCCATAATCATACGTTTTTCCACTTATTTATACATGAAGACAAGCATTCATTCATCAAGCACAAATAATACTTAATACATAGTAAAACACTAACCGATTGGGTTCTCTAAGTGTGAGGGTATGAAGAGTTGATGAGTGAACTTCCGAATGATGATCCCAAGCTCGATCCGAGAGTCCTAGTGTTGCCGGTTTGGATCCGAGAGAAGGATGGGAGAAGAGGTGATGTTGAGACTTAGGGTTTAAGGTTTTCTAGAGAGAGTAGGGGAGTGTGTGTGAGAGTGAGTGTGTTGTCCAAAGAAAAGGCAAACATGGCTATCCACCAATGTTATATATCCGATCCAAGTAGTGCACCCTAATGGGCTTTCGGTTGAGTTAAATGAGGTGTATGGCCCATCCGGCCCATTGTTTCATTGCTCACTCGAGACCGCATGGTCTCAAGTTGGGTCCTTGTGTCTAGGGTCATAATAATACACACATACATACAAGCACTACACATAACATAACACTTAATCGCATAGAATGTTCACTTATCATTAATCACACAAGTTAACTAATCACATAGCGTTCAAGCAAGTAACATCGAGATACAAGAAAAGTTCTAAATTTCGAGTTGTCACATCATCCCCAAGTTGAAAGAAATTTCGTCCCGAAATTTGGTAGGCACTCACTGAGGAAGCTAGTTAAATTGTATGGTTTTCCCGGTTTTCCTGGGGTGTCACATCCACCCCCCGTTGATCTGGAATTTCGTCCCGAAATTCCGTAGCTTCAGCCTCAGTAGTGGGTGTACTGTTTGCGAACAGTTGGGGATACTTTTGTTTCATCTGATCTTCGCGCTCCCAGGTGAACTCCGGGCCGCGACGTGAGTTCCAACGAACTCGAACGAGAGGTATTCTAGTGCTCTTGAGGACCTTAACATCCCGGTCCGTGATTTCAACTGGTTCCTCGACGAATCGTAACTGCTCGTCGATAGTGAGTTCCTTCAAAGGAACTACGTGGGTCTCATCTGACAGACACTTCTTCAGATTCGACACGTGAAAGACGTTGTGAACTGCACCGAGTTCTGCTGGTAAGTTCAGTCTGTAGGCCACCCTGCCTATTTTCTCAATGATTTCAAAAGGTCCAACGTATCGTGGGTTAAGTTTGCCGCGTTTACCAAAACGAACCACACCCTTCCAGGGTGAAACTTTGAGTAGCACCCGCTCCCCAACCTGGAGCTCTAGTGGTTTCCTGCCCTTATCGGCATAAACTTTCTGATGGTCACGAGCTGCCGCCATGCGTTTTCGTATTTGAGCGATTTGTTCGGTCGTGTCTATCACATGTTCTGGACCAGTGATCTGACTATCTCCCACCTCTGCCCAACAAAGAGGTGACCGGCATTTACGTCCGTACAATGCCTCAAATGGAGCAGCTTTAATGCTGGTGTGGTAGCTGTTATTGTACGAGAATTCCACAAGTGGCAGATGCTTTTCCCAGCGGTTGCCAAAGTCGATTACACATGCACGAAGCATGTCTTCTAAGGTTTGAATAGTGCGCTCGGACTGCCCGTCCATCTGGGGGTGATACGCTGTGCTCATGTCTAATCGTGAGCCGAAGGATTTGTGCATTGCTTGCCACAGCTCTGAAGTAAAACATGCATCTCGATCCGAGATAATGGAGGTGGGCACCCCGTGCCTCGAAACGACTTCCTTAAGGTATATTTCTGCAAGAGTGGAGAACTTATTCGTCTCCTTGATAGCCAAGAAGTGTGCAGATTTTGTAAGTCGATCCACGATCACCCAAATAGTATCGTTTCCGCGCTGGGACCTAGGCAGGCCAGTGACAAAATCCATGGAAATTTGCTCCCATTTCCATTGTGGTATCCTGGTTGTTGGAGTAGGCCTGAGGGTTTCTGGTATTCAGACTTGACTCTCGCACAAGTCAAACACTTGCTGACGTAAGTTGCTATGTGGGCCTTCATGCTAGGCCACCAATACGTAGTTTTGATGTCGTGGTACATTTTATCCGAACCAGGATGTACCGAGTAGCGAGACTTGTGTGCCTCATCCATCACAAGCTCTCGTAGGTTGCCATAGAGTGGGACCCAAACGCGTCCCGTTACGTAGTAAGCATCGTCTTCCTTCTGTTCTAAGCGTTGTCTTGATCCGCGTAGGGCTTCAGCCCTGACGTTTTCTGGTTTCAGTGCTTCTATCTGAGCAGTTCGTATTTGGGAAGGGAGACTAGAATGGATCGTGAGTTGCAAAGCTCGCACGCGTTTAGGCGCGGTGTCCTTTCGACTGAGGGCGTCAGCCACAACATTGGCCTTGCCCGGGTGATACCTGATTGAGCATTCGTAGTCATTCAGTAGCTCGACCCATCGTCGTTGTCGCATGTTCAGTTCCTTCTGCTTGAAGATGTGCTCGAGGCTCCTGTGGTCGGTGTAGATGGCACACTTGGTACCGTACAGATAATGCCGCCATAACTTAAGTGCAAAGACAACAGCTCCCAGCTCTAGGTCGTGTGTAGTGTAGTTTCTTTCATGAACTTTGAGTTGGCGTGAGGCGTAGGCTATAACCTTATCTCGTTGCATCAATACACAACCAAGACCTTGAATTGATGCGTCGCAGTAGACCACAAAGTCGTCTGTGCCCTCCGGCAAGGAAAGGATAGGTGCACTGCAGAGTCTATCCTTTAAGTGCTGAAATGCTAACCCCTATGCATTTCCCCAGCGATAAACGACGCCTTTCTGCGTTAGCGAAGTGAGAGGCTGTGCGATCTTAGAAAAATCCTTAATGAACCTCCTGTAGTAACCTGCCAATCCCAAGAATTGGCGAATTTCCTTCGGTGTACGAGGTGCAGGCCAGTTTTTAATCGAATCTACCTTGGATGGATCAACATGAATCCCATCCTTGTTTACCACGTGGCCTAGGAAATGGACTTCTCGAAGCCAGAAGTCGCATTTCGAGAACTTCGCATAAAGCTGTTCTGTTCGAAGGAGTTCCAGGATAAGCCGTAGATGTTGCTCGTGTTCCTCCTGACTCTTAGAATAGATCAGGATGTCGTCGATGAAGTCTATAACGAACTTGTCCAGGTAAGGCTTGCACACTCGATTCATCAAGTCCATGAAAACCACAGGTGCGTTTGTCAGCCCAAAAGGCATGACCAAAAACTCATAATGTCCGTAACGGGTTCTAAAAGCTGTTTTGGAGACGTCCTCTTCTCGGACTCTCAGCTGGTGATATCCCGATCTCAAATCGATCTTTGAATAGTAGCTCGACCCTTGCAGCTGGTCGAATAAGTCGTCAATACGCGGTAGAGGGTAGCGGTTCTTCACTGTCACCTTGTTGAGTTCCCGGTAGTCGATGCACATTCTGAAGGTACCGTCCTTCTTTTTCACAAATAGCACTGGAGCTCCCCAGGGCGATGAGCTAGGACGAATAAAACCCTTATCCAGGAGTTCTTGTAGTTGCGTAGAGAGCTCTTCCAACTCTGATGGAGCTAAACGATAAGGTGCACGAGCTATAGGCGCAGCTCCAGGAGCTAATTCAATCTGAAACTCGACTTGGCGATGAGGCGGAAGGCCAGGTAATTCCTCAGGAAATACCTCAGGATAGTCGCGTACAATTGGAAAATCTTCTATCTTCCTCTCTTTCTCCGAGGTGTCAGTAACTAGCGCCAAAATGGCAGTGTGGCCCTTTCGCAAGCACTTCTGGGCCTTAAGGAGAGAGATGACATTCTCAACGGCACTCCTCTTGTCGCCACGAATCATGAGAGGTTCATTACCGGAGCCCGGAATACGAACAATCTTCTCGTTGCAAAGAATCTCTGCTCGGTGTTGGGATAACCAATCCATCCCAATGACAACGTCGAAACTACCCAAGACGATAGGAATGAGGTCGATAGAGAAGGTCTGGTCAGCGAGAATAAGTTTACAACCCTTGACTACGTGTGTGGCTTCTAAACTCTTACATTTGCTAGCTCTACAGTGTGCTTGTTGTTCAAAGGTGTTGGAATACGCTTAAGCATTCGACTAACTTCTAGTGACATGTAGCTAGTATCGGCACCCGAATCAAATAAAACTGTAACGTAAAAGTCGTCGAGAAGGAACTTACCCGCCACAACATTGGGGTCGTTCCTTGCTTCGCCTTGGCCAATCACGAACGCCCGCCCCCTGGCGCCATTGTTGTTGTTGTTCCCATTGTTACCATTCCCCTGATTGTTGTTATTGTTGTTGTTGTTGTTCTGGTTCCTGTTCAGCTGGGGACAATCTCTCTTGAAGTGGCCCTCAGCTCCACACTGAAAGTACCCTTTGTTATCACCTTGCTGCTGCTGCTGACGCTGGTTCTGTTGGGCTTGCTGACGATTCCGATTGGCGGGGTATAAGCTCCTGCAATCCTATGCAGCGTGGCCTGGCTTGTTGCACCGATGACAGTTGCCCCTGGTGCATGGCCCGCTGTGGTGCAGGCTGCAGCGATTGCATTTGGGGTGATTCCCTTTGTACCCACCGTGACTTTGACCACCAGATGATTGCTGACTAGGGCTCTTGTAGTCATCAGTCTTTCTCTGCTGAGACTGGGACTGAACAGAAGTCGACCCCTTACTTGAAGTTCCATCCCATTTCCGTTTGTTGTCACTAGAGGTACCAGAAGTAGTTGCAGCACCTATGCGCTTTGGTAACTTGTTCTGCTCCACCGCTTGGTCAGTAAGACGGTGAGCTAACTGAACGACCTGCTGGATAGTAGCGAGGTTTGCTGAAGTCACATGGCTTTGGATCTCTGGCACCAAGCCCTTGAGAAAGAGTTCAATACGCTTAAATGGAGGGTCCACCATAGTAGGACACAGTAAGGCCAGCTCATTTGACCTCTTAGTGTACGCCTCAATTTCTGACCCCGTCATCTTGAGGTTGAAGAACTCGACTTCCAGCTTATGAATGTCATCCCGACTGCAGTATTCTTCCTTGATTATTTCCTTAAAAGTTTCCCATGGGGTGGCGTTGGCAGCAACCAACCCCAGCATTTGAACTTGAGCGTTCCACCACGTGAGGGCTAAACCCTCGAGAGTACCGGTAGCATACTTCACCCTGCGCGCCTCAGGGCATTCACACATTTCGAACACAGATTCTAGTTTCTCAAACCAGTGGAGGAGACCTACTGCTCCTTCAGTGCCGCTAAAAGTAGTGGGTCGGCAGTCCATAAAGGTTTTGAAAGTGCACACGGGTGGCTGAGCATGCTGACCTATCGTGGGTGAAAGAAAAGACAGAGTTTAACACAAAATTTGGTTCATGAGAGTAGGACCTATCGTGGTCTCGAGTCGCAACTGGACTCGCAAATGTGGTCTCGAGTCAAGATGTTTGGGTATTTGATCAAGTGGGGTCTCGAGTCGAGACTATAGGTTCTCGACTCGCAACTTGTGTCGGAACCGGGGATCTCGACTTGTCATGCGGTGGTCTCGAGTCGAGACAGAAGGTCTCGGCTGGGAACATTTGCTGAATTCAATATTGTACTTGGCCAATGAGATTTCATGGTCATGATATTATGTACTATCCAGTAATATTGCACTAACATGTTCCCTTGTCTATTACTTACCAAAAATGGATCAAACATGGCAATTTCAAATGTTCATAACATATTCATATCATCTTTAAGTTGTTCTTCATATATTCAAGTCATGTTCATGTTGATTATTCAAACTTGTTCATCATATTTCCGGGTTTCTAGCATTAATCACAAACATAATCTTGAACATACTCATCTAAAGGTTTCAAATCATCACATAACATCTCAAAATCAACTCTACACTAATCCGATTAGCATGGTACTACACATATGTAAGCCTATTTCATGAACATCAACAACCAATGGTTAAACCA
This sequence comes from Helianthus tuberosus, assembly GCA_030545235.1. Classification (NCBI taxonomy): domain Eukaryota; kingdom Viridiplantae; phylum Streptophyta; class Magnoliopsida; order Asterales; family Asteraceae; genus Helianthus; species Helianthus tuberosus. The sequence continues at coordinate 121,194,278 of CM060433.1, forward strand.
CATTCAATCACAAGATATCATTAACTCATCATACAATATATCCGAAATCAAGGCATGTTTAACCGATTATCATCAACATACACATCCGAGAATATGATGATGCCATAATCATACGTTTTTCCACTTATTTATACATGAAGACAAGCATTCATTCATCAAGCACAAATAATACTTAATACATAGTAAAACACTAACCGATTGGGTTCTCTAAGTGTGAGGGTATGAAGAGTTGATGAGTGAACTTCCGAATGATGATCCCAAGCTCGATCCGAGAGTCCTAGTGTTGCCGGTTTGGATCCGAGAGAAGGATGGGAGAAGAGGTGATGTTGAGACTTAGGGTTTAAGGTTTTCTAGAGAGAGTAGGGGAGTGTGTGTGAGAGTGAGTGTGTTGTCCAAAGAAAAGGAAAACATGGCTATCCACCAATGTTATATATCCGATCCAAGTAGTGCACCCTAATGGGCTTTCGGTTGAGTTAAATGAGGTGTATGGCCCATCCGGCCCATTGTTTCATTGCTCACTCGAGACCGCATGGTCTCAAGTTGGGTCCTTGTGTCTAGGGTCATAATAATACACACATACATACATACAAGCACTACACATAACATAACACTTAATCGCATAGAATGTTCACTTATCATTAATCACACAAGTTAACTAATCACATAACGTTCAAGCAAGTAACATCGAGATACAAGAAAAGTTCTAAATTTCGAGTTGTCACAGTAGTGGTGGTCGAACGAGAGAAACATCCACTCCAACAAAGAAGCTTATGCTCTTCCATGGCCTGAGGTGCGAGAATTGATGATGCTTGAATTCTGCCCTCCCCATGAACAGCTAAAGCTTGAGGAAGAGTTCTGGCACCTCAAGCAGGCTGGAGATGACAACTTGGCTTACACTACCCGTTTCAAGCAACTCAGCATAATCGTGCCTCACTTGGTTTCTACTCTGAAACGCATGATAACCAAGTACATCAATGGGTTACCTCCTGCCATGCGTTACTCGATTGAAGCAGCTCAGCTCGACACTATTGAGGAAGTCTACCGTCTTGCAGCAAGTTCGAACAACAACCGCATCCATGACAAACAGTTCACTACCCCTACTCCCTCGAAATCAGCGAACCAAGTTACCCAGCAGCCCAGTGGCAACAGAAACAGGAAACGAAAGTCCCAGGGTTCTGGCTGCAATGCCATTGTCCCTACTGCAAATGCCAACCCTGCAGGCAATGTTGCTGTGCTTGCTGGTGCTACTACCCTCCTGCTCCGGAGAACAAGAAGTCGTACACCGAGGTTCATCCCAAGTGTTCCACTTGCAACTTTCATCACCCTGTTACCTCTACTTTCCGTCTGTGTATCAATTGCAATCTCTATGGTCACACAACTCCCTACTGCCGTCAAGCCAACCTAGCCCAGCTAGCACTAGCTCAGGCAGCTCTACCAGCTCTCCCAGCTCCTCCGCAGAATCCCAGGCCAGTCAACAATGTTCGTGCATGCTACAAGTGTGGAGACACTACTCATCCTCGTAAACAGTGTCCTCAGCTGAATCAGGAGCAACAGGCAGACGCTCGAGGACGAGCGTTCAATATCCATCCAAATCAGGCTCGTAACGACAATGACATCGTTAATGGTACGTTTCTCGTCAATAACCTTTACGCTTCAATAATATTTGATACTGGTGCCGATGTAACGCCTCGTAAAATCACGTCCAATAAAGTCTTGACACGTGTAATGAACCCTAATGAAGTCAAACATTGAAATTTAGGGACTAATTTTTCGAAAAATCGAAAACTTTTATTATGAAATGACTGGAAGTGTTAGCATACCTAAAATAAGTTTCTAAATAACCTCTTACGATGTTTATATTCACAAATGTGCCACTTGATGGTTAAGTGTACCCGTTTGCGTAATTAATTGAAGGTTTGCTAATAAAGGGTTAAAAGCGTCAACATGTCAATTCTAACCTCTGAGTGACCTTTTAATAAACCGAGAGCTTCATGATATTTAATTATACTCTCGGGAATGCCAAATAATGGCCGTCTAAGGTTTTTATGCCTATAAGTAAAGTTACGCGCAGCTTTGCAAGTTAGAAGAGCTAAAAGTGTCAATATGTTTAATTATACCTCTGAATGACCTTTTAGCAAATCCAAAGCATCGTGATGTTTAATAATACTTTCAAGAATGTCTAATATGGATTAGATGAGGCTTCAATGCTATTAAATGATGAAATGCGCAAGTTTGCGCAATAGAGGGACCTAAAGCGTCAACTTTTGAATCTACGCCTTTCGGTGACCATCTAGGCGAACGAGAGTGTAGTAATATTTAATTATATGCTTGGGAATGCCCATTATGGGCCATAGGAGGCTTGGATATCATTAAATGACATTTCGCGCTACAATGCGCAATTAAAGGACTAATTGCGTCAAACTGCAAAAGTAGGTCGAATCGTATGGTAACGGACCTTCCGGAATATGTACATAAGTTAAACATACCCTATTTATCCTTTATATAACTTAGATATAGGCTTAGAGGTGTTTGGTGCGCAAAAATAAACTTTTATGTCATGCAGGGACTAAAAGTGTCAAAAAGTGCACAAGTTTGCACTTTTGCGCATATCTCGCATTCTGAATATCCCCGGACACCCAAAAATTTATGTAAGCACTAAAATATTTTATTTTAGTGTGTGGCATGATAAAATTCCACTCGGCGCGTAATTTGGACCGTTTTTAGCGTCCGTCCGTGTTTCGTCGTAATTCGACGCACAACGTGACCGTACGGCCAAACGAACTGACATCCGACATGTTTTTGAGCATGTTTCATGTCCCCTATATTTAGGCATCATGTTAGAGCCTTGAAATGAGGTTAACAGGTCTTAGATGTGTCAGAAACACATTATTATGCAAGCAGGGACCAAAACTGCACTTTTGAAAGTTTGTTTGAGCTGTGCAGGCCGTAGGCTACGCCCCCTGCAGCGTAGCCTATGCCCAGGTCTGGGCAGATTCATATTTTCAGCATTTTTTTCATTTTTCAAGGGCTTTTAGGTAAAATTCTCAATACCATGAGCTGGTTTTCAACACCCATTGTATTTAGAAACCTTGGGCACACATGGAGGGCCAAGATTGAAGCACGGTTTACGAGAAACGATCCTAACGGTTCTCAAAAACCTATAAATACCCACTTAATTTTTGCTCTCATTCACACCTTGATCTCATTGTTCTAAGTTGGGGCCTTTGTGCTTCATACCTGAACATCCAAGATCAATTCCCTCCTTGCTTGGACCTTTTGTAAGTGTCCTTTCATGCTTAGTTTAAATTTTAGCGGTTATAACCGAAAGTCAAGTGTTTTTGATAAACGCTTTAAATTTTAAACGGTTGATCCATTGTTCGCATCAAACATGGCTACGTGACCGTAATTAGGTAGGTGTTTAACCCTTAAAAGGGCACCTCCTAATTACCACGTTTACTTGGTTTAATTGTCGGGTCAAATAAAAGTCAAACGGGTTAGTTTTAAATAAAATACATGGCTATTATATAAAAGTCATAAAATCAGTTTTCTCACTTTAATAACTTGGTAAATATTAGTTGAACATGCCTAAGCATGATTCAACCCGACAATTCTAAGTATAAGCTCGGTTCGGGACCGAAAGTCGCAAAAGTTGACTTTTGCTTTTACTTCCAGTTCTGACCCGATTTAGGTTAGTTTAAATATGCCTTAGGATTCCATTAGGACCATATTATGGGTTAGTATAACCCTCTGAGGTTATACAACCGGGATCCTTAGTATCATATTCATTGCAAGTTTCCGTTATATGCCTAACTATTGACCGTTATGCCCTTTTGACCATGAAATGATATTTTTGAAAATGTGAAAGAATAGAAACCTTTATTACTGATATATAAACGTGTCCCTAAAATTTGACATCAGTTGGAGGTCTAGATTAGGAGTTATGCTCAATAGCGTAATTAAAAAGCTTTTTATTAATTAAACGGCGTAATTAGCGTATAACCTATTTAAACCCAATTTTTGATACCAAACTTTTTACCCACTGATATAAAATAATATTTTGGGATTTTTGAAGATTTTTAATTATTTTTAGGCTGAGCATAACATAGGGTTTTAAGCTTGATTCGGTAATTGCCGGTTTTGCCCTTTTGGGCTATAAAATGAGTTTTACAAATCCTTTTGACCCCAAACCTTTTTCTACTAATCTAATATGATAAATAAAATATTTTGAGCCTTTTGGAATAATAAAAATATCAGCTTTTCTTTGAAAACCCGGAAATGGCTCTAAATCGCCTTTTTAAGCGTTTTTAACGCATAGTATGTATCAAAACTATTTAAACATATAAGGGTTGATGCCTACTGATATATTCGGTAAAGTTTTACATTTTAACAGTAAGGAAAATTTTTAAACTAAGGTTTCCAGCTTGGACCTTTTAAGCCTATGTGAAATTACCAAAATGCCCCTACGGTGCATAGTATGGTTATAAATGATAAATTTCACATATATGTAATACCCTACTGATATAACTTAGTAAATTAAGTATTTTTACTAATCAAATCAGACCTGAACCTCGGATTTATATTTGATCTCTTTTATAACCTTTTAAATGACTAAAATACCCCTTCGGGGCATAAATTGGTTTTAAATTCATTTTGGGCATAACAGAAGGTATCTTACTGATATCAAATCATATTTAAGGCATATTAACTTAGGAAACCTGTATATGACTCTTATGGGTATTCGTTACGCACGTTTCGCGTTTGGATCGGTTTATGTATCTGGTTTGCATAAAGTAACCGAAACGGGTCAAACCTTATCATTTTCACCTCAAAATCCAGAATGTGTTTAGTTTACCCATATTATACAAGTCTCCAAACTTTTCGGGTCTAAATCACATTATAATCCGGTCTACGTTTAATCTTGCGTTTTGAACCGTAAACCTTTCCTTAAAATTAACCGGTCTAAGCATAGGCTCAATTAAGACCCGTTAGGAATCTAATAGGTTACTAAAAACCTTCGTTCCAGATTAGGAGCCCCAGTAGAAGTACTTGTGCTTGCTGATTTGATATACGGCTGGGATTGAATTTATATTTAGCTCAGGTAAATACTCTTAGCTTATTTTCCCTATACGGGCTTGGGATACGGTATTATAATAATACCGCTTGGTCGGGTATTGATTGTTTAATCGTATTGTGATTAAATTATTGAGGTAACCCGCTTTAATCTGTCTTGTTTGAAATAAAGGCCATTAGGGGTTAATGACCATGTCCCGGATATCCTTGGCATCATTGTATTATAAAATGGCCACGTCTTATGCACGGGGTGTAGGCATACACCTGACAGTTGCATAAGGGAAACGGTATCTCACGCTCATGTGGGCCTATACTTATGGTGTGTCTGTTAATCTTGACCCGGTTTCTACATCGGGCCCTAAGTGTATAACGAACATGTAAATCTATATACAAGATTATTTTTATATAATTGTCCCAAGTTATAAAAGAATTTTGTGCCTTGAGCATTCAAATCAATTTTCTAAACTATTTTCAAAATGAGTCAGTTAAGTTGTATTTACCAGTGTAAACTAACGCATTTTCCAAAAAGGTTAAGTGACAGGTACTGTACGTAATTGGCTGGGAGCTCAGGGCATCAATAGGGAATCTTGCAAGTTCTAGATGCCTAAAGTCTGTTGAACAGTGTTTATCTTTCTGTTTTAAGATCCGCCTGTGGATCCTTTACATTCCGTTTGAAATACTTGGATATTACTTTATATCGGGTTGTAATATTTTATCTTTTGCTTCCGCTGTGCATTCATTATTTGTGTTGTTTGACTATGATGATATCAACTACGTCACGATACTCCCCACCGGGCCCACCGGTGACATGTGGTAAAATAGGGGTGTGACAGCCGACAGAAGCTTTGTGTCCGTAGAATTTGAATCTTTGTTAAACTGTGCACGCTCTAAACTACCTAAGTCGTTTTCGGTTGAGATTGCCGATGGTAAGTCTATTCTAGTTGATTCTATCCTCACTGGTTGTTCCTTGACTCTTAACGACCACGTCTTTACTATTGATCTCATACCCATGCAATTGGGTAGCTTTGATATCATAATCAGCATGGATTGGTTGCGTAAGAATCATGCCGAGATCGCTTGTCACGAGAAGTACGTTCGTTTACCTCTTCCTTCCGGTGATATTTTGCACGTCTATGGGGACCGACCTTCTAAAGGACTGAAGTTGATGTCATGCACTCAAGCGAACAGGTGCTTACGTAAACAGTACTTTGCCTTCTTGGCCCACGTGATGGAACAAAAGGGCAAGGGAAAGAACATAAGCGATGTTCCAGTAGTGTGCGATTTCCCTGACGTTTTTCCTGAAGATCTTCCTAGTCTTCCACCTCCTCGATCTGTTGACTTTCGTATTGATCTCATACCTGGTTCGACTCCTGTCGCCAAGGCTCCTTATCGACTTGCACCCTCTGAGATGCAAGAACTATCCAGTCAACTTCAGGAACTGCTCGACAAAGGCTTTATACGTCCAAGTGCCTCCCCGTGGGGTGCTCCTGTGCTATTCGTCAAGAAGAAAGATGGTTCGTTTCGTATGTGTATCGACAATCGCGAGCTTAATAAACTCACCGTTAAGAATCGTTATCCTCTCCCTCGTATCGATGATCTATTTAACCAACTGCAAGGCGCGTCCTGTTTCTCTAAAATCGACCTTCGATCTGGATATCATCAGCTACGTGTTCTCGAAGATGATATTCCCAAAACTGCGTTTCGCACTCCTTATGGGCACTACGAGTTTGTGGTTATGCCTTTTGGCTTGACCAACGCACCCACCATGTTCATGGATCTTATGAATCGTGTTTGTAAACCCTATCAGGATCGTTTTGTGATTGTCTTTATTGATGATATTCTTATTTATTCAAAAACTAGAGCTGATCATGAACGTCATTTACGCTTGATGCTAGAACTTTTACGTGGTGAACGCTTATACGCTAAGTTTTCTATGTGTGAGTTTTGGATTAATGAAGTACAATTTCTTGGGCACGTTGTTAGTAAGCAAGGTATTCATGTTGACCCTTCTAAATTCGAAGCCGTGAAGAATTGGAGTACACCTAAATCTGCATCTGAGATTCGTTCCTTCCTCGGGTTGGCGGGTTATTATCGTCGGTTCATCTCGGACTTTTCAAAGATCGTCATTCCTCTCACTTCTTTGACTCAGAAAGAGAAACCTTTTGCTTGGGGTCCCGATGTTAGTGCATTCATCTGTCGACTTCGTCTTATATCGAGTCTCAGTTACGTTGCGGATCTGAACAAGTGTGACATCATCTTATACAAAGATGACATCATCAAAGTGACATCATTACACAAGAAGACAAAACTGAATTCATGAAGATTCGGTTGAAATCAGAATTGTTAGATTCGCTTGAATAGTTTATTGTTGGGTTTCGCTTGAAATTAATCTTGTGGGTTTCGCTTGTATTGTTCTGTTTGTCTTCAAGCGAAACCATGTGCACTATATATAGGTTAGTTGGCTTGTCATTTGTAACAGTTAGTACAGAATTTGCCAAGAGATACCGAGGTGCTGCCGGTTTTTCCTTTGATTGTAAACATTGTAAAATCAATATACAAGAGGATTAAAGTGTGAATCAAGCTGTTTTTACATCCGTTTCTTAGTTTCCGCCTCTGAAACGGATTTGAGCTCTTACGAACGACTCATTTGGGGTCACAATTCGATCCTACAAGTTTTTTTTTCAACCAAATAGTTTCTTCACCAAAATGCACACATTCAGTAAGGCACATGTGATATCATCCACCGTTTGTGAGTTGTGATCCCTCAAGATGAAAACGACACAACTAATATATATAGTAAAAAGACGGCACAGGCTAGAACAAAGAAGCAGACTAGCAAGCGGAAATTATAATCTTCTGATGTTCTAAATCTAGCCTGGAGTTTCTTCTTCTTGATGTTTCTTGATCAAGTGCAAAATCTCCTCACAATCCACTACCATTTTCTTGTTCACATGCATCACTTTCTCATACGTCTCCCTCATAATTTGCTTCAGCCTCTGGTTCTCTCTCAATAGCTCAGCATTAGTGTAAAGAAGCTTTTCTGTCATTTCTTTCAATGAGGACAGTGTTTCATCAAAAGCTGATAATGCCTTTGGTTTTTGAAGATTAGCTGATGATGCCTTTATTATTGCTCTAAACTGTAGAGTGGATAGAGTCTTTGAAAAACGACAAAGGCCGGGTGAGCAACAGCAAAGTAATGCAGTCTGGAAGCTTCCTCCAAGAGTGGCCTGGAGGATCATAGTAAGCTTTGTATCGCAACCTGACTCACCTGCATATTCTCTACCCAAAACATAAGTTTCATAAAAGATAAGATATAACAAATTTAGAAACTTTGCTAATCACTAGAAGACACAACCCTGAATAGAAAGATTTATCATGTCAATTCTTGATGAACCATTTGAATGATTATCATTTTCATTTCAAACATTTTCAAAAACAAGCTTTCCCAAACCTGTTCGTCATGTTTAGCACTCGGAATTTTGAAAATCAGCTTTTCAACATCAGTCGTCAAAAATCTTTTTGAATTTTTCAAAATTTATGCTAAAACACACCGAAACTCTTTTTGGATTTTTTATATAACATAAATGAAATGCAGTAAAGAACTATTTACATACAATATTTTTGTGAGTTGCGTAAGAGGATCATATCAGTTTATGAGACAAATCACCAACACCGTTAAGCTTTATACATTTTAAGTTCTAAACAATTCACTTAGATTGTCAGTATACTGATCCACTTAAATTTTCACACAAAGTTCAACTGTTTCGAGATACGAGATTAATGTCTTAAGCACTTAAACTTATTTGCGTGTCCCACCTCAGAATATACTCCCGTATCCAGATCCCAATATTCAGTCTTATAGGTAAGTATGACACAAATGATATCTGTAGGGGAATAAATTATGATCGAAATCGTGAGAGCTCAGGTCAGAACCACCGTTCAGCAGAGAGATTACGAATCGACTTTTGGGTGTGTCCCCTTTAGAGGATCTTTTTTACAACAGCATTGCTAAGCAATTTTATTGTCTTATCATATATGCTGAGGGTGATGCTATGTTTCAAGCATTACGGAAAGTATTATTCGAGGACTAGGTCAGAACTTCCATTCAGCAGAAGTCCAGGAATAATACCCCAGATATCACTGAGTATAAAGACCTAGTATATCAGAAAAAGGAATCTTTCAAACGAGATTTCGGGGGTTACCCATATATCCGAGAGATGTTACCCACGGAATAAGCAAGTTTGAATTTAGGTTTATATCTCGTCACAATCTACTAAATGTGCAAAAACCTACTCACACATCCACAGTGAGATCGTTTATCACATTTGACTTTTCATTTCTTTAGCATGCCGTGATAGTCCACTGATGTACTATCATTTCCTCTTTTATACAACAAAACTCATTTTTCATTTTATCATGTTTTTGACTTTTTCAAATTTTCTAATGTTTTTGGATTTTCTGAAAATTTTTACTCCCCCTAAAATGCAAACACATTTTAGGAAATTTGAAAACAAACTATACAAGGTAAAGTAACAACCGATATCAAATCGCTTCAATTCACCATCCACTTGGCATAAACAATCAGAACTCCCCCTCACAACAAACTATTTTCCCATTGTGATTTCAAAACACTTAAGTTTGTTTTAATCAAATGGTTTTTCCAGAAAATAAGTTTTGTTGATTTTAAGAGACCATTTGTAGGTTAGGGGTTCATCACATTGTTTATCACTTGTAAGTATGGTCCAATCAAGTTCAACTTAATGACCTTGATTAACCATTTGAAGATGAAAATCTCTTTCAACCACTTGCAGGTTCATGTCACCAACCATAACCACTTGTAAATCAAAATATAACAATTTAAATATACCACCTGTACTTTACCCACTGTACCACTTGTAGAATCATTTGCTAAGAAAGATGCCGATTCCTGCTCCACTCTTACCAACCTGGGAGCTCCGGCAAGTCAGGAATTTATGGTGAAAATGCTGTCACCCAAGCCTAACCAGCCTTGGGTGATTTTGGTGGCAAACATCTGTCCCACCAACATTTTGATTTGTAAAATTCTTTAGCATCCTTCACTTTCCTGTCAACCATCTTTCCAAAAATATGTTTAACATTTCCATTAAAAACCTTCTCAACATCAAATTCTCCCTTATCAGCGAAGAATTGATTTGAGATCTCTACTTTTCCCACTTTCTTCATCAAATTTTCCTTTGACAATGGAGGAAAATCCTCATCGTTCACCTCTGGAACGGAATTCACAACCTTTTTCTCAACCAAAGACTCCTCTGATTTTATGGAATCAGATTCATTGTCAGAACAACTTTCTGTTTTAACAACCCACTTTTGCTTGTTCATATCACCTTTTCTTTTGTAAAACCGTTTTGAACTTTCAATTTTTTCAGAACTAGAATTTTCAAACATTTTATCCTTTTTCAAAGATAGTTCTTTCTTATCAACAAATTTTCTTCTCGAATCAAAGTTAGAAGAAACTCCCTGTTCTTTGTAGTTGGACTTGGGACAATTCCAAGCTATGTGTCCAACTTCTTGGCATTTGAAACAGGTTCTTCTATCAACTCTTTCAGCAAACCTTCTCACATTCTTCTTCACTTCAGCAAGAAACTCCTGATTCGACTGCTTCCAGAACGGTTTCTTCTGTTCATCCTCTGAACTACCTCCTGAAACAAATTTTGTTTTTGGTTTATAAGTTTTCTGATTTTTATAATTTTCTGAAGAATTGAAACCAAGACCTTTCGTTTTGAGATTACTGTTATGGTTTGGTTTCTTTTGAAAACCATAACCAGAACTGTAACCCTTTTTCTTGTTCAATCTTTGTTGAAATCTTGAAGTGTACTTTTTAGGTTTTTCATGAAGATTTAAATCTTTTATTTCAGAAATCTTAATTTCTGTTAATTTGAAAACCTGTTTGATCATTTCAGTTTTGACACTTCTTATTGGAAATTCCTCATCAGAATATAATTTGTCTGAATCATACAAAGTATAAGCCACTTTGATTGACCCGTCATTCAAATTAGATTTTGATAACAGGAATTCTCTATTGTAAACCCTGTTAACCGGTGAACTCGGACTCTTTTCTGATGAACACGAATTTTCCGACTTAGACTCCGGTTTTGACTCTTCATCCATATCTAACACCTGATCGACCACTTTCTTTACTAACTCAGACTCATGATCAGTGTCAGACGCTGTGAATGTAACATCAATATTGTCTGGTAATTCATCAATGATTTCAGACTTTAACTTGATGTTGACTGCCTTTTTTAGACGCTCCTCGTTAGGATTCCTTGGAGAATAAGTTTCATGGATCGGAGGCGGACATCTGTTATACTTGACACTTGGTTTCTTACCAGTATCAGTATCTTCAGTCTTTTTATCCATGAACGCTTCCAGACCTGCAACAGTAGGATAAACACGATCAATCAAATAATCACAAGTAGTGTAACTCAACAGTAATCGTTAAATCCTTTCACTTTCAATCTTCTCAAGTTCCACTTCCTGTTTTAGCTTCGCACAATCTTCGATGTACTCATTGATGACGCTCTGCTTTGTCATTAATGTTGCGCTCATCTTTTCCATTGCTTTTTCAATCTCTGTATTCGTCCTTTTCAGACGATCAACTGTGTTATTGAGCACATCATATGACTCCTTTACATACTTCACATCGGACAACAAATCTTCTTTTATCTTCTCTAACTCAGCAATCTTAATATCTTTCTCCTCACAAGCTTTGCAAGATTCTGAACATTTTACACATGGTTTTTCAACTTCAACCACTTTTTCAACTATCTTCTCAACTTCTACGATCTTTTCAACTTCAACGAGTTTCTCAATTTCAACAATTTTTTCTACTTCGACAAGTTTCTCAACTTTGACTATCTTTTCGACTTCAACTATTTTTTCCACCACTTTCTCCACTTCAACGATTTTCTCCACAACTTTCTCAATCACTTGATCAACATTTGCTTCTCCAGCTTCTGTCTTTGTCTTTTCATCAGCTTACATTTTTGCTGTTTCCAGCTCTTTCCTGAATCTATCCATCTTCTTTTGATACAGCATCTCCATTTTATCTGCAAAAAACAAGTTAAAACTAGTAGGATCAATCCCTTTTCTAGCTCTGTTGAGATGTTCTTCCTCATCATCGGTATCCACATCGCTTCCAAGATCTGGAAAAATTGGGATTCTTTTCTGATTAGTCTCATCTTCACCCTGAATTCTAGCAACAAAGCCTGAATCGATTGGAATGTACTTATCCCAGCTAAATCCTTTAGCAACAAATTCATCATCTTGATCAATGATACCAAAATAAGCTTTTCTATTTGCATCTTCGATCATTTTCCTTTTGTCATCCACAATTGGTCAAGCATGTGCAATTTGTGGTTCCTTTTGTTGAGTAATCTGATGAAAAATTGATTTCTGATAATAATTGTTCTTTTCTTGATTCCCTGTTGCTTCTTGATTTTTACACTCCCGTTTGAAGTGTCCCTTTCCTTTGCAACGGAAACAAGTAACTTTTGATTTGTCAAAACCCAGTGGAGAAGTAGCCATTCCTCGAAACTCATCTCTACCAGTAATTTGTTGAAATTTTTCTGCCCGTCTCCAAGCACTAGCTAAACACCACTTCACATCCATTAACTCAAGTTCCTCTGCATATATTTGGTCATAATCTTCTTTTGTAAGCATCGGGTTTCCAATCTTGCCATCAATCAAACTTTGGTAAGATTCCAACATAGTAACGAGAGATACCATGTGTTGCTTTGCTATTTCTGGAGATAAATTCTGACCATTTTGAATATTCAGAGTGACATTGCATTGAAGATTTGTTGAATTCTGGTGTTGTAAAATTTGGATCAAAACTTGAATACGAGTATGAAGATCCACCATTCTGTGTCACATTACTACCCTTTGTTCCAGATGAACTGTCAGCACTAAAACCAGTTTGGATCTTTGGACTAGGGCTGGGGGTAGCCTCAAACTTGTTCCCTCGGTAATACAGAATTTGAAAAACATTAGAAAATTTTCAGAAAATCCAAAAACATTAGAAACGGATCTTCTCTGTAATACATTTTATCATTTTATCATGTTTTTATCATTTGTAAAATTTGCATTGAAGATTTGAGCAAGAGGAATCTTTTCACACCCTTAAGAATCTTCTCTGTAATGCTCCCGTCCTCGCTCTCCCCGATGGGAACGATGACTTTGTGGTATATTGCGAGGCCTCGAACCGTGGCTTAGGCTGTGTGCTCATGCAGCGAGACAAGGTCATCGCTTATGCCTCCCAACAACTCAAAATACATGAGAAAAACTATACTACTCACGATATGGAGCTTGGTGCAGTGGTGTTGGCATTAAAGATTTGGCGATACTACCTATATGGTACTAAGTGTGTGGTTTTCGCTGACCAAAAGAGCCTACAACATATCTTTAACCAAAAGGAACTGAACATGCGACAGAGACGTTGGGTGGAATTGCTTAACGACTACGACTACGAGATTCGCTATCACCCTGGCAAGGCGAATGTCGTGGTCGATGCTCTTAGTAGTAAGACTCATGTTAATACTATCCGTTGCTTTCACATCTATAGCGATTTTCATGTGTCACACCTCGATATTTCCACGTATTACCGGTGGGCCCGGTGGGGAGTATCGTGGCGTAGTTGAGATCATCATAGTCAAACAATCACAGTTTAACGCACAGCGGAAGTCTTAAAGTAATTATACAAACAGAATTGAAAGTACAATAAAATATTATACAACGGATTGTAGGTGGATCCACATGCGGATCTAAAACAGAAAGAAATATTGTTCAACAGATTTTAAGTATCAAAAGCTTGCAAGACTCTTCATTTAATACTCAGGAGTTCCAGCCCATTACGCTTAGTACCTGCACTTAACCTTTTTGGAAAATACGTCAGTTTACACTGGTAAATAGAATTAACATACTCTTTTTGAAAAATATTTAAGAAAATTTATTTAAATGCACAAGGCACAAATATTCTTTGATAACTTGAGACAATTATTAAAAATAATATTGTATACAGATTTATATATTTGTCGTACGTTCAGGATCCAGGTTGGAAGCCGGAACAAGATTAATAGACACACCACACAATATAAACCCACGGCGAGTTATCCTCAACAGGCGGGTATATCTTTTTACATACGCACTGTCAGGTGTATGCCTACACCCCGTGCTTAAGTCGTGGCCATTTCAATGAATGACCAAGGATATCCAGGACATGGTCATTAACCCCCCAAAGGCTTAGATCAAACAAAACAGATTAAAACGGGTTATCTCAATGATTTAACCACTAATCGATTAAAGATTCAATACCCGACCAAGCGGTATTATTAAATACCGTATCCCAAGCCCGTATAACGGGAAATAAGTTAAAAGTATTTACCTGAGCTAAAATAAAACTTTATTCTCAGCCGTATATCAAATCAGCAAGTACAAATAGCTTTTACTGGGCTCCTTAATCTGGAATGAAGGTTTTAATAACCTATTAGATTCCTAACGGGTCTTATTCAAGTTATAACTTAGACCGGTTAGTTTTAAAGAAGGTTTACGGTTCAAAATGCAAGATTAAGCGAAGACCAGATTAGAATGTGATTTAGACCCAAAAAGTATGAAGACTTGTATAAAATGAGTAAACTAAATACATTCTGGATGGTGAAGTAAAAATGATAAAGTTTGACCCGTTTCGATTAATTTATGCAAACTAGTTACATAAGCCATATCGAACGCGAAAATGCATAACGGGTAACCAAATGAGTCATGTACAAGTTCCACAAGTTAATATGCTTTAAATTTGTTATGATATCAGTAGGATATCTTCCATTATGCCCAAAACGAATTTAAAAACAATTTATGGCCCGTAGGGGGCATTTTGGTCATTTTTAAGTTTATAAAAGAGGTTAAATAGTAATATGAGGTTCTGTTCTAAAACAATCAGTAAAAATATTTATTTTAACAAGTTATATCCGTAGGATATCATACATATGTGAATTTTATCATTTATGGCTTAAATATGCACCGTAGGGGCATTTTGGTCATTTCACATATGCTTTAAGGGTCCAATTTAGAAATCTAAGTTCAAGACTTAAACTTACTATTAAAGTATAAAAATTTATTTATAACATCAGTAGGTAACAAGTATTAGGTGCTAGATATGTTTTTAAACCATACTATGCGCCTAAATTCGCATAAAAGTCGGTATTTGACGATATTCGGGTTGTTTAAGGGAATCTGAGATTTTGATCAGCCTTTACTGTTTAAAATAATTTATTTAATGTATAAAATCAGTAGAAAAAGGTTTGATATGTAAAAGATGTGTAAAACTCATTTTATTAGCGAAAAGGGCATTATCGTCAATTACCGAGTCTATGCAATAACTCTATGTTATGTCAGTTTAAAATTTAACAAAAATTTCCAAAAATCCCTACATATTATATCTTAACTGTAGGTAGCAAGTTTGGTGCCAAAATTTGAGTTTAAGTAGGATTTATGTCAAAAAGGCCATTTAATTAATAAAAAGCTTTTATTTTACGATATCTTGCATAACTCCTAATTTAGACCAGAATCTGATGTTAAACTTTTAGGACATACTAATATATCAGTAACAAAGGTTTTTGTCCTCTCACATTTTAAAAAATCTTGCTTTATTGATAAAAGGGCATAATGGTCCATCTTAAGCATTTAACGGAAACATGCATATGAATCAGATTTCTATGGAACCTTATAGTGTAATCTCATAGGGTTATACTAACATGTAATGTGGTCCCAAAGGAACCCTAAGGCATAACTAAACTAATCTAAATCGGGCCAGAACCGAAAGTCAAAGCAAAAGTCTAATTTTGCGACTTTCGGTTGCGAACCGAGCCTAAACTCAGAATTGTCGGGTCGAACATGCCTAGACATGTTCTCATATTAATTACCAAGTTATTTAAGTGTTAAAACATGTTCCATAACTTCAGCATTATCAGTTATGTATTATTTTGCAAAAACAGTCTTGTTTGACTTTTTGTTAAGAAGTTTGACCCGACAATTGACCGAGTTTGGCATGATGACACATTTGATCCTTTTACTTACATATTTACATTGTTTGACAATTTTAGTCCCTCCAGGTCAATCCATTACACATTTAAAGTCCATGACACGTGTCTTTATTATATTGGTTGTGATTTTGCGAGGTGTTACATCCTCACCCCCTTAAAAGAAACCTCGACCTCGAGATTTACTGAAATAAATGAGGGTATTTCTGTTTCATCATGGATTCAACCTCCCATGTGTATTATGGGCCTCTACGGGCATCCCATTTTACTTTCACAATCGGCACATGCTTTCTTTGAAGCTTCTTGACCTGTCGATCCTCGATCTACAAAGGTTTTTCAATGAACTTCAAACTCTTGTCAATCTGCACGTCCTCATGTGACATGGCTAGCGATTCATCGGCTAGACATTTCTTCAAATTGCAGATGTGGAACACATTATGAATCCCACTGAGCTCTTCTGTCAGATTTAGCTAGTAAGCCACGGTTCTGACACATTCGATGATCTCGAATGGTCCTATATATCTTGGGCTTAGCTTCCCCTTTTTGCCAAAGCGCATTACTCCTTTCCATGGTGAGACCTTGAGCAGCACTTTATCAACTACCTCGAATTTCAGAGGTTTACGCCTTTTATCCGCGTAGCTTTTCTGCCTATCCCTGGCAGCTTTGAGACCATCACGGATCTGAACAATCTTGTCCGTCGTCTCCAGGACTATATCAGGTCCTGATAGTTGGACATCTCCAAATTTCGCCCAACAAACTGGCGTTCTACACTTTCTTCCGTACAAAGCTTCGAAAGGCGCTACTTGGATACTTGAATGATAGCTATTATTGTACGAAAATTCAATCAACGGAAGATGGTCATCCCAACTTTCACCTAAGTCAATAACACAATCTCGTAACATATCCTCAAGTGTTTGAATCATACTTGCTTTGACCATCCGTCTGAGGATGATAAGCAGTGCTGAAGTTTAGACGAGTGCCTAGGGATTACTGAAAGCTTTTCCAAAAAATGCGATGTGTATCTTGTATCCCTATCAGAGATAAAAGATACTGGCACACCGTGGAGAGATACTATCTTATCCACGTACAATTGAGCTAGCTTATCGGAGCTGTGAGTTTCTTTAATAGGCAAGAAGTGCGCTGACTTGGTCAGCCTATCGACTATAACCCAAATAGTATCATTTCTGTGCTTTGTCTTTGGTAACTTAGTGATAAAATCCATGGTTACCATTTCCCATTTCCATGTGGGAAGTTCAGGTTGTTGTAGCAAACCTGACGGCTTTTGATGTTCTGCTTTAACTTGTGCGCACGTCAGACATTTAGCCACATAAGTGGCTATAGATTTCTTCAAACCTATCCACCAGTAATTTGCTTTTAAATCCTGGTACATCTTATCACTGCCTGGATGCACCGAATATTTCGAGCTATGAGCTTCTTGAAGGATCACGTCTCTAAGTCCTCCATAAATTGGAACCCAAATTCGACCATTCAATCTTAGGATTCCATCCTAGCCATATGACAGTTGATCGGCAGTCACACCTAACTTCTCATTTGGAAAGTTAGCTTCCAAAACAGCTCCCTTTTGAGCGGCTAACAACTTTTCATTCAAGTTGTTCTTTAGTTCAATGCTTTTGGCATTGATTCTAATAGGTTTTACCCTTTCCTTTCTGCTTAAAGCGTCAGCAACAAAATTTGCCTTACCTGGATGATATCGGATTTCACAATCATAATCGTTTAATGTCTCCAGCCAACGACGCTGTCTCATGTTTAGATCCCTCTGATTAAACATATTTTGAAGACTCTTATGATTAGAATAAATTATACACTTAGTTCCATATAGGTAATTCCTCCAAAGTTTTAGTGCAAATACAACGACACCCAATTCCAAATCATGGGTGGTGTAGTTCTTTTCGTGCACCTTTAATTGTCGTGTGGCATAGGCAATGACCTTGCCTCTCTACATGAGCACACATCCCATACCAGTGTGCGATGCGTCGTAGTATACAACAAACTCTTCAATCCCTTCTAGCAATGTCAACACCGGAGCATTGCTTAATTTCTGCTTGAGGATCTCAAAAGATTCTTGTTGCTTGGGACCCCAATCGAACTTTATATTCTTGCGAGTCAATGAAGTTAGGGGTGCAGCAATCCTTGAAAAATTCTCAATGAAGTGCCTGTAATACCCTGCTAGACCCAAAAAGCTGCGAATCTCTGTTGGTGTCTTAGGCGCTTGCCAATTCATAATCGCTTCAATCTTAGTGGGATCCACCTGGATACCATGCTCACTCACTACATGTCCAAGAAATTGGACTTCACAGAGCCATAATTCACATTTAGAAAACTTTGCATAAAGTTTCTCTTGCTGCAGAAGTTTAAGAATACACCGGAGATGCTTTTTATGATCAGCTTGATTCTTCGAATAAATAAGTATGTCATCGATAAAGAAAATGACAAACTTGTCCAAATATGGCTTGTAAACGCGATTCATGAGATCCATGAATGCTGCTGGTGCATTAGTGAGCCCGAAAGGCATCACTAAGAACTCGTAGTGACCATATCGAGTTCTGAATGCAGTCTTATGCATATCTTCATTTCTGACCTTCAGTTGATGGTAACCTGACCTCAAATCAATCTTGGAGAATAACTTGCCCCTTGCAGTTGATCGAACAGATCGTCGATCCTGGCAATGGATATCTGTTCTTGATTGTAACCTTGTTTAGCTCGTGATAATTAATGCATAAACGCATTGATCCATCCTTCTTCTTTACAAATAGAATAGGCGCTCCCCAAGGAGATGAGCTAGGTCGAATAAAACCTTTTGCCGATAAATCATCCAACTGTGTTCCCAATTCTTTCATCTCAGTTGGTGCCAACCGATAAGGTGCTCTTGCAATTGGTGCAGCTCCAGGAATGATATCGATTATGAACTCCACTTGCCTATCTGGAGGTAAACCAGGTAGTTCTTCAGGGAATACATCTGGATATTCAGAAATAACGGGGATGTCTTCGATCCTGGGCTTTGGTTCATCAATGGTTACTTATGCCATATAAATGACACAACCTTTCTTTAAACACTTCGATGCCTTAAGCATGGACACTTGCTTAGGTAATCCGTACTGCGTATCTCCCTGAAATGTTAGTGGCTCACCATAAGGAGTCTTGACAACCACTTGCTTCTTATCACATACAATTTGTGCTTGGTTACGAGACAACCAATCCATGCCTATTACTATGTCAAATCCTGCCAATTTCAATGGAAGCAAGGAAAGCGGGAAAGAGTGATTCCTAATGGATATAAAACATCCATCTAGAATGGTTGAAGCAGTCTCTATAGTACCATCGGCCAATTCTATCTTATATTTTATGCTTAGAGTTTTAACAGGCAGGTTTAACAATTTACAAAACTTATTGTCTACAAAAGACTTGTCTGCACCCGAATCAAACAATACTCTAGCATAAACATCATTGATAAGAAAGGTACCTGTTATAACATTGTCATTTTGAATGGCCTCCTGAGCATTCATTTGAAAGACCCGAGCATTGGTCTTTTTAGCCTCCTCATACTTCTTTGCAAATTTTGGGCAGTTAGTCTTGATATGCCCCTTCTCGTTACAATTGTAACAAGTTGCATCTTTCATTTTCTTGCAATCTAACGTTCTATGCTCGTTTGATTTGCAGATCCCACAAACTCTAGGCTGTGATTGAGATTTTGATTCGAACCTGCACTTCCCTAAATGGCGCTTCTGACAGGTTTTACACTTGGGCTTCTCACCTGTTTGTTGGTTATCTTTTTTAAATCCAGAACTCTTTCTATGATCCGAGTTCCCCTTTTTCTTCTTGTCGGAGCGATGAGAATTCTCATCCTCCCGTTTTCGTTTACCGTCATCAGAAACTTTGACAGACTTGTTTCTGATAGCATCAAGTGTGTGAGAGAGAGAGAGATAGATCTGCCACTGACCTGAATGTGGTAGGTATGGATGCTTTCACATTCCCTTTGATCTCTAGAGCCAAGGCTCCAATAAAACGAGCTATGCACTTTGATTCCGGTGTAACCAAATAAGGAACCAACCGAGACATGGTGTTGAAGCTCGTAAGATATGCCTGACAATCTAAGTTCTTCATGACCAAAGTCAAGAAGTCAGTCTGAATTTTCTCAACTTCATGTTGAGGACATAAATTTTCTTTGATTAGAGCAACAAACTGATCCCAAGTCAAGTTATACAACGGAATCTTTCCTGTAGCTTGGATTAGGGACCTCCACCAAGCTAAAGCTTCACCTTTAAAAGATTGTGAAACAAACTTCACAATGTCCTGTTCTGCACAACCACTGATATCAACCACTGTATCCATCTCATCGAGCCAAGTCATACAATCAATGGCTCCTTTCTCCCCTGTGAAGTCCCTGGGCTTACAGAGACGAAATATTTATAAGAACAGGTCTTAACACGTGGCTCTTGAGTGAGCACAATCTTCTTAGACGGGATACTCCTTTGGTTTGATGGGTGATGAGAATCGTCTTTATGCGATGCGTGCGACTTGGAAGGTGGCTTCGTATGAGGTACAGACTGAGTCCTGGTGTGAGTACCGCTTGATTCTTTAAACTGTCTGTCAAGGGCTCGAGTGACGACATTATCAATCATGGCTTGCAGATCTGCACCAGCTACATTAATTCTGGTGGTATCATTATTCTCCCTCGGGTGACTGTTAACCTCTTTCGATTCAGCCATGTAGCTTGATTACTACATAAAATTGATGACAATGATTTATTCAGAAGTCTATAATAGAATTGTCATTTTGACAATTCATTAACCATGGTGAATACAAACCATATTGGTTATTTTGTTAGTCATATTTATTTAGGATTTTCATTATAATTATCCTCCGTTATTTATCATTAAAGATATTAGAGTGGCACAAAAGGCCTAGTCACAAGGACAATTCTAAATTATAAGCCATGATCTTATAAGATCGAGGCATTAAGGTTTGAACATAGTTCATCACCTTTTCTTGATAGAGAGTCGTAGACTACAACTGTCTTTTGTCTTATTGGACAATGAATATGGCCCGTAGGCACTTCATCACTAATGAATGTCTTATATGTGATCATCTTAATTGATGATTTGAACCCATGATTTCTAGATCATTAGGCTAGATAAGGAACTTGGAAGAATCCAATATAAGGATGACAAGTGTGACTTTACTGAATCACATTTGCCAGGAGTGCTAACATGTTTTCAGATGTTAACAAGGATTTTGAATCTTTTAAATAGGTTTTACCATTATGGCCATGTCTAAAATAACATATGGGCTAGGTTATACCTTCAAGATTTCCTTTTAAATTTTTAATGGCAGATCAATTGTAAATTGGAATGATATTGATTTGTTTTATATAATATATTCATACATATAATCACAAATGAATTTGAATTAAAACATTCCATTAAATGAAAGAAGTACATAATTGCCCTAAATGGGACTTGAAAGAAATAACATTGTCCACACAGGGACTTAAATAAGAAATACAAGTCCTCGCAGGGACCAAATACATAAATAAAATGTCCACGTAGGGACTTAATTGAAATAAGCAACAATACGGATAAATAAGGATTTTAATAATCCCTTTTCTTCTTCCCCTTTATTAGGTCTACCAAACCCTTAAGTAGACCCCGGCGGCTTTTACGCTCCTCCTGTACCTCTCGTTCCACCTGGTTCAACCTCTGAAGGATTTCCTGCTGCTGTGGTGGTTGGATCTGTGGTGGCTGTGGCGGCTGCTGCTGCTGCTGCGGAGGTTGAGGAGGTGGTGGGTATTGATACCCATAAGCTGGGTACCCAGTTTGGTACGAAGCGAAGGGTCCTTCAGGGTGGAGAGCATTATAGTTTGCCGCTTCAAGGTACGGGTCGACGGCATGGGTATTGTAGTAGTGGCCAGGGTAAGCTGGCTGCCCAAAAGGGTTATACGCTGCTGCACCGGCGTAAGAAGGAATTGGGTTATCATAACCCATTTGTGGTACTGGTTCGACTGGTGCAGAGTCGAATTCGGAAACTGGGTTTGAAGGCCCACCCATTTGTGGGTCTTCATACAGCGGCGGATAATTGCTATTGCTGGAGTGTTGGGGGGCGCTGAAGTGAAAACCCCTTCGCACGGACATCCGTGCACCTGTTCTTCTTCGCCTCGATGGTTCTGGAGGTAGTTGCTGCTCTAGCGGTGGCGGTGGCGTGACCGCCTCAAAATGTGGGTCCTCATAGGGGACCTGTTGGTGTGGTGATGAGTTGTCTGAAGGTGTGTACTCCCACTTATAATTACTCCACCATTGGGCAATTGAGTCGGGGCCTCTATATGGCGAACCATGGAAAGATGATCCGTCTGAAATCTCAATGGGATGCTTTGGCGTCCCGGTTGGTGGCTCGGCAGGTTCTGGATCTTCGTCCATCTCCATATCCTGCATTTCAGGTTATTGGTCATCTGGCCCCAAAGGGTTTGGACCCTCTGATTCTTGAACCTGGTTCATTGGATTGAACCTACTTTGGAAATATGTGGTCGGGTCCTGGAAGGCACGGTGCGAACCCGATCGCTGCAACGGGATGAAGGAGTGGTGTGAGTGGTCGGACTCGTTGTTCTGATGGAGCCCGAATGAATCGTGGTATGATGGTGAGGAACTGAGTGAGACACTCGCAGGCTCTAGATAAGTTCTCCAATCCTCCTGGGGACTAGAGCTAAAGGTCGCTGAAGGTGTTCGCCGGTGGGATGGCTCGGCTTCATGATCATTCCCTGCAGTTATTGGTGCCTTTCCTCTTCCACCTCTTCGTCTAAAATGTGGCGGCATTTTGTCTTGTTCCTGTCAATACAAACAAAAAAAAACAAAAAAAAAAGAAAGCAATTAAGATTAGGATTAGTCCTAAGTCATTTGCCTAGACTAGAAAGTCAAGGAATGTGCAACTGTGTCATTGAGATTAAACACAAAAGGCTAGTGTTTAATTCACTCAATGTTGGCTCTGATACCAACCTGTCACACCCCGATATTTCCACGTATTACCGGTGGGGAGTATCGTGACGTAGTTGATATCATCATAGTAAAACAATCACAGTTTAACGCACAGCGGAAGTCTTAAAGTAATTATACAAACCGAATTGAAAGTACAATAAAATATTATACAACGGATTGTAGGTGGATCCACAGGCGGATCTAAAACAGAAAGAAATATTGTTCAACAGATTTTAAGTATCAAAAGCTTGCATGAATCTTTATTTAATACTCAGGAGTTCCAGCCCATTACGCTTAGTACCTGCACTTAACCTTTTTGGAAAATACGTCAGTTTACACTGGTAAATACAATTAACTGACTCTCTTTGAAAAATATTTAAAAAAATTTATTTAAATGCACAAGGCACAAATATTCTTTTATAACTTGGGACAATTATTAAAAATAATCTTGTATACATATTTATATGTTTGTTGTACCTTCAGGATCCGGGTTGGAAGCCGAAACAAGATTAATAGACACACCACATAATATAAACCCACAGCGAGTTATCCTCAACAGGCGGGTATATCTTTTTACATACGCACTGTTAGGTGTATGCCTACACCCCGTGCTTAAGTTGTGGCCATTTCAATGAATGAACCAAGGATATCTAGGACATGGTCAATAACCCCCCAAAGGCTTAGATCAAACAAAACTGATCAAAATGGGTTATCTCAATGATTTAACCACTAATCGATTAAAGATTCAATACCCGACCAAGCGGTATTATTAAATAACGTATCCCAAGCCCGTATAACGGAAAATAAGTTAAAAGTATTTACCTGAGCTAAAATAAAATTTTATTCTCAGCCGTATATCAAATCAGCAAGTATAAATACCTTTTACTGGGCTCCTTAATCTGGAACGAAGGTTTTAATAACCTATTAGATTCCTAACGGGTCTTATTCAAGTTATAACTTAGACCGGTTAGTTTTAAAGAAGGTTTACGGTTCAAAACGCAAGATTAAGCGAAGACCGGATTAGAATGTGATTTAGACCCAACAAGTATGAAGACTTGTATAAAATGAGTAAACTAAATACATTCTGGATGGTGAGGTAAAAATGATAAAGTTTGACCCGTTTCGGTTAATTTATGCAAACTAGTTACATAAGCCGTACCGAACACGAAAATGCATAACGGGTAACCAAATGAGTCATGTACAAGTTCCACAAGTTAATATGCTTTAAATTTGTTATGATATTAGTAGGATATCTTCCATTATGCCCAAAACGAATTTAAAAACAATTTATGCCCTGTATGGGCATTTTGGTCATTTTAAAGTTTATAAAAGAGGTTAAATAGTAATATGAGGTTTTGGTCTAAAACAATCAGTAAAAATATTTATTTTAACAAGTTATATACGTAGGATATCATACATATGTGAATTTTATCATTTATGGCCAAACTATGCACCGTTGGGGCATTTTGGTGATTTCACATATGCTTTAAGGGTCCAATTTAGAAATCTGAGTTTAAGACTTAAACTTACTGTTAAAGTATAAAAATTTATTTATAACATTAGTAGGTAACAAGTCTTAGGTGCTAGATATGTTTTTAAACCATACTATGCGCTTAAATTCGCATAAAAGTCGGTATTTGACGATATTCGGGTTGTTTAAGGGAATCTGAGATTTTGATCAGCCTTTACTGTTTAAAATAATTTATTTAATGTATAAAATCAGTAGAAAAAGGTTTGATATGTAAAAGATGTGTAAAACTCATTTTATTAGCGAAAAGGGCATTATCGTCAATTACCGAGTCTATGCAAGAACTCTATGTTATGTTCAGTTTAAAATTTAAAAAAAATTTCCAAAAATCCCTACATATTATATCTAAACAGTAGGTGGCAAGTTTGGTGCCAAAATTTGAGTTTAAATAGGATTTATGTCAAAAAGGCCATTTAATTAATAAAAAGCTTTCATTTTACGATATTTTGCATAATTCCTAATTTAGACCAGAATCTGATGTCAAACTTTTAGGACATACTAATATATCAGTAACAAAGGTTTTTGTTCTCTCACATTTTCAAAAATCTTGTTTTATTGATAAAAGGGCATAATGGTCCATTTTAAGCATTTAACGGAAACATGCATATGAATCAGATTTCTATGGAACCTTATAGTATAATTTCAGAGGGCTATACTAACATGTAATGTGGTCCCAAAGGAACCCTAAGGCATAACTAAACTAATCTAAATTGGGTTAGAACCGAAAGTCAAAGCAAAAGTCTAATTTTACGACTTTCGGTTGCGAACCGAGCCTAAACTTAGAATTGTCGGGTCGAACATGCCTAGACATGTTCTTGTATTAATTACCAAGTTATTTAAGTGTTAAAACATGTTCCATAACTTCAGCATTATCAGTTATGTATTATTTTGCAAAAACAGTCTTGTTTGACTTTTTGTTAAGAAGTTTGACCCGACAATTGACTGAGATAACGTGATAATTAGGAGGTGCCCTTTTTAGGGTTTAACACCTACATAATTACCAACACATAGCCACTTTCAATTCGAATAATGGTTGGACCGTTAGTGATTAATCACCAAGTCAAATCTTAATTACGATAACTTTGACTTTTGGTCATTAAGCTAATTAAACTTTAACTAAAGAAGCTAAGAACACTTACTAGAGTCCTTAGCACGAATTTTGAACTAGAGAAAGTTTCCTTTAGCTCCAGGAGGCTTCAGAGAATGAGTTGTGAAGTAAAAACTTCAAGTGTGCAAATGAACAAGTGAATCCAAGGCCTTTATATAGGGAATTAGATGCTCCAAGATCAATCCATTTGTCCCTATGTTGTTACCAGATGTTCACAGGTGTCCCTAGGGCAGTAAAAACCATGTACAAGCCCCTAGTATTGCTCAGAGTTCATGCAATGGCGGTGTATGAGCTGCAACATGCAGCTGTCCTTTTTTTTCTGTCACTGGCACTCTTACGCGGCCCGCGTGAGAATTGAAGAGGGTTTACGCGGCCCGCGACAATGGGAGAATCCGGTAAACAGTTTGCAAACTTTGCAATTTCATTCCCTAGTCCATAATTAATTTAAATAACTTTCTTTTATTACACTTATGACCCCCATAGTTAAGTAACAAGTGTCTAGGGTCACATATTAACTCCGCTAAGCTCCCGGTTAGATGTAAGATCACCCGAAAAGTCTTGTTTTCATCGAAAATCCATAAATTATTATCCAATATTTTTGAGAGCAAATCATACAATTATTACAATGCTTTTGGGATTGTTAAAAGGTCACTAAGAGGTAATTTTTAACATGTTGACACTTTTAACCCCTATGCTTCGTAAAATTCTCAATTTAAGCTCGAACGGCTTTCTATGTCCGATAATTTTATTCATCAAAGAATACGAACATTTTATGAGGTCATTTAGAGGCACGAGTTTGGCGTGATGACATATTTGATCCTTTTACTTACATATTTACATTGTTTGACAATTTTAGTCCCTCCAGGTCAATCCATTACACGTTTAAAGTCCATGACACGTGTCTTTATTATATTGGTCGTGATTTTGCGAGGTGTTACATCATGCTTGTATCCGTGAAGCTCAGTATTCATCAGCTAATGAAGGAAGTCTATTTGTTGAAGTATGAGGTGCTTTTGTTGACCAACTTGAAACTAAGTCTGATGGACTACAATACTATCTCAATCACATTTGGGTGCCAGATCGCGATAATCTTCGTGAGCTCATTATGAATGAAGCTCACAAATCTTGATACTCTATTCATCCAGGTGCGGATAAGATGTACCATGACTTGCGTATGACTTACTGGTGGCCTGGTATGAAAAAGGACATTGCTGCGTACGTCTCGAAATGCCTTACTTGCACGAAGGTAAAGGCTGAACATCAACGTCCTTCGGGTCTTCTTGAACAACCCGAAATCCCTGTTTGGAAATGGGATAGCATTGCTATGGATTTTATAACTAAACTACCCCGTACGCCTGCTGGTCATGATAGTATATGGGTTATCATTGACCGTTTGACCAAATCAGCCCACTTTCTTCCTATTCGCGAAGATTATAAGGTGGAGAAACTTACCCGAATCTATACTGATGAGATCATATGCCATCGTGGCATACCTCTTGACATAATCTCTAACCGTGATGGTCGTTTCACTTCCCGTCTTTGGCAAACGTTTCAATCCGCTATGGGTTCTCATTTGAATCTTAGTACAGCCTTTCATCCTCAAACTGATGGACATACCGAACGTACTATTCAAACCCTAGAGGATATGCTTCGTTCCTGTGTCATCGACTTTGGTGGTAACTGGGATGTACATTTACCATTGATTGAGTTCTCGTACAACAACAACAACTGTCATTCCAGTATTCAGATGGCCCCTTTCGAAGCTTTGTATGGTCGCAAGTGCTGATCTCCTCTTAGTTGGCATGAGATTGGTGACATGCAACTTACTGGCCCTGAGATCATTCAAGAGACGACGAATAAGATTCTTCAGACATGATAACTTGATCAAGGCTAGGAGCAGACAAAAGAGCTATGCTGATAAAAGACGGAAGCCTCTAGAATTTGATGTTGGAAATTAAGTACTGCTCAAGGTATCTCCCTGGAAGGTAGTAGTTCGTTTTGCTAAGAAGGGAAAGCTCGCCCCTCGCTATGTGGGTCCTTTCACGATACTCGAAAGGATTGGCAAGGTGGCGTACCGACTCGACCTGCCACAGGAACTTAACAATGTACATCCGGTGTTCCACGTATCTAATCTTCGGAAATGCTTAGCCGATGAGGAACTTCAGGTTCCCATTGAGGACTTGCAAATAAACGAAACCTTACATTTTGTGGAGAAACCGTTCGAAATCATGGACCGAGGTGTCAAGCGATTGAGGCGCAGCAAGATTTCCATAGTTAAGATACGATGGGAAGGAAAGCGTGGCGCCGAATTCACTTGGGAACTCGAGAGTGGAGTGAAGACCAAGTACCCGCAGCTCTTTGAGCAGAATTCCTCTTAGATTTTGGGGACGAAATCTCCTAAAGGAGGGGAGATTGTAACGCCCTGCATCCCTAAACTTTTAACTTTTGGCAAGTCTAGTCCCTACACTTTTGAGACTTAACAATATTAGACTATGTGAAACATGTATGAAACTTTGTGATACTTTGAAACTTGACTCTTGATGCTTGATACTTATTTAACGCTACGAATCTTGACTCTTGGTGAAACTTGATTCTTGATACTTGACTCTTGATATCTGATACTTGACTCTTGATACTTGTGGAACGAGAAACTTTGATACTCGTTAAACGAGAAACTTGAAACTTACTAACTAGCTTATGTAGACTTGAAACATGGAAACTTTTGTGTTAATTATACAATCTTATCATATGATGGTATCGTACAATAATACGCAACGCAACACTAAATCTGGCTCGCGGATCGAATCAAAATCAGAAAACTAGCAAACAAGTATTGGATGTCCGAATGGACATCCGATCAGATGACCATCCGATCGGATGGCCATTCGATCAGCAGCCATCCGATCCATGCTCCACCACCTTACTCTCCCTCTTACACTATAAATACCCACTGTCACATCATACATCACTGATGTGACAGCCTCCTCTGAACAGACGCACGCTCTCTCATTCTAAGGAACTTTTCTTCGATTTTCACGCGAATCTTGTAAGTTTTCTCCATAATTCTTGTACAACTTTCATCTTTACACACCTTCTCACTAGATTCTTCATCAAAATCATACTTTTCACCGTGAAATCACTAAGATTCGGGCTTCTTGAGGATGACGTCATCATGGCTGCTTGTACAATCGGCTGTGTGATGTCATTCCGACAAGATTTAGTCCGGATCTAAGAGATTTCCACATGTTTTACCACGAATCTTTACTAAATCTAGACGTTTTCAGATGATTACATGTTTTCTTCAAGTTTTCTTAAAACTTTTGCTCAATTCGGTTAAATTTGGATCCAAACAGGCTGTAGACTTGTTCTTTAGTCTGGAGTCGGCTTGAAAACAGATTATCATCAGTGAGATGACCAAGTTATGGATCAGACACGAAACTCAGTCAAGAACAGCCATCCGATCGAATGGGGGTGATTCCCATTCGATCAGGCAAGCTGAACCTTGGTGGGTTTTCCGTTGTCTTGATACGTCACCACGTCATCTCTGTTAAACTCAAACTTAGAAATTTTACGAAGGTTGCAAAGGGACAAGATCACAATAGTCGAATGACCATCCGATCGGAAGGTCATCCGATCGAACGGTCATCCGACCGAACGACCTGTTCCCCGTAGTCTTGATAATTAAACTATTTGAATCAGAACCTTGAACTATTAAACTTACACTCGAACAGTCATCCACGGTCATCCGTCCGGACGACCATCCGACCGAATGACTTGATTTTATACCACAACGAAAACTTCAAAAGTTTGAAGCATCTTTGAAACACACTACTGATCGGACGACCGTCCGATCGGATGGGTTCCATCTGGGCCAAATGGTCATCCGAACGGATAGTCCGGATGACCATCCGATCAGGGAGTCTGTCAGACACTTTCATTCGATACGTACACGATTCGATATTCTGTTCAACGCTCATACTGTTAAACTATAATCAGGTTAACTCCAGCGCTCCCTTGGATCCAAATAGTCGGTGTTGATACTTAGCACCCACTGTGAGTATACTCGATCCCGTTTTGTTTTAAACACTTTTGGGATGCAACATGTATTCTATAAACTTGACACTTGAAACTATTTGAAACTTACTCTATCCGCGGTAAACATGGAAACTTGATACTTGGAAACTTGAGAATTTTATGCTATGTGAATGTTTAATCCTTGTGTGTAGTTCCGCCTTAACAATGGTAGCGCTATAGGGGTAATGCACCTCCCCGTTAGTCTTGGGGGTATTGTTAGGAGGAGACATTTTAGCTTCCCTTGAGTCTTGGGGAAGCAGTTAACGCATTGGAAACTTGGGCTATCACTTGGACTGCGTTTAATAGCATGGTGAAACTTATTATATGTATTTATGCTGGATATGAGTTTTGGAACGTTTTAAACTATTATCCTATTATCTACTCAAACTTGTATACTGCCAACATTTTTGTTGATAGTATTTTAATACATGTTGCAGGTTGATAGTAGCTGAGGAATCAAGAAACATGCTAGGATGCTGCTTAGAAACACATCTTAGTAAATTTAGAAACTTTTGAACAAAGTTTGATGACTTGTATTTTGATACTTCGTGATCGTAGTTGGTGTTTGATGTTTAGACAAATTTTGCATGAAATTAATTAATTACTATTGAAACTATAGTGTTATGGAAACCCATGAGCAATCTGAACGCTTAGTGCCACGTCCCGATGTTTCCGCCATCGGTTGGGGTGTGACACATATGAGGCCTCCAAGTGTCCTAGGATGTGGCACAACTAATAAACAAGCCTCTAGTTTTGAATATGGTGGGTTTTGGCTGTTTGTGTGAAGGCCAATGCAAAAACAAAAAGCTGGCAGACCTGAACTGTAAGTTACGGTCTAGGAGTCATAACCTACGACGTGCCAGATCACACACACATACAACTTTCACACTTTGACATTTCAGGCCCCTCGACTTCCTTACTTGCATGATTTGTTATAATTAGCACATAAAGCCCTCCTTGGCCAATAATAGGCACACCCAAGAGTATGACCGAACATCATAAAGTGCTCGGTTCGTTAAAAGGTCACTTATAGGTATAAATTAACATGTTGACGCTTTTAACCCTTCTATTCACAAACTTTCAAACAATTCCATAAACGGCTCCTCACGTCCAACAAGTTGCTCAGTTGAGAATACGGACGCCGTATAAGGTCACCCAGAGGCATAGCTTCAGCATCTTGACACTTTTAGTCCCTCTACATTCATACTTTTCATTGTTTGGAAAAAATAGTCCCTCCTAGCCAGCATTAAGCACAATTAGGATTAGGGACACGTGTCAATACATTATTGGACATGATTTTACAAGGTCTTACATCCTCACCCCCTTAAAAGAAATCTCGACCTCGAGATTTACTGAAAAAGATGGGGGTACTTCTGTCGCATAGTGGACTCAACCTCCCATGTAAACTCGGGGCCTCTACGGGCATCCACTTTACCTTCACAATAGGTACATGCTTCCATCAGAGCTTCTTAACCTGTCGATCCTCAATCGATATTGGTTTCACAACAAACTGCAGGTTTTCATCAATCTGTGCATCTTCATGCGACATTGCTAGCGACTCATCAGCTAGACATTTCTTTAAATTGCAGATGTGGAACACATTGTGAATTCCACTGAGCTCCTCAGGTAAGTTTAGCTTGTAAGCTACAGATCTGATACATTCGATTATCTCGAATGGTCCTATGCATCTAGGGCTCAACTTGTCCTTTTTACTAAAATGCATCACACCTTTCCAGGGTGATACTTTCAGTAGAACCTTGTCCCCTACTTGGAATTTAAGAGGTTTGCGCCTCTTGTCAGCGTAGCTCTTCTGTCGATCCCTGGTGGCTTTGAGACGATCACGGATTTGTATGATCTTATCCGTCATCTCCAAGACAATCTCAGGTCCTGATAGCTGGGCCTCCCCAACTTCTGCCCAACAGACGGGCGTTCGACACTTTCTCCCATACAAGGCCTCAAAAAGAGCAGCCCTGATGCTCATACGATAACTGTTGTTATAGAAGAATTCAATTAGGGGGAGATGGTCATCCCAGCTACCACATAAGTCGATCACACATGCTCGAAGCATATCTTCCAATGTCTGGATAGTACGCTCACTTTGTCCATCAGTCTGCGGATGATAAGCCGTACTGAAGTTCAATTGAGTGCCTAAAGATTGCTGGAAACTTTTCCAGAAGTGAGAAGTGTATCTTGTATCTCTATCGAATACAATAGATACTGGCACGCCATGTAGGGACACAATCTCGTCCACATACAATTTAGCCAACTTATCGGAGTTATACGTCTCCTTTATGGGCAAGAAGTGTGCTGACTTAGTCAGCCTATCAACGATAACCCATATTGTGTCATTACCACGATTGGTTTTAGGTAACTTGGTAATCAAGTCCATGGTTACCATTTCCCACTTCCATGTGGGAATTTCAAGCTGTTGTAGTAGTCCTGACGGGTTTTGGTGTTTAGCTTTAACCTGCGAACATGTCAAACACTTGGCTACATAGGTGGCTATGCATTTCTTCATACCCATCCACCAATAGTTCCTTTTCAAATCTTGGTACATATTGTCACCTCCAGGGTGAACTGAGTATTTGGAACTGTGCGCTTCCTAGAGGATTAGATCTCTAAGTCCTCCAAAAATCGGAACCTAGATTCGACCATTAAATCTAAGTATTCCATCATTCCCAGGTGACAACTGATCAACAGTTCCACCTAATCCTTCACTGGGAAGGTTAGCCTCTAGCATGGCTTGTTTCTGCACATCTAACAGCTTCTCATTCAAGCTGTTTTTGAGCTTAATGCTCTTGGCGTTAATCCTTATAGGTTTAACCCTTTCCTTGCGACTAAGCGCATCAGAGACTACATTCGCTTTTCCGGGATGATAGCGAATATCGCAATCATAATCATTCAACGTTTCCATCCAACGGCGTTATCTCATATTCAGATCCTTCTGATTAAACAGATGCTGGAGACTCTTGTGATCAATGTATATAATACACTTCGTTCCATAAAGGTAATGTCTTCACAACTTCAATGCAAATACAACGGCACCCAGCTCCAAGTCATGGGTGGTGTAATTCCTTTCATACACTTTCAGTTGTCGTGATGCGTAGGCAACCACCTTGCCTCTTTGCATAAGCACATAGCCCATGCCTGTGTGCGAAGCATCGTAGTAGACAACGAACACTTCAATGCCCCCAGGCAGAGT
Source organism: Helianthus tuberosus (assembly GCA_030545235.1). NCBI lineage: Eukaryota > Viridiplantae > Streptophyta > Magnoliopsida > Asterales > Asteraceae > Helianthus > Helianthus tuberosus. The sequence continues at coordinate 121,227,315 of CM060433.1, forward strand.
TAACACTGGAGCATTGCTTAATTTATGCTTAAGAATCTCAAAAGATTCTTGTTGTTTCGGACCCCGGTTGAATTTAACATTCTTATGGGTCAGGGTAGTTAAAGGAGTGGCGATCCTCGAAAATTTCTCAATGAACCTCCTATAATAACCAGCCAAACCTAAGAAACTACAAATCTCTGAGGGTGTCTTAGGTGCTTCCCAGTTCATGATGGCCTGAACTTAGCGGGATCCACCTGGATACCATGCTCACTAACAACATGTCCAAGAAATTGGACTTCGAGAAGCCAGAATTCGCATTTGGAGAATTTAGCATAAAGCTTCTCCTGCTGTAAAAGCTCAAGGATGCATCTAAGATGTTTCTTGTGATCGGATTGATTACGAGAAGTATATCGTCTATGAAGACAATGACAAACTTATCTAGATACTATTTGCAGACTCTGTTCATGAGATCCATGAACGCTGCTGGTGCATTAGTGAGCCCGAAAGGCATCATTAAGAACTCGTAGTGCCCGTATCTGGTTCTGAAGGCGGTTTTAGAAACATCTTCACTTCTAACCTTCAGCTGATGATATCCCGACCTCAAGTCGATTTTGGAGAAGAAGCTTGCCCCTTACAATTGGTTGAATAGATCGTCGATCCTGGGCAAAGGATAACGATTCTTGATCGTTACCTTGTTTAACTCACGGTAATCAATGCACACACGCATTGAATCATCTTTCTTCTTCACAAACAATATTGGAGCTCCCCAAGGAGATGGGCTATGTTAAATTAAGCCTTTCTCTAACAGTTTGTCCAATTGGGTTCTCAATTCTTTCATCTCGGTCAGCGCCAATCGATATGGAGCTCGTGAAACTAGTGTAGCCCCAGGTAGGATGTCGATTCTGAACTCCACTTGCCTCTTTGGAGGTAAACCAGGTAGTTCATCAGGGAAGACATCTGGGTAATCAGAGATGGCTAGAATATCTTCAATCTTCGGCTTTGGTTCATCTATCGTTACCTATGCCATGTAAATGACACACCCGGTCTTCAAACACTTCGATGCCTTAAGTATAGACACTTGATCAGGCAATCCATAGTGAACATCTCCTTGAATGGTGATCATCTCACCGAATGAGGTTTTGACTTCGATGAGTTTCTTATCGCAAGCGATGCGGACTTGGTTATGCGATAACCAATCCATGCCCAAAACGACATCGAACCCCGCCAATTTCATTGGCAGAAGTGATAAAGGAATAGAATGATTCTTAATGGATATAGAACATCCATTAAGAATAGAATAAGCGGTTTCTAAAGTTTCGTTAGCAAGTTCTACCTCATACGTAATATCTAGAGTTCTTATGGGCAAGTTTAAAAGTTTTCTAAACTTAAGGTCTACAAAAGACTTATCCGCACCTGAATCAAAAAGAACTCTAGCATAGACATCGTTAATGAGGAAAGTACCTGTTATGACATTATCGTCATTCATCGCCTGCTTAGCATTCATCTGGAATGCTCGTGCATTACTTTTTTTAGCCTCTCCAGGCTTTGTAGTGCTACCCTTGGCATTCTTGGGGCAGTTGGTCTTAATGTGCCCCTTTTCATTGCAGCCGTAGCAAACGACATCCTTAAGATCTTTACAATCTAGGGTCTTATGCCTTTTCTTCTTACAGATGCCATAGAGTTTTGCTTGTGGGTTAGAGTTACACTGTCCCTAGTGTCTACGATTGCAGGTCTTGCAGGTCAGTTTCTCATCTGACCTACCTTGGTTTGTCTTGAACCCAAACCTTCCTTTCTTCTTCTTGTTAGGCTTCTGGGATTTGTTGTAAGGGCATAAACTAGTGTAGGTTTGCTTTTTCTTGGGTTGTTTATTTGTTTTGGGTTCGATTAGATGTATGGGCTTGGTAGGTGTTTTGGTAGTCAAACGGGTATGATCTTGGCCCAATGTAATAGGGCTTCCTATGTAAGTATAAATAGGAGGTTCATCATATGTTTAGGGTTGTTGATTCTCATTCGAACTTGATCTTTGTGCGACCAAGGATACCAGACGGTTCTATTGTAATCGTGTGCTCTTGTGTCATTGAATCAATACAATTTCTTTTGATCTTCCACATCTTACTCGTATTTCCGCTACTTTTTTGGTGTTTGATATCCGATTGTTAAGTGATTCTGGACTTACAATTGGTATCAGAGCCTAAGTAGTCTCATGAAGGCTTGGTTGATCGGATATCTTGAAGATTGAACGTGAATTTACTGCTATTTGTTGTTGTTAGAATTATCGAAGACAACTGCTAAGAAATGGATCAAACTAACCAATTGGCATTGAGTGATAAGGTTGCAATTAATCAAGATCTCGATAACATAATTGGAACTAACAACAGGATCCTCAGGCTGATCTTGGGGGATCGTTTTCAGAGTGGAAGTTCAGATTTGTCCAATACATGAAGATCAAGGACCCAAAGGCTTGGAGGTCCATCTTAAACGGACCAACTGTGATGACCTATATGGTGGATGATGACAAAGGAACTACTGCACCTAAGCCTGAAACCGAATGGAATGGTGAAGATTGTGAGAAGATTGCCACAGATGAAAAGGCTACTGCAATGCTTCACTCAGCATTGGCGCCGGAGATTGATATTGGGGTTCGGGATATGAAGTTGCCCAAGAACTATGGAACGCTTTGATAGCAATGTATGAAAGGAATGAAGAAATGAAGGAGATCAAAAGGGATATGCTAACTCAAAGGTTCAATTTGTTCAACTATTTTCCTGGAGAGTCACTAGAGAACCAGATTCAAAGGTTCGTCGCCCTGGTCAATGAAATGAGAACCCATGACATGCCTCTACAGAACACTGTAATCAACAAAAAGCTTTTGAATGCTCTTCCTAGAAACTGGGATACAAATGTCACTCTCATCAAAAGGACCAAAGACCTGACAAAAATGTGCCTTGCAGAGCTTATCTCATTGCTTAAGTCCTATGACATGGACGACAAGCAACGACTTTACAACCATACCTCTAGCTACAATAATGCAGGGGTCTTGACCAACACTGCACTTGCTTCTCTACAAGGAGCTGGCTCATTTCAGATGTTCCCTTCTACACTAACGAACCCTACCAATCATCTTGGGACTTATTCTAACCATACCGGATACTTCTCTGCTCCACCTCAACCTGCACCTCAACCTGCATCTCAACCTGCACCTCAACCTGCATCTCAACCTGCACCTCAAGCTGCACCTCAATCTACACCTACACCTGTTCAAGCTCAGTCAGTTTCCTCTACTGCATTTACTACATCTAAATGGTCTCCTCCTATTACTGTTTCTAAAGAGTTTGAAGAGCACATGGTTTTCATGACAGGGTTCATGAACTGCTACCATGCATTTATTACTGGGAAAATGGCTGACAACCAGTTTGCACCAACTGAACTGCATGAGGTCCATCCTGATGATATTGAAGAAATGGACATTACTTGGTAGATGAAAATGGCAATTTTTCATGCCAAAAACTTTGTCAGTAGGACCAATAGAAACAAGTGGGAGACTGTTGATTATAAGCTTGGTTGGAATAAATCAAAGCTCAGGTGCTACAATTGTCACGAACCTGGGCACTTTGCTCGTGAATGCAAACAACCAAAAAAGGAGAGATCTGACCCAAACGTTACTTTCACAGTCAGTTCATTAGCAAGACCAACTCCGAATACCATGTCTACTTCGAACTTCACTGTTACTCGTCTTGCTCATGGTTCAAACCACAAAAGCTCATCAGGATCTGCTACAAACCCTGGAAACACCCTGGTGGTTCAAGAGGGAGGTGGGTTTGATTTAACGTAACAAATGCATGACCTGCAGATCACTCTAGACACTATCTATCAAACAAATCAGGCACTCGTGGCACAGGCGAATGAAGATGTTGAATCAGCCACTGAAATCATTGAGGAGACCATTTATCAAGCTCCCATGGCTCAGATGAATGACTATCCTACTTCTGAAGCTAAGGTATGTTTAGATAACATATGTTGTACATCTGCTTGTAGGGAAAAACTTAAGGGGTTCAAAGAGCAGGCAGACTCACTCGTTATGCAACTTAGATGTTCCAAATCAAATGATTATGAAACTAAAAAGAAATTAAATGGATACAAGGATATGGTGGAGGCACAGAAGCGTGATATCTGTAAGTTGCATAACGATCTGAGTGAAGCACGATGTAGATATCTCCACTTTAAGGAATTGTCTGAAAAATAACTGTTGAACTCGATAATTTAAAATCAACTTTTGAAAACACAGAGTTTAATTTTAAAAAATATGGCGTGTCTAGTGAGAAAGTTGAAAAAATGATTAATCAATAGTTGAAATATAGCAAAAAGGAAGTGAGGAACAAAGGATTGGGATTTGTATGCATACCTCCACCATACAATCACAATTACACCTCACTTCCCATGACTGAAGAGGAGATAGATAATCTGCCCAAAATGGAATATGGGAAACCAGGGGATAAGAAGGTTAGGCCTGCTAAATCTAGGAAAATAAAAATCACAAGGCCTGACAAAATTGAGATCATTTTAGAAAAACAGGCCTACAAGAAAACATTTATCAAACCAACTGATGTTTCAAACCAAGCTGAGACTCTAAATTTTGAGAACAATGCGAACATTGATAAACATTTTCAAGTATTAGATAATACTGAGTTAAGTCTTTCTCAAAATACATCTGAATTGCCAAATCAAGAACAAGAGTCTAAATTAAATCTAGACAACTTCGAGTTTGCCATAATGAAGGAATTTCCTGAATTTCTCAAAGGGTTTGGGTTGGGTAAACAAAGTGAATCAGCTTCTTCATCTGATTCATCATGTGACTCTTTTGAAGCAACTAAGTGTGAGAAATCAGAAATAGTTGAATCAGTCGAGTCTAAAACTGAATCACTAGAGACTGAACTTGAGTCCCACGAACAGACTGAATCACCAGTTTCATCTATTTCGACATGTGATTCCTCAGAAACAGCTAACTGTGAAAATTCAGAGTTAGTTGATTCAGTAGAATCTAGCAACGAATCATCTGAAACAGTTGATTCAAAACAAACCAATGAAGAATTAGAATCAACATCAGGAGCTTATGTTGAGTCTAATGGTGATACGACTACAGAAGCCCCTGCTGCACTTTCAAATGATAATGATTCTGAAACTCATGAACCAACGGTGTCACTCGAAACTGAAAGTACTGCTACGACATCACCTGACACCGTTTGCGAATAAGTTAATGTCACTAACCTTGTTGCTTCGAATGCAGACCAAGTGATTATTGAAGAGTGGGTGGATGAAGATGATGAGTATGATGTTGATTTAGTTGCTTTGAAAAATAAAATTCAGAAAAACAATATTTTAATTTCTGAAAAACCAAACAATATTTAAATTTCTTCTGATGCTTTAGATTGTGTGGGCTCTGTGTTTAAGAGCGATGATTGTTCTAACATTTACTTTGGTTCTATTTGCGTGGATTTATATTCACTTGTTTTGCCTAATAAAACTGATGAATCTAAAAATCTATTGGTAAAACAAACTAAAAAGGGTGGTGAAACAAAATATATTCCACCAAGATCAAGATCGAAAAATGTAAACAAAAAATAGTTATGCTTCTAAAGATCAAAGTAAACCTGTTTCGCTTATATCTCAGGATCCACACAAGTCCTCAAGTTCTGCAAAAACTGATGGATCTCAGGCAAAGCCGAACGTGAAACGACAAATATGTTACACATGTGGCATTGTTGGACACATTGCAAGAAATTGTCAGCATCGTCCTGATAAAATCAAATAAGGAGAGCATCAGAAGGCTCCAAAAGGGAATCTCAAACGTTTGAAACCGGGGAAGACTAAAAAATCTAAACCTGTTAAGAAGTTGAATTCCAAGGTGAAGCCTTCTGATGGAGATTGGAATAAGGCAAAAGAAATGAAACTTAAAAACAACTTGAAGTCTCCAAACTCTAAAACTGTTTTGCCCAAGGCATCTAAGAAATTGGAAAAGCCTAGTCAAGTTTGGAGACCAAAGAGTCCTGTTCCAGATATCTCTCCTGAATCATGGTGCACCAATGCTAGACCTATCTACTCTAAAGGAAATCTAATTTGGATGCAAGTAACATACATTAATGAACAGGGTGTGCCCACTGCTACTATGGCTTAGGTACCAAAATCTAACTGATCCCGCATACTGTGTAGGAACCGTTATGGAGGGCTGTCATTCGACTTTGGGTCATTGATAGTGGCTGCTCCAGGCACATGACTGGCGACTTATTCCAACTGACTGATCTTGAAAAATTCAATGGAGGATATGTTGCTTTTGCAGGAGGAGAGAAAGGAAAGATCACCCAGCGAAGCACAGTGAAGAATGGTGATCTTTGTTTCAAGGAAGTCAATTACGTTCCCGAGTTGAAGCATAGTCTACTAAGCGTCTTTCAAATATGCGACAATGGTTACTCAACTCACTTCACAGACAAACATTGCCTCATTCTAAAACCAGGAATGGTCATTCCTGAGGAGTGGATATTGCTGAAATCTACTCAAAAAGGCAACGCTTATGTCATTGATATGAACACACTACCTATTGAAAGCGTTGCCTGTCTGTTTACTAAAATCTCTAAACACAATGCCATGTTGTGGCATCGTCATTTAGGACATTCAAACGTTAAAAATCTGAACCATGTTGCAAAACTGGGGTTGGTAAGGGGTCTACCAGTGAAAGATTTTATCACTTTTGAAAAATGTGTTCCCTGTGCTAAGGGTAAACCACATCGAAAACCACACTTTCCCAAAACTGTCAACACAATTAACAGTGTGATGCAGCTTCTTCACATGGATCTCTTTGGTCCTGTGAATGTGCTTAGTCTCTCAGGAAAGTCTTACTGTTTGGTGATTACTGATGATTACTCACATTTTACTTGGGTTTTCTTCTTAGTTAACAAGAGTGAGACTGCAAAACTGGTCAAAAGATTCATAGTTTTCATGGAAAATCAGACTGGCAACAAAGTGAAAGGAATTCGAAGCGACAATGGAACCGAATTCAAGAATGCTAAATTAAATTTCTTTTGTACTGAAAGGGGAATCGCTAGACAATACAGCACTGCTAGGACTCCTCAGCAAAATGGAGTTGCTGAAAGAAGGAATCATACCCTTATTGAAGCGGCCCGCACGATGCTGTGTGATTCTAAGCTCCCAGTCTTCTTTTGGGATGAGGCTATCAATACAGCGTGCTATGCTCAAAACAAAGTGATTATACACAAATCACGCATGAAGATGCCTCACGAAGTGTTGTTTGGTGAGAAAACCTATGTTAGGCACTTTAGAGCTTTCGGTTGCCCATGCACCCTTCTGCATTTGGAAGCTATACCAAAGTTTGATGCTAGGGGAGATGAGTGCTTTTTCATTGGATATGCTGGAAAAGCCTCACGTGAGAACAAAACTGCATATAGAGTGTATAACAAGAAGACAGGACAGATTATTGAGTCTTTCGATGTATAATGGGTCGAAGAAAATCAGACTGATGCTGGAAACGGGCCATTTACTCTCTATAATTATGCTCATCTCTTTAAATCATTTGATATTGTTGATGATCTTCCTATTGTTCATGCAGGTCACTCAGGTCCTTCGAATGCTGCTTCTCGGGCCTTAATTGTTACACACAATGCTGAAGAAGAGGGGGATGTTGAATTTGAGGGGGATGCTACAGCTGTGGGGGATCGCACACCTGTAGTCTGATCTTCAACATCTGCACCTGAGATTCAAGTAGCTCCAGATTACACCGACATTCTCAATGAAGGAGGGGAAGCTTCAGATTCATCTGATGACGAAGATTCGTTGAACAACCAAAATGACACGTTCTTCGATGGTCCCATTCCAGACGAATATGTTGCTGACGATTCGGCAGAAGAACCTGTTACTGATCAAACAAAACCGGTGGCAATTGAGAACCTGACTAATCTACAACCGACCGGAACTGCTCCAGAAACTGCTATTCCTACAAGTGTCCAACTTGATCATCCCATAGAAATTGTGATTGGACCTGTGGGAGCTGGAATTTTGACCAGAAGTCAGACAGGAGTTATGAATACTTGCCTATTCTCATGTTTCATCTCACAAATAGAGCCGAAGACAATTGATATGGCTCTTCAAGAACCTAGCTGGGTAGACGCAATGCAGGACGAGTTGAACTAGTTCGAAAATTAAAAGTGTAGAAGTTGGTTCGTTTGCCTGCTGGAAAGAAATCATTCAGAACTCTATGGGTCTATCGAAACAAGCGTGATGATAGTGGAGTGATTGTTCGAAATAAAGCAAGACTGGTCGTTCAAGGGTTCAGACAGATTGAGCGCCTCGACTACGACGAAGTGTTTGCTCCTATGGCCAGATTGGAAGCAATACGAATCTTTCTGGCGTATGCATCCTTCATGGGGTTCAAGGTCTATCAGATGAATGTCAAAACGGCGTTTCTCTACAGAAAAGTGAAGGAAGAGATATATGTATCGCAGCCGCCTGGTTTCGTTGACAAATAGTGTCCTCATCATGTTTATAAGCTTGACAAAGCCTTATACAGGTTACACCAAGCTCCTCGTGCGTGGTATGCTACACTGATAGAGCATCTGCTCGCACACGGATACACTCGTGGAAACATAGATCAGACATTGTTTATTCGAAAGGTGGGCGAGGATCAAATCTTAGTGCAGATCTATGTGGACGATATCATCTTTGAATCCACTAGTGAAGCACTGTGCAAGGAGTTCGAAGAAGTGATGAAGAAGTAATTTAAAAAGAGTGCATTGGGAGAGCTGAATTTCTTTTTGGGTTTACAAGTTCGTCAAGATTCCAAGGGAATTCTGATTCATCAAGGAAAATACGTTGACGACATTATTGCAAAGTTCAAACTTCAGGATGCGAAACCTGCAAATACTCCTATGGCAGAAAGACCAGTGCTGACCGAAGATCAGGAAGGGGAAGCTGTTGATGAGACACTGTACCGGTCGATGATTGGCTCATTAATGTGTTAGATGGCTAGTAGACCAGACATCATGTTTGTTGTGTGTCAGTGTGCACATTATCAGGCTGCTCCTAAACTTTCTCATTTAAATGCTGTTAAGAGAATCTTTCGATATCTCAAGGGCAGGCCTCGGCTTTGACTTTTGTATCGAAGGGAATCTCCATTTGACTTGTGTTCTTTCTCTGTTAGAAATTTTGGAGGTACAGGTAGGGACATGAAGTCCACATCAGCTGGATGCCAGTTTCTGGGGGATCGCCTCATCTCCTTGCAATGCAAAAAAGCAGCAGACTGTCTCACTGTCGACTGGAGATGCCGAGTATGTAGCCGCTTCAGCCTGTTGCTCTCAAGTTATATGGATTCAATACCAGCTGGTAGATTACGGTTTGAATTTCTCCCAAACTCCCATTTACTATGACAATAATGCAGCTATCCAAATAGTGAAAAATCTGGTTTATTTTTCAAAAACCAAGCACATTGCCATAAAAATTCAATTCATATGCGACTCTTTCAACTAGGTACTTATTACTATGGATCAAATACATACTGACGACAATGTCGCAGATATTTTTACAAAACCGATTGATAAAGCACGTTTTCTTGAACTTCTAAAAATGGTCGATTCCGAGGATTGAACTTGGTCACACAAAAAATATTTTTCTTCGTTTCAGTAAATTTATTTCTTAAAATTGTTTTTCGTTTATTATTTTTGTTTTCAATTTTAAGCAAAAAATTAGGGGGATCTAGTCTCTCAGAAAAATACAAAAACATTTGGAAAATCAGAAAAATACAAAAACATTTGAAAAATCAGAAAAATATAAAAACATTTGAAAAATAAAAAAATACAAAAATAGTTTTGCTAAGCCTTTGCTACAACCCGGGAAAAGAAATAATTTCACTATGTGGATTAAGGCTGACTCATGTAAGACCAATATTGAAATGGTCTAACTCTAGAGCGATATGTTGGTAGTCTTTATCCAGATGGCTAGATTCTTTGACTGGTTCTGTGCAGAACACTAATATTATTCTATGACCTCAGGAAAGAACATCACTTGGAATTAGGACATGGCTATTTGAATGCGTGTGTGACGTCCTGATACACACAATTTCGTTCTAGTTCTTAAATCTCTTCTGACCAACTCGTGTATCTCCTTTGTTTTGCGTGAGCAAAGACCTAGAGGTGCTAGGCAACGTCGGCTTCTGTTTTGCGTGAGCAAAGACCTAGCTGTACGTTGTCGCTCTATAGATCAAATACACCCGAAAGAGGCCATCTAGTGCCCAAAAGAAATCTGAAAAACCTATATCAAGCTGAGAAAACCTCATTTGATCTTATATCCATCTCTGCCACTGATCTATTATGTTCTCTTCCCACTCCAGTCCCAGTTAAGGTTTCAGAATCCTAGAACGGGCTTGTTAAATATGTGGTAGGGAAACTACATGTATGATGGTAGGTTCTAATTAAAAATTCTGGGATTTGATTGTGATTGAATTGAGTGTTCATATAAATTAATTTGAAAACATGATAAATCAGTTGCAGACCGTCACTTGAAAAAGGCCTAGGGAGATAAGTTTAAGTGGACAAATATACTGCAATCGCTCAGATCATCCAGAGTAAACCAGTGTTGATAAATGTAGTCTGGCCCGAAACTCTGTGATTTGATCCCGTAGGTAAAGTGCCTGCAAGAAGTTGTATATATTCGTTTGATTATTTTTTTGTAAATATTGTGTGATTTCGTTTATTAGTGTAAATATTAAGTAGTAGGTTTTAGTTAGTTATAGTATATATATATATATATATATATAATTTTTTTTTATAAAAAGTGACCTTGGTTGAAAATCGAGAGAGGCCGTACCTTCATAAAGCACCTTTGCAAGAAATTTTTAAAATATCTGATCTCGGGATTCGAGCTGGTGGAGTAAATAGCACAATGGCTTCTGGACCGATATACTCTAGCACACTCTTGCTAAATTACCGAATTACCTTGAAGAGTGTGCGAGGTGTCTAATATGGTTTGGTTGGACAATTTTGACCCTCGAACAGCGAGTGAAATGACCATACTGCCCCTCCCACAATGGAATATTACCAATGTGCGAGTCACATGTGCCCTTTGACCAAATAAGAAGTGTGTGGTCTGACCTTTGACTACTGTTGACCCGGTCAAGAATACGGTTGACTTTTGATGACCAAACAGACTGTGCGTGTGACAACCCTCATAATTCCATGTATCCGTACAATTTATTAATGAGAATTAAATTGCTTGATGACTGTGCTGAATCATTTAACTGCTTTCTGATTTCTGTGTTGTACTTACATGTGCTTGTTAACATACTAGTAGTGTACATGAAAGTTACTAAATGGTCCTGAATATTCTCCTATGTGTTAGGAATAAATTGCGGTACAAAAATATATATATAATAGACACTTTACGGGATAATTAAACACTTTAACGGAACGGTATTTAACCGAATAACCGGACATTACCCGGGACACTAAATTTTTGTCAAATACATTGTTTAATTATTTCTTGGCTTGTCTTGATCCCGTTCACCATAACACCCCCTAGATATCAACTAACTAACATGTGTAAGTTAATACTTGAAAATTTACTAGTAGTTACCATCTACCATCAAAATTTTACATCTAACCCCCCCCCCCCCCATGTGCAACCGTCCCCAAAGGGACCCCCACCAAGATCACCATGATCATATTAGATCTCTTCATATATTTTGTTTAGATATTATTTGATGTCTTGCTTAAGAATATGAACTAAATATTGATATGGAGATTTATAAGCATGGCTTCCATATCATTCCATCACTTCTAAAAGATCACATCCCTCACTCACTCTCTCCCTCCCTCTTTCAGCTCACCCCCAAACCGCCACCATCACCACCATTAAACCACCATCACCCTCCATTTATCAAGTTCCATTTAAGCTTCAAAGGTGATACAAGAAGGTTGCAACTTGTGGAACTAAAAAGAAGCCTTGTTCTTGCTTCTTCATCATCTTCCTCACTAGGTTCTACCATAGCCTTGTGCTAGTAGTAAGTTACTTGTACACCCTGGTTCATCTTGTTTCTTGGTTACAAGTTGTATTATGTTTAGTATGTTCAAATCACTAAAGAAACAAGAACATTAAAAAGATGAAACATGATGTAATAATGTTAGTATGAAGTTGTTTTGATATGTTGCTGATTACTTGCTGATTTACTTGTTAATATTGAGTACTAGAAATGTTGTTGATCACTAAGCATTTAAACGGAACCAATATAACTCGCTTTAGAATGTTAAAGGCTGAAAACAGGGGGCTGTTTAGTGATTACAGACAACTAGCCAACTTCAGTTGGCTGTAATCGGACCTTAATAAAACCAAAAATGCATTTTCTGAAGTCTAGATTTATGTATTATGAAATACGGTTCTAATGGCACTGGAATCATAATTTTTGGACTTCGTTTACTATTTTTAAAGACCCTTTTTGTAACAGCAGCTAAAGCTGAGTTTTTACTGCAGTAAATGGGCGATATGTTTTTAGTCATCACTGGAAATCTATGTTGAATCAGCTCATGAAATTTGTACAGTAGATGACCACTAATGTATTTGTAATTCTCCCACTGGAATTTCATAAATCGGATATACGATGAATTTGTAATAAATTATTCCGTGAACTGCAGTCAGAAAAAGACGAGTCTGATTGCAGTCCGGAAAATGATTTTTTATAAAATATTGGTGAAGATATGGATCCCGAGATTTTTACACAATAATATTTGGATCGTTTAATACCTTCTTTAAAATGTTGAGAATTTTTGGAAAAAGTGAACTATTTTATTAAAATCCCCGAAAACAGCCCAGTTTCGAATGTAAAAGCTAAAACGACATAAGTAGTAATTTGCGTGTCTAAATGTCAGTTATGTTATCTGAGAATGATCTAACATGTTATATGTCAATAAAAAGTGTTATGTCCAATGTCGTATGTTTATTTATGAATGGGAATAGATGGGAAGTTTATATGGGCATGAACCGTTAAAGTGATGCATGTTATGTGGTAGATGCGTGTAGGAACTTCATGCTTATTTGAAGTCACTAATAAACTACGTGGTAATCATACTAGGACGTGATTGACCGACCTTGACTGTTAGCTATTTTTGAGAGTCAAACCGAGCAACCGAGGTGAGTTCACACTTTCTACAAGGCATGGGATTCCCGGTGGTTTGGGAATGGGTTAAAGAATTAAAATGGAATCTACATATCCTCCTTGGGTAGGATATGTACGGCCATCCTCCATGGGTAGGATGCCAATATTAATCCTGTGTATTCTCCTTGGGTAGAATACGTACGTTCGTCCTCCTTGGGTAGGACAACAACCTTAAAACTTACTAGACAAAACTCTATCATGAAGTCCCTCATTTTATATCGACTTAATCGCCGAGGCCAACGGCGAGCGGGTCATTAGTTAATAGCGCTATTAGGTTTAACAAACGTCACACCGTGTCATCCGAATGGGCGTGTACTAATGGACTATGGCAAACTGTCAATGATGATAGAACATTGACGTAGGGCACAACTATTGTTCGTCAGTTGTCGATATCGGTCTAGTGGTTCACAGGGGGAAGTCCCCACTAATTATGGATATGGTTTGGGCAATAAAGAAGGAACTGGTTAAACATACTTTCAACTGTGGGGTAACCCCCACGGCAAATAAGCCAACGAAAGTCAAACCACATTTTCTGAAACAACTTAAAACTAATCAACCAACCGTGAACTCACTCAACTTTGTTGTTGACTCGTTGTTACATGCCTTACAGGTCGCTAGATGCTTATGGAGCTTGCACGAGGAGGATGTCATTGTGGGATATGGATCGTAATGTCCCATGCTTAATAATTAATCTTTATGAATCTATTAAACCTACGTTTTGAACTTCAAACTTATGAAGTATGGGACTTAAGTTTTGAACTTACGTTTTATGCTTCCGCTGTTAACTTAAAGTCAGTTACTTATCTTTAGGTCATCAATTGTATTGTGGTTGGCTTTATTAACTTAATTACGTTGTTCAATATGATTGGTGGCTCGATCCTGGTCATGTCACGCCTCCAAGCGGTGACGCTCCGCATGGTGGAATTTTGGGGGTGTGACAGATTGGTATCAGAGCCATTGATTATAGTGAACTTGGTTTTAAAAAGGGAAAAGCTTTTTGAAAAAAAAAACAGACTATAACCTGTACAGTGCTCAACGATCCACAACGACGCTTCACTCCACGTGCAAGACTCGACACGATAGGTGGTATGATTTAGGTTATATTGTCGGTTAGATAGTTCACACTGTGCATTAATTAACGTGATAATTGCTATTTGAACCCTGTGTGCTTACTCTCTACTGTCGTCCCACACTTACGCACTTTCGCGACACTTTTCTCACTTACGTTGCTTCGTTGTGAAGATCATGAGCGGACGCGGAGGACGTATCAACCTAACTCAAGCCCAGTTGACGTCTTTGATCAATGAACGAGTTGCTGAGGCACTCGCAGCTGTCCCTGCAGAAGGTATAACCTGCTATTTCGATCTATCCTAGGATGTTTAGATCCTACTTTCGCGAACCAACTCTCGTGCTTAACCTTGTCTTTTATTCTCGCGCAACAGGACAACATGCTTAGCCTCCTGTGTGCACGTTCAAAACGTTCATGGATTGCCGACCTAGTACTTTCAGCGGCACAGAAGGAGCTGTTGGTCTTCTTCACTGGTTTGAGAAGCTCGAGTATGTTTTTGAGATGTGTGAATGCCCTGAAGATCGTAGGGTGAAATACGCTACTGGAACACTCGAAGGTGCTGCGTTAACCTGGTGGAAAGCACAGGTTCAACTGCTAGGGCTGGCAGTTGCTAATGCCACCCCATGGAATGACTTCAAGGAACTGATCAAGGAAGAGTACTGTAGTCGTGACGACATCTACAAGCTGGAGGTGGAATTTTTCAATCTGAAGATGACGGGGTCTGAGATCGAGGCATACACAAAGAGGTCAAACAAGCTGGCCATCTTGTGTCCTACAATGGTGGACCCTCCCATCAAACGTATTGAGCTGTACCTCAAGGGTCTTGTACCAGAGATTCGGAGTCACGTAACCTCAGCTAATCTTGGCACCATTCAGCAAGTCATCAAGTTGGCTCATCGTCTCACTGATCAAGCAATTGAGCAAAACAGGTTGCCCAAGCGTATTAGCGCTGCTACTACTGATGCCCCCAATGATCACAAGCGAAAATGGGATGGAAATTCGGGCAAAGGCACTACCTATGTTCAGTCTCAGTCTCAGCAACGAAGGACTGAGGACCATAGGAGCCCCAGTCAGCAGCCTTCTGGAAATCAAGGGCAGGGTGGATACAAGGGGAATCACCCCAAATGTAATCGTTGCAACTTGCACCACAGCGGGACATGTGGTAAAGGCAACTGTCATCGGTGCAACAAGCCTGGTCACATTGCAAGAGATTGCAGGAGTAAGCGTCCGGCGAATCAGAACCGGCAGCAACAACAAGCCCCACCAAATCAACGCCAGCAGCAGCAACAACAAGGTAACAACAAAGGGTGCTTTCAATGTGGTGCTGAGGGCCATTTCAAGAAAGACTGCCCCCAGCTAAATCAGAACCAGAACAACAACAATCAGGGGAATGGAAATGGTAATGGGGGAAACAACAATGGCAATGGTGCCAGGGGTCGTGTGTTCGTGATTGGTCAGGGTGATGCAAGGAATGATCCCAACGTTGTGATGGGTAAGTTTCTTCTGGATGATTTCTTTGTTACTGTTTTATTTGATTCGGGTGCCGATACTAGCTATGTGTCCTTAAAAGTTAGTCAAATGCTTAAGTGCACCCTAACACTTTTGAACACCAAACACACGGTAGAACTAGCAAACGGTAAAAGTCTTGAATCCACACACATAGTTAAGGGTTGTAACCTCGTCTTAGCTGGTCAAAAGTTTTCTATCGACCTCATTCCTATCGTTCTGGGTAGTTTTGACGTTGTCATTGGGATGGATTGGTTATCTCAACACCAAGCGGAGATTATTTGCAAGGAGAAAATCATCTGTATCCCTCATTCTGGTAAAGAACCCCTCGTGATTCATGGCGACAAGAGTGGTGCTGTTGTAGGCACCATCTATTTCCTTAAGGCCCAGAAGTGTTTGTGAAAGGGCCAAACTGCTATTCTAGTTCTCGTTTCTGATACATCCTCGGAAGAAAGGAAGATAGAAGACATACCTGTTGTACATGATTTTCCTGAGGTATTTCCTGAGGAATTACCTGGTCTCTCGCCTCATCGTCAAGTTGAGTTTCAAATCGAGCTAGCTCCTGGAGCAGCACCAACAGCTCGAGCACCATATCGACTTGCTCCGTCAGAACTTGAAGAACTGTCCACACAATTACAAGAACTCTTGGAAAAGGGTTTCATACGCCCTAGCTCTTCGCCATGGGGAGCTCCAGTGTTATTCGTAAAGACGAAAGACGGTACCTTTAGAATGTGTATTGACTACCGCGAACTCAACAAGGTGACCGTGAAGAATCGTTATCCTCTTCCACGCATTGATGACTTGTTCGAACAGTTGCAAGGGTCGAGTTATTACTCTAAGATTGATTTGAGATCGGGATACCATCAGCTGAGAGTCCGAGAGGAGGACGTCTCCAAAACCGCGTTCAGAACTCGTTACGGCCATTACGAGTTTCTGGTTATGCCTTTCAGATTGACGAATGCACCAGCGGTCTTCATGGATCTCATGAACCGAGTGTGCAAGCCTTACCTGGATAAGTTTGTCATAGTGTTCATCGATGACATCCTGATCTATTCTAAGAGTCAGGAGGAACACGAGCAACATCTGAGGCTTATTCTGGAACTTCTTCGAAAAGAGCAGTTGTATGCCAAGTTTTTGAAATGTGACTTCTGGCTTCACGAAGTCCACTTTCTAGGCCACGTAGTAAACAAGTATGGGATTCATGTTGATCCATCCAAGGTTGACTCGATCAAGAACTGGCCTGCACCCCTTACACCAACAGAAATCCGCCAATTCTTGGGTTTGGCAGGCTACTACAAAAGATTTATCAAGGATTTCTCAAAGATTGCCCAACCCCTCACTTCATTGACTCAGAAGGGTGTCACCTATCGTTGGGGTGATGCACAGGAATCTACTTTTAAGCACTTAAAGGATAGACTTTGTAGCGCGCCTATCCTCTCATTGCCGGAAGGCACAGATGATTTTGTGGTTTATTGCGACGCTTCCATCCAGGGACTTGGTTGCGTGTTGATGCAACGTGACAAGGTCATTGCCTACACATCACGCCAACTTAAAGTTCACAAAAGGAACTACACTACACACGACTTGGAATTGAGAGCAGTTGTTTTCGCACTTAAGATATGGAGACATTACCTGTACGGTACCAAGTGCACCATTTACACCGATCATAGGAGTCTCGAGCATATCTTTAAGCAAAAGGAGTTAAACATGCGGCAACGCCGATGGGTCGAGCTCTTGAATGATTATGAATGTGCGATCAAGTATCATCCGGGCAAGGCCAATGTTGTGGCCGACGCCCTCAGCCGAAGGATACTATACCTAAGCGTGTACGTGCGTTACAGCTTACCATCCAATCTAACCTTCCCGATCAGATTCGCGATGCTCAGGTTGAAGCATTGAAAGTAGAAAACATCAGGGCTGAGTCCCTACGAGGATCGAGGCAACGGCTAGAACAAAAGGAAAACGGCGCCTACTATGTAAACGGACGCGTATGGGTTCCACTGTATGGGGACCTACGCGAGCTAGTGATGGATGAAGCACATAAGTCTCGTTATTCAGTACATCCGGGTTCGGATAAAATGTACCATGATCTCAAGACTGCATACTGGTGGCCTGGTATGAAAGCCAGCATAGCAACCTACGTCAGCAAATGCTTTACTTGTGCGAGAGTCAAGACTGAGTACCAGAAACCATCAGGGCTACTTCAACAACCAGAGATCCCGAAATGGAAATGGGAGCAAATTTCCATGGATTTCGTTACTGGCCTGCCGAGATCTCAACACGGAAATGACACTATTTGGGTGACAGTGGATCGACTGACCAAATCTGCACATTTTCTGGCCATCAAGGAAACGAATAAGTTTTCTACTCTAGCAGACATCTACCTAAAAGAAGTGGTATCAAGGCACGGAGTTCCAACCTCCATCATTTCTGACCGTGACTCACGTTTCACATCTGAATTGTGGCAAGCTATGCACAAGTCCTTTGGTTCTCGATTAGACATGAGCACGGCATATCATCCATAGACGGATGGGCAATCTGAACGCACCATCCAAACCCTTGAGGACATGCTTAGGGCATGTGTAATCGATTTTGGTAATGGCTGGGAAAAGCACCTCCTGTTAGTGGAGTTTTCGTATAACAACAGTTACCACACCAGCATCCAGGCCGCTCCGTTTGAGGCATTGTACGGACGTAAATGCCGATCACCTCTTTGTTGGGCAGAAGTTGGTGACAGCCAAATCACAGGCCCAGAACTTGTGGTAGACACGACTGAGAGGATTGCTCAGATACGACAACGAATGACGGCAGCTCGTGACCGTCTGAAAAGCTATGCTGATAAGCGAAGGAAACCACTCGAGTTCCAGGTTGGGGATCGGGTGCTACTCAAAGTCACACCTTGGAAAGGTGTAGTTCGTTTTGGCAAACGAGGCAAACTCAATCCGCGTTATGTCGGACCGTTCGAAATCATCGAGAAAATTGGCAAAGTCGCCTACAAGTTGAATCTACCTGAAGAACTCAGAGGAGTTCACAACGTATTCCACGTGTCAAATCTGAAGAAGTGTCTGTCAGACGAGACCCTCATAGTTCCTCTCAAGGAACTCACTATCGACGACCAGCTGCGATTCGTCGAGGAACCAGTAGAGATTACTGATCGAGATGTTAAGGTTCTCAAACGTACCAGGATACCTCTTGTTCGAGTAAGTTGGGATTCCCGTCGTGGCCCAGAGTACACCTGGGAACGAGAAGACCAAATGAAACTCAAGTATCCCCAGTTGTTTAAGAAAAATGCAACCACTACTGAGGCTGAAGCTACTGCAGAATTTCGGGACGAAATTCCAAATCAACGGGGGGATGATGTGACACCCCGGGAAAACCAGGAAACCAACGCAACATAACTAGCTTCCTCAGTAACCACGAGCTAAATTTCGGGACGAAATTTTCTTAACAGGGAGAGAATGTGACAACCCTCATAATTCCATGTATCCGTACAATTTATTAATGATAATTAAAGTGCTTGATGACTGTGCTGAATCATTTAAATGCTTTCTCATTTCTGTGTTGTACTTACATGTGCTTGTTAACGTACTAGTAGTGTACATGAAAGTTACTAAATGGTCCTGAATATTCTCCTATGTGTTAGGAATAAATTGCGTTACAAAAATATATATAATAGACACTTTACGGGATAATTAACACGGTATTTAACCGAACAACCGGACATTACCCGGGACACTAAATTTTTGTCAAATACATTGTTTAATTATTTCTTGGCTTGTCTTGATCCCGTTCACTATAACACCCCCTAGATATCAACTAACTAACATGTGTAAGTTTATACTTGAAAATTTACAAGTAGTTACCATCTACCATCAAACTTTTACATCTAACCCCCCCCCCCCCAAGTGCAACCGTCCCCAAAGGGACCCCACCAGGATCACCATGATCATATTAGATCTCTTCATATATTTTGTTTAGATATTATTTGATGTCTTGCTTAAGAATATGAACTAAATATTGATATGGAGATTTATAAGCATGGCTTCCATATCATTCCATCACATCTAAAAGATCACATCCCTCACTCACTCTCTCTCTCCCTCCCTCTTTCGGCTCACCCCAAACCGCCACCATCACCACCATTAAACCACCATCACCCTCCATTTATCAAGTTCCATTTAACCTTCAAAGGTGATACAAGAAGGTTGCAACTTGTGGAACTTCAAAGGAGCCTTGTTCTTGCTTCTTCATCATCTTTTTCTCATCATCTTCCTCACTAGGCCCTAGCCTTGTGCTAGTAGTAAGTTACTTGTACACCCTTGTTCATCTTGTTTCTTGGTTACAAGTTGTAGTATCTTTAATATGTTCAAATCACTAAAGAAACAAGAACATTAAAAAGATGAAACATGATGTAATAATGTTAGTATGAAGTTGTTTTGATATGTTGCTGATTACTTGCTGATTTACTTGTTAATATTGAGTACTAGAAATGTTGTTGATCACTAAGCATGTTAACGGAACCAATATAACTCGCTTTAGAATGTTAAAGGCTGAAAACAGGGGGTTGTTTAGTGATTATAGCCAACTTCAGTGGGCTGTAACTGGACCTTAATAAAAAAAAATGCATTTTCTGAAGTCTAGATTTATCTATTATGAAATACGGTTCTAATGGCATTGGAATCATAATTTTTGGACTTCGTTTACTATTTTTAAAGACCCTTTTTGTAACAGCAGCTAAATCTGAGTTTTTACTGCAGTAAATGGGCGATATGTTTTTAGTCATAACTGGAAATCTATATTGAATCAGCTCATGAAATTTGTACAGTAGATGACCACTGATGTATTTGTAATTCTCCCACTGGAATTTCGTAAATCGGACATACGATGAATTTGTAATAAATTATTCCGTGAACTGCAGTCAGAAAAAGATGAATGTGATTGCAGTCCGGAAAATGATTTTTTATAAAATATTGGTGATGAATTGGATCCCGAGATTTTTACACAATAATATTTGGATCGTTTAAGACCTTCTGTAAAAAGTTGAGAATTTTTGGAACAAGTGAACTATTTTATTAAAATCCCCAAAAACAGCCCAGTTTCGAATGTAAAAGCTGAAACGACATAAGTAGTAATTTGCGTGTCTAAATGTCGGGTATGTTATCTGAGAATGATCTAACATGTTATATGTCAATAAAAAGTGTTATGTGCAATGTCGTATGTTTATTTATGAACGAGAATAAATGGGAAGTTTATATGGGCATGAACCGTTAAAGTGATGCATGTTATGTGGTAGATGCGTGTAGGAACTTCGTGCTTATTTGAAGTCACTAATAAACTACGTGGTAATCATACTAGGACGTGATTGACCGACCTTGACTGTTAGCTATTTTTGAGAGTTAAACCGAGCAACCGAGGTGAGTTCACACTTTCTACAAGGCATGGGATTCCCGGTGGTTTGGGAATGGGTTAAAGAATTAAAATAGAATCTACATATCCTCCTTGGGTAGGATATGTACGGCCATCCTCCATGGGTAGGATGCCAATATTAATCCTGCGTATTCTCCTTGGGTAGAATACGTACGTTCGTCCTCCTTGGGTAGGACAACAACCTTAAAACTTACTAGACAAAACTCTATCATGAAGTCCCTCATTTTATATCGACTTAATCGCCGAGGACAATGGCGAGCGGGTCATTAGTTAATAGCGCTATTAGGTTTAACAAACCTCACACCGTGTCGTCCGAACGGGCGTGTACTAATGGACTATGGCAAACTGTCAATGATGATAGAACATTGACGTAGGGCACAACTATTGTTCGTCAGTTGTCGATATCGGTCTAGTGGTTCACAGGGGGAAGTCCCCACTAATTATGGATATGGTTTGGGCAATAAAGAAGGAACTGGTTAAACATACTTTCAACGGCGGGGTAACCCCCACGGAAAATAAGCCAACGAAAGTCAAATCACGTTTTCAGAAACAACTTAAAACTAATCAACCAACCGTGAACTCACTCGACTTTGTTGTTGACTCGTTGTTACATGCCTTACAGGTCGCTAGATGCTTATGGAGCTTGCACGAGGAGGATGTCGTTGTGGGATATGGATCGTAATGTCCCATGCTTAATAATTAATCTTTATGAATCTATTAAACCTACGTGTTGAACTTCAAACTTATGAAGTATGGGACTTATGTTTTGGACTTACATTTTATGTTTCCGCTGTTAACTTAAAGTCAGTTACTTATCTTCAGGTCATCAATTGTATTGTGGTTGGCTTTATTAACATAATTAAGTTGTTCAATATGATTGGTGGCTTGATCCTGGTCATGTCACGCCTCCAAGCGGTGACGCTCCGCATGGTGGAATTTTGGGGTTGTGAAAGTGCGACCAGCCTGTTTTACATAAATGTCCTTAGTTTTGTTTGCAAAATTACATTTGTGCCCCTCGCACACTGAATGGTTGATCGCACACTCATAAATTGGATCGCACACCTCTTAATTTTGGGCCTGATCCGTTGAATTTGGGCCGTAAACAACCTGATGGGTATTTAAGATGTTTTATTATAATTTAAAGTTTTTTTAATAGAATGTTTTCCAATTAATGATATTTTGAAAAACTTGAAATTATATTCAAAGATTTTATTTACTTTGACCAAGTTTACGGTCAAACTCGGGAATCTCGAGTTTCGATGTATGTGTGTAACTTCTAACTTGTCTCGTTTGGTGCAAAAACTGGGAAGAAAGCGTCAGATCCTCTTGTCCCTTCTTGGGAAAAGACGATGAGCGTGGCATATTATCTGTCAAATCCTCCAAAGGGGTTCGTGTATTACAAATCCATGATCGTTGGATTGACACATGCAGACTGGCACATGCACTTAGAGAAAATCCAATTATACGCGAGGATTGGATAAATGATTTCTAGAATAACGCGTCGGCCAAGAAAGGAGACACGGTTATCAAGTCTAAGGTGCAAAATAAAGAGGTCTCAGTTTCAGAACAAGATATTCGCGAAGTGTTGTTGTTTGGGGATGATGCTAGTGATCCAGTTGAGTATACAAAGGAGAAGGTCATAGAAGTCTTGAGCAAAATGAGTTACGAGGGATCTTGTCCTCCCACAATTAAGAAGCTGTTGCACCCTTACCGGAGATTTCTCGCCCATATCTACTTGGTGTGATGAAGTGGGAACAAAAGTGGTATAGATAAACTGACGTTGAGACAAACTTCGGGGGTGGTGTCACTAGTTGAGGGGTGGAAGTTCAACTATTCAAGATATGTGTTTGACGACATGTTGGCAAATATGAAGACCTTGAACGATAATATTGGTACAAGTTTCCCAAATTCCTTCAAATGATTCTGGAAACCAAGTATCCAAAGCTGCTAGTTACTGTGAAGACCTATGATGTTAAGATAATGAATCACATGGTGTTTTCTATGCTAAATCAGAAGTTGAGAGAAAATGTTGTAGTGAAATATCAGAACAAGAAGCCACTAGAGAAGTTTGGGGTGTTTTCTGAGATTCCAGAAGAAGTACCTACTCAGATTAATGCTATAGTGGCTGATGAACATGATGTTGAAATAATAGAAACTCCTACTAGAATGATTGAACTTGTTGAGAATGTTGATCTGACAGGAATTGAAAGTGAAGAAGATGAGGTAGATGATAGAATGGTAGATGATACCGAAGTGAATGAGAACGTAGATGAAGGAGAGACAGAAACAGAGGTTAATACTGAAAGCCTCACAGCAGAGACTCAAAACGTTGAAGAACCAGTTAGTGTGAGCCCTCCTCATGTTGAACCGGTTGCTATTACTACTGCTGATGCTGAAGTTGCTGAAGAAGATCCTACAACTGATTTTCCTCCTAGGAAAAGAAGTAAAAGTGATCCTAGGATCGGCGGTGAGGATAATACTGAAGTGAGAACAACAACAGAATCAACCATGCCTGTTATTACTACACGACCACCAATTCACTACAAGCCGTCAGAGATGAGCCCTACAATCATTGATTTCTTATCAAATGAAAGAGCTTCAATGTATATACCTCTTCCAAAGCATGGTGAAGGTTCGAGCAGTGGTCCATCAGATGCAGATGTTGTTAGAGCTGCAGTGTTTTTGCAAGCTGCTGCTAGGGAAGTTGAAGCAACAACTAAGTCAAAGCAAGATGAAACTCATGAAGCTGCTGACAGTTCAGATAGTGATGACTTATTTGAGGAGAATGAAACGACCATTCTGATGCGTAGAATTACCGTTCTTGAAGAAGATAAGATTTTTAAAGATGCTCAGATTGCCAGTTTGATGGAAGAGCTTGTGGTTAAGAATCAGAAAATAAATGAGCTGGAAACAAATCTGGGAGCTCTCAGTGCTGTTGTGAGGAGAGAGAGAAAGAACGGAAAGAACACAAGGAGGCTATAGATCGTTACATTGCAAATCCTCCTCGCATAGTGAATCAAAGACCAAGGAAAAAGATGGTAGTTATGAGAAATGTGGGTGGTGAGAGGAATCTGCAGTTTGGTGATAAACCAGATAGGTATGCGATCACTACTGAACAGGCTGAGCATGGAAACAGGTCTGGTATTCATAACTGGGCCTACAATGATGAAAAGGGCATGTTTATTGTGAAGAGGAAGAATGGTGTTGTGGAATATTATGATAATTCTGCTGCGTTGGAGTCTTGGACTGCGGTAGATCTGAGAGAGTTGAGCAATGCGGGCTATCATGATCAGTGCAAAAATCCAAACTGCAAAATTGGATTTAATTTCTTCAATAGGCTGCAGCAACAAGCTCGAGTTAATTTTAAAGATATTCAATTGGCTTAGTCTACAATTGAAGAAGATGAAGAAGTAGTGGATCCTGCTACAGGCAAACCGTACAAGGTTGTGAGGTGGCCCGCTACCAAGCAAACAAACACTTTTCCACTGCTTAAAGAGCTTCCTAATAACTGTTTGAAGGATTTGCAGTTCTGGATGTATGACCCCATCACAGGACAAGTTGTGATTGTTTGTGATAATGTTGAGTATAGGTATTTGAATACAAGAGACCTGATGTGTTTCGGGGAAAATGACATAAATATCTTGTCAAGAACTCAGATTCAAAGCAATCCTCAATATGAAGTATGTGCAAAAAGTTGGACGGTTGCTGTAGCTCAGATCATGGGATTTAAGTTGTGGTCAGGGCAACGTACAAGGGTTGAGACTCAGTTATACTGTCTGAATTGTAAAGGAAGCAAAAGAAGCAGTCCAAGAAGCACAAGTAAAGATGAAGCCGCCAAGACAACACAAACCTAGGGTGATATTGTAAGGGCATAAACTAGTGTAGGTTTGCGTTTGTCTTGGGTTCTTTATTTGTTTTGGGTTCGATTAGATGTATGGGCTTGGTAGGTGTTTTGGTCGTCAAACGGGTATGGGCTTGGCCCAATGTAATAGGGCTTCCTATGTAAGTATAAATAGGAGGTTCCTCATATGTTTAGGGTTGTTGATTCTCATTCGAACTTGTGCTTTGTGCGACCAAGGATACCAGATGATTCTATTGTAATCGTGTGTTCTTGTGTCATTAAATCAATACAATTACTTTTGATCTTCTACATCTTACTCGTATTTCCGCTACTTTTTTGGTGTTTGATATCCGATTGTTAAGTGATTCTGGACTTACATTTGTCATCCTCCCTCTTCCTCTTGCCCTCTGCATCAGTCTTTCCAGAATTGCTTCTCACCACATCCAAGGTTTCTGGACTCACTTCAAGTTGGTTTCTGGACTCACTTCAAGTTGGTTTCTGGAGCTCCTCTGATCAGCAACAGGCCTTCTTAAGTTCCCTAATCATACTTAGGACTATTGTAAGTGTCCTTAACCCTTCCTAATTCAGTTTAGCTTAGTTAATTAGGTTAAAGTCAAACCGTCGTAATTATAGTTTGGCTTCGAGATTAATCAATAATTGTTCAGTCAAATCTCGAATTGAAAGTACCTATAAGTTGGTAATTATGTGGGTAATAAACCCTTAAAAGGGTACTCTCTGATTCCCACTCTAACTAGGTCAATTGTCGGGTCAAACTGGATATTAAAAAGTCAACAGAAAGCTAAATTTCAAATTAATACATAATTAGCAATGTAGAAGCTATGCAACCTGTTTTATCATTAATATAACTTGGTAATTAATGTAAGAACATGTCTAAACATGTTCAACCCGACAATTTTCAGTTTAGGCTCGGTTCGGAACCGAAAGTCGTATAATTTGACTTCTGCTTTGACTTTCAGTTCTGACCCGTTTGAGCATGTTTTAGAAATGCCTTGGAGCCTTATTTGGACCAGGTTTCATATTAGTATAACCCTCTGTGATTATACAACTTGGTTCCATAGTTATCCGATTTATATGCAAGTTTCCGTTATATGCCTAAATGTTGACTAATATGCCCTTTTAACTTTAAAACGTAATTTTTGAAGAGGTAAAAGAATAGAAACCTTAGTTACTGATTATTAGACTTGTCCCTAAAATTTGACATCAAGTTTGAGGTCTAGATTAAGAGTTATGCTCATTAGCGTAATTAGAAAACTTTTTAGTGATTAAACGGCGTAATTAGCTTATAGCCTATCTAAACCCAACTTTTGGTATAAAACTTTTTACCTACTGATATAAAATAATATTTTGATATTTTTGGAGATTTTTATTTATTTTTAGGCTGAGCATAACTTAGAATTCTAAGCTTGATTCGGTAATTGCCGGTTTTGCCCTTTTGGGCTATAAATGAGTTTAACAAATCTTTTTGACCCCAAACCTTTTGCTACTGATTTTATATGATAAATAAATTATTTTAAACCTTCTGGAATAACAAAAATATCAGCTTTCTTTATAGAACCCGGAAATGGCTCCAAATCACCTTTTTAAGCATTTTAACTCTTAGTATGCATCAAAACTATTTTAAACATATAAGGTTGGATGCCTACTAATATTTTAAGTAAATTATTATATTGTAACAGTGAGCAAAAGTTTTTAAACTCAGGTTTCCAGTTTTGACCTTTTAGGCTTAGGTGAAATTACCTACTGATATAACTTAGTAAATTAAGTATTTTCACTAATTACATCAGAACCGAAACTCAGATTTATATTAAACCTCTTTTATAACCTTTTAAATGACCAAAATGCCCCTACGGGGCATAGTTTGAGTTTAAATCCATTTCGGGCATAATAGAAGATATCTTACTGATGTCACAACATATTTAAGGCGTATTAACTCAGGAAACTTGTATATGACTCTTATGGTTACCCGTTACGCACTTTTCACGTTCGGATCGGCTTATGTAACTAGTTGCATATATTAGCCGAAACGGGTCAAACCATATCATTTTTGTCTCAAAATCCAGAATGTGTTTAGTTTACCCATATTATACAAGTCTTCAAACTTGTCGGGTCTAAATCACATTCTATTCCGGTCTTCGCTTATTCATGCGTTTGAACCGAATCTTCCTTTGAAAATAACCGGTCTAAGCTTAAGCTCAATTAAAACCCGTTAGGAATCTAATAGGTTATTAAAACCTTCGTTCCAGATTTAGGAGCCCAGTAAAAGCTATCTGTACTTGCTTGGTGGTATACGACTGGGATAACTTGTATAAATTTGCTCAGGTAAATACTTTTAACTTATTTTCCCTATACGGGCTTGGGGTACGGTATATAAAATACCGCTTGGTCGGACATTGCATCTTTAATTGTATGAAGGTTAAATCATTGAAATGTCCTGTTTGAAAATGTTTTGTTTGCTTAAAGCCTTTGGGGGGTTAATGACCATGTCCCGGATATCCTTGGCATCATTCAAAGAAATGGCCACGACCTTAACACACGGGTGTAGGCGTACACCCGTTAGTGTATTTATAAATAATAAGGTATAACCGTGGGTTTCGGGAATAACCCGCCACGGGACTATATCATGTGGTGTGTCAATGAATCTTTAACCCGGTGTTTCAACCTGGGCTACTGAACGTATAAGAAACATGTAATTCTTTTACAAGATTATATATATAAATAATTATCCCAAGTTATAAAAGTTTTGTGCCACGTGCATTCAAATCAATTTTATTAAACCATTTTCAAAATAAGTCAGTTAATTGTATTTACCAGTATAAACTGACGTATTTTCCCAAAAAGGTTAAGTGCAGGTACTACTCGAAATAGGCTGGCTTTCTCCTAGCATCCACAATAAGTCTCGCAAGATTGGATGTCATAAAACCGCTGAACAATGTTTCCATTTTATTTCGATCCGCCTGTGGATCTGTTTCAACTATTTTGTGATACTTAATATTACAATTTATTTAGTTGGAATGAATCTATCTCTTGCTTCCGCTGTGCATTTAAACATTGTGTTGTTTGACTATGATGATATCAACTACGTCACGATACTCCCCACCGGGCCCACCGGTAATACGTGGAAATATTGGGGTGTGACAGGTTGGTATCAGAGCCAACACTGAGTGAATTAAACACTAGCCTTATGTGTTTAATCTCAGTTACACAATTGCACATTCCTCAAATTTTCGAGTCTAGACAAAGAACATAGGTCAAATCCTCATTTTGTTTATTTTTGTCTTTTATATATTTTCCTTGTTATCTTTGTGTATGTTGACAGGTTTAAATATGCCACCAAGATTCTTTAGGGGAAAAGGAAAAGGGCCAGTAGCAGGCCACGACCATGAGGCCGGGCCGTCTCAAAGACGAACCTCACCCGTCAACATGCGTACAAGTCCCCAAGGGGACTGGAGGGCACATCTACAGCCAGCGAGGTGGTCAGTCTCGTTAAGCTCGTCACCGTCTTACCTTCACTCTTTTGGTCCCCATTCAGAAAATGAGCCCGAAAACCCACAACCTTCATTTATCCCTCTCCAGAGGTCAAACTCTCGTCATTCTTTCGATAACCCATCGCATATCTTCCGAAGACGGTTCAACCCGGCAAACTACCTCGAAGAACCAGTGGGTGTTAACCCATTGGGACCGGAAGATCACTTTTCTGGAGATCACGCCATGGATATGGACGAGGATACCGACCCTACCGAACCACCGACCGGTACCCCCACATATCCTATAGAAATTTCTGATGGGTCATCCTTCCATGGATCACCCTACCGTGGTCCTGATAGTTACCAAGCAAGGTTCAACCAGTATGAATGGTACTTTACACCTTCTTACCATTCATCGCCCCACCAACAGCAGCAGCAGCAACAGGATCCTTCCAGGGATTCACGCTTTGTGGCAGTTACCCCACCATCAGCATCAGTTCAGCAGTAGCCTCCTGAGCCGCCGAGGCGTAGGAGAACGAACGCACGGATGTCCGTGCGAGGAGGAGTGCATATTAGCACCCCTCAACCATCGAGTGGCAGCCACTACCCGCCACTCCAAGAAGATCAGCTCATGGGGGGACCTTCAAACCCTGTCCCGGAAATGAACTCGGCACCTGTCGTGCCACCACCGTTGGGTTTTGACAACCCAATTCCCACGTACGCTGGCTCAGCAGCGTATAATCCCTTTGAACAGCCGGCTCACACCAGCTTCAATTATGCTGAGGTCGACCCATACTTGGCAGCATGGAACTACAACGCTCTCAACCCCGAAGGACCCTACGGGACTCCTTGGGGAGTTGGATACCCAGATTATGGATACCAACAATAGTCGCCTCTTCGACCTCCACATCAGCCGCAGCCGCAGATACCAAGGTTTTCCCCGCCAGAACGGGAGGAAATTCTCCATAGATTAGATCAGGTTGAGCGGGAAGTTCACAGAGAACGCAGGGAACGACAAGGCTTCTTTAAGGGATTGGCAAGTTTAATAAAAGGAAAGAACAAGAAGGACCATTGAATCCTTCTAATGATTGGTTGTATTTCCTTGTTTTCAGTTGGGCCCCTACGTGGGCCTGTTTTTCTGTTAACCCCTGCGTGGGTATATCTTTTTGTATTCTGCCCCTGCGTGGGCGTGTCTTTTGATTGACCCCTGCGTGGGTATGTTTGTTGTTTGTTTCAGCCCCTGCGTGCGCATGTTATTTCAGTAGAAGTCCCGTTTAGGGCAGACTCGTATTTTTAAAATTATGTGATGGAATGGTTAGTTTAAATTCTTCATTTTATTAATTATATGCATAAACATAAAATGTGAAGTAAATAAAATAACATTCCTACTAAAAAGATCTACCATTATAATAAAATGGCAAAATCTAAAATGGGGACCAGACCTAGCCACTTGTCACCTTAAGACAGGGCCAAGATGGTAGTTCCACAATTAGATTCAGATCCATAATAACATCAAACTAGGATTGTTCTGCGTTAAATATTAAAAAGAATCTTAAAGGTAAAACCTAGCCTATATGTCATTGCAAACATGGCCAAGATGGTAAAACATATTCAAAAGATTCCAATCCTTGTTGACATCCTAAAACATGTTAACACTTTTGGCAAAATGTGATTCGATAAAATCACATGAGTCATCCTTAAATAGGGTTATTCTAAATTCTCTTATTTATATAATCATCCCTTAAGGATGAAGTGCCCACGGGCTATAAAAAGGTAATGAACTTTGATTCAAACCTTAATGCCTTGATTCCATAAAATATGGGCTTATAAACTAAACTTGTCTACGTGACTAGGCCTTTTGCGCTATTACTAACTACTAATTTAGGATTATGATGAAGATCCTGAATAATTATATATTTAGCAAATTAACTAAAATGGCTATTAAAAACCATAGTTAATAAATTGTCAAAAACAATAAAACTGTATAAGCTTCTATATAAACCTTGCCCTTATTTGATTTTATGTAGCAATTAAAGCTACATGGCTAGGTCAGAAGAGGTAAACAGTCATCCGGTGGAAAACCATGAAAATACTAAGATACATGTGACCGGTGCTGAGCTGCAAGCATTAGTAGATAATGCTGTTACAAGAGCTATAGAACGGCAGTATAATGAATCTAGCGAGACTCGAAGTAGGACCCTATCCACACCGCACTCCAAACCTAAGACTCAATCGGAGGCTCATAGCAAGCCACCCTCTAAGAAAGAGGAACCAAAGAAAGATGATGATCGACATTCATCTAATCAAAACAGTGTTCCATCAAAAAGGATAGTGTTTGATGATAAACCACGTACCAAGTCCTGTACCTATAAGTACTTTGTTTCCTGCAAACCCTGGGATTTCACTGGGGAGAAAGGGGCAGTTAATTGTATGAGATGGACACGGTAATTAACATCAGCGGTTGTGCTGAAAAGGATGTAGTGAAGTATGTATCCAAATCGTTCAAGGGAGAGGCACTAGCATGGTGGAAGTCTCTCATTCAAGCTGCTGGAAAGATTCTGCTCTACAATTTGTCATGGGATCAGTTCGTTGCTCTCATTAAGGAGAATTATTGCCCGCAGCATGAGGTTGAAAGAATTGAATCAGATTTCTTATCGTTGGTGATGAAGAATTTAGATTGTCAAGCTTACATCACCAGTTTCAATGCCCTGTCTAGGCTGGTTCCATATCTCGTAACCCCGGAACCCAAAAGGATTGCTCGCTTCATTAGGGGTTTAGCCCCAGAAATCAAAGCCAGTGTTAAGGCGTCCAGACCTGCCACTTTTAGATCAGCAGCTGATCTATCTCTGTCTCTTACCTTGGACGCGGTCAGGCTAAGATCGCTAAGAAACACTGATGCTGAGAAAAGGAAGCGTGAGGATGATAACTCACGGCGATCAGATAAGAGACATAAGGGAAACAATGACCACAAGAAGGGTTCTGGATCCAAGAAAGATGGTCATCAATCGGGAGATAAGCCCAAATGTAAAATCTGCAAGAAACATCATTTCGGGAAGTGCAGATATGAGTCGAAATCCTAGTCACAGCCAAGGGCATGTGGGATTTTCAAGTCTTCTGAGCACAAGACCTTAGACTGTAAGAAAATCAAGGATGCTACGTGCGATAGCTGGAATGAAAAAGGGCATATCAGTTCCAACTGCCCAAAACTTGCAAAGAAGACTGAGGATGGGAAGAGGACCAATGCAAGGGTCTTCCGAATGGATGCAAAGGAAGCTGTTCAGGTCGACAATGTGATCACAGGTACCTTCCTCATAAATGATGTCTATGCAAGAGTACTTTTTGATTCAGGAGCCGATAAGTCTTTTGTAGATAATAAGTTTTGCAAATTGCTGAGTTTACCTGTTAAAACCCTAAGTGTGAAATATGACGTGGAATTAGCTGATGGTACCTTAGAAACCGCATCAACCGTGTTAGATGGATGTGTTATATCCATTAGGAACCACTATTTTCCGTTGTCTTTACTTCCTATGAAGCTAGCCGGGTTTGACATAGTTATAGGCATGGATTGGTTATCCCGTAACCAAGCCCAGATAGTGTGCAATAAGAAGCAAGTGGTGATCAAGACTCCGTCTGGTGAGCCAATTACCATTCAGGGAGATACCCAGTATGGACTGCTTGAGCAAGTGTCTATGCTTAAGGCATCTAGATGTTTGAAGAAGGGTTATGCCATTTATATGGCCCAAGTAACTATTGATGAGCAGAAACTCAGGATTGGAGATATCCCCGTCATTTCTGAATATCCCGAAGTATTCCCTGAAGAACTACCTAGTCTACCACCAGATAGGCAAGTAGAATTCAGAATTGACATCATCCCTGGAGCAGCACCTGTTGCGAGAGCGCCTTATAGGTTGGCACTGATGTGTGCAAAATGCAACATATAAATTACATCAATTGTGGCATAAAACTAACCATTTTTAGTACTAATGTTGGAAAAAGTGTGCTTTTGTCTTCCTTTTGTATTTTCAGGATTAAATGAGCTCAAATTAACAAAAGAAGCAAAAAGACATCAAAATCTAACATAAATACAAGAAAAGGAACAAGACGTGACATGCCCGACCCCACGACAGCATCTTCCCAAGCAAAATAAGAAGACAGAAGACTGAACACGCCCCGTGTTCAGCCAGCACGGGGGCGTGCCCAAGTGTCAGCAGAAAAGACAAAGTGGTAGAAGCTTCTATTGCCCACCACGGGGCCGTGCTCAGTGGACACAGGGCCATGGTTAACTATAAGATCCGCACAATCCAGGCAAATTTTCATAGTACAAAGATTCTTCTGCACACGGGGTCGTGCTCAGCGGACACGGGGGCGTGGTCAACTAATAAGACAAGCTGCATTAAATGAAGAAAGAGAAGGATGTGGACACGGGGCTGTGCCCGAGCTTCTGTTCAGCCTATAAATAGGAGTGCTTGGCTCAAGCTCAAACCATCCCTTGGCACACCACCTCTCTCACACTTCACCCACCACCCACCACCACCATAACACCATCATCCACCACCATCATCCATTGTCCATCATAGAGTGTGTGAGTCATCTCGGGATCCAATATTGATCGTAAGAGTTCTTGACAATCAAGGCCATGTTTTCCTAAGTCTCTTACATCACTTGGTGAAGACAAGTGTCTAGTGTAATACTTTTTATTTCTAATCTTTTCGCACTTTTTACTTGGTTTTGTATTAATGACTTTAATAACTAGTTTCTTATGTTGAAGGTGATTCTTCCTTATCGTTTGTCCGTGGTGTCTTGACATTATTTTACTGTCTATATAAAATAAAAGATTTTCACCATTCATATCTCCACGGTCTATATGGAGGTATGTTGGCTACCTGGTCGGGGGTTAAGGGAACGGTTTGGTAAGAGTCTGGCCATTGTTCAGCGTTTAGAGGTCCTGCAATGGACCTGGGTCAAATTTAGTAGGACCTCCTTCAATACTTAACGGTATTGGATGGCGGGGGTCCAAACTCTTTGATCCCCTCATAAGCT
Source organism: Helianthus tuberosus (assembly GCA_030545235.1). NCBI lineage: Eukaryota > Viridiplantae > Streptophyta > Magnoliopsida > Asterales > Asteraceae > Helianthus > Helianthus tuberosus. The sequence continues at coordinate 121,260,869 of CM060433.1, forward strand.
AACTACTATTAATACTATAACCCGGCTATTTAGGACTGTATCCCAGCTGACTCAGACTACTTAGTCGAGGGTAACGTCACCTCCAAAAGAGGGGCCTACCATAATTTGCATTAATAACTTAATTCATTATCTTTCAATAATCCGACCCTTTAGGATTGTATCTTTGCTGACTCAAACTACTAGGTTGAGGGTAACGTCACCTTCAAAAGAGGGGCCTACTACAATAACTAAGATAATCTCTTAAATAAGTGCAAAAGTGCAGAAATAATCAAAGGTTACACTATACACGAGTCGGAGCCAAGTGATTCATCTTGTCTATCTGTTTTTCTTTTATTTTTATTTTTCAGCATTTTAATTAGTTTTTATTTTTCTTAGCTTAAAACATTTTTTTCTAAACTTTTTGATTTGATTAGACGTTGAGGATAAACCGGTACTAAAAGCTCTTATGTCCTTGGACGACCTCGGTATCTTACCAACACTATACTACGCTCACGATGGGTGCACTTGCCCATATGTGTGTTTAGTGTTAGTAAATATCGTGTTTTATAAATTTAAAACTTGGCTAAAGAAAGTGTAAAAGGGCTTAAAATACACTTAAACTTATATACACACTTCACACGCATCAAGTTTTTGGCGCCGTTGCCGGGGACACAAGGATTTTAAGAAAGTTGGGAATCAACGGCCTAATCGTTTTTTCTTATTTTTTATTTTTTTAGGATTTTTCTTAATTTTTCAGCTTCTGCAGAACTCAGCACGGGCCGTGCCCGCTGAACACGCCCCGTGCCCAATCATTGGAACTGGCAATCCTGTTTTAAGTCAGACAGTAGCTGAACACGGGGCCGTGCCCACTCAACACGCCCCCGTGCCCAAGATTCAGTTACTGAAAACAGAACCGTAAGATCCCGACGGTTGGTAATTTCTGACACAAAAATGAGTGATACTGATACTTTTTACTTTCGGCACTCTTATGGTACTACGTGGTGTCAATTATATGGTGGTAACCATAAGGAATTAGAATGTTATTTTCTAAATTATAAGCCCCACTATATAGACCCATCATTTCCTTGTATCCTTAAGAGGGACGAAAGTAAAAATAATCCTTATCTCTCCCTCGAATGCTCCCAACCAGATTTTCTAGGAGAAATGCTTCTCGATGAATTATTTCAATTAGAAGATCTAATTCTTAATTGGTTAAAAGAACTTAGGAAAGATTTCAATAATCTTTTCCAGGACAATAGCCAAGAAGGAGAGTTGGAACCGCATTCAAACAACTTCGTTGTTACCAACGATACTTCTAACTCTAGTGAGGACTTGAGAGATAGTCGTCCCTGTGTCGATTGTGCCGTGAAGGACTTCCCATCGACTTCGTTCGATGCATACATAGACCTGAGCAATTCGACATACACCTTCTTTAACGAGAGCCCGGAAAAGGGTTGGACATGTCCACCTACATATAGCATAGGAATCACCCTCACCGACAACCTCTTGCGTTCTCGTCTTAATCTAATGCAATTAAGGTATGTTAGGCACTTTGGGGTTGTTCCATCCAGTAAGGAACCGCCCGATCCGGAAAAGTTCCTTAAAAATAAACAAGCTTCATAGACAACCTCTAGACATGGGGCCGTGTCCAGGTCAGCACGCCCCCGTGTCCACCCAAAGATTCCCTTCTGATTTTGTCAGAATACGGACAAAAATGTGTCAGGATTCTGTCTGAACACGGGGCCGTGTGCAAAATGCAACATATAAATTACATCAATTGTGGCATAAAACTAACCTTTTTTTAGTACTAATGTTGGAAAAAGTGTGCTTTTGTCTTCCTTTTGTATTTTCAGGATTAAATGAGCTCAAATTAACAAAAGAAGCGAAAAGACATCAAAATCTAACATAAATACAAGAAAAGGAACAAGACGTGACATGCCCGACCCCACGACAGCATCTTCCCAAGCAAAACAAGAAGACAGAAGACTGAACACGCCCCGTGCTCAACCACACGGGGGCGTACCCAAGTGTCAGCAGAAAAGACAAAGTGGTAGAAGCTTCTATTGCCCACCACGGGGCCGTGCTCAGTGGACACGGGGTCGTGGTCAACTATAAGATTCGCACAATCCAGGCAAATCTCCATAGTACAAAGATTCTTCTGCACACGGGGTCGTGCTAAGCGGACACGGGGGCGTGGTCAACTAATAAGACCAGCTGCATTAAATGAAGAAAGAGAAGGATGTGGACACGGGGCCGTGCCCACTGGACACGGGGCCGTGCTCGAGCTTCTGTTCAGCCTATAAATAGGAGTGCTTGGCTCAAGCTCAAACCATCCCTTGGCACACCACCTCTCTCACACTTCACCCACCACCCACCACCACCATAACACCATCATCCACCACCATCATCCATTGTCCATCATAGAGTGTGTGAGTCGTCTCGGGATCCAAGATTGATCGTAAGAGTTCTTGACAATCAAGGCCATGTTTGCCTAAGTCTCTTACATCACTTGGTGAAGACAAGTGTCTAGTGTAATACTTTTTATTTCTAATATTTTCGCACTTTTTACTTGGTTTTGTATTAATGACTTTAATAACTAGTTTCTTATGTTGAAGGTGATTCTTCCTTATCGTTTGTCCGTGGTGTCTTGACATTATTTTACTGTCTATATAAAATAAAAGATTTTCACCATTCATATCTCCACGGTCTATATGGAGGTATGTTGGCTACCTGGTCGGGGGTTAAGGGAACGGTTTGGTAAGAGTCTGGCCATTGTTCAGCGTTTAGAGGTCCTGCAATGGACTTGGGTCAAATTTAGTAGGACCTCCTTCAATACTTAACGGTATTGGATGGCGGGGGTCCAAACTCTTTGATCCCCTCATAAGCTAACTACTATTAATACTCTAACCCGGCTATTTAGGACTGTATCCCTGCTGACTCAGACTACTTAGTCGAGGGTAACGTCACCTCCAAAAGAGGGGCCTACCATAATTTGCATTAATAACTTAATTCATTATCTTTCAATAATCCGACCCTTTAGGATTGTATCCTTGCTGACTCAAACTACTGGGTTGAGGGTAACGTCACCTTCAAAAGAGGGGTCTACTACAATAACTAAGATAATCTCTTAAATAAGTGCAAAAGTGCGGAAATAATCAAAGGTTACACTATACACGAGTCGGAGCCAAGTGATTCATCTTGTCTATCTGTTTTTCTTTTATTTTTATTTTTCAGCATTTTAATTAGTTTTTATTTTTCTTAGCTTAAAACATTTTTTTCTAAACTTTTTGATTTGATTAGACGTTGAGGATAAACCGGTACTAAAAGCTCTTGTGTCCTTGGATGACCTCGGTATCTTACCAACACTATACTACGCTCACGATGGGTGCACTTTCCCATATGTGTGTTTAGTGTTAGTAAATATCGTGTTTTATAAATTTAAAACTTGGCTAAAGAAAGTGTAAAAGGGCTTAAAATATACTTAAACTTATATACACACTTCACACGCATCAGCACCAACAGAGATGAAGGAATTGAGGACACAACTAGATGAATTGCTGGCCAAAGGTTTCATTAGACCTAGTTCATATCCTTGGGGAGCGCCAATCCTATTTGTCAAGAAGAAGGATGGATCGATGTGTCTGTGCATCGATTACCGTGAGCTTAATAAGGTCACTATCAAGAATAGGTATCCTTTGCCCAGGATCGACGATCTGTTCGATCAATTGCAAGGGGCAAGCTACTTCTCTAAGATCGATTTAAGGTCAGGCTATCATCAATTGAAGGTTAAAGATGAAGATGTACACAAGACTGCATTTAGGACTCGTTATGGTCATTACGAGTTCCTAGTGATGCCTTTTGGGCTCACCAATGCACCTGCCGCATTCATGGATCTCATGAATCGCGTCTGCAAGCCTTACTTGGATAAGTTTGTCATCGTTTTCATCGATGACATTCTCATCTACTCGAAAAGCCAAGCTGACCATGAGAAGCATCTCCGTTGCATTCTTAACCTACTTCAACAAGAAAAGCTCTATGCCAAATTTTCAAAGTGTGAATTTTGGCTTCGTGAAGTCCAATTCCTTGGACATGTTGTTAGTGAGCGTTTGTATCCAAGTGGATCTCGCTAAGATTGAAGTTATTATGAGCTGGCAAGAGCCGAAGACGCCTACGGAAATTCGCAGCTTTCTAGGACTGGCAGGATACTATAGGCGATTTATTGAAAACTTCTCAAGAATTGCCGCACCCCTGACTCTACTCACTCGCAAGAATAGCAAGTTTGATTAGGGGCCTAAGCAGTAAGAATCTTTTGATATTCTGAAGCAGAAGTTGAGCAACGCTCCTGTATTGACGTTGCCTGATGGAATCGAAGAATTTGTGGTATATTGTGATGCATCACACACCGGTATGGGATGTGTGCTTATGCAGAAAGGCAAAGTCATTGCCTATGCTTCACGACAGTTAAAGGTGCACGAGAAGAATTACACAACCCATGACTTGGAGTTGGGTGCTATTGTATTTGCACTAAAACTGTGTAGGCATTATTTGTATGGAACCAAATGTGTGATCTATTCAGATCACAAGAGCCTTCAACATCTGTTCAATCAGAAGGACTTAAACATGAGGCAACGACGTTGGATGGAAACTTTGAATGATTATGACTGTGAGATAAGATACCATCCAGGCAAGGCAAATGTGGTTGCTGACGCCTTAAGCAAGAAGGAAAGAGTGAAACCTATAAGAATCAATGCCAAGAGCATTGAAATAAAGAATGGTTTGAATGAAAGGTTGTTAGCTGCACAGAAGGAAGCTGTGTTGGAGGCTAACTATCCTGATGAAAAGCTAGGAGTAACTGAAGAACAGTTATCCTATGGCAAGGACGGAATTCTGAGGTTAAATGGACGAATATGGGTTCCAGTTTATGGAGGACTTCGGGATGTTATCCTCCAGGAAGCCCACAGTTCTAAATACTCCATTCATCCTGGAGCTGATAAGATGTACTAGGATCTGAAGGCAAACTATTGGTGGATAGGCTTGAAAAAAGTCTATAGCTGCCTATGTAGCTAAATGTTTGACGTGCGCGCAAGTCAAAGCTGAACATCAGAAGCCGTCAGGTTTGCTACAACAGCCTGACTTCCCACATGGAAGTGGGAGATGGTGACGATGGATTTCATCACCAAGTTGCTAAAGACGAAGAAAGGAAATGATACTATATGGGTAATAGTAGATAGACTGACTAAGTCAGCTCATTTCCTACCCATTAAGGAGACTTATAGCTCCGACATGTTAGCCCAATTGTACATAGATAAGATTATATCTCTACATGGCGTACCAGTGTCAATATCTCTGACAGAGATACCAGATACACATCACATTTTTGGAAAAGTTTCCAACAATCTTTGGGCACAAGCTTAAACTTTAGTACGGCTTACCACCCTCAGACGGACGGGCAGAGTGAGTGTACCATCCAAACTTTGGAAGACATGCTTCGTGCATGTGTGATTGACTTAGGTGGTAGTTGGGATAACCACCTGCCATTGATCGAGTTCTCCTACAACAATAGCTACCATACAAGCATTCAGGCTGCGCCTTTTGAGGCATTATATGGTAGAAAATGCAGAACGCCTATTTGTTGGGCAGAAATAGGAGAAGTTCAGTTATCAGGACCTGACTTAGTCTTTGAAACGACAGACAAGATTGTCCAGATTCGTGACCGCCTGAAAGCTGCCAGGGATAGGCAGAAAAATTATGCTAATAAAAGGCGAAAACCTCTAAAGTTTGAGGTTGGTGATAAAGTTTTGCTTAAAGTATCACCCTGGAAGGGAGTGATGCGATTTGGTAAGAAAGGTAAGCTAAGCCCGAGGTATATAGGACCTTTCGAGATTATCGAATGTGTTGGGTCAGTGGCTTATAAGTTGAACTTGCCTGAAGAGCTCAGTGGTATTCACAATGTATTCCACATCTGCAATCTGAAGAAATGTCTAGCAGATGAATCGCTAGTCATACCACATACAGATGTGCACATAGATGAGAGCTTGAAATTTGTGGAAAAACCCTTGTCGATTAAGGATCGACGGGTTAAGAAGCTTCGGAGGAAGCATGTACCTATCGTAAAGGTTAAATGGGATGCCCGCAGAAGTCCCGAATATACATGGGAGGTAGAGTCCACAATGAAAGAAAAGTACCCTCATTTATTCCAGTAAATCTCGAGGCCGAGATTTCTTTTAAGGGGGTGAGGATGTAACACCTCGTAAAATCATACCCAATAAAATAAAGAAACGTGTCATGTAAGATGTATGGTAGGATTTAAAAGGGTCGACATGTTAATAAACACCTCTGAGCGACCAAATAATAAATTCCAAAACCGTAAATCGTTATGATAAACATCTGATGTATTTAACCGGTTATTCCTAAATTAAATAAATTCAGTTTATAAGGAATTGGATTTTAAATAAATAATGTTACGATAAAGTATATGGCAATTTCTTTTCAAAAGAATCCAAGCTCCTTAAAAGCATGCAACACAAGGATCCAAGGCAACATAAGTGCATGGCTAGGCATGCATGCCCTTTCAGAACTGATTATATGGTCCCACTCTGTTGCAAAAGACCCAAGGTTCGAATTATGAAGGATTGCATGGTCAAAGCTCGAAAGTTACAATTTTTTTGTCTTCTGATAAAAGCTTACGGACCGCAAAGATGAACCCATACGGTCCGTAAGAGAGCGGAGCTGGGCGATGGTTTCTGAAAGACGGTTACGGACCGCAAAGCCTAAGGCTTACGGTCCGTAAGACATGTATCTGGGCAGAATTTTGGACAGATGCCTGTTAAACAAGTTACACCGCCTTATAAGAGTGGTATTCGAAAATCAGGGGCCCTATAACTGGTTTTTAGCATCATAGGGACACCTGGGAACATCTTACAACAATTGTAGACTGATTTGGAGTGATCTTGATGCATCAAAGTTGCTTTATAAGAGAACCTCTTGTTGCAACATTCCTTTGCTCATTTGCAACTCACTTCAAGTTGGTTTCTGGAGCTCCTCTGATCAGCAACAGGCCTTCTTAAGTTCCCTAATCATACTTAGGACTATTGTAAGTGTCCTTAACCCTTCCTAATTCAGTTTAGCTTAGTTAATTAGCTTAAAGTCAAACCGTCGTAATTAAGGTTTGGCTTCGAGATTAATCAATAATTGTTCAGTCAAATCTCGAATTGAAAGTACCTATAAGTTGGTAATTATGTGGGTAATAAGCCCTTAAAAGGGTACTCTCTGATTCCCACTCTAACTAGGTCAATTGTCGGGTCAAACTTGATATTAAAAAGTAAACAGAAAGCTAAATTTCAAATTAATACATAATTAGCAATGTAGAAGCTATGCAACCTGTTTTATCATTAATATAACTTGGTAATTAATGTAAGAACATGTCTAAACATGTTCAACCCGACAATTTTCAGTTTAGGCTCGGTTCGGAACCGAAAGTCGTATAATTTGACTTCTGCTTTAACTTTCAGTTCTGACCCGTTTGAGCATGTTTTAGAAATCCCTTAGAGCCTTATTTGGACCAAGTTTCATATTAGTATAACCCTCGGTGATTATACAACTTGGTTCCATAGTTATCCGATTTATATGCAAGTTTCCGTTATATGCCTAAATGTTGACTAATATGCCCTTTTAACTTTAAAACATGATTTTTGAAGAGGTAAAAGAATAGAAACCTTAGTTACTGATTATTAGACTTGTCCCTAAAATTTGACATCAAGTTTGAGGTCTAGATTAAGAGTTATGCTCATTAGCGTAATTAGAAAGCTTTTTAGTGATTAAACGGCGTAATTAGCATATAGCCTATCTAAACCCAACTTTTTGTATAAAACTTTTTACCTACTGATATAAAATAATATTTTGGGATTTTTGGAGATTTTTATTTATTTTTAGGCTGAGCATAACTTAGAATTCTAAGCTTGATTCGGTAAATGCCGGTTTTGCCCTTTTGGGCTATAAATGAGTTTTACAAATCTTTTTGACCCCAAACCTTTTGCTACTGATTTTATATGCTAAATAAATTATTTTAAACCTTCTGGAATAACAAAAATATCAGCTTTCTTTATAGAACCCGGAAATGGCTCCAAATCGCCTTTTTAAGCATTTTAACGCATAGTATGCATCAAAACTATTTTAAACATATAAGGTTGGATGCCTACTGATATTTTAAGTAAATTATTATATTGTAACAGTGAGCAAAAGTTTTTAAACTCAGGTTTCCAGTAAAAGCTATCTGTACTTGCTTGGTGGTATACGGCTGGGATAAATTGTATAGATTTGCTCAGGTAAATACTTTTAACTTATTTTCTCTATACGGGCTTGGGGTACGGTATATAAAATACCGCTTGGTCGGACATTGCATCTTTAATTGTATGAAGGTTAAATCATTGAAATGTCCTGTTTGAAAATGTTTTGTTTGCTTAAAGCCTTTGGGGGGTTAATGACCATGTCCCGGATATCCTTGGCATCATTCAAAGAAATGGCCACGACCTTAACACACGGGTGTAGGCGTACACCTTTTAGTGTATTTATAAATAATAAGGTATAACCGCCGGTTTCGGGAATAACCCACCGCGAGACTATATCATGTGGTGTGTCAATTAATCTTTAACCCGGTGTTTCAACCCGGGCTACTGAACGTATAAGAAACATGTAATTCTTTTACAAGATTATATATATAAATAATTATCCCAAGTTATAAAAGTTTTGTGCCACGTGCATTCAAATCAATTTTATTAAACCTTTTTCAAAATGAGTCAGTTAATTGTATTTACCAGTGTAAACTGACGTATTTTCCCAAAAAGGTTAAGTGCAGGTCTACTCGAAATAGGCTGGCTTTCTCCTAGTATCCACAATAAGTCTCGCAAGCTTGGATGTCTTAAAACCGTTGAACAATGTTTCCATTTTATTTCGATCCGCCTGTGGATCTGTTTCAACTATTTCGTGATACTTAATATTACAATTTATTTAGTTGGAATGAATCTATCTCTTGCTTCCGCTGTGCATTTAAACATTCTATGATGATATCAACTACGTCACGATACTCCCCACCGGGCCCACCGGTAATATGTAGAAATATCGGGGTGTGACATCATCAAATACTATCTTCTTTGGTTCACTCTTTGCATTCGAAGAGTGAATAGAACTCTCTTTGTGTGATGAAAGTGGCTTTGTATGGGACTTAGAGAAAGTAGCACTCAACTCCTTAAAGTTCTCTAGAACAGTATTCACAGCCTTGCCGACTGCTGCATCGATCATGGCCAGAAGATCAGCGCCATTGACATTTATATTCGTAGCATCATTTCTATTTGCAGCATTACTAGTGCTACGACTGCTGTGAGCTTCATCAGAATTCACCATCTCAGAAGCTTTGGTACTAAACACCAAAATAGTAATTGCTTAGTTGCAATATATTAGTAAATCTTCGCATTTGATAATTTAACAAGCCATAGTATTATTAAACCATATAAGCTATTCGGTCTTAACATTTCTAATGAATGTTGTTTGAAAATATATCAATATGTTAGCCTAGGTCACAAAAGGACCATTAATGTCATTAAAAATGGAACGTAGTCCATATTTATACAGGAGATCATAAGTCATAACTGTCGTTGTCGCACTGACAATATTAAATAGCTCAAAGGCTCGTCTCGAAGGACATTAAAATATGGCACAAAAGGCCTTGTCACAAGGACATTTAAAATATGTATATAAGCCGTGATCTCATTTGATCAGGGGCATTAAGGCTTGAACATAGTTCACCACCTTTGGACAGGGAGTCGTAGACTACAACTGTCATCGTCATAATTGATGGTATAATATGGCCCATAGGCAAATCGTTTGAGATCACAAAAGGATGTTAAAACAATAATAATATCACACTGATGATATTAGTCATGATCGCATTGATCATATTGACTATAAGGCTACGATATAATCCAAATACCTTGACTTCTAGTGTGGTTCCTCAAGTCACACTGCCCGGAGTGTTAACATTATTTGAATGCTAACATAGAATAATAGTTTTAAAGGTTAAACAATAAAACCATGGTCGCATTGACCATATCGCTTTGGAGGCTTGAACATAGTTCACCACCACTGGATAGAAGGGATAGTCATCCTTAACTACCATGGTAGAAGGGATAGTCATCCCTAACTACCAAAAATTTTGGCCAATTAATGTGGACTTGCCACTTGGCAGGGGTAAACCATTAAGAAGATCTTTTGGAGTTATTTTGCGGATCGATAAAGTTCAAATTAAAATCGAGACGATCACTTGAACAAAGGATGTAATGAAATACATATATAATAACAATAATAATAATTCCAAAGAAGTTTTTCATTAATTCAAATAAAAATTACAATAATGCTTTAAATAGGACATGAAACAAACATAACTAATTTTTCCACGCAGGGACTAAAAATAAAACATGTCCACGCAGGGACTAAACTGAAATAACATGTCCACGCAGGGACTTAAATGAAAATAAAAAATACAAGAAAATAAATAAAGTCTTCATTCATCCTTCTTCCCCTTAATTAGCTTAGGGGTTGTTTGTTTGCCTCTTAATGAGTCTCTTAATGGTTCAGATCTCTTACTGGTTCAGCACTTAATGGTTCAGACTGTTTGTTTCACGAGCAGATGTCTGAATGGTTCAGACATTTGCCTCTGAATGGTTAAGATTTATACAGAGTCTGAATGGTTAAGACCTCTAATCTGAATTGGTCAGACATTTGCCTCTGAACGGTTAAACATTATACATGCTCTTAATGGTTCAGATCTCTTACTGATTCAGCACTTAATGGTTCAGACCTCTTACTGGTTCAACACTTAACCATTCAGATGTTGCCAAACAGCCCCTTAGTCATCTTTTTGAGGAATTTTCCAGTCTTCTTCCCACTTCTTTCATCTCTTCGCTGAACATCCTCCACCCTTTCTAAGGCCTTATTTATGGCCTCCAATTGTTGAGGTGGTAGTGGTTGTGGTTGTGGTGGAGCAGGATACGGGTATCCATAATTTGGATAACCCGTTACTGGGTAAGCATAGGCGTAGATGGGTCAAATGGATAGCCGCTTCTACATTGGGGTCGTACACTGGCGCTTGATAATTATAACCCATAGGCGTAGATGGGTCAAATGGATTATACCCAGTCGTAGCTGGGTATGTAGGAATTGGGTTTTCGAAACCCACTGGTGGCGGTGGTTGAGCAAAAGTAGCAGGTGTTGTGTCAATCATCGGTGCAGCTTTGGAGGGTCCACCCATTTTTGGATCCTCTGGGATAGGAGGGTATGATTGAGAAGCATGGGGCGGACTGAAACGTGGCCCCCCTCGCACTGACATGCATGCGTTTCGCCTTCTCCTAGATGATTCTCGAGGTGGCGGAGGTGGTTGTTCTTCCACTGGTGGTGGTGCCGGTTGCTCCACCGCTTGCATATATGCGTCCTCTTGTGGAGGCAGCTGCTGTGGAGTGTTCTGGTAAGAAGGAGTAAATTCAAACTTGAACTTACCCCAATATTTTTCCCATTCATTAGGACCCTGGTAAGGCGATCCCGCATAAGAAGCAGAACCACTGGAAATCTCAATGGGGTGCGCAGGCAACCCCGAAGGAGGCATTATTGGATCTGGTTCTTCATCCATCTCCATGTCCTGGTTTTCGTCTTGCTCCAGCTGATTATGTCCAGCAGGAGGGGTGTTGATATAGTGGTTTGGGTCAAAAGACCCATGTGAATGCAAGTGGGTGTGGTGTGAGTGATGGGAGTGGTGACACTCATGCGAGTGATGAGACTCAAAAGAATGGTGGTAAGAAGGAGAAGAGCTCAAAGAGACAGAGTGTCTCGCTGGTTCAATAGAATATCCCAAATCCTGATAGGGATCTGAATCAAATGATGTTAATGGAAAATGGTGTGATGCTCCAACATGACTTGATGGTCCTCCACGCATGGGACCTTTGCATCTACCTCTCCCACGAACTCTTGGCAGCATATTGAATAAGTAACCTGCCAAAAATAAAAGAAAACAATATATATACACTTAATAAAGATAAGGATTAATCCTAGGTCGTTTGACTAGACTCAGAAAGTCTAAGGAATGTGCTACTTTGTCATTTGCGATTAAACACAAAAGGCTGGTGTTTAATTCACTCAAACGTTGGCTCTGATACCAACCTATCACACCCTGATATTTCTAACCGGAAACCCTGTGGGGAGTATCGTGACGTAGGATTGGTATCATCATAGTCAATTATACACAGAATAGCATAGCGAAAGTCTTGGAGTAAAATTACTATTACAAACCAAATGTTCAAAATTCGAAATAATAATACAATCGGCTTCTAATAGTAAAGATCCACATGTGGATCATAAATGTACAAAAAATGAGTTCAACAGACTTTAGGCATATATAAGGATTTGCAAGATCCTCTTCGATCAATACCAAGCAGCTTCCAACATATTACGTATTGTACCTGTAACATAGTCTATTGAAAATATGCCAGTTTTCAATGGTAAATACAATCAACCGACACATTTTGAAAGCATTTTCAAAATTGATTTAAGTGCACAAGGCACATCTTTTATAAATAAATTGGGACAATTCAAAATGATCTTGTATCAGTTTTACATGTTTGTCAATACATATGGGGCCTAGTATAGAAACCGAGACATGATTAACATACACACCACTTATAAACCCACAAAGGAGTTATCCCCAACTTGTGGGTAAGAAAACATTTTAATATAGCATTAAGCATCTGTCGGGTGTATGCCTACACCTCGTGCTTAGTCGTGGCCATAGTAACTTAAATGAGCCGAGGATATCCAGGACACGGTCACGTTAACCTCCAATGTTTAAGTTATCAAACAAAACAGATTAAAATGGGTTATGAAGATTTTGTAGCCACAATCCGGCATATGATCCCATACCCGACCAAGCGGTAATAATTTACCATATCCCAAGCCCGTATAGGGAAAATAGGTTAATAGTATTTACCTGAACTAGTACTTGACCTTAAAGTGCAAAGTTTATAATAACTCAGCCATTTAATCAATTGATAAGTGTAGGTAGCATTTACTGTAAGGCTCTAATCTAGAATGATGGTATAAATAACCAATTAGAATGCTAACGGGTCCTATTTAAGTCGTAGACTTTGACTGGCTAGCTTAAAGTGTCAAAATGGTACAATACGCTAGATTAAGCGATGACCAGAATAGAATGTAGTTTAAACCCAACAAGTACTAGGACTTGTATAATATGGGTAAACTATTAACATTCTGGAAATTGAGATGAAAATGATAAGGTTAAACCCGTTTGGGTAAACTTATGTAAACTAGTTACATAAGCTTAACCGTACGCGTATAAGCGATAACGGGTAACCGGATGAGTCATGAACAAGTTCCATATGCCATTATACTTTAAACAAGTTCCATATGCCATATGCCATTATACTCCCAAGCCCGTTAAGCCTCATAAGGGCGTGTTGGTCATTTAACGACGTATAAAACGAACTTGCATATAATCGATGTTATGATCATAAAAATTCTGGAAAAATACTTTATTTGTGATATAATATCAGTAGGATATTGTAACACTTCGCAAAATCATGTCCAATATAGTAACGACAAGTGTCATGGACTTTAAACGTGTAATGAATTAATTCTGAGGGACTAAAATTGTCAAACAATGCAAATATGTAAGTAAAAGGGGTCCAAAGTGTCAAACATGCCAATCGTGTGCCTCTGATTGACCTCACACGACGTTCGTATTCTTTGATGAATAAAATTGTCGGACATAGAAAATCGTTCGTGCTTAAATTGAGAATTTTACGAAGCATAGGGGTTAAAAGTGTCAAAATGTTAAAAGTTACCTCTGAGTGACCTTTTAACGATCCCAAAAGCATTGAAATGATTGTATATTTTGCTCTTAAGAATATTGGATAGTAATCTCATGGAGTTTCGTTGAAGACAAGACGTTTCGGGTGATCTCACAACTGATCGGGAGCTTAACGGAGTTAATTTGTGACCCAAGACTCTCAAAAGTTAACTATGGGGGTCACATGTGCAATAAAAGAAAGTTATTAAAATTAATTATGGACCAGGGACTGAAAATGAAAAGTTTGGAAACTTTTTACCGGAATTACCCATTGTCGCGGGCCGCGTAGGCTCTCTTCAATTCTTACGCGGGTCGCGTAAGAGTGCCAGCGACAGCAGAAGTGGACAGCTGCATGTTGCAGCCTGTTCCACCGCCTTTGCATGGGTTCTGAGCAATACCTGGGGCTTGTACATGGTTTTTACTACCCTAGGGACACCTGCGAACATCTGGTAACAACATAGGGACATATGGATTGATCTTGGAGCATCAAACTTTCTATAAAAGGGCCTTGTAGTTCTTGAGTTCATTTGCACATTTGAGTTTTTACTTCAAAGCTCACTCTCTGAAGCCTCCTAGAGCTCTAGGAAGCTTTCTTAAGTTCAAAATTCGTGCTAAGGACTCTTGTAAGCGTTCTTAGCTTCTCTAGTTAAGATTTTATTTGCTTAATGACCGAAAGTCAAAGTTATCGTAATTAAGCTTTGACTTTGTGATTAATCACTAACGGTCCAGCCATTATTCGAATTGAAAGTGGCTATGAGTTGGTAATTATGTAGCTAATAAACCCTTAGAAGGGCACCTACTAATTATCACTTTTACTTGGTCAATTGTCGGGTCAAACTATTTAATAAAAAGTCAAACGAGTCCATTTTCACAAAATAATTCATAACTGATAATGTAGAAGTTATGGAACATGTTTTAACACTAAAATAACTTGGTAAATTATATAAGAACATGTTTAGGCATGTTCAACCTGACAGTTCTGAGTTTAGGCTCGGTTCGCAAACGAAAGTCGCAAAAGTAGACTTTTGCTTTGACTTTCAGTTCTGACCCGATTTAGCTTAGTTTAGTTATGCCTTAGGGTTCCTTTGGGACCACATTACATGTTAGTATAACCCTCTGAGATTATACTATAAGGTTCCATAGAAATCTGATTCATATGCATGTTCCCGTTAAATGCTTAAAACGGACCATTATGCCCTTTTATCATTAAAACAAGATTTTTGAAAATGTGAGTGGACAAAAATCTTTATTACTGAAATATAAGTATGTCCTAAAAATTTGACATCCGTTACTGGTCTAAAATGAAAGTTATGCGTGATATCGTAAAATGAAAGCTTTTTGTTAATTAAATAGCATTTTTGGCATAAAACATATATAAACCCAATTTTTGGCACCAAACTTGCTACCTACTGTTAAGATATAATATTTAGGGATTTTTGGAAATTTTTGTTAAATTTTAAACTGGCCATAACATAGAATTCTTGCATGGACTCGGTAATTGACGATAATGCCCTTTTCGCTAATAAAATGAGATTTACATATCATTTTGATACCAAACCTTTTCCTACAGATTTTATATATTAAATAAAATATTTTGAGCAGTTAAGACTGATAAAAATCTCAGGTTTCCTTAAACAACCTGAATATCGTCAAATACCGACTTTTATGCGATTTAGCCGCATAGTATGGTTTAAAACCATATTTAGCACCTAAGACTTGTTACCTACTGATGTTATAAATAAATTTTTATACTTTAACAGCAAGTTTAAGTTTTGAACTCAGATTTCTAAATTTGACCCTTAAAGCATATGTGAAATGACCAAAATGCCCCTACGGTGCATAGTTTGGCCATAAATGATAAAATTCACATGTGTATGATATCCTACTGATATAACTTGTTAAAATAAATATTTTTACTGATTGTTTTAGACCAGAACGTCAGATTACTATTTAACCTCTTTTATAAACTTTAAAATGACCAAAATGCCTCTACGGGGCATAAATTGTTTTTAAATTCGTTTTGGTCATAATGGAAGATATCCTACTGATATCATAACATATTTAAAGCATATTAACTTGTGGAACTTGTACATGACTCTTTTGGTTACCCGTTATGCATTTTCGCGTTCGGTACGGCTTATGTAACTAGTTTGCATAAATTAACCGAAACGGGTCAAACTTTATCATTTTTACTTCTCAATCCAGAATGTTTTTAGTTTACTCATTTTATACAAGTTTCCATACTTGTTGGGTCTAAATCACATTCTAATATGGTCTTCGCTTAATCTTGTGTTTCGAACCATAAACCTTCTCTAAAACTAACTGGTCTAACTTATAACTTGAATAAGACCCGTTAGGAATCTAATAGGTTATTAAAACGTTCGTTCCATATTAAGGAGCCCAGTAAAAGCTATTTGTACTTGCTGATTTGATATAAGGCTGGGAATAAAATTATATTTTAGCTCAGGTAAATACTTTTAACTTATTTTCCGTTATACGGGCTTGGGATACGGTATTTAATAATACCGCTTGGTCGGGTATTGAATCTTTAATCGATTAGTGGTTAAATCATTGAGATAACTCATTTTAATATGTTTTGTTTGATCTAAGCCTTTGGGGGGTTAATGACCAAGTCCTGGATATCCTTGGCTCATTCATTGAAATGACCACGACTTAAGCATGGAGTGCAGGCATACACCTGACAGTGCGTATGTAAAAAGATATACCCGCCTGTTGAGGATAACTCGCCGTGGGTTTATATTATGTGGTGTGTCTATTAATCTTGTTCCGGATTCTAACCCGGATCCTGAATGTACGATAAACATATAAATCTGTATACAATATTATTTTTAATAATTGTCCCAAGTTATAAAAGAATATTTGTGCCTTGTGCATTTAAATCAATTTTATAAACACTTTTCGAAAAGAGTCAGTTAATTGTATTTACCAGTGTAAACTGACATATTTTCCAAAAAGGTTAAGTGCTGGTAATACGCGTAATAGGCTGGAAACTCCTGAGTGATTAAATAAAGAGTCTTGCAAGCTTTTATCACTTTAAGTCTGTTGAACAATATTTCTTTTGTTTTGATCCGCCTATGGATCCATCTACAATCCGTTGTATAATATTTTATTGTACTTTCAATTCGGTTTCTATTATTTCTTTAAGACTTCCGATGTGCATTAAACTGTGATTATTTGACTATGATGATATCAACTACGTCACGATACTCCCCACCGGTAATACGTGGAAATATCAGGGTGTGACAGGTTGGTATCAGAGCCAACATTGAGTGAATTAAACACTAGCCTTTTGTGTCTAATCTCAATGACATAGTTTGCACATTCCTTGACTTCCGAGTCTAGGCAAATGACTTAGGACTAATCCTAATCTTAATTGTCTTATTTGGTTTGTTTCTTTTGTTGTTTTGACAGAACCGAAATCAAAATGCCGCCAAGAATCAGAGGAAGAGGTGGAAGAGGAAAAGCCCCAATTACTGCTAGGAATGACCATGAAGCCGGGCCATCCCACCGGCGAACACCCTCAGCGAACCTTAGCTCTAGTCCTCACGAGGAATGGAGAACTTATTTAGAGCCTGCGAGACGCTCTGTCTCACTTAGTTCATCCCCATCTTATCATCACTCGTTCGGACCTCATCAAGACGAGGAGCATAGCGATTCTCACCACTCCTTCATCCCTTTGCAACGTTCGGGTTCACATCGTGCCTTTCAGGACCAGACCCCATACTTCCAAATCCCGTTCTACCCGGCAAACCAGATAGAAGAACCAAAGGGTCCAAACCCTTTGGGACCAGTGGACCACTATCCTGAAATACAGGATATGGAGATGGACGAAGATCCAGAACCTGCCGAGCCACCAACTGGGACGCCAACGCATCCCATTGAGATTTCAGACGGATCATCTTTCCATGGTTCACCATATAGAGGCCCCGACCCATTTGCCCAATGGTGGAGTAATTACAAGTGGGAGTACACACCTTCCCACAACTCACCACCACACCAACAGGTCCCCTCTGAGGACCCACATTTTGAGGCGGTCACACCACCGCCACCGCCACCGCTAGAACAGCAACTGCCTCCAGAACCACTGAGGGAAAGAAGAACAGGTGCACGGATGTCCGTGCGTGGGGGTTTCTACTTCAGCACACCCCAACACTCCAGCAACAGCAACTATACGTCGCTGTATGAAGACCCACAAATGGGTGGGCCTTCAAACCCAGTTTCTGAAGTCGACTCTTTACCAGTTGAACCAGCACCACAAATGGGTTATGATAATCCAATTCCTTCTTACGCCGGTGCAGCGGCGTATAACCCTTTTGAGCAGCCAGCTTACCCTGGCTACAACTACTACAATGCCCCTAATGTTGACCCGTACCTCGAGGCGGCCAACTACAATGCTCTTCACCCCGAAGGACCCTTTCAAGCCGCGTACCCAACTGGGTACCCAGCTTATGGGTATCAATACCCGCCACCTCCTCAACCTCCGCAGCAGCAGCCGTCGCAGCCACCACAGATCCAACCACCGCAGCAGCAGGAAATCCTTCAGAGGTTGAACCAGGTGGAACGAGAGGTACAGGAGGAGCGTAGAAGCCGCCGGGGTCTACTTAAGGGTTTGGCAGACTTAATAAAGGGGAAGAACAAGAGGGGTTATTGAAAATCCTTATTTATTTCTTTTGTAATTTTTTTTAAAATTTCAATCAAGTCCCTGCGTGGACATTTTGATTTATGCAATAGGTCCCTGCGAGGACTAGTATTTCTTATTTTAGTCCCTGTGTGGACAATGTTATTGCTTTAAAAGTCCCGTGTAGGGCAATTATGTACTTCTTTTAAATTTATTGGAATGCTTTATTTAAATATCATTTGTCATCGTATATATGAATATATTGTATGAAATAAATCAAAATATCATTCCTTTTTGTAATCAATCTGCCTATATATATTGAAAGAAAATCTTTAAGGTATAACCTATCCTATATGTCATTTAGGCATGGCCCTGATGGTGAAACCATTTTAAGATCCAAATCCCTGTTAACATTTGAAAACATGTTAACACTCCTGGCAAAATGTGGTTCGATAAAATCACACTAGTCATCCTTGTATTGGATTTTTCCAATTTCTTATTCTTACCTAAATTTAATTATCCATTAGTGATAAAGTGCCTGTGGGCCATGTTCATTGTCCAATGAGACAAAAGACAGTTGTAGTCTACGACTCCCTGTCAAGAATAGGTAATGAACTATGTTCAAACCTTAATTCCTCGATCCTATAAAATCATGGCTATTAAATTTTAAAACTGTCCTTATGACTAGGCCTTTTGTGCCACTATAATATCTTTAATGATTTACAACTAGGGACAAATTATAATGAAAACCCTAAATAAATATGACTAACAAAATAACCAATATGGTTTGTATTCACCATGGTTAATGAATTGTCAAAATGACAATTCCATAATATGATTTCTGAATGAATTATTGTCATCATTTTATTGTAGCAATCAAGCTACATGGTTGAATCAGATGAGGTTAACAGTCATCCAAGGGAGAGAAATGATACCACCAGAGTTAATGTAGCTGGTGCAGATTTACAAGCATTAATAGATAATACCGTTACTCGAACAGTTTAAAGAATCAAGCGGTACTCGCACCAGGACTCAGTCTGTACCTCATACGAAGCCACCTTCCAAGTCGCACGCATCGCATAAAGACGATTCTCATCACTCATCAAACCAAAGGAGTGTCCCGTCTAAGAAGATTGTGCTCAATCAAGAGCCACGAGTTAAGACATGTTCTTATAAATATTTTGTCTCCTGCAAGCCCAGAGACTTCACAGGGGAGAAAGGAGCCATTGATTGTATGACTTGGCTGGATGAGATGGATACAACGGTTGATATTAGTGGTTGTGCAGAGCAGGACATTGTGAAGTTTATTTCACAATCTTTTAAAGGGGAGATCCCATTGTATAACTTGACTTGGGATCAGTTTGTTGCTCTAATCAAAGAAAATTTCTATCCTCAACATGAAGTTGAGAAAATTGAGACTGGCTTCTTGACCTTGGTCATGAAGAACTTAGATTGTCAGGCATATCTTACGAGCTTCAACACCATGTCTTGATTGGTTCCTTATTTGGTCACACCGGAATCGAAGCGCATAGCTCGTTTTACTAGAGGCTTAGCTCCAGAGATAAAGGGAAATGTGAAAGCATCCAGACCTACCACATTCAGGTCAGTGGCAGGTCTGTCTCTATCCCTCACATTGGATGCTATCAGAAACAAATCTGCCAAAGTTTCTGATGAAGCTAAACGAAAGTGGGAGGATGAGAGTTCACATCGCTCCGACAAGAAACGAACAGGGAACTCTGATCATAGGAAGAGTTCTGGATTTAAAAAGGATAACCAACAAACAGGTGAGAAGCCCAAGTGTAAAACCTGCCAGAAGCGCCATTTAGGGAAGTACAGGTTCGAATCAAAATCTCAATCGCAACCTAGAGCTTGTGGGATTTGCAAATCAAGCGAGCATAGGACGTTAGATTGCAAGAAAATGAAAGATGCAACTTGTTACAATTGTAACGAGAAGGGGCATATCAAGACCAACTGCCCAAAATATGCAAAGAAGCCTGAGGAGGCTAAAAAGACCAATGCTCGGGTCTTTCAAATGAATGCACAGGAGGCCATTCAAAATGACAATGTTATAACAGGTACATTCCTTATCAATGATGTTTATGCTAGAGTATTGTTTGATTCAGGTGCAGACAAGTATTTTGTAGACAATAAATTTTGTAAATTTTTAAATCTGCCTGTTAAAACTCTAAGCATAAAGTATGAGGTAGAATTGGCAGATGATACCATAGAGACTGCTTCAACTATATTAGACGGATGTTTTATATCCATTAGGAATCAGTCTTTTCCACTTTCATTGCTTCCGTTGAAATTGGCAAGATTCGATATAGTGATAGGCATGGATTGGTTATCTTCTAACCAAGCCCAAATTGTTTGTGATAAGAAGCAAGTGGTTATTAAGACTCCCTATGGTGAACCACTTACAATACAAGGAGATACACAGTACGGATTGCCTAAGCAAGTGTCTATGCTTAAGGCATCAAAATGCTTGAAGAAAGGATGTGTTATTTACATGGCACAGGTGACTGTTGATGAACCAAAGCCAAAGATTGAAGACATCCCTGTTATTTCTGAATATCCAGACGTGTTTCCTGAAGAGTTACCTGGTTTACCTCCAGACTGGCAAGTGGAATTCAGGATCGATATCATTCCTGGAGCAGCACCAGTTGCAAGAGCACCTTACCGGTTGGCACCGACTGAGATGAAAGAGTTAAGGACTCAGTTGGATGATTTATTGGCAAAAGGATTTATTCGACCTAGCTCGTCCCCTTGGGGAGCACCGATTCTGTTTGTGAAGAAAAAGGATGGGTCAGTGCGATTATGCATTGATTATCGCGAGCTAAATAAATTAACAATCAAGAACAGATATCCATTGCCCAGGATCGACGATCTGTTCGATCAGCTTCAAGGAGCAAGTTACTTTTCAAAGATTGATCTGAGGTCAGGTTATCACCAGTTGAGGGTCAGAGACGAAGATGTGCACAAGACTGCATTTAGAACTCGATATGGCCACTATGAGTTCTTAGTGATGCCTTTCGGGCTCACTAATGCACCTGCAGCGTTCATGGATCTCATGAATCGCGTTTGCAAGCCATACTTAGACAAGTTTGTCATTGTCTTTATTGATGACATTCTTATTTACTCAAAGAATCAAGCAGATCATGAAAAACATCTCTGGTGTATCCTTAAACTTCTGCAGCAAGAAAAGCTCTATGCCAAGTTTTCAAAATGTGAGTTTTGGCTTCGGGAAGTCCAATTTCTTGGACATATGGTGAGTGAGCATGGCATCCAGGTGGATCTCGCTAAGATTGAAGCAATTATGAATTGGCAAGAGCCTAAGACTCCTACAGAGATACGCAGCTTTTTGGGTCTAGCAGGATACTACAGAGGTTTCATTGAAAACTTTTCTAGGATTGCTGCACCTCTAACATCACTAACTCGCAAGAATGTCAAGTTTGACTGGGGTCCAAAGCAACAAGAGTCCTTTGAGATTCTAAAGCAGAAATTAAGCAATGCTCCGGTGTTGACATTGCCAGAAGGGATTGAAGAATTTGTTGTGTACTGCTATGCATCACACACCTGTATGGGTGGTGTGCTCATGCAAAAAGGCAGGGTTATTGCCTATGCTTCACGACAGTTAAAAGTGCACGAAAAGAACTACACCACCCATAATTTGGAATTGGGTGCCGTTGTATTTGCACTAAAACTTTGGAGGCATTGTTTATAGGGAACCAAGTGTATAATCTATTCTGATCATAAAAACCTTCAACACTTGTTCAATCAGAAAGATCTTAACATGAGGCAGCGTCGATGGATGGAGACTTTAAATGATTATGATTGCGAAATTCGCTACCATCCAGGCAAAGCGAATGTTGTAGCTGACGCTCTAAGCAGGAAAGAAAGGGTTAAACCAATAAGAATCAACGCCAAGAGCATCGAACTAAAGAACAGCTTGAATGAAAGATTGTTAGCTGCTCAGAAGGAAGCTGTTTTAGAAACTAACTATCCAAATGAGAAGTTAGGTGTCACTGTTGATCAAATGTCTTATGACAAGGATGGAATCCTTAGATTAAATGGTCGAATCTGGGTCCCTTACCACGGAGGACTTAGAAACGTGATCCTTCAGGAAGCTCATAGCTCGAAATATTCAGTCCATCCTGGCAGTGATAAGATGTACCAGGATTTAAAGGCAAATTATTGGTGGATAGGTTTGAAGAAATCTATAGCCACTTATGTGGCTAAATGTCTGACGTGCGCACAGGTTAAAGCCGAGCATCAAAAGCCGTCAGGTCTACTGCAACAGCCTAAACTTCCCACTTGGAAGTGGGAAATGGTAACTATGGACTTTATCACTAAGTTACCAAGAACAAAGCATGGGAATGATACTATTTGGGTTATAGTCGATAGGCTGACCAAGTCAGCTCACTTCTTACCTATTAAAGAAACACACAGCTCCGATAAGCTAGCTCAGCTGTACGTGGATAAGATAGTATCTCTCCACGGAGTGCCAGTATCTATTATCTCTGATAGGGATACTAGATACACCTCTCACTTTTGGAAAGCTTTCAGCAATCCTTAGGCACTCGTTTAAACTTCAGCACTGCTTATCATCCTCAGACGGATGGGCAAAGCGAACATACAATTCAAACGCTTGAGGATATGCTTAGGTCTTGTGTTATCGATTTAGGTGGAAGTTGGGATGATCATCTTTCGTTGATTGAGTTTTCGTACAATAATAGTTATCATTCATGTATCCAAGCAGCGCCTTTTGAGGCCTTATATGGAAGGAAGTGTAGAACGCCAGTTTGATGGGCGGAAGTTGGAGATGTCCAACTGTCAGGACCAGATATACTCTTAGAGACGATGGATAAGATTGTGCAAATCCGCGATCGTCTTAAAGCTGCCAGGGATAGGCAGAAAAGCTAAGCGGATGAAAGGCGCAAGCCTCTAAAATTTGAAGTTGGCGATAAAGTGCTACTTAAGGTGTCACCCTGGAAAGGGGTGATGCGTTTTGGCAAGAAGGGCAAGCTAAGCCCAAGATACATAGGACCATTCGAGATCATCGAATGTGTCGGAACTGTAGCTTACAAGCTAAATCTGCAAGAAGAGCTCAGTGGGATTCATAATGTGTTCCACATCTTCAATTTGAAGAAATGTCTAGCCGATGAGTCTCTAGCCATGTCGCACAAGGATGTGCAGATAGATAAGAGCTTGAAGTTCGTTGAAAAACCTTTGTCGATCGAAGATCGACAGGTTAAGAAACTTCAAAGAAAACATGTACCGATTATGAAGGTAAAATGGGATGCCCGTAGAGGCCCAGAATACACGTGGGAGGTTGAAACCACAATGAAACATAAATACCCTCATTTATTTCAGTAAATCTCGAAGTCGAGATTTCTTTTAAGGGGGTGAGGATGTAACACTTCGCAAAATCATGTCCAATATAGTAACGACACGTGTCATGGACTTTAAACGTGTAATGAATTAATTCTGAGGGACTAAAATTGTCAAACAATGCAAATATGTAAGTAAAAGGGGTCCAAAGTGTCAAACATGCCAATCTTGTGCCTCTGATTGACCTCACACGACGTTCGTATTCTTTGATGAATAAAATTGTCGGACATAGAAAGCCGTTCGTGCTTCAATTGAGAATTTTACGAAGCATAGGTGTTAAAAGTGTCAACATGTTAAAAGTTACCCCTGAGTGACCTTTTAACGATCCCAAAAGCATTGAAATGATTGTATATTTTGCTCTCAAGAATATTGGATAGTAATCTCATGGAGTTTCGTTGAAGACAAGACGTTTCGGGTGATCTCACAACTAACTGGGAGCTTAACGGAGTTAATTTGTGACCCAAGACTCTCAAAAGTTAACTATGAAAGTGGCTATGAGTTGGTAATTATGTAGGTAATAAACCCTTAGAAGGGCACCTACTAATTATCAATTTTACTTGGTCAATTGTCGGGTCAAACTATTTAATAAAAAGTGAAACGAGTCCATTTTCACAAAATAATTCTTAACTGATAATGTAGAAGTTATGGAACATGTTTTAACACTAAAATAACTTGGTAAATAATATAAGAACATGTTTAGGCATGTTCAACCAGACAATTCTGAGTTTAGGCTCGGTTCGCAACCGAAAGTCGTAAAAGTAGACTTTTGTTTTGACTTTCAGTTCTGACCCGATTTAGCTTAGTTTAGTTATGCCTTAGGGTTCCTTTGGGACCACATTACATGTTAGTATAACCCTCTGAGATTATACTATAAGGTTCCATAGAAATCTGATTCATATGCATGTTCCCGTTAAATGCTTAAAACGGACCATTGTGCCCTTTTATCATTAAAACGAGATTTTTGAAAATGTGAGTGAACAAAAATCTTTATTACTGAAATATAAGTATGTCCTAAAAATTTGACATACGTTACTGGTCTAAAATGAAACTTATGCGCGATATCGTAAAATGAAAGCTTTTTGTTAATTAAATAGAATTTTTGGCATAAAACATATATAAACCCAATTTTTGGCACCAAACTTGCTACCTACTGTTAAGATATAATATTTAGGGATTTTTGGAAATTTTTGTTAAATTTTAAACTGGCCATAACATAGGATTCTTGCATGGACTCGGTAATTGACGATAATACCCTTTTCGCTAATAAAATGAGATTTACATATCATTTTGATACCAAACCTTTTCCTACATATTTTATATATTAAATAAAATATTTTGAGCAGTTAAGACTGATAAAAATCTCATATTTCCTTAAACAACCCGAATATCGTCAAATACCGACTTTTATGCGATTTAGGCACATAGTATGGTTTAAAACCATATTTAGCACCTAAGACTTTTTACCTACTGATGTTATAAATAAAATTTTATACTTTAACAGTAAGTTTAAGTCTTGAACTCAGATTTCTAAATTTGACCCTTAAAGCATATGTGAAATGACCAAAATGCCCCTACAGTGCATAGTTTGGCCATAAATGATAAAATTCACATATCTATGATATCCTACTGATATAACTTGTTAAAATAAATATTTTACTGATTTTTTTAGACAAGAACCTCAGATTACTATTTAACCTCTTTTATAAACTTTAAAATGACCAAAATACCCCTACGGGGCATAAATTGTTTTTAATTCATTTTGGGCATAATGGAAGATATCCTACTGATATCATAACATATTTAAAGCATATTAACTTTTGGAACTTGTACATGACTCTTTTGGTTACCCGTTATGCATTTTCGCGTTCGGTACGGCTTATGTAACTAGTTTGTATAAATTAACCGAAACGGCTCAAACTTTATCATTTTTTACTTAACAAGGCATACACCTGACAGTGCGTATGTAAAAAGATATACCCGCCTGTTGAGGATAACTCACCGTGGGTTTATATTATGTGGTGTGTCTATTAATCTTGTTCCAACTTCTAACCCAGATCCTGAACTTACGACGAACATATAAATCTGTATACAAGATTATTTTTAATAATTGTCCCAAGTTATAAAAGAATATTTGTGCCTTGTGCATTTAAATCAATTTTATAAACACTTTTCGAAAAGAGTCAGTTAATTGTATTTACCAGTGTAAACTTACGTATTTTCCAAAAAGGTTAAGTGAAGGTACTACGCGTAATGGGCTGGAAACTCCTGAGTGATTAAATAAAGAGTCTTGCAAGCTTTTATCACTTTAAGTCTGTTGAACAATATTTCTTTTGTTTTGAACCGCCTGTGGATCCATCTACAATCCGTTGTATAATATTTTATTGTACTTTCAATTCGGTTTGTATTATTTCTTTAAGACTTCCGCTGTGCATTAAACTGTGATTATTTGACTATGATGATATCAACTACGTCACGATACTCCCCACCGGGCCCACCGGTAATACGTGGAAATATCGGGGTGTGACAGATATCATACATATGTGTGTTTTATAGTTTAAGACCAAACTATACACCGTATGGGCATTTTGGTCATTTCACACATAGTTTGAAAGCTTATTTGGGATTCTGAGTTTAAAACATGTACCTACTAAAAAAATATTTTAAATAAGTTATAAATTCAGTAGGTAACAAGTCTTGGTTGGTAAATATGGTTTAAAACCATACTACGTGCCGAAAGGGCGTTAAAGTCGTTAAATGACGATATTTGCGATGTTTTATGAAAACTAATGTTATGACCAGGTTTGTATGATAAAAATATGTTATTTAATATAACATATCAGTAGGTGAAAAGGTTTTGTATGAAAACCATGATTAAAACCATTTTAAGTGACATAAGGGCATTATCGTCATTTAATAACATAATGCAAGAACTTGTGCATAAACTCAGTTTGTAAACTGACTTGATATCCCAAATAATTCTAATTATGATATTATATTAGTAGGTAATGAGTTTTATAAGAAAAATTATGTTTAAAGCCATTTCAAGTGCCGAAAGTGCATTTTGGTAAATTAAAAGCATAATTTACGATAATATGCAAAAACTCAGTTTATGATCAGTTTGATAACATCATTATAAGTTAATTGGATTATCATATCAGTATACAAATCATTTTCAAATTCATAAATGATTAAAACCTTGTTTTTAACAAAAAGGGCAAAATAGTCAAAGTTTAGCATAGTAACGAAACTTGCATAAACACTCAGATTACTATTATGATATTGTAATATAACCTCAGAGGGTTATCCTACATAATAATATGGTCATAATGGAACCTTAAATCAGTAGCAAACTAATCTAATTCAGGTCAGAATCGGAAGTCAAAGCAGAAGTCAAACTTCGCGACTTTCGGTTGCGAACCGACCCTAAAACTGGAATTGACGAGCCGAACATGTTTACACATGTTCTAATAATTTTTACCAAGTTATTAATGTGTCAAAAAATAATTTAGAACACCTACATTATCAGATTATGATTATTTTAAAAACTGACCCATTTGACTTTTTAAAGTTAATAACTTTGACCCGTCAATTGACCAAGCAAACGTGATCTTCAAGAGGTGCCCTTTTGAGGGATTAACACATACCTAATTACGATCACGTAGCCAAGTTCACCTCGAAAAATGGCTGGACTATTAAGGTCTAAACCAAAACTCAAAGCATTTATCGAAAAAGCTTGACTTTCGGCTTTTAAAAGCCTACAAACGAAAATGCAGGAGGTAGGAGCACTTATAAGTGGTCCTAGCTCGAATTTGAACTCAAGAGGAGTCTCCCTTTAGTTGGGAATCTCCAGGAGGATGAGAAGAAGTGATTAAAGAAGGTGCAAGTTCAAAATGGTGAAATTGTCACCTATTTATAGTTGAAGGAGATGTCTTGAGCTTGCAACAGGTGTTATGGAGTGTCATGGGAAGCCTCCAAGTGTCCTAGGATGTGGCACAACTGATAAACAAGCCCCTAGTTTCGAATATGGTGGGTTTTGGCTGTTTTTGTGGAGGCCAAGGCAAAAACAAAAAGCTGGCAGACCTGAACCATAAGTTACGGTCCAGGAGCCGTAACCTACGGCGTGCCTAGGTCACACACACATACAACTTTCAAACTTTGGCATTTCAGGCCCCTCAACTTCCATACTTGAATGATTTATTACAATTAGCACATAAAGCCCTCCTTGCCAATAATAGGCACACCTGAGAGTATGACCGAACATCATAAACTTCCTGGTTCATTAAAAGGTCACTCAAATGTATAAATTAACATGTTGATGCTTTTAACCCTTCTATTCACAAACTTTCAAACAATTCCACAAACGGCTCCTCACGTCCAACAAGTGGCTCAATTGAGAATACTGACACTGTATAAGCTCACTCAGAGGCATAGTTTCAGCATGTTGACGCTTTTAGTCCCTCCACATTCATACTTTTCATTGTTTGGCAAAAATAGTCCCTCTTTGCCAAGATTAAGCACAATTAGGATTAGGGACACGTGTCAATACATTAGTGGACACAATTTTACGAGGTGTTACATAAAATTAGGATGGTTCCTCAAACCCGGGTGATAAGTGTTGGAGTTCATATCAAGTTACTTTTCGTCTCCATACACTTGATTAATCTCATCGGTGGTTTGAGCCATGTTGATTTAACAATTCTCGGCCTAGTCACGGAGGTCACCACAATCTTCACAAACGGTGAATTTCACCGCCCCCACAACTTTCTTCTTCATTCATGCCAACTCCCGATCTAATATCTCAATCTGATCCTTGGAGCTAGCATCGCGATCGAGCCAAGACCTTGATATCGGATGCTTTTTGGCTCGGTCCTCCATAGCAACCACCTTGGAGTTTTTACTCATTCTCTCCAAAAAAATCCCAATCATCTTCCTCGTGGTTATTCAACAACGTACCATTACTTGCCGATTGAAAGTATTTGTGATCTTCGGCATCTAACCCTCGTATAAAACACTTCAACAACTCCCATCTAGGAATTTGATGGTGAGGGCATTTCCGAACCAATTCCTTGAATCGAGTAAGGGCCTCATGTAACAACTCTCCCGATAACTGTCGAAATGACCGAATCTCATCTCCTGCATCATCGATCTTCGTTATCGAATAGTATTCATTAAGGAACACTTGTTGCATTTCTGCCCAAGTGCGAATACTATTTGCCGGAAGTGTAAGGAACCACTGCTTAGCTTTGTCCTTCAATGAGAATTGAAACAACCGTAACTTCACTTCCTCTAATGCAAAATCATGACCCCCAATCGTGCCACATATGGCGGAGAATTCCGCCAAATGAGTGTAAGGCTCATCATTGGTCCTACCATTGAAGTGGGGTAAGATGTTGATGTAGTTGGGTTTACAATCGAAAGATCTTCTCCCTCGAGGCGCAAGAACATTGGGTGAATCATTTTCCGTGACCACTAGTCTAAACCGACCGTTTACACCTCGTGGGGCTCGTTGATTCGGTTGTTGATGGTAAGGACCATTGACTTCTTGGTTGCCCGGTCGATTATTGCCCCTTCGATCACCACCCCTATTACCACCTTGATTACCGCCTCCCACGAATTGAGGAATCTGGTTACGGTTAACGTTGTTATTATTATTGTAATTTCCGTCATCCCAAATCCGTTGATTGTTGTTTTGTGGTTGACGGTTATTGTTGTACCCATCATTTTGACCATAATCGTAATCATCACCTTCGTTGTTCCCCACAAAATTGGCGTTTTGATAGCCAATGTCTTCATACTCAAACCCTCGAGCATTGTAGAAATTTTCCATGTTGTCATCACCCCACATGTCATCTTCAACCCGCTCGTTGTAATTCCCTCCATCGGCCGAGTATTCTGAATGAATACTCACATGTTCTGATGATTGATAACCGAGAATACTATACGGTGCATCGTCGGGAATATTGTTTCTCAATTCGTCGAGATTGAGAAACTAGGCTTCATTCGTGGGAATGCCACGATTTTGGTTAACTCCACGGTTGGCGTTAACATTTCGGTTGTTGAGGTTAGGGGGTAATGGGTTTTGTTAGTTTGGGTTTTGAGGTGGAGGTGTGGGTGTACGTTAATTATTGTTGTGATTTGGGCCACGGGTTTGAAATGGTGGTGTTGGTGGTCTTGAAATGTTACCACTGCTCGGTTGATCATTCTGGACATTTTGGTTTGGGCAAGGGTAGTCTGGGTATTGGAACTGGTGTTGGTTTTGGTTGTTAGGTTGGTTGGAGTTTTGGGGATCCACTGGAATGGGCCCAAAAGATGGTGTAGGTGGTGAGCTGATGTTGAGTGGATTAGAAACAAAGGTTGCCTCTAACCGGTTGGATAGGTTTCTTCTTACGACCTACTCGATTTTCGGTTCGAACACTAAAGGTGAGGTCCTCCCCGAATTTCGTGTATGCATGTACTACCTGTAACCTGCACAAGTAACACACCCGCGTAACACAAAAGGAGAAATGATATAAAGAAACAAGCACTTAAACAGATAATCACAAAATCAAAAAATATCCAAACACAAAGCGCACAAACTCCCCAGCAACAGCACCAAAATTTGCTCGGAGTGTCGCGCTTCGGTCAAAGATAATATTTATAATCCCGATTTAACCTTAACTATGAGTTAGTGGTAGTACGGGGTTGATCCACGAAGAGTTTGTGGTTTGTGCACGGACAAGAATGATTTTTAAAGAATGTCACACTTATGAAGCTTACTAACGAAAATGGTTAATTTGTTTGTTTGTTGAGAAAGAGTGTCGGAATAGACCGACGCGTTTTATGCTAAAATGATTAACTACTAAAAATTGAATGATTACACGTAAACTTGATTGATGGTTTAAAACAATACTTTGGAACAAGGTTCACACCCGGTTCGGTAATTGAAGTCCTAGGGTTTCTACACATTTTAGATTCAATTCAATTGCAAATATGACTAACGAATTTAGTGTCGCGTGGCTTAGGTGCCAAGAACTATCAACGTCATAGCCGATAGACCGCAATGCACTTCATTACCAAGAACATGTAAATTCTAACCTAGACAAAGCATAATTGCACATAAACATTTCATAAAGTCAAATTTAATCTTCACTCGACAATTCAGGAATACGATACAAATGCAAGACAATTATTGTAAGTTTCAAACGTTCAAATGCAATTTGTCACAAATCAAAACTCAAACAATGTTTAACCCTAGAAACTTACTAAAACCTACACCGGGGTGAAACCCGAATAGACTAGCCGCTCATGGTGAACAGAACACGATCACCGGATGATTGAGACTTGAGCATTAACATATTGAAGCTTTGAAAGTTGAAATGGATGATGATTAGGGTTTGTGGTTGGTAGTGGTGATGATGGATGGATTGGTGAAATGATAGAGATGATTGGGGATTAGGGTTAGGATGAATCAATGGATGATGATTGTGGAAGATGGTGATGATTGGGATGGATTATGATTGAGGTTGAGGATGGTTCTTGGCTCCAAGATGTGTTCTCTATTCAAAAATTACGTAACTCCCTTTTCAAGACCCAAAAAATGGCTATATAACTCGTTCATAACATTCAAACAAACAAATCAGCGTCGTACACACAGAAGAGGCGTCGGCGACGCCCCAGGAGGGTGTCGGCGATGGCCTGTGGTTCGTCAAAATGCTCCTGACGGCCTAAAAAGCTATCTACAAACAAATCCACCCGGCAGGGTTTTCTTGAGGGCGTCGCCGACTAGCAAGTAGGGCGTCGGCGACTACCTCTCTAAAACCTGGTTTTTCTGATTTCTTTGTTTCGCGTTCCAGATTGATCCTGTTCGCTCCCCGATGCTCCGTAAAGCTCCCGAATAGCTCCTTAAAGTCCGTTAGACGTACAAAACACAATTCCAATCAAAAGTAGGCTATTCGAAACTAAAAGTGATGTAAAAACAAAAACTTAAACATACTAGAACACAGGTTTTCGACCACGCATCAC
This sequence comes from Helianthus tuberosus, assembly GCA_030545235.1. Classification (NCBI taxonomy): domain Eukaryota; kingdom Viridiplantae; phylum Streptophyta; class Magnoliopsida; order Asterales; family Asteraceae; genus Helianthus; species Helianthus tuberosus. The sequence goes on from CM060433.1 coordinate 121,292,785, forward strand.
TTACTCACAAAGATTTTTTGATAAATTATAGATAGGGAAATTATTTAGGCCAACGCACCATGTTTAACAAATTTTATTTATAAATTGTTATATAGTTGTTGAATTTTATGTTAATATTAAATACTATTTATCACGTATTAAAATATATAAGAAATTAAAGGTTAAAAATTACAAACAGACAAAAATAATATTAAATGTAAATCATTTAACATTATAGAGTTATATTGGTTTGAAAATAAATTTGTATTATAATGAGATGTTATTGCTCTTATTATCCAATTATGATCTTATAATAAAAAATATTAAAAATTTAAAAAAAGCTATAATAATATTTAAAAATTAGGTTATAATAATAAAAGATTAAAGATTAAAAAAAGTTATAACAATATTTAAAAATTAGGTTACTATTCATGGGCAATTTGTATTAATATATATAAAAAATGAGATATTATTATAAACTATCATATCATAGCTATAAGAGAAAACAAAATAAATTAATTATAATAACAAAATATTAAAAAAAAACTATATGTTACTATTATCCACGTATGATATTATAATAAAAAATATTAAAGATTAAAAAAAAGCTATAATAATATTTAAAAATTAGGTTATAATAATAAAATATTAAAGATTAAAAAATTATAATAATATTAAAAAATTAAGTTATTATTCATGGACAGTTTGTATTAATATATAGGAAAATTGGTTTTTAATAAACCAACATTTGTCCCGTTGGTAAATAATAATCTTACCTACGTAATTGGTATACAATAATCCTACCTATCAATATGTTGGTACTCAATGAACTTCTGTTATTTTTTTTTTAACTGAAGTTGATTTTTAAGTTTTATTTATTACACAAAAAGTCCCTGTAGTTGTAATTTACTAGTTTTAACTATTTTATAAAACAAAAAAACCTCAAGGGACTGTAATTTACTAGTTTTAAAATAGTTAAAACTAGTAAATTACAACTACAAGGACTGTTTGTGTAATAAATAAAACTTTAAAACTAACTTCAGTTAAAAAAAATTAACGGAAGTTCATTGAGTACCAACATGTTGATAGGTAGGATTATTTTATACCAATTACGTAGGTAAGATTATTATTTACCAATATGACAGAGGTTGGTTTATTAAAAACCAATTTTCCTAATATATATAAAAAATGAGATATTATTATAACAATTAAAACAAACACTTAAAAGTATTAATTACTATTCATGAAAATTTTCAATTAATATGTATTATATATATATAATATAAAACGTTACACTATATTATTAGAATAAATAAAATGATAAACGATGTAATTATAAGCTATCATATCATAGCTATAAGAGAAAAAAAATAAATTAATTATAATAACAAAATATTAAAAAAACTATATGGTAGTATTATTTATATGTATTAAGAGAAAGAGGTGATGAACAGTGATTTAATTTTTTTAATATTGATTTTTTACAGTTTTATATTATATTGGTTTATTACATAATTTGATTTTAAACATATTTTTTTTAAGTTTTAACATATGAACAAAGTATCCGTTATCAAATAGGAAACCATAAAAATTAATGTATATTGGTATTGGTGTTGTTCAGTTCAGTTTGGTACAATTTGGTAGCAATACGGTGTCAATATATCAAAAGCAAAAACAATAAAAATAAAACCGGTACCAATACAAAAAAATTTCAGTCAGTTTCGATTTGGTTTGGTAGCGGCACGAAGGACCATGAATAGTAAATAATTTTTAAGTATTTGTTTTAGTTTTGTTAATAGTATTTTACTTGGTTTGGTAGCGGCACGAAGGACCATGAATAGTAAATAATTTTTTAAGTATTTGTTTTAGTTTTGTTGATAGTATTTTACTTTTTATTTAATATGATATTTTTGCTAATAACTTGCGTATGTTAAATTTTTAAAATGATCCAAGGACGCAACTATGTTTGATTTTTTTTCCAATATTCCGATATAAATCTTATTGAAAATGGATGTTGCGCCGCTAACATGCCGAACGGAAAACCGACTGAATAACATCGGTACCGATATTCATTTTTATGGTTTTTGGTCAATCTTATTGAAAATGGATACCGTGTGCTACCGTACCGAACATAAAATTGACCATACAACATCAGTATTTGTACAAATATTTACTTTTATGATTTTTAGTTTCGATAAACTGACACCATATCACCATTGTACTGTACTGCACTGTACCGAGCCGAACCAAACAACACCGGTAGCGGTACCCGTATTCTTTTTATGGTTTTTAGTTTCGATAATACTTCATTTATACAACTCCATCAGCGAAACAATACCGATATTGTGACCAACTGAACCTATATCATCCAAACAACATCGCCATGTTCGTTTTTTTTGTTTTCAATCGATGTAAAACGTGTGTTGATTGCTATACCAAATGTCTGTATCGTACCGGTACGAAAACAAACCACATTGATATCGGCTGAAATGTCACCGCGAAGCGTGGTACAAATCAACTAGTTAAAGATTAAAAAAAGCTATAATATTATTTAAAAATTAGGTTATAATAATAAAATATTAAAGATTAAAAAAACTTATAATAATCCTAAAAAAAATTAGATTACTATTCATGGGCACTTTGTATTAATATATATAGCGAGATTCTAACGCCCTTCGCGATGGGTGCCGTTACGTACCAAACCGTATCGAAACCGACTGAACATCATCTATATTGGTATCTGTATTTATTTTTATTGATTTTGCTTTCGATAAACTGACACTGTATCGCTATCATACCATACCGTACAAACCACACATCGGTACTTGTATGTATTCTTTTACGGTTTTCTGTTTAGTAGCGGATATCGTGCCCATACCGTAGTGAACTAAGTGAACAACATTGGTTTGGGCAACACTAATTTTTTTTCATTTTTCTTTTGATAAACTAACATCATATCGCTACCATACCGAACAACATGCATGCCAGTACTTGTATTCATTTTTTTGGTATCCGGATTTAAAAAAAAACATTAATACAACTCTGTCTGCAACAATGAATGAATACCGGTAAAAGTATCGTGATAATCTAAACTGATTGATCCATCAATGTCAGTACCGATGTTCGACTTTATTGTTTTTTTACTAATGTAAATCATGTGTTGATTTCTATACAGAGTGTATGTATCGTATTGGTATCGTAACGAACCGAATCGATACAATACCCGTGATAACGCATCGTCACAACACAAGGCCAAATATCTTGGAATGTTAAAAAATAAATAAGCATAGATATGAATAATATATTTTAAAAAGTTAATGAACGCAAGATATTACAAAATAACAAAATGAATAATAAATAATAAAAGTTAAAAATACAAATACTTAAATATAAGCAACTATTATTTATCACTAAAAAATAAATTATATAATAAAATTTATTACTACAAATAATAAAAAAATTGCAAAGTACTATTCATTAAGAGTTTATTTTTATATGTATAATAATATAATATTTTTGTGGTTTCTGGATTAAAAAAAATATTTATACAACTTTGTCTTAAACAATAAACGAATATGGTACAAGTATCGTGATAATCTAACCGATTGATCCATCGGTGTCTGTAACTGTCACACCCCGTTATTTCCATTTATTACCGGTGGGCCCGGCGGGGAGTATCGTGACGTAGTTGATATCATCATTGTCAATACACACAATATAATAGCACAGCGGAAGGCTTGGTGAATAAACTATTACAAACCATAATGTCTGAGTGTCCGAATGAAAGAATATACAGACTGGATTGTAATAAGATCCACAGGCGGATCATAAAAGTACAAAGTAACAAAATAACAGACTTCAGGTATCTTAGGGATTTGCAAGATCCTCTTATACGACACCTAATAGCTCCAGCCTATTTACGAGAGATACCTGTCAATCAGTCTTTAGAAAATACATCAGTTTACACTGGTAATTACAATTAACTGACTCTTTTTAAAAACATTTATAAAAATTGATTTAAGTTCACATGGCACAAATCATTTATAACTTGGGACAATTATTTAAAGATAATCTTGTATACAGATTTACATGTTTGTCTTACAATTGGGGTCGGTTGGAAGCCGGTCTTGATTAACCGACTCACCACTTATAGAACCCACAAAGGAGTTATCCCCAACATGTGGGTTTATATTTTAGCATTTGCATCTGTCAGGTGTATGCCTACACTCCGTGCATAGGTCGTGGCCATTTTCAAATGAAATGAGCCGAGGATATCCAGGACACCGTCGAGTTAACCCCCAATGCTTATGTTATCAAACAAGACAGATTAAAATGGGTTATGTAAATTTATTAATCACAATCCGATTAAATGATTTCATACCCAACCAAGTGGTATTATTATAATACCATATCCCAAGCCCGTATAAGGGAAAATAAGTTAAAAGTATTTACCTGAGCTAATGTGATAGGTAACTCAGCCGTATAATCCTAAAGCTTTATGATGATACCTTCTTTTGGATGCTACTTAATCTGTATAGAAGGTGTAATAACCTATTAGGATGCTAACGGGTCTTTAGTTAAGTCAAAGACTTAGACCGGCTAGCTAGAAAGAAACTTTACGGTTCTAAACGCTAGATTAAGCGGAGACCGGAATAGAATGTGGTTTAGACCCAGCAAGTTTGGATACTTGTATAACATGGGTAAACTAATTACATTCTGGAATTTGAGGATTTAATGATAAGGTTAAACCCGTTTCGGCTATTTTACGTAAACTAGTCACATAAACCGATCCGAACGCGTAAACGCGTAACGGGTAACCAAATTAATTATATACAGGTCTCAAATTTTATTATGCTTAAAATATGTTAATACATCAGTAGGATGTTAACATACATGCCCAAAAAGTAATTAAAACCAATTTAAGTCCTGTAAGGGCATTTTGGTCATTTTAATAATTATAAAAGAGATTTTATAATAAACTGAAGTTCTGGTCCTTTGTAATCAGTAAAAATATTTATTTTATCTCATTACATCAGTAAGATATTACATATATGTGAGGTTTACCATTAAAGGCCAAACTATGCCCCGAAAGGGCATTTTAGTCATTTCACATAGGCTTTTAAGGACATTTTTGGACATCTGAGTTCATGACTTATTCACACTGTAATTATATTTAAATTTGTTTAAAAATTCAGTAGGTAACAAGTCTTAGGTGTTAAATATGGTTTTAAACCATGCTATGCACCTAATTAGTGTAAAACTCGCTAATTGATGATAATCAAGATGTTTATGTAAATTTGAGATTTTGATCAGTTTTAAATGCTCAAAATAATCTATTTAATGTATGAAATTAGTAGGAAAAAGTTTGGCATTCAAATCATTTGTTAATCTCATTTTATGCTTAAAAGGGGTATTATCGTCATTAACCGAATTACACATGAACTCTATGTTTTAAACAGATTATAATCTGACCAAAAATCTTAAAATTCCTTAAAAATAATATCTTAATACTACCTCCGTCCCATTAAAATTGTCCTATTTTGAATTTTCAAAGTCTTTATTTATAAAATTTGACCTTAAATAATTTTGTTTGTATTAGATAATACCTGATGAAAGTTATATGATTTGAGTGTGTTTTATAAGGGTTTTTATAGGGTTAATTTTCATCAAGTTTTATATAACACAAAAAATATATAATTAAAGTCAAAGTTTATAAATAAAGACTTTGAAAATTCAAAATAAGACACATTTAATGGGACGGAGGGAGTAGTAGGTAATGAGCTTTGGTTCAAAATCTAAGTTTAAACACGTATTATGCATGATATCGCAAATTAATTAATAAAAAGCTTCTAATTACGATATCGCGCATAACTCCTATTTGAGACCAAGAACTGATGTCAAATTTTTGGAACAAGCTTATATATCAGTAGCAAAGGTTTTTGTCCACTCACATTTCTAAAAATCTCATTTGTATGTCAAAAGGGCATTTACGGCATTTATAAGCATATTAACATACGAGTGCATATAATTCAAACTACTAAGGACCAAGCAATATGACTCCAGAGGGTTATACTAATGAATAATGTGATCCTAATGGAAGCTTAAAACATGGGAGAATTAAGCTTGAATGGGTCAGAACTGAAAGTCAAAGCAAAAGTTAAGCTTTTGCGACTTTCGGTTATAAACTGACCTTAAACTATTAATTGTCGGGTTAGGCCTGATTAAACATGTTCTAATATTAATTACCAAGTCATTAGAATGTTAAAATATAATTTAGAACCTCTGTTTTATTAATTTATATCATTTTTAAACTTTCTGTCCAGTTTGACTTTTTGTCAAACTAGTTTGACCCAACAATTAACTAGTCAAACGAAATAATTAGGAGGTGTCCTTTTAAGGGTTAATCACCTACCTTAATATGGTTCCATAACCACTTTCTTTTTGATCAGTGGGTGGACCATTTGTGATTAAACCGAAAGTCAAAGCTAAGTTACGATATGTTTGACTTTACAGTTTTTAAACTAATTAAAAGGACTAAGCAGGGATTAAGACTCTTACTAATGGTCCTTGCTATCTTTTCTACACTTGACAATCTTCTCCTACTGCTTGTTAGCTCCAGAAGTGAGTTTATGAGTTGTTGCAAATGAAAGTGCACTAGAACACTTGAACTTATGATCCTTTATATAGTGAAATCACATGCTAGGAGATCAAAACATGTGTTATGGAGGCTCCTAGGATCACCCCAGGTGTCCTAGTGGTATTACAAGTCCGTTAAACAGCCCCTAGTATTGATTTAAGTCGGTTCTGAGCATAAACCCGCACCTGTCCAAGAGTTTCTGCGCTGGGGACTTCTACGCGGCCCGCTTAAGGAGTCTTCAAGGGCTACGCGGCCCGCCTGGAACTAGGGTTCAGGTTAAACAAGTTTCCAACATGGCAGAATCAGTCCCTGGCCAATTTAAACCTTATATAACTTGATTTTTTGACATGTAAGGCCCTTGTAGTTAGTTTGTAAAGGCTCAAGGATGTATAACCAAACTACGTTAGGCTCGGTTTCGTTAAATCTCACTATAAATGCAAGTCTCATCAAATTGACACTTTTCACACAAAGTCTTGAAAACTCGCTTAACGATCTCGAAACCACGTGAAATTTTTACCACTTATTCTTGAGAGTATATTTGAATATTTCGAAGCCTCGGGTTCGTTTAAAGGTCACTCAGAGGTCAGAATTAACATGTTGACACATTTAACCCTTGTAGTTTTATAATCTTCCGATTATTTTCACACACGGCTTCTTATATCCAATTAATCTCTCGTTTAAGAATATATTCTTCACGTATGGTCATTTAGAGGCTCAAGTTTGGCATGTTGACACTTTTAATCCCTTCCATATAGTTTCACAGTTTGACAACTTTAGTCCTTCAAACTCAATCTTTCACATATTTAGAGTTTAGGACACGTGTCTTTACATAATTGGACACGTTTTTACATGGTGTTACATCCTCACCCCCTTAAAAGATATCTCGACCCTGAGATTTACTGGAATAAGTGAGGGTACTTCTGTCGCATAGTGGACTCAACATCCCACGTATATTCGGGACCTCTACGGGCATCCCATTTAACCTTTATTATAGGCACATGCTTCCTTCGGAGCTTTTTAACCTGACGATCCTCGATCGATATAGGTCTTTCAACAAATCTCAGGCTTTCATCAACTTGTACGTCTTTATGAGACATAGCTAGCGATTCATCAGCTAGACATTTCTTAAGATTACAAATGTGGAACACATTATGAATTCCACTGAGCTCCTCTGGAAAGTTTAGCTTATAAGCTACACTGCCGACACATTCGATAATCTCGAATGGTCCGATATGTCTAGGGCTTAGCTTGCCCTTCTTACCAAAACGCATCACACCTTTCCAGGGTGATACTTTTAGTAAGACTTTGTCACCAACCTCAAACTTTAGATGTTTTCGCCTCTTGTCAGCATAACTTTTCTGCCTATCCCTGGCAGCTTTCAGGCGATCACGAATCTGGACAATCTTGTTCGTCGTTTCAAGGACTATATCAGGTCCTGACAACTGAGCTTCTCCTACTTCCGCCCAACAAACAGGCGTTCTGCATTTCCTTCCATACAATGCCTCAAAAGGCGCAGCCTGAATGCTCGTATGGTAGCTATTGTTATAAGAGAACTAGATCAAAGGTAGGTGGTCATCCCAACTACCTCCTAAATCAATAACACATGCACGAAGCATGTCTTCCAATGTTTGAATCATACGCTCACTATGTCCATCTGTCTGAGGATGGTAAGCAGTACTAAAATTCAAACGAGTGCCTAAAGATTATTGGAAACTTTTCCAAAAGTGAGAGGTGTATCTAGTATCTCTATCAGAGATAATAGATACCGGCACTCTGTGAAGGGATACAATCTTATCCACGTACAACTGGGCTAACTTGTCAGAGCTATGAGTCTCCTTGATGGGTAAGAACTGTGCTGACTTAGTTAGTCTATCAACTATAACCCATATGGTATCATTTCCGTACCTTGTTTTAGGTAACTTGGTTATGAAATCCATAGTTACCATTTCCCACTTCCATGTGGGGAGTTCCGGTTGTTAAAGCAGACCTGATGGCTTTTGGTGTTTAGCTTTAATCTGAGCACAAGTCAGGCACTTAGTGTAGGATCGAATTACGACCTGAATGAGTCGTTCGGAAGAGCTCTAGTCCATTTCAGAGGCGGAAACTAAGAAACGGATGTAAAAACAGCTTGAATATCACTTTAAACGTCTTGTGTATTGAAATAATAGCAATTGCAATCACAAGGAATACCGGCAGCACCTCGGTATCAATTCTGAAAATCGTTTCAAATGAAATGACAACATGCCTATTTATAGCCTTCATGTTTCGCTTGAATATGACAGAACTTGTTCAAGCAAAACCTCTAAATAATCTCAAGCGAAACCCACATGTTGACTTTGACTTGTCAGATTCAGACTTTGACTCGGATTTGGACTCCGGTTTTGACTCCTCTATGTCATCTTTGTCTAACACCTGATCGACCACACTTTTTATCAACTTGGACTCATGATCAGTATCAGACAATGTGAACGTAACACAATATTTTCTGGCAAATTATCCGACGACCCTGACTCCCACTGTAAGTTAATTGCCTTTTTGACTCTTTCGGAATTTGGATTTCGAGACAAATATCCATTTTTGACTGGGGGCGGACATCTATTGTAGACAACACTTGGTTTCTTACCAGAAATTTCTACTTCATCCTCTTCTTTTGTCTCGGAATTCTTTTCTTCCGAAGTCTTCTCTTCCTCAAACGTCTTCATTCTTTCAATAATCGGGTAAATCTTGTCAACAACAAAAGTAGAACATGAGTAACTTTTCAATAAATTGTTTACTCTTTCAGTTTCAATCCTTTGTGTTGCCAACTTCAATTCCAGCTCAGCACACTTCTCTGTGTAATAGTTGACATCATCAAGCTGTCTCATGTAAGCTCCTTTGAGTGTATTCAATGCAACAGCTTGTTCACTGTTCGAATCAGTGTACTTGTTAATCTCTCTATTCAAAGTATCATAAGATTCTTTCAATCTTTTTATATTGTGTAGCAGCTCGTTGTTTTGCATGATCAAAGAATCACAATTCAAACACTTTTCAGGAACTTTGACTGCTTCAGTATCAACTTTGATTTCAAATTCAGGAACATCTTTGACTGTTCTTTTTGTTTGGAAAAATTCAGCTCTTTTCTTTTTCTCGGCTTCAGCTTCAGCTTTTAACCTTTCTTCTTCTTCTTCTTCCTCTTTTTCAATTTTTCTCCATTTTTCTTCTTCAGCTTCCCTGACTTTTCTGTATTTTGCAGCCCAATACTCATCATAGGCATTAGCAATAGTTATCTCTTTCAAGCGAAATCACAAGAATATACTTTCAAGCAAGATCTCTATTTGAAGCGGAATCACCCTGAATCTTTAAGCGGAATCACCAGATAATTTTGAGCGAGATCTGAATCTGTAACAGTTTAAACGGACTGAATACGTAACAATGTGTGTTGATGAAGTCAATCTAAGACTCGTGTCTAAGATTTGTGAACTCGTTTAATGTAACCCGCAAACTGAATGAATGAACTAGATCAAATGAACCACGAAATATGGGCTTCCAATGGGCCGCAAACAATAAAGTGGGTCTAAAAATAATTTGGGCCGTAGAACTTTAATGAGATTGTTGACTGACTGAGCCAGTAATAATGAAAAAAAACTTGGGCATAGAATGATTGGACCGTAAATTCCAATAACCCGACAATTTTAAGTATGCAACAAACTGATTGAACCGGTGATAGCACATGCAATTCTTGAGTCAAGACAAACAACCGATTATAGAGTCTTACATGCAACACATTTCAACTTGTGATTGGACCGTTTAACTATAGTGGGTTGACTAATATGAATTGATTGTTATCACATGGGCCGCTAAAAAAATATGACCAACAAATATGATTAGGCCGAGCACATTCACATGGATTTAATCAAATCAATTAATGTGTTCTCGTGATATTTCTTGATTTAATCGAAACTCATATGTAGATAACAAATGACCAACAACTTCTATTACCCAACTTAATTTCAATTGGACCTCACAATCCACTAATATCTGATTGTGGCCGACACCTTTATCTTTGAATCACATGCAAACCGACTTACACATCTTTACCAACTTTCACATGAAAACCGACTTACACACCTTTACCAACTTTCAAATGCAAACCGACAAAACGTGAAATGGCTGACAGTTTATGAGAATCACTTTCAAATTGACACAAGACACATGATATCCTTTTCCAAAGTACTAACACCCTCGATTAATGATTTACACAATACACGAAGCTCTTTTCAAGCGGTCATTGTTTCAAGCGGTGTATCATATTCAAGTGAAAGGTCATTTTCAAGCGGACTCAACACATATTTCAAGCGAGAGGCCAGATTCAAGCGGACTCAAAAAGATTTTGAAGCGAAACCTTAGATTTCAAGCAAACCCAGACCAGTTTCAAGCGAAACTCAGACCATTTTGAAGCGAAACCTCAGATTTCAAGCTAATTCACAAAACACTCGTTCAAGCGGAACCACTTCGAAAGAAAATTTTACCGGTTTTTAGTTCGAATTTTAAGTTGAAACTTTCCAGGATTTGTTAATACATGATTGCGCATAGTATGTGTGAATTAGAGCCGATTTTAACCGTGAAAAAAATTTTAATTTTGTGAAAGAAGGTGTAGAAAATAGATTTTCAAGCTGAATATGGAAAGAACTCCTCGTCCTGAGCTCTGATACCACTTGCAGGATCGAATTACGACCTGAATGAGTCGTTCGGAAGAGCCCTAGTCCGTTTCAGAGGCGGAAACTAAGAAACGGATGTAGAAACAGCTTGAATATCATTTTAAACATCTTGTGTATTGAAATAATAGCAATTACAATCACAAGGAATACCGGCAGCACCTCGATATCAATTTTGAAAATCGTTACAAATGACATGACAACAACCCTATTTATACTATTCCTGCTTTCACTTGAAGCATACATGTCGACTTCAAGCGAAACCCACTAATTCCAATTCAAGCGAAACTACCAGATCTTGTTTCAAGCGAAACCCCATGAACTTTTGTCTTATATGTACATTTAAATTCGTTTCATGTGCTGATGTAATATATGATGTCATCTTTATGATGTCATCATTAGATATGATAACATCATCCTTGATTAGAGCCGCAACGTAACTGAGACTCGATATAAGACGAAGACGACAGATGAATGCACCAACACTTAGCTACATGTGTGGCAATAGATTTATTCAAACCTATCCACCAATAATTAGTCTTCAAATCCTGATACATTTTGTCACCTCCAGGGTGAACTGAGTATTTGGAGTTGTGAGCTTCCTGGAGGATTATATCTCGAAGTCCTCCATGAATAGAAACCCAAATTCTTCCATTCAATCTGAGGATTCCATCCTTGCCAGGTGTTAACTGTTCAACAGTTACACCTAACTTTTCATTTGGAAGGTTAGCTTCCAAAATAGCATCTTTCTGTGCAGCTAATAGCCTTTCATTCAGGCTATTCTTCAGTTCAAAGCTCTTGGCATTAATCCTAATAGGTTTGACTCTTTCTTTTCGGCTCAGAGCGTCGGCGACTACATTCGCTTTGCCAGGATCGTAGCGAATTTCACAATCGTAGTCATTTAAAGTCTCCATCCCACGGTGTTGTCTCATATTGAGCTCTTTTTTATTAAATATGTTTTGAAGGCTTTTGTGATCCGAATAGATCACACATTTAGTTCCATATAAATAATGTCTCCACAACTTTAGTGCGAATACAACGGCACCCAATTCCAAATCGTGGGTGGTGTAATTCTTTTCATGCACTTTTAGTTGTCGTGATGCACAGGCAATCACCTTGCCTTTCTGCATAAGCACACAACCCATACCGGTGTGTAAAGCATCACAATATACGACAAAATCTTCTATTCCTTCGGGTAACGTCAATACTGGAGCATTACTCAATTTTTGCTTAAGAATCTCAAAGGATTCTTGTTGTTTTATACTCCAATCAAATTTTACATTCTTACGGGTCAAAGAAGTCAATGGTGCAGCTATCCTTGAAAAGTTCTCAATGAATCTTCTATAATATCCAGCTAAACCCAGAAAGCTACGAATTTCGGTTGGAGTCTTTGGTGCTTCCCAATTCATTACGGCTTCTACCTTGGCGGGATCTACTTGGATACCACGCTCACTAACAACATGTCCAAGGAATTGGACTTCACGAAGCCAGAATTCACATTTTGAAAACTTAGCATACAGTTTCTCTTGTTGAAGTAATTCTAAGATGCATCGAAGGTGCTTCTCATGATCATCTTGATTATGAGAGTAGATAAGTATGTCATCTATGAAGACGATGACAAACTTATCTAAGTATGGTTTGTAGACTCTATTCATGAGGTCCATGAATGCTGCTGGTGCATTAGTGAGCCCAAACGGCTTCACTAAAAACTCGTAATGTCCATATCTCGTTCTGAATGCCGTCTTAGGCACATCTTCAGTTTGGACCTTAAGTTGATGATGTCCGGATCTCAAATCAATCTTCGAGAAGAAGCTCGCCCCTTGGAGCTGATCAAATAAGTCGTCGATCCTGGGTAAGGGATAACGATTCTTGATCGTTACCGTGTTTAGCTCATGGTAATCAATGCATAATCGCATTGTTCCATCCTTCTTTTTCACAAACAAAATAGGAGCTCCCCAAGGCGAAGAGCTAGGTTGTATAAAGCCTTTTTCCAGTAAGTCATCCAATTGAGTTCTGAGCTCTTTCATTTCAGTAGGCGCTAGGCGATAAGTAGCTCGCGCAATAGGTGTAGATCCTGGGAGAATGTCTATCCTGAACTCAACTTGCCTCTCAGGAGGTAATCCAGGTAATTCATCAGGAAAGACATCAGGATATTCGGATATAATTGGTATGTCTTCAATCTTGGGTTTCGGATCATTCACTGTCACTTGTGCCATGTAGATAACACATCCGCTCTTTAAACACTGCGATACCTTGAGAATAGACACATTGTTGGGCAACCCATATTGTGTATCTCCTTGAATAGTGACCGATTCAGCAGAAGGGGTTTTGATAATAACTAGCTTTTTATCACAGGCAATTTGGGCTTGGTTATGCGACAACCAATCCATGCCCAAAACTATATCAAACCCAGCCAATTTCATTGGCAAGAGGGATAGCGGGATAGAATGATTCTTAATGGATATGAAGCATCCATCGAGAAGAGTTGAAGCTGTTTCTAAGGTACCATCGGCAAGCTCTACCTCATATTTTATGTCTAGAGTCTTAATAGGCAAATTCAATGACTTACAAAAATTATGGTCTACAAAAGACTTACCAGCACCTGAATCAAATAAGACTCTAGCATAATTATTATTAATGAGGAAGGTACCTGTTATGACGTTCTCGTCGTTCACCGCTTCCCTCGCATTCATCTGAAAAACTCTCGCATTCGATTTCTTCGCTTCCTCGGGCTTCTTAGCATTCTTGGGGCAATTTGTCTTGATGTGCCCCTTTTCATTGCAACTGTAACAGGTTGCATCCTTGATATTCCGGTAATCCACAGACTTATGCCCTTTCTTTTTGCAAATCCCACATGGTTTGGCTTATGGGTCTTGGTTGCACTTTTCAAAGTGCCTTTTGTTACAGGTTTTGCACCTGGGCCTATCAATTGACTGCCCCTTCTTGGAACTAAAGTTCCCCTTACTCTTCTTGTTTGATTGAGGAGACTTGTCTTCCTCCCTCTTCCTCTTCCCATCATCGGTAGCTTTCTTTGCCCTACTCCTCACAACATCAAGAGTGAGGGACAAAGATAGATCCACAGCCGATCTATAAGTGGCTGGCTTAGAAGCCTTAACATTCCCTTTTACTTCAGGCGCCAAACCACCGATGAAACGCACAATGCGTTTGGGTTCAGGGGTGACCAAGTATGGTACAAGCCTTGACAACAAGTTGAAACTGGTCACATAGGACCTACAATCCAGATCCTTTATCACCAAGGTAAGGAAGTCAGTTTCAATCCTCTCAACTTCATGTTGAGGACAGTAAATGTCCTTTACCAGATCAACAAATTTGTTCCATGAAAGGTTGTACAAAGGGACCTTTCCAGTGGCTTGCACCAATGCTTTCCACCAAGTGAGGGCATCGCCCTTGAAAGATTGAGACACAAATTTCACTATGTCTTCCTTAGCACATCCACTGATGTCTATCACAGTCTTCATTTCATCTAACCACTTCATACAGTCTATTGCTCCCTTTTCTCCTGTGAAATCTCTCGGTTTACAGGAGACGAAGTATTTATAGGTACAACCCTTGGTGTACCTGGGAGTTGGTTCGAGGAAAACTTGCCTCTGTGGTTCACTTCTCTGATTAGACAAGTGTTGAGACTCACTCCTCTTCTGTGTATGTGAATGAGAATGGGACTTTGAATGAGTTTTTGACTGAACATTACTCGGCTCCTTAAACTTATCATCCACAGCCTGAGCAAGTGCTGCGGTTATCATCGCTTGCAACTCAGCACCAGTGATATTGATCCTGGTATTGTTGTTGTCTTCCACGGGATGACTGTTTGCTTCGTCAGAGCCAACCATAATTCGTGTTCTATATCAAACAATAATGATATATTTAAATAATGAATCATCGTATTGATGATTAGATGGTCATGGTATTATTAAACCATATAGACCATTTTAAATAAAAATCAATTTAATCATGATTTGCCTAGGTTACAACAGAACCATATCAAGCAATTAATAGGATATAATCCTTTATATTTATTAGACAGGGGATGTAAATCACAACTGTCAATGTCATGTAAGACATTTTCATATAGCACAAGGCTCGTCTCGAAGGATATTTAGATGGCACAAAAGGCCTTGTCACAAGGACGATTATAATCATTGATCTCTTAGATCAGTGATCTCTTTAAGGGTCAAACAAAGTTAATCGCCTTTTTGACAAGAAGTCTATAAAATAAAACTTTCATTGTCATTATTACACCTTTGCTTATAAGCATTCATCTCAAATGGATGTTTTGGTGTATATATCTTATTGATGTTTATTAGCCATGATTTATACTAATCATTTAGGCTATATATGACTGACTTGGAAAGATCCAAGTACATTTGGAAGCTTGTGTGGTTTCTCGTACCGCATAGCCATGAATGTTAACATGTTTTCAGATGTTAACAGGAAGTTATTTTTCTTAAAAGGGTTGTACCATCATAGCCATTTAATATTTTTGGCTAGGTTATACCTTTAAGAATTTCTTTGGCAGGTCAATTTAAAATTGAAATGATAAGGCACAATGATGTAATAAAGTACATAATTTAAAATCCAAAGAAATTCCATTAAACTACTAAACTATTACAAGAATGCCCTAAACGGGACTTGAAACAACACACTGCCCACGTAGGGGCTACAGAAAAAGAAAATAAGTCCACGCAGGGACTTGGTACTGAAATTAAAGCAAATGTCCTCGCAGGGACTTGATTAAAAGACAATACAAGATAAAACAAACAATTTCCTATTTCTTTTTGCCTTTGATAAGGTTCGCAACGCCCTTGAGAAAGCTGTTATGCTTCTTTTTGGTTTCGTCTGCTTCACGCTCAACCCTGTCTAACCTCTGCAGTATTTCTTGGGTTTGCTCCTGTTGAGGAGGAGGATGAGGAGGTTGCTGGTAAGGTGGGTATTGATACCCCTACACCGGATATCCAGTTGGATAAACTGGTGGGTAAGAAGAAGGATAGAGTGCATTATACTGTGCAGCGGTAAGATATGGATCATGGGTTCCATAATCAGATGGATAACCAGATGGGTTATACCTAGATGAACCTGGGTATGTTGGTATGGGGTTGTCAAAACCCACTGGCGGTGGCGGTGGTGCATAAGAAACTGGCGGAGGATTGTCCTCTGGAACATATGCTAGGGTCCACCCATTTGGGGGTCCTCGGGAATAGGAGGGTAAGAGCTTGAACCTTGAGGAGAACTGAACCAAGGTCCTCCTCGCATGGATATTCGTGCATTCCTCCTTCGCCTAGGCGGCTCGGGAGGTGGTTGAGGTGGCTGTTGAGGTGGTTCCTCAACAGGAAGAGGTGGAGGAGAAACTGCTTGAAGATATGGTTCATTCAAAGGAGGTTGAGCCGGGGAGTTATGATATGAAGGGGGTGAATTCCCATTCATACTTTGACCACCAATCTTTAAATGGATCGGGCCCTTGGTACGGCGATCCTAGATATGGAGAACTGCTCGAAATACTGATAGGGTGGCCCGATGTTCCGGTTTGCATTTCTGGGTCCGGGTCGTCATCCATTTCCATCTCCTGGGAGAAGTGATCCTCGGGTCCCAAGGGATTAAAGCCCAAAAAGTCGTTGACATAATCGTGAGGGTTGAACTGAGCTGGGGAATAAGTGGAATCAGAATGATGATGGAAAGAATGGGAGTGTAAAGAATGGTGAGATTGGTTAGAATGGTGTGATTGATGGGAATGATGCGAATGTTGGGGCTCGTCCTGAATAGGTAGCCCAAAATATGGAGGATCAGAAGGTGAAGAACCCAGTGAAACAGAATGTCTTGCTGGTTCAAAAGAATGTCTCCAGTAATTCTGAGAATCGGAGCTGGAGAAAGATGCTGATGGAGTGTGCCTATGGGAGGGTCCGGCGTTGCTTGACGGTCCACCTCACATCAGACCTTTCCCTTTTCCTTCACGTCCTCTAACTCTCGGAGGCATTTTGATTAATCATGTCAAAACAATAAAATAACATATAAACGACAAAAAGGAAAGTTAAGAATAAATCCTAGGTCATATGCCTAGACTCGGAAGTCTAACGAATGTGCTTATTGTGTCATTGAGATTAAACACAAAAGGCTAGTGTTTAATTCACTCAATGTTCGCTCTGATACCAACCTTTCACACCCCGATATTTCCACTTATTACCGGTGGGCCCGGCGGGGTAATTGATATCATCATTGTCAATACGCACAATATAATAGCACAGTGGAAGGCTTGGTGAATAAACTATTACAAACCATAATGTCTGAGTGTCCGAATGAAAGAATATACAGACTGGATTGTAATAAGATCCACAGGCGGATCATAAAAGTACAAAGTAACAAAATAACAGACTTCAAGTATCTTAGGGATTTGCAAGATCCTCTTATACGACACCTAATAGCTCCAGTCTATTTACGAGAGATACCTGTCAATCAGTCTTTAGAAAATACGCCAGTTTACACTGGTAAATACAATTAACTGACTTTTTTTAAAAACATTTATAAAAATTGATTTAAGTGCACATGGCACAAATCATTTATAACTTGGGATAATTATTTAAAGATAATCTTGTATACAGATTTACATGTTTGTCTTACAATTGGGGCCGGTTGGAAGCCGGTCTTGATTAACCGACTCACCACTTATAGAACCCACAAAGGAGTTATCCCCAACATGTGGGTTTATATTTTAGCATTTGCATCTGTCAGGTGTATGCATACACCCCGTGCATAGGTCGTGGCCATTTTCAAATGAAATGAGCCGAGGATATCCAGGACACGGTCGAATTAACCCCCAATGCTTATGTTATCAAACAAGACAGATTAAAACGGGTTATGTAAATTTATTAATCACAATCCGATTAAATGATTTCATACCCGACCAAGTGGTATTATTATAATACCATATCCCAAGCCCGTATAAGGGAAAATAAGTTAAAAGTATTTACCTGAGCTAATGTGATAGGTAACTCAGCCGTATAATCCTAAAGATTTATGATGATACCTTCTACTAGATGCTACTTAATCTGTATAGAAGGTGTAATAACCTATTAGGATGCTAACGGGTCTTTAGTTAAGTCAAAGACTTAGACCGGCTAGCTAGAAAGAAACTTTACGGTTCTAAACGCTAGATAAAGCGGAGACCTGAATAGAATGTGGTTTAGACCCGACAAGTTTGGATACTTGTATAATATGGGTAAACTAATTACATTCTGGAATTTGAAGATTTAATGATAAGGTTAAACCCGTTTCGGCTATTTTACGTAAACTAGTCACATAAACCGATCCGAACGCGTAAACGCGTAACGGGTAACCAAATGAATTATATACAGGTCACAAATGTTATTATGCTTAAAATATGTTAATACATCAGTAGGATGTTAACATACATGCCCAAAAAGTAATTAAAACCAATTTAAGTCCCGTAAGGGCATTTTGGTCATTTTAATAATTATAAAAGAGATTTTATAATAAACTGAAGTTCTGGTCCTTTGTAATCAGTAAAAATATTTATTTTATCTCATTACATCAGTAAGATATTACATATATGTGAGGTTTACCATTAAAGGCCAAACTATGCCCCGAAAGGGCATTTTGGTCATTTCACATAGGCTTTTAAGGACATTTTTGGACATCTGAGTTCATGAATTATACCCACTGTAATTATATTTAAATTTGTTTAAAAATTCAGTAGGTAACAAGTCTTAGGTGTTAAATATGGTTTTAAACCATACTATGCACCTAATTAGTGTAAAACTCGCTAATTGACGATAATCAAGATGTTTATGTAAATTTGAGATTTTGATCAGTTTTAAATGCTCAAAATAATCTATTTAAAGTATGAAATCAGTAGGAAAAGTTTTGGCATTCAAATCATTTGTTAATCTCATTTTATGCTTAAAAAGGGTATTATCGTCATTAACCGAATTACACATGAACTCTATGTTTTAAACAGATTATAATCTGACCAAAAATCTTAAAATTCCTTAAAAATAATATCTTAATAGTAGGTAATGAGTTTTGGTTCAAAATCTAAGTTTAAACACGTATTATGCATGATATCGCAAATTAATTAATAAAAAGCTTCTAATTACGATATCGCACATAACTCCTATTTGAGACCAAGAACTAATGTCAAATTTTCGGGACAAGCTTATATATCAGTAGCAAAGGGTTTTTTCCACTCACATTTCTAAAAATCTCATTTGTATGTCAAAAGGGCATTTACGGCATTTATAAGCATATTAACATACGAGTGCATATAATTCAAACTACTAAGGACCATGCAATATAACTCTAGAGGGTTATACTACTGAATAATGTGGTCCTAATGGAAGCTTAAAACACGGGAGAATTAAGCTTGAACGGGTCAGAACTGAAAGTCAAAACAAAAGTCAAGCTTTTGCGACTTTCGGTTATAAACTGACCTTAGACTGATAATTGTCGGGTTAGGCCTGATTAAACATGTTCTAATATTAATTACCAAGTCATTAGAATGTTAAAATATAATTTAGAACCTCTGTTTTATTAATTTATATCATTTTTTAAACTTTCTGTCCAGTTTGACTTTTTGTCAAACTAGTTTGACCCGACAATTAACTAGTCAAACGAAATAATTAGGAGGTGCCCTTTTAAGGGTTAATCACCTACCTTAATATGGTTCCATAACCACTTTCGTTTTGATCAGTGGCTAGACCATTTGTGATTAAACCGAAAGTCAAAGCTAAGTTACGATATGTTTGACTTTTCGATTTTTAAACTAATTAAAAAGACTAAGCAGGGATTAAGACTCTTACTAATGGTCCTTGCTATCTTTTCTACACTTGACAATCTTCTCCTACTGCTTGCTAGCTCCAGAAGTGAATTTATGAGTTGTTGCAAATGAAAGTGCACTAGAACACTTGAACTTATGATCCTTTATATAGTGAAATCACATGCTAGGAGATCAAAACAGGTGTTATGGAGGCTCCTAGGATCACCCCCAGGTGTCCTAGTATTATTACAAGTCCGTTAAACAACCCCTAGTATTGATTTAAGTCTGTTTTGAGCATAAACCCGCACCTGTCCAAGAGTTTCTGCGCTGGGGACTTCTACGCGGCCCGCGTAAGGAGTCTTCAAGGGCTATGCGGCCCGCCTGGAACTGGGGTTCAGGTTAAACAAGTTTCCAACATGGCAAAATCAGTCCCTGGCCAATTTAAACCTTATATAACTTGATTTTTTGACATGTAAGGCCTTTGTAGTTAGTTTGTAAAGGCTCAAGGATGTATAACCAAACTTCGTTAGGCTCGGTTTCGTTAAATCTCACTATAAATGCAAGTTTCATCAAATTAACACTTTTCACCCAAAGTCTTGAAAACTCGCTTAACGATCTCGAAACCACGTGAAATTTTTACCACTTATTCTTGAGAGTATATTTGAATATTTCAAAGCCTTGGGTTCATTAAAAGGTCACTCAGAGGTCAGAATTAACATGTTGACACATTTAACCCTTGTAGTTTTATAATCTTCCGATTATTTTCACACACGGCTTCTTATATCCAATTAATCACTCGTTTAAGAATATATTCTTCACGTATGGCCATTCAGAGGCTCAAGTTTGGCATGTTGACACTTTTACTCCCTTCGGACACATAGTTTCACCGTTTGACAACTTTAGTCCTTCAAACTCAATCTTTCACATATTTAGAGTTTAGGACACGTGTCTTTACATAATTGGACACGTTTTTACGTGGTGTTACAGTAACCGATGTTCATCTTTATCGTTTTTGACTAATGTAAATCACATGTTGATTTCTATATAGAGTGCATGTATCGTATCAGTATTGTAACGAACCAAATCGATACAATGTCCGCGGTAACGCATCGTCACAACACACGACTAAATAATTTGGAATGTTAAAAAATAAATAAGCATAGATACGGTTTTATATATTTTAAAAAGTTAACGAACGTTATTTTTTATTACTAAAAAACAAATTGAATAAAAAATAATAAAAGTTAAAAAAACAAATATTTAAATATTAGCAACTATTATTATCACTAAAAAACAAATTATATAATAAAATTTATTACTACAAATAAAAAACAAATAATAAAAATTGTAAAGTATTATTCATGTAGAGTTTATACTAAAAAACAAATTATATAATAAAATTTATTACTACAAATAAAAAACAAATAATAAAAATTTGTAAAGAACTATTCATCAAGATTTTTTTCAACTAAAAAACAAATTATACAATCAAATTTATTACTACAAATAAAAACAAATAATAAATATTTGTAAAGTACTATTCATTAAGAGTTTATTTTTATATGTACTAGAGGGAAGGCCCGTGCGATGCACGGCATGACCAACAGTTAGTGTCCTTCATTTTGTTGTGTGTTCGGGGAAAATGTTTATGTATGGATAAAAGATAATTAGCCAAAAGACAATGTAAGAGAAGCCATACAAAACGTGATAAGAGGTTGTACCATAAGCCGGCTACACAAAATGTAAGGCGTGCATAGCACAGGAAACTTTGTTTGCGGAATCTGTTTAAGAACAAACATGTATGCCAAGTCTAAAAACATACATTACAGGAAAAAAACTTAAAGGAGTTCACAAAGCTTCCGGTTTTATTCAATAATTCACGAAATCTTCTGCCGCTAATGCATGGCCATGTAGTCGACGTTCCCCTTAGTAGTTACCCACAGAATCATCCGAATCAGAACCTTCATAAGTAGGGCTGTGAAAGAAAGAAAGGAAATGTTAGGCAGAACTTTAACTTGGATGATGTATATGTTAGTAGTTCATATTCCATTATTTTGTAATTAAAACTTGATAGAATGTAACTCCGTTCAAGTAAATTCCCATTTATGAACTGCAGTTCAAGCTCGTTGAAGGTCAATTCATTCCATTTAGCTATTTGGCATGTATAAATAGGTGAAAAAAGCATAAACTAATAATTTAACTTAAATATCCAAACGAACAAAAAAGCATAAACAAATTCACTACAAATTTCATCATAATTGACATAACGAAAGGTAACCTTACGGAATGTGGGAATCTAGTGGTAATGCCCGCGCGTTGCCGACTTGCCGCGGGTAAGTTCCATTACAATTCATTTCAACACTAAAGCGATGGGGTCGTATGCGTTCTCAAATCGAAAAAGCACATAACAAAACCAATGGTGTAATTGTACTTGTTTATAGTTAGTCATAAAGAAATAAACATGATGTTTGTATCATATAATATTCACTTTTGAACATTTACTTAAACACGACACAAATGGATATGTAGTTATGTGGTAGTCCCCCGCGGTCTCTATTTCGGCTTCGAGCCACCACGCCGTCATTGCTGCCATCATGGTTCACCGGCTTCGGATCTCTGTCTCTAGTCTCTTCTGCTGCTCTCTGTCTCTCTTCTTTGACAGGCGGGAAGCCTTAAAGTGGCCAATGCCCTAGTGCCAGGCCACCTGCCTTGCACTATTCCCGCTCTTAGATTTAGAATGTATAGTACACCTGCACAACAAACCCTACCAACAATTGAAGATCTTACTCTCAGGTGCTCTGCCACATCTTTGTCATAATACTTCGTAAATTTAGATGGGGAGCTGTTATCAAAACCGTGACGTCCGGTATACTAAAAGAATTTTAAGGATAAAACTCATAATTCTTACCAAACCACTAAAACAAAAATTGTAACTGAATTCCGGGGTTTTGTGTTAAAGACCAGCCCTTCTAGTGGTATTAATTCCATCATGTTTGAAAATCGTCCTGAACAAAACTCACGAAAACAACAGGAATCGAGTAAAACCTTAGTGATAAAACAAAAAAAAATCACTAATCAAAATCATGTGATTTGAAAAAGCACCTTACTTAACTCCCATTGAAATACTGATTAGATCTTAAAGGCAAATCATTGTGTCCCTTTAAACACCGTTTACACCTTCAAAACTTCAAAAAACGGTATAAATCAGTCTCATTCGATTATCATCATTACCGAACGTAATCAAACCCAAAAACATACCTCTGGAAGTCTCGGTCGGAAACTTGGCTGGAAACGGCCTTATGTATAAACAGACACCATCTCATCACCACCACCTGGTTCATACTGATTTATCTCAACAACATTAAAAACTTTATTACCTACTGTAGCAACAAATGAAGTAGCAAGTTACATTTTATTTGGCTGAAATTTCAAATGTTGCTAATGAGGAATCTATAGTGTCATATTCTAATCAAAACATCAAACAATATGATATTACAATACTAACCCTTGGGTGGCCCCGACCCGATTGCGGTTAGCAAAAGGGATATGTATAAGATTGCTAGTTGACCATTATCAGCTTCTTGGCATACTTGTCCATTTTGGCATGGTGGTGGTCTTAACTTTGGTAGTATTGCTGATAGTGTTAGTGATACCATTCCCTAGGAAATAAATTAAGAAAAAAGTTGAGTTGAGTAATGATACAAATAATTATATAACTTTGCAACTTAAAACAACAACTGTTATAAAACTTTATAACCTAAAACGGGTCCAAAATGGATTAGCACTACTCACGACCATTGTTTGTCACCGCCTCCGCCACCTCCACCCATTTTTTATAAAGCTTTATAACTTAAACTGATCCAAAATGGGTCAGCAATTCCCACAACCATTATTTCTCGCCGCCGCCGCCACTGCAGCCATAAAAATAGCCGGTGAACCTATTTTGATATTTCTTTGGTTTATTTTTATTTTTTTCTAAAACGTCTCATTTCAACGCGGGCCCATTTTGGCCAGATAGATATTCTTACCGACACAACAGTCGATCAATAGATCTTTAGTATCTCTTGCAACGCGTACGTCGGGAGGTAACATTTCCTTAATTATCTTAGTCATAGTAGCTGTAAAAATATAAACTTTTCATTAGCATTTAACTATTTCATCAAATCAAACAACAAAAAAGCAAAGAATCGAACAGACCTTTTGGGAGAGAAGCATCCTCTTTTGTCTTGCCAACAATATCCATAGGATCCATTTTTCACTCATGAGGGTTTTTACACATTATAAAGAGTATGAAAGAGGAAAGCTTACGCCATGGTGGTGGACTGGTGCAGCAATAAGAGACATTGGGAAGCCGCGAAAGCCAATATGCAGTCAATCAAAGAGAATCCGCTTGGTTACCAATTTTGGTGTTGTCGAGGCCAGTTACCGAGGCGATGGTGAGGGAAGACAATTGAGATGAATATGATGCGCATATCTTTGGCACTATAAAAACTCCAAAAAAAGCTGCAACAAAATAAAAAAATATCACATCATCAGCAAGAATTCCATTAGAATTATAGTAACTTGGATCATGATTTTTTTAGCATTAATGACCAATCTAGATTTTCATGATCTTTGTGATGAAATTCATCAAATTTTGTATAACTGACCCAATTTGGCCATTTTCCATATGGTTAGACTATGTGTAGTGGGGCGTTTTTTTTTTTTTTAAAATTCAAAAAAAACGCCCGAAAACGCCCATGCACCATTACCTGGGGCGTTTTTTTAAGCAAAAAATCAAAAAAAACCCTTTGGCGTTTTATAAACCATGCCCAACACCCTTTGTCTTTGTCCAATCAGATTTCATCTCCCCTTGTTCTATCCAATAAGATTTTTTCTTTTTTTTATTTAATGCCCCAATAATGCCCAATAATGCCCCATCCCCACTACACCCATTTTAGAAAACGCCCAATAATGCCCCTTTGCTGACTGGACCGCCACATGGCGTAAAATGCCCACACTTGGGGGCATTATTTTCCCTTTCCACTACACATGGTCTTATTATAGAGTTGCCACATCTTGCTAAAATAAATAGGGCCATCTGTCATATGACACCCAAATTTTGTAAGTTACAAATCTTGCAGATAAAGATGAAATTTTATTAAAAATCATTGACTAATAATTTTAAAAATTACCTTCATTGTAGTAGCAGGATCACCTGTAAACAAAGCTTTGACCTTTAAGAGAAATTCATTGATGTAAGGAAATTACTGTAATTTCGAAAGATATAAATATAAACAACCTAGATATAGAACCAATTTTTGGTTTCCCCATTTAACCCTAAATATAACATCCTCCATTGAGGTTAAAAAGATTCAATCAAGTTTCTCAAAGCCAATAATCAAAACCAGATTTCGATAAGGTGTTCAAGGTTTTTGAATTGAGTTACCCACGACCACGATGAAACCAATTTGGACTAACAGATGGAGTGGCGGCGGCGTAGCTCCTCGGCTTCGGCAACTTGATTGCGATCACCGGTAGGGTGACTCAAATTTCATGTTAACAAATATAATTTCAAGAACAGAAATATAAAAGTTATGTTTTGTGTACATATTATTGAAGTGATTAATGGACTGCGATTACCCGTGGTTTGACTGCAAATGATGGGGCCACGGCGGTTCCTGGTGCAATGGTGACCTGCAACCTCTATGTTGGCCTGCCAGGATCATGAATGCAACGTTTCACCTTACTAATTATTCATAAAAACAATAATCTTAGGATGATGATATAACTTATTTAAATAAAAAATGAATATTTACACACGCATAAAAAGATATCTGATTCCCCTGTTCTAAAACACAAACCCTAAAATGCACAAATGAGATAAACGACCACGACCTTGAAACCACCATCGCCACCGTTTGATAAGAGGTTTAAAGAAGAATCATTTTAAATTAAAAAAACAATCAAGCAGAGACAAAAAGTGATCTTTTAAATCATAATAACAATGGATTCTTACACAATAAAACATATGATTAGAGCATGAACTCATTGAAGTCCTAATTTCTTGCATAAAAAGATATAAGAAAGATCAAACTTCAGTGGACATGATCCTCTAACCCGTTCGCCCAAACAAAACAACGCGACCAAAAAAATTGATAAAAAAATCAGTTGAATTATGGATACTAAAAGAAAATAAATTGAATAGAAACGTGGAAGAAGATTGAGATAAATACCTGAGTGGTAGGTGCTATCATGATCATCTTCTTTGAAGAGATTAGAGCAGAATCAATGGATAATCTGAAGATTGATAATCATCCATAAAAAAATCAGGGATCTCCAAATCCTTACACATAATTGTGAGTAATTAAAAAGGAACCCTAAAATTGATCTAATAAACACCTACTATTTCTTACAGAGTAGAGGGGGCGATGGAAACCGCCGGAAGTCCAATGCTTCATCTGCAATTGCAATTGAAGAGTGAAGGAATGTGAGAGGGTTTTTATGGGTGATAGGGTTTTTATGGGGAAAAGAGGGAAGCCGGTGTGTTAGAGGAGAGGGGCAATAATGGAAGAAAATAGAAAAAAATAGGGATTTTAACTGACTTTTGACGTGCCATCTTAAAATTAGGGCCTTTAATTCCATTAATTCATTTAGTTATCTTTAATTTTATTTTAAGTCTAATTTGTTAGAATTATAATATTAATTTTATTAATTTGAAGTATTGCATTTAAAACTTCATAAATGTTGATTTTAAAATAGAACATGCAACTAAATTTTAGATTATATATAGATATATATAGTTATTTTAATACTTTTATTATTTTAATATTATAATAATAATTCCTTTTTTTTACTGTTTAACTTTAATTTAATGATTTTTTAGTATCACGGGGTGGGATAAGCTTGGTGTCAACCGGTACTGGTATCGAAAATACCGGTACGGTCTTGTTTGGTATCGGTACAAATAGTAATTTTAATATTTTAATAATATATATAGTTTTTTAAATATTTTTATTATTTTAATATTATAATAATAATTCTTTTCTTTACTTTTTAACTTTAATTTAATGATATTTTTATGATACTTATGATCTTTCGGTTTAAATTTTATCTTAATCTATTAAATTCTGATACTAATATCATGGATAAGTTCTTAATATTTGATATCATTTGGATCCCTTTACCTATTTTTTTTATTATATGTTTTCTTTGAAAATATATTGTTGTGTTTTTATTACGAATTATATTTGAGCTACTTTTAATATATTAGTTACTTCGAAATTTAAATTTATCGTTACCTTGTCAAAGATCATTTTATAGAATAATCATAAGTTTGGAATAATTATCTTTAAACCAATTATTAAAACAAATTAAGATCAAAGTTAACTTTAAACTAATCTACCTTTATCTATAATATATTATTTAGTATAATGTGTTATTGATCGATATTAATTTTAATGATTATTGATATATAATTATTTTATTTTATTTTTTATCTTATCTCTTATTTATTTAATGTAAATTAAATGCAATTAATAGGATTTTTATAGGATGATGCATTTAAAACAACCATAAATTTTGGTTTTAAAATAGAACATATAACTAAACTTTAGAAACAATACATTGGTAAATGGTTCCAGATACTATAGTCATGCAAGGGTACCTTGATGAAGTATGAAGTGTCTGTCTTTTTGTATCCAATAACCTGTGTGTATACTTTATATGTAATATAAAATCATAATTTGAAAAAAAAAACCACTAAATCACCACAAACATAATAAAAAATCAATATAAACTCATAGATTATGTAAAAGAAAACTGTTATCCCATTTGAATATTTTAAGAAACAAACCAAAGTTTTTTTGAATAAATGTTGAAATGGGTATAAAAGAACACACCTTTCCACCAAGATAAATAAATTTCATATCAACTTATCTCTTTCTTATCTCTTTCTTTTCGACTCTAACTCGCACAATAGTAGACAAAGGAGTTGATGTTGAGTGAAATGGTGAATTTATAGCAATGATAGGAGATTCCTTAATCGATCAAATTTATTACATATTGATTGAAATTGGACCTTTGGAGTGCTTTTGTGGTTTATCCCAATAGGTTTCGTTTATTAATTGCATTTAAGTGCCGAACTTATTATTGTATTATTATAATTAATTGTGATTATATTCTCATTTAATTATTTTTTTATTTTTTAATATTAATGTAGAAAGACCATTTCACCCTTACTAACATCATTAAGTTGTTGTACCATAAGTATAAAAGATTGTAATTACTTAAATTTGGTTGGTATCCTTATGAAATGCTTTATAATATAGTATAGATAGATAGATATAGATATAGATAATTATTTTTTTTATTTTTTAATATTAATGTAGAAAGACCATTTCACCCCTTACTAACATCATTAAGTTGTTGTACCATAAGTATAAAAGATTGTAATTACTTAAATTTGGTTGGTATCCTTATGAAATGCTTTATAATATAGTATAGATTAGGTTCTAGCATTAATGTACTGTACTATATGTTAATATGGTGTTTCATGCATTGCTTTGTTGCAAATTGTGTTGTTTTATTTGTAAATTATTATTATATAATAATCTAATTAATTTAGCCAAAATCTTGTTAATAATATATTAGAATATATATATATAGTTATTTTAATACTTTTATTATTTTAATATTATAATAATAATTCCTTTTTTTTACTGTTTAACTTTAATTTAATGATTTTTTAGTATCACGGGGTGGGATAAGCTTGGTGTCAACCGGTACTGGTATCGAAAATACCAGTACGGTCTTGTTTGGTATCGGTACAAATAGTAATTTTAATATTTTAATAATATATATAGTTTTTTAAATATTTTTATTATTTTAATATTATAATAATAATTATTTTCTTTACTTTTTAACTTTAATTTAATGATATTTTTATGATACTTATGATCTTTCGGTTTAAATTTTATCTTAATCTATTAAATTCTGATGCTAATATCATGGATAAGTTCTTAATATTTGATATCATTTGGATCCCTTTACCTATTTTTTTTTATTATATGTTTTCTTTGAAAATATATTGTTGTGTTTTTATTACGAATTATATTTGAGCTACTTTTAATATATTAGTTACTTCGAAATTTAAATTTATCGTTACCTTGTCAAAGATCATTTTATAGAATAATCATAAGTTTGGAATAATTATCTTTAAACCAATTATTAAAACAAATTAAGATCAAAGTTAACTTTAAACTAATCTACCTTTATCTATAATATATTATTTAGTATAATGTGTTATTGATTGATATTAATTTTAATGATTATTGATATATAATTATTTTATTTTATTTTTTTATCTTATCTCTTATTTATTTAATGTAAATTAAATGCAATTAATAGGATTTTTATAGGATGATGCATTTAAAACAACCATAAATTTTGGTTTTAAAATAGAACATATAACTAAACTTTAGAATATATATAGATAATATATATATATATATATATATATATAAATATAATAATATTTTAAAAAACTATTTATCACGTATTAAAATATATCAGAAATTAAAGGTTATAAATTACAAAGAGACAAAAATAAAGTTATATGTAAATCGTTCAAAATTATAAAGATAAAAGAGATACTCCTTCTCGTCAATAAGTAGGGTACACATACAGAGGCAACCGTGGCTTAGCAGTTGCCATAAGTGGTTTAGCCATGCAAATGTCATCATGATTTTCAACAAATTCAATGGACCCCTCATTACCCGGCGCCTCCCAAATGTAACCCTGGACTATCCTTGCTAACAACATTGTAGTCATGATTGGGCCTGATGTTATTCCTGGACACCCATGTTTCCCTGTGCGAAACGAGATCAACCTCAGGTCGTTATCGGAAGGAACCACTTGTTTTCCTTCCACATGTAGGTAACAGGATTAACAAAAATTTATTGAAATTGGAAACCATAAAAATGCATACATGTACCGTTACCAATGTTGTTTAGCCAGTCTTGGTCAGTTTAGTACCATAGCGACACAATATCTATTTTTAATAAATTTTATGTCGTAATGTTGAAAAAAATACACACGCTTAGGTAAATTTAAAGAAAGATTGATGTACACAACTTATTAGAAAAAATCAAACTATATCACGAGTAAATATTATTATAAAAAATCAAAATAACTACTCATAAAAATCAAATTATATGATAAATGAAATATTATTATAAAAATTAAAACAAATACTTAAAAATATTAATTACTATTCATGAAAACTTTCAATTAATATATATAACATAATATATATATATATATATATATATATAACATTACACTATATTATTAGAATAAATAAAATGATAAACGACATAATATATAAAATATCATATCTTAGCTATAAGAGAGAAAAAATAAATTAAGTATAATAACTAAATATTAAAAAAAAAACTATATGTTACTATTATCCAAGTTACTTGATATTATAAATAAAAAATATTAAAGATTAAAAAAAAGCTAAAATAATATTTAAAAATTACGTTATAATAATAAAATATAAAAGATTAAAAAAAGTTATAATAATATTAATAAATTAGGTTGCAATTCATGGGCACTTTGTATTATTAATATATATAAAAAATGAAATATTATTATAAAAATTAAAACAAAAACTGAAAAATATTATAATTACTATTTATGAAAACTTTCAATTAATATGTATAATATATATATATATATAATATAAAACATTACACTATATTATTAGAATAAATAAAATGATAAACGACGTAATATATAAACTATCATATATTAGCTATAAGAGAAAACAACATAAATTAATTATAATAAAAAATATTAAAAAAACTATATGTTACAATTATCCAAGTAAGATATTATAATAAAAAATATTAAAGATTAAAAAAACTATAATAATATTTAAAAATTAGGTTATAATAGTAAAATATTAAAGATTAAAAAAGTTATAATAATATTATAAAATTAGGTTACTATTCATAGGCACTTTGTATTAATATATATATATATATATATATATATATAATATTTTATAGAACTATTTACCACGTATTAAAATATATCAGAAATCAAAGGTTATAAATTACAAAGAGACAAAAATAAAGTTATATGTAAATCGTTCAACATTATATAGTTATATTGGTTTGAAGATAAATTTGTGTTGTAATGAAATGCTATTGCTCTTATTTATGATAATTGATAGTACATTTAAGATAAAAGAGATATGCCTTCTCGTCATTAAGTAGGGTACATGTACAGAGGCAACCGTGGCTTAGCAGTTGCCACAAGTGGTTTAGCCATGCAAATGTCATCATGATTTTCAACAAATTCAATAGACCCCTCATTACCCGGCGCCTCCCAACTGTAACCCTGGACCATCCTTGCTAACAACATTGTAGTCATGATTGTGCCTAATGTTATTCCTGGACACCCACGTTTCCCAGTGCTAAACGACATCAACCTCAGGTCGTTATCAGAAAGAACCACTTGTTTTCCATCCACATGTAGGTGTCGATCTGGGTTAAACCGCAACGGATCTGCCCACACATTTGGATCCCTTCCCAACCTATATCGACTCAAGGTAACATGGCTACCCTTAGGTATGAAGTAACCAGCCACCGTTGTATCCATTATAGAAACATGGGGTGGAAGAAAATATGCAAAAGGGTGAAACCTAAAAGCTTCCTTGATGCATGCCTTTATGTAATTGAGTTGGGGTACGTCTTGCTCTTCGACTAGCCTTTGGCGACCTACTACATGCTCCAACTCCTCAACTGCTCTCTTAAGGATCATGGGTTCATTGATCATCTCAGCGATTGTCCATTCTATTGCGTTAGACGAATTATCAATTGTAGCGATCATTAGCTCCTACAAATCAATAAGTCGAAGATAATTTTAGAAATACATAATTATGCCAACATAATTGGAATGTGTAAAAGTCAAGGAAAACATTATTCTCATCTCCAAAAAATCAAGTTGCATGTGCATGTGAAAATAAAAATAAATGGCGAGAGACTTACAACAATTTCTTCCTTAATCTCCTCTTGCGTAAGCTTAGGATTTTCAAGTGTGATAAAAACATCAAGCATATCAGATTTTTCCTTTCTGTCTCCATTGTTCCACATTTGAATGCGCTCATCGACCAATGGATCTAGATACTTTCGAACATTTTCATTTGCAGTTCGAATTATGTTTTCATGGCCATCAAGGTCAGCCTTCCCTCTTAACCATGGGAAGTAATCACTGATGCAAAACGCATAAATATACTTCAGCAAGACGAAAAGTGCAGCAACATGTTCAGTTTCTTCTTCACCTGGCCCTCCATCTTCCATGCCTTGCCCAAAGAATCTTTTCCCAAAAATAATATTCCTTGTTACATTTGCAAAGAAATGTTGGCTCAAAGCGCGAACGTTTATTAACCCGCCATCAACTATAACATCTTGTTTCTCTATTTGGTTATATATGTACCTGAGAACTTGATCAGCTTCTTCGTCACGTTTAGGTTGGAGCCATTTATGCATTGGTGGTGAAAGCATCTCTCGATTTATAATTCTTCTCATCTTCTTCCACTGTTCTCCATACAAGGACATGGCCGCGGTGCGAAATCCGTCACTTACTAGATAGGCTGAAAGCACCTCAGGCCTTGAAATGAATATTTCATCTTGTTTCTTGAAGAACTCACATGCTATGTCGGATGATGAAACCACAATGACGTGGGTTGATGGTCCTAGACGGACGCAAAGGACTGGGGTGTTAAACATGTCCATAAGCTTATCGATCCACCGGAAAGTTGGTTTATTTAGGAGCAATTGGATGATGCATCCAAAAAATGGCAAAGGTGTTGGACCAGGTGGTAATGGACACGATAAGTGGCTTGTAGATTTCTTGTTTAGAAACCTACCAACAAATATGAGCATGATGACAATGAGGATGATCGTTAGAGACATGATTACTGATGTTGAAGATAAAAGATGTTAGAATGTGAATTTGAAAACATGCTTAGGGAGGGTTTAAATAATGTGAAGTAGATATGAACATGAAAACTGGATCAAATGTAAACATGAGAATCTGGATAAAGGATAAGATCGACATTAATTTCAAGAATTATAAGAGTTATTTATGGTAAAATTATGAATTTGTAACATTATATTATATATACCACAATTATCAACTTTGTGAATAGTGATTTGGTTTTGTTGTCTTTTGTCTTTTTTTTGTCCTTTTGTATTCTTTTTTACTTTTAGCTTTTAACTATTAATATTAACACTTACAACCCCTTAATTTTTTAACTAAAGACTTTATAATCAAGTTTTACGTGTTTATTTTCATGTACATACGGGTATAAATTCAAGTTGATTTACGTTTCGACGTAAATTTTTCCCGAAAATGAGTTGGATCAAATATAATATGTTCTTAGGTTTATTATTATGTATGTTTTCGGTTGAACGTAAATTTTATTTTTTTCCGGAAATGAGTCGGGTCTAGTATAATACGTTTTCGTGCTAATTTTTATGTACGCTTTCAGTTCGCTTACGTTTTGAGGTAATTGTTTTCGTAACGCCTCAGCAACACGCGAGTTTATTACATTTTGTAAATTGCTACCTATACAAGTTAATCCGTTACATTAAATAATTTTTTTGTTTTTTTCCCATTTTATAACTAATTTCACTTAACAATATATATGTTTTTTAATATATATTTTTTTAGTTTATAGGCCAAGTATACATAATAATAACCAACTTTTTTCATGTCGCAACAATGTCACTCTAATCTTTTTTAAAGTTTTAAAAAAGTTAAAACTAAGGGAGAAAAATAAAACATATATGGATCTGATTACTAATTTGTGATTATTATTTTGTAATTTTTTCATAATGTTAAAACAAATAAAACTAAGTGAGGAAAATAAAACATGTATGAATCCTAATTACTAATTTGTGATTATCTTTCTAGTTACACTTAAGTTAAACAATAATGAAATTTGGTTATTATATGATAAATCTTTTAAAACATCATTAACTTTTACATTACTTGATTGAAAACAATTTGTCAGACATTAGTAAGGCAGATTTAGTTATTTCATTTGATTCACTTAGTTTTATTTACTTTTTTAACATTTATATACAAAAGTTAGAAAGAACTGAAACAATGATTAAATAAACGGAATAGGATTTTGCATTAATATAATATATTGCGAACTGAGTGAACAAATCTTGGCCATTGATTTACACACGTGGATGGCTAGGATTTCATCATCAAATCGTAAAATATACTAGTGTATTTCATCATCAAATCATGGCCATTGATCTACACACATGTATGACCAGGATTAGTTGGCTCAGTTCGCAAACCACACTGGTGTTCACTCTTGAACCGAATCCTATATATATATAGGGGAATGTTCATTTGAGAAAAAAATTAATGTGAGAAGAAAAAAAAAGAAATAGCATATTAGTAAAATACTATTTCATTTATAACTCATATCATTAGTTTTTCTCTCTTTAATTAATTAGTCAACTAATCATTAATTAT
This sequence comes from Helianthus tuberosus, assembly GCA_030545235.1. NCBI lineage: Eukaryota > Viridiplantae > Streptophyta > Magnoliopsida > Asterales > Asteraceae > Helianthus > Helianthus tuberosus. Next base: position 121,327,424 of record CM060433.1, read on the forward strand.
CCTACATATAATCTACAAAACCTACACATATCAAAATTTTCCTACATATACCTTACACATTATAGAATTTTATCCTACATAGTCGAAATTTATCCTACACACCTCGAAATATATCCTATACAACATATAATTTATCTTACACAACTAGTAATTTATTATACACTATAAATTAAGTTGTTTTTTTAATTTGGAAAAAGTATATATTTTGAAAAGGAGTTACAAATTTAATTTAGTTAGTTATTAAAGGGGAAGAATACAAATTAATGATTTATGTAAGTTTACCAATAAACCCTTATATTAAAATTAAATGCAAATATTAAATGATGCAAAATGAAGCATTCTTATTGGTTGAAACTTCTTCTTTTTTGTTCTTACAAAAAAATTCTTCTCATTTGAACTCTCCACTATACATATATATATATATATATATATATAGGATAAAGATCATTACAGAACACTAATTATTGCGAGAACAAAAAGAACAACTGTAAATCACTAAATTTTGGGATTTAAAGTTCATATTTCTTGAATTTTATGTTTCTTACATTCATATGTGTGTTATATATACATAAAAATCATATATTTTTTCCTACACATAGTCTACATACATGTAGGTAATTTAGCCTACACATAACCTTCATTTGTGTAGGTTATTTAAAAACTAAAAATTTTTAATATTTTGTTTTAAATTCTAGTGTGAGAAACAATAAATCTTAAATTTATAACATTTTCATTTACTTTTTAGGTTTTTAGGATTGAATAAATGAGTGATTCATTTTGTTCTGCGTGTTCTCGCAATATTTAGTGTTATGCATAGAACCTTCCCCTATATATATATATAGTCTCTTAAATAATTCCTGATGGTTAATCATTCAACAAAACTGGATAACATTTTGGATACTTAGAAAGACAATAGATTCATTTATTTCATTTGACTAACTTAGTGTTATTTATTTTTAACACTTGTATACAAAAATTACAAAAAACTGAAACAATTAATGATTAATAAATCTGGATAAGATTTTACCATAATTTAATATAGTCTCATAAATATTTTTGTATGGTTAAATCATCCAACAAAACTGGATAACATTTTGGATAACTTATAAATACAAAACATTACAAATTTTTAAACATAAAAAAACAAATAATTTAATGCATAATAGAATTTAGTAGCTTCTCTATTTTAATGCATTGTAAAACATTATATGTTTTCATTTTTCAAAGGGGAAATGGATTTTATCACCCTAAACTAAGCAAAATTGGCCAATGTCACTCAACTTTCAATTTGACTCCCACCACCCTCTCCTTAACATTTAGGTGTCAGTGTCACCCCTTCGTTAAATAATCAGTAACTGAGTTTGTTTTTTAATCCTACGTGTCATGGGGATGATGATGTGGATAGCCTACATGGACTCACCCTTGTTTTATCAACTTAACAGCAAGATCCAACAACTCACCAGATCCTATAATCCTCCATTTGAGTAAAAGATCCAACAACTCACCATCAGAAGCTCCCATCATCAAATTCGCCCTCAAATAATGATTATACAAACTCACATCAGGCTTATTCGGTCTCCCTTCACCATCCAACAATCTAATCTGATGCTCAAACAACTGCTTTATATCAACCCACCACTATGACGTCATCCAGTCCGCAATCACGTTCATTGCATCACCATCTAGGGTTTGCGACAGCGCCTCAATTTGTGACGAAGGGTGATTTGAAAACCCTAAGGGGATTAGAGACGGTGAGGCTAATGATGAGAGATTAGGGTTAGGATTCCGCCAATTCCCGTTGAAGAGTGGGCTGTTGGTGGCGGGGTTAGGTGGTTGCGGCATGGTGGTGGTCGGAGACGGTGGTTGGTCGGCTAATTGGGGGTTTTGAGAAAGGAAGGTGGAGGTGGTGATGAATTTGGGGGTTAGTGGAACCGGAGCCATGGATTTCAACAAAAACAACCCAAAATCAAGCTTGAAACCAGAACGATCTTGTTGTCGCCGTCTTGCCGGAGCCATGGATTCCGAGTTCCGACAGTGCCGTCGCCGTCTCCTTCAAGGTAGAGAGAGAAGGAGAGTTAGAGAGATTAGGTTTTTAAAGTGACTGTATTGTGTTTTATATATATATATATATATATATATATTTATAATAATTATAATTAAAAAAAGCCATGTCACCATGCCACATCAGATAAAAAGCCACTTCAGCAAAATAAACAAACTCAGTTAGTGATTATTTAACGAAGGGGTGACACTGACACCTAAATGTTAAGTAGAGGGTGGTGGGAGCCAAATTGAAAGTTGAGAGTGGCATTGGCCAATTTTGCTTAGTTTAGGGTGATAAAATCCATTTCCCCCTTTTCAAAAGAGTGTACTTTGGATAATTATTTACTAAATAGGTATGTAGTAACAAAAGAACAAAAATATGGTAAAGATCAAATACAAATGGGTTTTAGATACTAAACGTGAATGTGAGAATTAAAAAAGTTTTTTTGTATTATTTTTTCATCTACTTTTGAAAAATGTAAAAAAAAAAATTGTGTATTTACTCTAGTAGAGTAACTATATGCAATTACACCACCCGCACCTTGCAGCGGATCCTTTAAAAACAAATTCAAACTTCATGCGTTAATTCAAGAGTTTATTTTTAAAAACAGAATATTCTATGTAAACGCACGCGTTATAACAGAGACGTTGATGGTATCTGAAATCTTATGTGAAAAGGTGAAGCGTGATGCGACGGTACCGTTAAACCGAACAATAACGTTAAACTAAACGGAAAATTGTGGCGTGTTAACTCGCAACTCAACCGGGTTTAAATTTATATAATAATCATAATCATAATAATAATAATAATAATATAACATTAATACTAATAATAATAATGACAGTGCCAATGAGCTAGTGGTGGAGTGGTAAGGGAGAAACTTAGTGTTCCAAGTGACACATGTTCAATTCCTGCACCCAGTATTTAGTTTCTGCGGCACCTGGTGATATGGGAGACTAGGCGAGTAGGCAGCAATCGCTAGTTCGATCCTTGAACTGAGCGGGTTTTACTTCACCGCACCGTCGTGCCTTCGGGCGAGTGTTCACGGGTTTCGGCCCTAGGTGAGGGTTTTTCCTGGTTCGGAAGGCGAGTGTATCCAGATGTGGTGAATTTCGCCAGTAGCCCATTTGAAGGGTTCATTGACCGTTCAAATAATAATAATAATAATAATGGCAGTTAAATAAATTTAGAAAGTATAGGGATCATGAAAAGTAAACCATAAGGATTTGGTACGAGAAACTTTTTACTTTTCTTAATAGTCTAAGAGAAGAAAACATAAATATTTATAGGCAATAGAAACTTGTACGCATGGCTTTAAGACTTGTATATAGATAAGAAAACAAAAAAAGATCATGAATTTCACATCATTAGTTAACAAAAATCACAAACCAATCGAAACACTCCAAAAAGAAATTGTAAAACTTACTCACAAAGATTTTTTGATAAATTATAGATAAGAAAATTTCTTAGGCCAACACACCATGTTTAGCAAATTTTATTTATAAATTGTTATATAGTTGTTAAATCTTATGTTAACTGGTAACCAATCAAAACACTCAAAAAAGGAATTGTAAAACTTACTCACAAAGATTTTTTGATAAATTATAGATAGGTAAATTACTTAGACCAACGCATCATGTTTAGCGAATTTTATTTATAAATTGTTATATAGTTGTTAAATCTTATGTTAACTAGTGAGATTCTTCTTCGCTTCGCGACGGGTGCTGCTATCATACCAAGTCGTATCGATACCGACCGAATAACATTTATATCAGTATCTATGTTTATTTTTATTGCTTTTGATTTGCTTTCGATAAACTGACATATTTTTGCTATCATACCATACCGGACCAAACCGAACAACAACGATACTTGTATGTATTCATTTTAACAGTTTTGTGTTTGATTACGGATATCATGCTGCTACCGTAGTGAACTAAATGAACAACATTTGTTTGGGTAACACTGTTTTTTATTGTTTTTCTTCTGATAAACTAACACCGTAAAGCTATCGTACTAAACATCTGTAACACCTCGAAAAATCACGTCTAACGATGTGTTGACACGTGTACTAAACCTTAACAAGGTCAAACGTTGACTATGAGGGACTAATTTTTTTGGTGAAAAATCAAAAACTTTGAATGAGAAAGGACTAAAAGTGTCAACATGCTTAAACTAAGCCTCTGAATGACATTACATGGTATACATATTCACAAATGAGCCACTTGTTGATCGAGAGTAGCCGTTGCGTAATTAATTGGAAGTTTGCGCGTCGAAGGGTTAAAAGCGTCAACATGTTAATTCTTACCTCTGAGTGACCTTTTAACAAACTGAGATGTTCATGATGTGTGTTTATACTCTCGCGAATATCCAATATTGGCCATCTAAGGCTTTTATGCCTATAAGTGACGTTATGCGCAACTTTGCAAGTTAAAGGGGTTAAAAGCGTCAATATGTTTAATTGTACCTCTGAATGACCTTTTAATGAATCCGAGGTATTATGAAGTGCGATTATACTCTCGAGAATGCCTAATATGGATTACATAGGTCCTTGATACTATTAAACAATGATACGCGCAAGTTTGCGCATTAGATGGACCAAAAGCGTCAACTTTTAGATCTACGCCTTTGGGTGACCATTTAAGCGAACGGGAGCGTCGTAATATTTAAACACATGCTTGGGAATACTCAATATGGGCCACGGAAGGCTTAGATATTAATTAACGATGTTACGCGCTACTTTGTGCGATCAAGGGGCTAAAATCGACGACTAGCGAAACTACGCCTTTGAGAGGCCTTTTGAACAAACCGAGAACTCCGCAACGCTCGGCCGCATCCCTGGGTATTCCTAAGATTTTACGTTAAAGGATCTTATGCTTGAAATTAATATTACACACACATATATATATATATATATATATAGAAAGTTATGCGCTAAAAGGTCAATTTCCAATGATAAGAAGTGATTAAAACTTAGCAGGGGTTATAACTGCCAAACCATAGAATTTGCTGCTTGGACGGACCCTTGTCACGAGCCACAACTCAGTTCTGGGCCTGACTCTTTCTCTGGGGCCGTCTAAACAGCAAAACAGCAACTATTATGTTATTAAATATGTACATAAATGCAGACAGGGACCAAAACTGCACATGCAGCAAACTTGCAGATCAGGGCCGATGTTTTGGCGGGCTGCGAAGCCCACTTGGGCCACCTACGCGGGCCGCGAACGATTAACAACAGCAGCAACATGTTTTCTTGTTGATTGTTTTATCTTTTTAAAACCCAAAACCATTATAATCAATCCAGGGGGTTGGTATACTGGTTTTTACAGCTGTAAAGACACCTGTATTCATCTCACAATCCATTCCAACACTTGTCATTATCCTCTTCCATCTCAAAAACTATAAATAGGGGTTGAAATTCATTCGAGCAACTCACACATATCATTCCAATCTGCTATCTCTCAAAGTCTAAGAGGATCCTGAACTTTTGGGAACCTCCTTTCAGTCCATTGGACCCCTTGTAAGTGTCCTCTTGTGGCTAGTTAATATTATTTGGCTTAAAAGCTGAAAAGTCAAGCATTTACGATAAGCGTTTACAATAAACGCTTTGATTTTTAAATAGTTAAGCCATTGTTCGCAACGAACATGGCTACGTGATCGTAATTAGGTAGGTGTTAAACCCTTAAAAGGGCACCTCCTAATTATCACATTATCTCAGTCAATTGTCGGGTCAATGCAACTAGTCAAAAAGTCAAAAGGGTCAATTTTTAGAAGTATAATTAAAACTAATAATATAGAAGCTATAAAAATCAGTTTTGTCACTTTATTAACTTGGTAAATATTAATTGAACATGTCTAGGCATGTTCAACCCAACAATTCTGAGTATTGGGCTCGGTTCGCAACCGAAAGTCGCAAAAGTGGACTTTTGCTTTGACTTTCAGTTCTGAACCGAACTAGCTTAGTTTAGATATGCCTTAGGGTTCCTTTAGGATCATATTATATGTTAGTATAACCCTCTGAGGTTATACAACATGGTTCCATAGAAATCTTAGTGCATTGCATGTTTCCGTTAAATGTTTAAAAGTTGACCATTATGCCCTTTTGATATAAAAACGAAATTTTTGGAAATGTGAGTGGACAAAAATCTTCATTACTGATTTATAAGTATATTCTAAAAATTTGACATCCGTTTCTGGTCTAAAATGAAAGATATTGAAGATATCGTAAAACAAAAGCTTTTTATTAATTAAATGGCATTTTTGGTATAAATCATATTTAAACCCAATTTTTGGCACCAAAATTGCTACCCACTGATTAAACATAATATTTAGGGATTTTTGGAAAATTTTTCCAAATTTTATACTAATCATAACATAGAGTTCTAGTGTAGATTCGGTATTGATGATAACGCCCTTTTCACTAATAATATGAGTTTTACATATCACTTTGATACCAAACCTTTTTCCTACTGATCAAGACTTCTAAATTTTAAAACATTTCAAATATCGTCAAATACCGACTTTTACGCTAATTAGGCGCATAGTATGGTTTAAAACCACATTCGACGCCTAAGACTTGTTACCTACTGATTTTATAAATAAATTTTTGTACTTTAACAGTAAGTATAAGTCTTGAACTCAGATTTCCAAATTTAACCTTAAAAGCATATGTGAAATGACCAAAATGCCCCTACGGTGCATAGTTTGGCCATAAATAATAAACCTCACATATGTATGATATCTTGCTGAATTAACTTGATAAAATAAATGTTTTTATTAATATTTTTAGACCAGAACCTCAGTTTATTATTTAACCTCTTTTATAAACAATAAAATGACCAAAATACCCTTATGGGGCATAATTTGGTTTTAAATTCATTTTGGGCATAATGGAAGATATCCTACTGATATCATAACATATTTTAAGCATAATAACTTATGGAACTTGTTCATGACTCATTCGGTTACCCGTTATGCATATACGCATTCGGTACAGTTTATGTAACTAGTTTACATAAATTAGCCGAAACGGGTCAAACCTTATCATTTTTACTTCAAAATCCAGAATGTGATTAGTTTACCCATTTTATACAAGTCTTCATACTTGTCGGGTCAAAGTCACATTCTAATCCGGTCTTCGCTTAATCTTGCGTCTTGAACCGTAAACCTTTCTTTAAAACTAACCGGTCTAAGTTATAACTTAAATAAGACTCGTTAGGAATCTAATAGGTTATTAAAACCTTCGTTCCAGATTAGGAGCCTAGTAAAAGCTCCCTGTACTTGCTGATTAGAAAATACAACTAAGAATAAATTTCATTTAGCTCAGGTAAATATTTTTAACTTATTTTCCCTTATACGGGCTTGGGATACGGTATTATAATAATGCCGCTTGGTCGGGTATGAAATCATTTAATCAGATTGTGATTAATAAATTGCATAACCCGTTTTAATATGTTTTGTTTGATGCAAAGCCTTTGGGGGGTTAATGATCGTGTCCTGGATATCCTCGGCTCATTCATTTGAAATGGCCACGACTTAAGCACGGGGTGTAGGCATACACCTGACAGTTGCGTATGTAAAAGATATAACCACTTGTTGAGGATAAATCGCCATGGGATTATATTAGTGGTGTGTCCATTAATCTTCTCTCGGCTCTTCTAACCGGGCCCTGAATGGACGACAGACATATAAATCTGTATACAAGATTATTTTAATAATTGTCCCAAGTTATAAAAGGATTTTATGCCACGTGCATCCAAACCAATTTTATAAACACTTTGCAAAAGAGTCAGTTAATTGTATTTACCAGTGTAAACTGACGTATTTTTCAAAAAGATTAAGTGCAGGTACTACACGAAATGGGCTGGAACTCCTGAGTATTAGTTAAAGAGTCTTGCAAACTCTTAATAATTTAAGTCTGTTGAACAATATTTACTTTCTGTTTTAGATCCGCCTGTGGATCCACTTACAACCGTTGTGTAATATTTGTTATACTTTCATTTTAGTTTGTATAATTACTTTTAGACTTCCGATGTGCATTAAACTGTGATTATTTGACTATGATGATATCAACTACGTCACGATACTCCCCACCAGGCCCACCGGTAATACGTGAAAATATCGGGGTGTGACAGGTTGGTATCAGAGCAAACATTGAGTGAATTAAACACTTGCCTTTTGTGTTTAATCTCAAATGACACAGTAGCATATTCCTTAGACCTTCTGAGGCTAGACTTAACATAGGAATGTTCTCATCCCTATTAAGTAAACATTTCTTTCGATTTTATGTATTTTGAATATGTCGCCAAGCACAGAAGCTGTCGATGGAAATTCTCCACATCCGAAGCCTAGAAATGCCAAGCTTCGTACCGCAGCTAAGATAAGCGTGCAACCGATGGAGGAAAGACCTTTATGGACATATTCCCAAAACCAAACTTATTTAAACCCTTAACCAGACTACGGAGTCCATACCAGAAGGTCCCTGAGGCTTTGATGTGCGTGCGGTGTGATAAGTTTTTATGTATATTTTTAGCCCTTTTTAACACTTTACTCAAGTTTTAAATTTATAAAACACGATATTTTACTAACACCAAACACACATATGGGCAAGTGCACCCATCGAGAGCGTAGTATAGTGTTGGTAAGATACCGAGGTCGTCCAAGGACACAAGAGCTTTTAGTAGCGGTTTATCCTCAACGTCTAATCAAATCAAAATTTTAGAAAAAAATATTTTAAACTAGAAAAATAAAAACTAAAAATGCTGAAAATAAAAATAAAATTAAAACAGATAGACAAGATGAATCACTTGGATCCGACTCGCTTTTAGTGTAACCTTTGATTATTTCCGCACTTCTGCACCTTTTAAGAGATTATCTTAGTTATAGTAGTAGGCCCCTCTTTTGAAGGTGACGTTACCCTCAACCCAGTAGTTTGAGTCAGCAAGGATACAAACCTAAAGGGTTGGACTATTGAAAGATAATTAATTAAGTTATTAATGCGTAATGTGGTAGGCCCCTCTTTTGAAGGTGACGTTACCCTCGGCTAAGTGTTTGAGTCAGCAGGGATACAATCCTAAGTAGTTGGGTTAAAGTTTTAATAGTAGTTTACATATGAGGGGATCAAGAAATTCGAACCCCCACCATCCAATACCAGTGGGTATTGAAGGAGCTCCTACTAAGCTTGACCCAGGTCCTTGGAGGATCTATACACTGAACAAGGCAAGACTCTTACCAAACCATTCCCTTAACCCCCGACCAGGTAGCCAACATATCTCCATATAGACCGTGGAGATATGAACGGTGTAAATCTTTTATTTTATATAGACAATAAAATACCGCCAAGACACCACGGACAAATGATAAGGAAGATTCACCTTCAACATAAGAAACTAGTTATTAAAGTCATTAATACATAACCAAATAAAAAGCGTGAAAAGATTAAAAATAAAAAGTATTACACTAAATGCTTGTCTTCACCAAGTGATGTAAGAGACTTAGGCAAACATGGCCTTTGATTGTCAAGAACTCTTACGATCAATCTTGGATCCCGAGACTACTACACACACTCTATGATGGATGATGGATGATGGATGATGGTAGTGGATGTGGGTTATGATGGTGGTGGTGGGTGGGTGAAGTGTGAGAGAGGTGGTTTTCCAAGGGATGATTTGCAAGTGAGCTAAGCACCCCTATTTATAGCCTGCACAGAAGCCTGGACACGCCCCCGTGTCCGCTGGGCACGGCCCCGTGTCCACCCTTCTTCTCTTTCTTCATTTAATGCAGTTTGTCTGTATTAGTTGACCACGCCCCCGTGTCCGCTGGGCACGGCCCCGCGTGCAGAAGCGTATCTGTACTATCAAGATTTGCTCAGATTCTGCGAATCTTTGCGTTGACCACGGCCCCGTGCCCGCTGGGCACGCCCTCGTGTCGGGTGATAGAAGCTTCTACAACTTTGACTTTTCTGCAGACACTTGGGCACGCCCCCGTGGGGCATGTTCAGCCTTCTGTTCTCTTGTTTTTGCTTGGGAAGATGCTGTCGCGGGGTCGGGCATGCCACGTTTATTCCTTTTCTTGTATTATGTTTAGATTTAGCTGCATTTTTGCTTCTTTTGTTCTTTTGAGCTCATTTAATCCTGAAAATACAAAAGGAAGAAAAAAGCACACTTTTTTCAACATTAGTACTAAAAAAGGGTTAGTTTTATGCCTCATTTGATGTAATTTATATGTTGCATTTTACACACATCAAATACCCCCACACTTGAATCTTTGCTTGTCCTCAAGCAAAACTCTTTATAATGTGGCTTACACGCCCAAATGGAATGGGTAGAAGAGAAAGTTTTTGGGCTTATCTTGAGTGTCGGGAATCCAAGATTTTTATTAGGTTTTATTTTTATTTTATTTACAATCCTATTCATTATGATTTTTTTAGAACATTACATAAGAGAAATTACTTATTTGGACATAAAATGCCTTTTAAAAATTCCATTTATATACAAGTTCACATACCTCACGGGAGATCACTCAAGACTCGACCGAAGATGTATTTTTGTGAAACACTCGGGACCAGCATGGAACTTACTTCTACCATATGCTTGCCAAGCAATCAATCCTCCTCTTTTTTAACTATACACCTTTGTAATTAATAAGAGGACTTTGGGAAGGGTTAGGCTTGGGTTAAAGATAGGTGGTTGGGTTAGTGGTTAGTAGAAAAGGGCGAAAGGCGTAAAAAGCATCGGTTTTCGTGAGATTTTTTTTATTTTTTTGACTTTTTTATTCCAATGAAGCAATTCTTCAAACGAAGTTCTTTTTGATGAACTTGTTTGTTTATTTATTTTTTTTTGACTTCATCATCATTTTTTTATAAGGAATGTCACATGAAAAACCGAGCTTTTTACTAAAATAAAGGGTTTAAGATGAAAAAGGGTTTTGGTGGGTAAAGGGTGTTTGTTTTGTGGGTTGAGAAATGAAAAGGTTTAGGCTCAAAGGGGTTAACTAGGGGGGATTTTGGGTAGGTGGTAAAGAAAAAGAAAAAATAATTGTGTTGAAAGAAACAGGGTTAGTCCTAATACCTCCATCATTTACTTACTTGGGTTTAAGTTGGTAAGGACCGAGAATGTATCGTCATGGCAAGTTCTAGAGTCGTAAGAAACCAAGCGGCTATTCACACAAGAAACGAAAAATGAGCATTTAGTTTAAAGATGTTTATTTGTATGCTCAATAAAGGCTCAAAACTCACTTTTTGTGGGAATGGGTTTTTTATGTGATCAAGTATATATAATAAAATTTTAACTAGATTTGTCATGCCGTTTCATAATTTTCTTATGTTGGTTCTTTTTATCACGACGCTATCGGTTGTAAATTTGTAAAAATATTACCTTTTTAAAAACTTGTAATTCCCAAATTAAACCAAGACAAGTAAATAAATGAAAAGTTTTTGAAAAAATTTGGGGTGTTTAGCAGTTCCAATAGAGTTTTGTGTAAGGCCTGTAATTAGGACTTGCAAAATTCAAGGTTTTAGTATCCCCCCCCCCCCCACACTTAAATTACACATTGTCCTCAATGTGTCCCAAAAATAAGTTTTTAGGTTGATTGAATGTGTAAAAGGTGTGTTAAAAACAAAATTTTATGTTACTGGGCATCTGGGCACGGCCACGTGTTCAGGTTGCCAGTAACAAAAAATCATTAAAAAGTAACAGAAGGCTGGGCACGGGGGTGTGTTCAGCGAACACGCCCCGTGTCCAGATACCTGAACTGGGCGATTTTCTGCAGACTTTTCAGCACGGGCCCGTGTTGGCTGGGCAAGGCCCGTGCTGAACTTTATGTAATGAAGAAAAATTGTCGGGAGGCTCTGGGGTGTTGGTTCAAGTCTCCCTTAGTATCCTTCACCATTCCGAGTGTGTTTTACCCAACATCATCCAAACACCAATTTAATTAAAACCATCATTTTATTGAAAATAACACATTACATAGTGTCCTAGAGAATTAAAAACAAAGCAGAAAAATAAAAATTAAAAGTCCTAAAACAGGTCAAGTGATACATAAAATCATCCTAAGGGGTTCTACTCTTACAAAAGGAATCAAGGGGTGTTCCCTAGACGTTGTTAAAGCCATTCTTCTATCTCTCTTGGGAGGAAGAAGGCGGGCTCATTTTCCTCAACATCTTGTGGAGGGGGAGTGACACCAACCGGAACCCCTTGTAATATGTCTCGAGGGGGCTCCGGGTGTATGGTGTACCACTCGGCCGGTATAATGACTTCCGGTACCACATTCCACGCCCTTTGGGTAATGATTGGTACCAAAGGAGGAGAAGCGAGAATGTCCAACCTTTGGTGCAAAAGGTTGACCTCTCGAAGACATCCTTCTAGTCCCACCGTTAAGTGATTGATACGGTCAACCAATGCTTCCTCTACTCTCGTCATTTCATCAATGGCCTCTCTTAAAGCATAAACGTAGTTTACAAGAGAGTCTTCTACCGTTGATGACCTTCTCCCTTGTCGGTTGTTCCTAGAGTGCGATGAAGATGTTCCGCTAGTTCTGCTCGCCATTCTGAGAAAATAGATCGAAAAGAGTTCAATTTTACTGGAACAGTACCTCGGACACGGCCCCGTGCTCAATGAGCACGGCCCCGTGTTCACCTGTCTGCAGATTTTTGGAACAAGGAATCTTGGAGTTTCAAATTATTTTCCTGAATTGGTTGGACCATAGGTGCGATGATTTACTTCACAGGCGAGGTCTCTGGTTCAAGTCTAGGATGGCCCAGCTGCGCCAGGGAAAAGAATAGAAGAAGCGTCTGAATCCTTCATGCATGCTCCACTTGGCTCGGGGGGATATAGCTCAGTTGGTAGAGCTCCGCTCTTGCAATTGGGTCGTTGCGATTACGGGTTGGATGTCTAATTATCCAGGCGGTAATGATAGTATCTTGTACCTGAACCGGTGGCTCACTTTTTCTAAGTAATGGGGAAGATCCGAAACATGCCACTGAAAGACTCTACTGAGACAAATTTTAAAGCATTTTTAAACAGAAATAATTTAAAACATTGTTGCAGAACATATTTTTAGCAAGATTCCTTGAATAAAAATCTAACAAACATCATGATAAAGCTTGGAACCATGGTGATTTCAAGCTCTCATGGAGGTGTGGAAGGAGAAATTGAAGAAGAAGAAGAAGAAGAAGGCAATGGACAAAAGTAGAAAAGACAAGATGGTTGTTGGGAACCTTCTTTTAGAATATACCTAGGATGGTATGAGTGAAGATCCACAAAATCTCTGTCTTTTGGAGTGGTCTAAATGTGCAGGAATCTTGGCTGCATTTATAGAAAACGACAGCAAGCTGCACACAGCCCCGTGTCGGCTAGACACGGCCACGTGTGCAGACAGAATCCTGACACATTTTGTCCGTATTCTGATAAAAAGTCATACGGGAATCTTTTGGTGGACACGGGGGCGTGCTAACCTGGACACGGCCCCGTGCCTAGAGGCTGTTTATGAAGTTTCGTCTATTTTTAAGGAATTTATCCGGATCGGGTGGTTCCTTACTGGACGGAACAACACCGAAGTACCTGAGATACCTTAATTGCTCTAGATTTAGACGAGAACACAAGAGGTTATCGGTGAGGGTGATTCCTATGCTAAATGTAGGTGGACAAGTCCAACCCTTTCCCAGGCTCTCGTTAAAGAAGGTGTATGTCGAATCGCTCAGGTCTATGTATGCATCGAAGGAAGTCGATGGAGAGTCCTTCACGGCACAATTGACACAGGGACGACTATCGCTCAAGTCTTTGCAAGATTTAGAGGTGATTTTAGGAACAACAAAGTTGTTTTATTCGAATGCGATCTCAATAATTCTTCTTGGGTATCGTCTTAAGATGAATTAATGATATCCATCTCAAGTTCTTTTACCCAATTAAGAATTAGATCTTCCATTTGAAATAATTCATCAAGAAGCATTTCTCCTAGAAGAGATGATTGAGAGCATTCGAGGGAGAGATAAGGATTATTTTTACTTTCGCCCTTCTTAAGGCTATAGGAAAACAATGGGTCTATATAGTGGGGTTTGTAGTTTAAAAAATAACATTTTAAATCTTCATGCGTGCCACCACATATTTGACACCACGTACCAAAAGAGGGCCGATAGTAAAAAAAATCAGTATCGCTCATGTTTGTGTCAGAAATTACCAACCGTCGGGATCTTACGGTTCTGTTTTCAGTATCTGAAACTTGGGCACGGGGCGTGTTGGTTAGGTATGGCCCCGTGTTCAGCTACTGTCTGACTTAAAACAGGATTGCCAGTACCAAAGATTGGGCATGGGGCGTGTTCAGCGGGCACGGCCCGTGCTGAGTTCTACAGAAGCTGAAAATTTATGAAAAAACAGAAAAATAAGAAAAAAATGATTAGGCCGTTGATTCCTAACTTTCTTAAAATCCTTGTGTCCCCGGAAACGACGCCAAAAACTTGATGTGCGTGCGGTGTGATAAGTATTTATGTATATTTTTAGCCCTTTTTTAACACTTTACTCAAGTTTTAAATTTATAAAACACGATATTTTACTAACACCAAACACACATATGGGCAAGTGCACCCATCATGAGCGTAGTATAGTGTTGGTAAGATACCGAGGTCGTCCAAGGACACAAGAGCTTTTAGTACCAGTTTATCCTCAACGTCTAATCAAATCAAAATTTTAGAAAAAGATTTTAAACTAGAAAAATAAAAACTAAAATTGCTGAAAAAAAATAAAATTAAAACAGACAGACAAGGTGAATCACTTGGATCCGACTCGCTTTTAGTGTAACCTTTGATTATTTCCGCACTTTTGCACTTTTTAAGAGATTATCTTAGTTATAGTAGTAGGCCCCTCTTTTGAAGGTGGCGTTACCCTCAACCCAGTAGTTTGAGTCAGCAAGGATACAATCCTAAAGGGTTGGATTATTGAAAGATAATTAATTAAGTTATTAATGCGTAATGTGGTAGGCCCCTCTTTTGAAGGTGACGTTACCCTCGGCTAAGTAGTTTGAGTCAGCAGGGATACAATCCTAAGTAGCTGGGTTAAAGTTTTAATAGTAGTTTACATATGAGGGGATCAAGAAATTCGAACCTCCGCCATCCAATACCAGTGGGTATTGAAGGAGGTCCTACTAAGCTTGACCCAGGTCATTGCAGGATCTATACACTGAATAAGGCAAGACTCTTACCAAACCATTCCCTTAACCCCCGACCAGGTAGCCAACATATCCCCATATAGACCGTGGAGATATGAATGGTGTAAATATTTTATTTTATATAGACAATAAAATAACGCCAAGACACCACGGACAAATGATAAGGAAGATTCACCTTCAACATAAGAAACTCGTTATTAAAGTCATTAATACATAACCAAACAAAAAGTGCGAAAAGATTACAAATAAAAAGTATTACACTAAATGCTTGTCTTCACCAAGTGATGTAAGAGACTTAGGCAAACATGACCTTTGATTATCAAGAACTCTTACGATCAATCTTGGATCCCAAGACTACTACACACACTCTATGATGGATGATGGATGATGGTGGTGGATGTGGGTTGTGATGGGTGGGTGAAGTGTGAGAGAGGTGGTTTTCCAAGGGATGATTTGCGAGTGAGCCAAGCACCCCTATTTATAGCCTGCACAGAATCCCGGACACGGCCCCGTGTCCACCCTTCTTCTCTTTCTTCATTTAATGCAGTTTGTCTGTATTAGTTGACCACGCCCCCGTGTCCGCTAGGCACGGCCCCGTGTGCAGAAGCGTATCTGTACTATCAAGATTTGCTCAGATTCTGCAAATCTTTGCGTTGACCACGGCCCCGTGCCCGTTGGGCACGCCCCCGTGTCGGGTGATAGAAGCTTCTACAACTTTGTCTTTTCTACTGACACTTGGGCACGCCCCCGTGCTCATTGAGCACGGGACGTGTTCAGCCTTCTGTTCTCTTGTTTTTGCTTGGGAAGATGCTGTCGAGGGGTCGGGCATGCCACGTTTATTCCTTTTCTTGTATTATTGTTAGATTTAGCTGCATTTTTGCTTCTTTTGTTCATTTGAGCTCATTTAATCCTGAAAATACAAAAGGAAGACAAAAGCACACTTTTTCCAACATTAGTACTAAAAAAGGGTTAGTTTTATGCCTCATTTGATGTAATTTATATGTTGCATTTTACACACATCAGCTCCCACATTGAAGATGATACATGTGGATGTTATTAATCCCTATTTCTTAGCTCCGAGTTTTGGAATTTCAGACTTAGACTATACCAGTCAAAACCTAATCCGTGATCCATGTCATTTCTTTAATCATTAAATCCTTGGATTCTACTTCTGCAAAGGATCCTGATTTGAAATATTTACTTTATTCACTAAAATCTTTAGAGTCGCTACTGCGCACGATAAATAAAGAAGAAGAAACAATCAGAATAAAGAAAGGAAGACATTAGAAGACCCTTCTTCCATCATATTTCTTTTCCTTAAAGTCCCTGTATGGGCATTTGTTTATTATAGTCCCTTAGTGGACATGATATTTCATTATAGTCCCTTAGCGGACATGACATTTCATTATAGTCATGTAGTGAACATGATATTTCATTATAACCCCTTTGTAGACTTGATATTTCACTATAGTCCCTTCATGGGCAAACTGTTTCAATATAGTCCCTATGTGGACTTATAATATTTTATAGTCCTTATACGAACTTGTATTTTCCTTTTAGTCCTCTGTGGACAAATAGGATACTAAAATTCCTGATAAAGGCACTGTTGTAAATTTCCTAATGATTTATGGGAAGCTTTGAAGATTTATATAGGTATTCATTTCGTCCTTTATCAAACCATAGTATCAATTTTATTTCAACTTTATCGATCTGCTAAATATTTTCAAAAGATCTTTTGATGGTATAACCTAGCCAATATGACATTACAGACATGCTGTGATGGTAAAACCCTCTTAAGACAATTAATCCTTATTAACATCTAAGAACATGCTAACATTCCTGGCAGTGTGACCTGAGAACCCACACCAGCCGTCAAGGTATTTGGACTATGTCCAAGCCTTAAAGCTCATATGATCGAGTAGATCATGTCAAGTATCGTCAGTGTGACGATCATATTATAAACATCCATTAGTGATGAAGTGCCTACGGGCTATACTTGTTGTCCCTTAAGACAACGACAGTCGTGGTCTACGACCCCCTGTCTAAAGATATTGGACTATGTCCAAGCATAATAGTCTATATGATCAATGCGATCATGACTAATATCATCTAATACGATGATCATATTATTTAACATTCTTTAGTGATGTTTCGCCTACGGGCAATATATTATATTGTCTATTAGTGACATTGACAAATGTGACCGTTAGGGTTCGTTGTGCAAGGTGACGGGCAATGCCCAAGCCTTATAGTCTACAAGATCGATAAGATCGTGACTAATATCCTAAATTCGATAATTATGTATATATGTATGAACATCCATTAGTGACGTCCATTGATTGGCCTATGTGGCAAAATAAATTGTTTTTCAAGCAATGACAGATGTAGTCCGTGATTCTCTGTCCAAAAGTGAAGAACTATGTTCAAACCTTAAAGTCCCTGATCAAATAAGATTGCGGCTTGTATATATATTAATATCTTCTGTGACAGGCCTTTTATGCCATATCCTATATGTCCTCTGCGACAAGGCCTTCGTGCCATATGGCTATTATATGTCCTTTGAGACAAGTGTCACACCCCGATATTTCCACGTATTACCGGTGGGCCCGGTGGGGAGTATCGTGACGTAGTTGATATCATCATAGTCAAACAACACAATTTTAAATGCACAGCGGAAGCAAAAGATAGATTTATTTCAACTGAATAAATTGTAATATCCAAGTATCACAAAATAGTTGAAAAGATCCACATGCGGATCAATTAAAAAGGAAACATAGTTCATCAGACTTATTGCATCCAAGCTTGCGAGACTCTTAATGATGCTAAGGAGAGGCCAGCCTATTACGCTTAGTACCTGCACTTAACCTTTTTGGGAAAATACGTCAGTTTACACTGGTAAATACAATTAACCGACTCATTTGAAAATATTTTAGAAAATTGATTTGAATGCACGTGGCACAAAACTTTTTATAACTTGGGATAATTATTTGTATATAATCTTGTAAAAGAATTACATGTTCGTTATACGTTCAGTAGCCCGGATTGACGCCGGGTAAAAGATTAATAGACACACCACAGGTATAATGCCCACAAGGTTGATTCCTTTAAGTGGGATAGCAGTTTTTACATATGCATCCGTCAGGTGTACGCCTACACCCCGTGCTTAGGTCGTGGCCATTTCATGAATGATGCCAAGGATATCCGGGACATGGTCATTAACCCCCCCAAAGGCTTTAAGCAAACAAAACAATTTAAACGGGACATTTCAATGATTTAACCTTCATACAATTAAAGATTCAATGCCCGACAAAGCGGTATTTTATATACCGTACCCCAAGCCCGTATAGGGGAAATAAGTTAAAAGTATTTACCTGAGCTAAATATAAATTCAATCCCAGCCGTATCAAATCAACAAGTACAGATAGCTTTTACTGGGCTCCTAAATCTGGAACGAAGGTTTTTAATAACCTATTAGATTCCTAACGGGTCTTAATTAAGCCTGTGCTTAGACCGGTTAGTTTTAAAAGAAGATATGGTTCAAAACGCATGATTAAGCGATGACCGGTTTAGAATGTGGTTTAGACCCGACAAGCTTGTATACTTGTGTAATAAGGGTAAACTAAACAGATTCTGGATTTTGAGATAAAAATGATAAGGTTTGACCCGTTTCGGCTAATTTATGCAAACTAGTTACATAAGCCGATCCGAACGCGAAAAGTGCGTAACGGGTAACCATATGAGTCATGAACAGGTTTCCTAAGTTAATATGCCTTTAATATGTTGTGATATCAGTAGGATACCTTCCATTATGCCCCAAAACGAATTTAAAAGCAATTTATGCCCCGTAGGGGTATTTTGATCATTTTAAAGGTTATAAGAGAGGTTAAATATTAATCTGAGGTTCTGGTCTAAAATGATCAGTAAAAATATTTATTTTAATAATTTATATCAGTAAAATATTTCATATAAGTGAAATTTATCATTTATGGCCAAACTATGCACCGTAGGGGCATTTTGGTCATTTCACATATGCTTTAAGGGATAATTTTGGAAATCTGAGTTCAAAACTTTTATTTACTGTTAAAGTATACAAATTTATTCATAACATCAGTAGGTATCAAGCTTTAGGTGCCTAATATGGTTTTAAACCATACTATGCGCCTAAATCGCATAAAAGTCGATATTTGACGATATTCGGTTTAAATAGGGAAATCTGAGATTTTGACCAGCCTTTACAGTTTAAAATAACTCATTTATCATATAAAATTAGTAGAAAAAGGTTTGATATGTAAAGGAAGTATAAAACTTATTTTATTAACAAAAAGGGCGTTATCGTCAATTACCGAGCCTATGCGAGAACTCTATGTTATGATTATTTTAAAATTTAATAAAAGTTTCCAAAAATCCCAAAATATTACATTACATCAGTAGGTAAAAGGTTTGATGTCAAAATTTGGGTTTAAATAGGCTTTATGCCGAAAATGTCGTTTAATTAATAAAAAGCTTTCGGTTTACGCTATTGCGCATAACTCCCATTTTAGACCACGAACCGAAGTGAAATTTTATGGACATGTTTATAAATCAGTAATAAAGGTTTTAGTCCTTTCACATTTTCAAAAATATCATTTTAATATCAAAAGGGCATAATAGTCAACTTTAAGGCATATAACGGAAACATGCTTATGAATTGGAATAATTAGGAACCAAGTTGCATAACCTCAGAGGGTTGTACTAGCTTATAACCTGGTCCTAATGAAACTCTAAGGCACGTCTAAACTAAATTGGGTCAGAACTGAAAGTCAAAGCAAAAGTCTACTTTTGCGACTTTCAGTTCCGAACCAAGCCTAAACTTGAAATTGTCGGGTTGAACATGCTTAGACATGTTCTTACATTAATTACTAAGTTATACAAGTGTTAAAACAGGTTTCATGGCCTCTACATTGTTAATTATGAATTTATTTGAAAAATAGTCTTCTGTTGACTTTTTATATTTATGTTTGACCCGACATTTGACCAAGTTAGGGTGATAATCAGTAGGTGCCCTCTTAGGGGTTTATTACCTACATAATTACCAACTTATAGCTACTTATAATTTGACTAATGACTGGACCATTAGTGATTAATCACTAAGTCAAACCTTAATTACGATAAGTTTGACTTTTGGCCATTAAACTAATCAAAAACTGAAATTAGGAGGTTAAGGACACTTACAAAGGGTCCTTAGTACTGAAAAGAACTCCAAGGAAGTTCCAAATGCTCAGGATCCTCCAGAATTGAGAAGGTAGCAAGATAAGAATGAAATGGTGAGTTTGAACAAAGAAACCCACCACCTATTTATAGTTTTTGGAGGATCATAGGATGATGACAAGTGTTATGGAGGGATAACAAGATCATAACAGGTGTATACCAGTTTTCCAAACCATCAAAGGATCCATAGAATCAGATATGTTAGACAAGGAAGCAAAACCAACGCTGGTTTTTGATTTTCTGTTACTGGGCATGGCTTACGGACCACAAGGGTCCAGCCATACGGTCCGTAAGGACCAGGCCAGCTCACCAGAACTTTCAAAAGTTGACATATTTGGCCCCTGCACTTCCAAATGTCATTTCCGACACATCTAAGGCCCGTTAAACCATTTTAAGGATCTACAATGATTCCTAAGCATAGGGAACATGAAAATTCTCAAAAATATGCCGGATGTCAGTTCGTTTGGTCGTACGGTCACGTTGTTCGGCTAATTACGACGAAACACTGACGGACGCGAAAAACGATCCAAAATACGCGACGAATGGAATTTTATCAAACCAATCACTAAAATAAAATATTTTAGTGCTTACATTAATTTTTGGGTGCCCGGGTATATTCAGAATGCGGGATATGCACGAAAATGCAAACTTGTGCACTTTTTGACACTTTTAGTCCCTACATGACTTAAAAGTTTATTTTTTGCGCACCAAACACCTCTAAGCCTATATCTAAGATATATAAAGGATAATTAGGGCATGTTTAACTTATGTTCATATTCCGGAAGGTTCGATACCCTACGAATTGACATACTTTTGCAGTTTGACGCAATTAGTCCTTTAATTGCGCAAAGTAGCGCGAAATGCCGTTTAATGATATCCAAGCCTTCCATGGCCCATAATGCTCAGTCCCAAGCATATACTTAAATGTTACAACGCTCTTGTTCGCTTAGATGGTCACCGAAAGGCGTAGATTCAAAAGTTGACGCTTTAGGTCCCTCTATTGCGCAAACTTGCGCATCTCATCATTTAATAGCATTGAAGCCTCATCTAATCCATATTAAACATTCTTGAAAGTATTATTAAACAACACGATGCTTCGGGTTTGCTAAAAGGTCATTCAGGGGTATAATTAAACATATTGACACTTTTAGCCCCTCTAACTTGCAAAGTTGCGCGTAACTTTACTTATAGGCATAAAAACCTTAGACTGCCAATGTTTGGCATTCCTGAGAGTATAATCAAATATCATGAAGCTCCCGGCTTGTTAAAAGGTCACTCAGAGGTAAGGATTAACATGTTGACACTTTTAACCCTTCATTGCGCAAACTTTCAATTAATTACGCGAACGGCTATACTCGACCAACAAATGGCTCATTTGTGAATATAAACACCGTACGAGGTTATTCAAAAATTTATTTTGGTATACAAACACTTCCAGTCCTTTCATAATCAATGTTTTCGATTTTTTCGAAAAAATTAGTCCCTTGAATTTACTATTTGACTTCATTAGGGTTTATTACACGTGTCAATACATCATTGGACGTGATTTTACGAGGTGTTACAACAAGCCTATGTACTATATTTACATGTCCTTCATGACAGACTTATGTTCCATATTTAAAAGTCCATGTGGCGAGCTATCGAGCTATACAAAACCGTCAATATGACAAGGACAATTGTGACATTGTGATCCCCTGTCAAAAAGGTAATGGACTCGATCCAAACCCTAAATGTCATTGATGGACCTTTTTGACCTAGGCTAAATATAAATGTTATACATTCAAATAACATTTATTAGAAATATTCATACCCTATTAGCCTGTATGGTTTAATGATACCATTATTAGTGTATGTTAGATCATCAGGATGATGACTAGCTGTTGTAGTACAACTAAGAAATTGTTTCATTTGGTGTTAGGGACCAAGTTTCGAGTATGGCAAACTCGGATAAGACAACCAACAATCGCGTCATGGATGATGCGACACATGCTAATGATGCTACAATTGTCAACCTCAATATTAACAGAAATGATCTCCAAGCTATGATTGACGCAGCTGTTGGAAAAGCTGTGAGAAAGGTCATGAAAAAGTTCAAGAAGCCCGATGCTACTTGCTCCAAATCCCATTTAAAACCACACTTCTTTACTCGTGAAAAGGATTTTGTTCATGCCTCGAATGCGAAGAATGAACCAAAAAAAAAAAAAAAAAAGGAGAAGGATAATCCCCAGGTTTATAAGAAAAAGGGTAAGATTGAGCTCAATAAGAACCAAGAAAAGACCAATAAGAAACCTGTATGCAAGACCTGCCATAAAAGGCACTGGGGACAGTGTCGAATGGAACAAAGGCCAAAGCAGTGTGGCGTCTGTAAAAGAACTGGTCATCAGTCTCTCGAATGTAGGGACATAAAGGAAGGAGTCTGTTTCGGCTGTGGCGAGAAAGGCCACATCAGGACTAACTGCCCTAAACTGTCAAAAAGGGTATAGCTAAGCTTGGAAAGGCTAAGGAAGGAAACGCCTGAATTACTGAATGAATGCTAGAGGTAGTACATATCAATAATATCATCAGGTACATTCCTTATCATTATCAACAAAAATTTCTCCTAAGTGTCTTGATTTAATTCAGGGAATAATAAGTCTTTCATAGATCATAAGCTTAGCAAACTTTCAAAATTCCCCATAAGAACTCCATATATTAAGTATAAGGTAGGACTTACCGACGATAATCTTAGAAACTGTTTCTTCTATTCTCGTCGAATAATCTTCATTCATAAAATCTAGAGTACTCTTTCTCCAGACAGAGTACGATAATATATGTTATTTTATTTTGTTATCTCATTGGTTTCTATCAACTGCGAATGTCAAACTGTATTGATAAAGCGCCATATGAGGATTGGTGTATATTAGTGTGTCCCTTAGATTGCTTCCATGCTTGATCAGTATGGAGGTTTAATGCACGGAACCACTGAGATATCCCAATGATCATATTGTACTAAAGTCAGCTAATGGTATTTAAAGAAGATATCCAGATTAGAAATGTCCAAGTAGGTGTCACTACCTAAGGCATCCGTGCATTCGTAAAGAAAATACGTCATTTATATGACACGGGTAACAATAAATGAACTTAAGTCTGAGGTTCAGAATATCTCTGTCATCCCTGTAAATCTCGTTTATCTTCTTCATAGAACTACCCTGTTTACCTCCTAAGACAAGTAGAGTTAAGATTAACATCTCGCTTAGGGCTGCGTTTTGTAAGAACTCCATATCGGTTAGTACCAACAGAATTGGAATAACTAACAGTCAACCAGTAAAGCCTTTAGAGAAGATCTCATAAAGCGTAGCTCATCATTCTTGAAGCTCCAGTATTATTAATTAAGAAAGACGGTTCATTATGCCGATGCATTGATTACCGCAACCCTATCTAGGCAACAATTAAGAATCGCCATCAGCTGCCCAGGATCGTGGAATTGTTCGACTAACCATAAGGTTAGCTATTCTTTAAGATTGGTTTAAGCAGTAGTTGGAATAACTATCACACCATAAATAAGCTCTCCTATAACTAGTAGTTTGTATATAAGCATCAAGGCTTCTCCTTTGGAGACCTTGTATAGATGGAACGTTTAACGTCCGTTTGTTTGACAAAAGTTTGGTAAGTCCAACTAGCAAGACCTGAAATTACCTTAGAAGCAACGGATAAGATCATATGAATCCATAATCATCTGAAAGTTTCCAGTAATTGGCAGAAAAACCAATGTCGATGAGAGTCGCAAACTTCTTAAGCTCTCAATAAGGAACAAGATTCAACAAAAAGTACCACCCTAGAAGGGAGTGCTGCATTTTGATATAACGGACAAATTAAGCTCTAAATATATTGGACCATTCGAGAAAATCGAACATGTCAAGATCGGTAGCCTATAAGCTGAAACTTACCTAAGGAACTTGATGGAAATTACATTGTGTTTCACACTAGTGATTTCAGGGTATGTCTAGCCGTTAAGTCAATAAGCATTATCACATAATGATATGCAGATTAATGAAAATTTATGGTTTGATGAGAAACCAGTATCGAATAAGGATCGGCAGGATTAGAAGCTACGAAAGAAAGCATGTACCTATTATAAAGGTCAATTGGGGTGCCCATATGTCAAACCCCTGAATTTTCCACATATTACCGGTGGGCCCGGTGGGGAGTATCGTGACGTAGTTGATATCATCATGGTCAAACATACACAAAATAGCACAGCGGAAGTCTTGGAATATAAAATATTATTACAAACTCAAATGTCTGAAAATAACAAAGTATTTATTATAGACGAGCCTGTAATATTAATTCCACAGGTGGATCACTACAGAATGTATAAAATGAAGTTTAGCAGACTTTATGGTATCTTTAAGGATTTGCAAGATCCTCTTTTTTGACACCGAGCAACTCCCAGCCTATTACGAGTAGTACCCGCCACTTAATCTTTTGAAAATACGTCAGTTTTCATGGGTAAATACAATTAACCGACTCATTTGAAAAGAGTTTAAAAAAATTGATTTAAGTGCACAAGGCACAAACCATTTATAACTTGGGACAATTTTTAATAAAATCTTGTATACAGTTTTACATGTTTGTCATACATATGGGGCCGGTTTGGAAGCCGGTCATGATTAACCGACTCACCACTTATAAAACCCACAGAGGAGTTATCCCCAATGTGTGGGTATTTAGCATTTGCATCTGTCAGGTGTATGCCTACACCCCGTGCATAGGTCGTGGCCATTTTCAAATGAAATGAGTAGAGGATATCCAGGACACGGTCGAATTAACCCCCAATGTTTATGTTATCAAACAATACAGATTAAAACGAGTTATGCAAATTTATTAATCATAATCCGATTAAATGATTTCATACCCGACCAAGTGGTATTATTATAATACCATATCCCAAGCCCGTATAAGGGAAAATGTATTTACCTGAGCTAATACTTGATTCACAGCATAATAAATCAGTCGTATCCAATCTATCTAAATGCAGGTAGCTTTTACCGGGTGGCTCTAGTCTGGAGTGATGGTAATATATAACCAATTCAGAATGCTAACAGTCTTATTTAAGTCGTAGACTTAGACCGGCTAGCTTAAGGTATCTAAAACGGTACGATACGCTAGATTAACCGATGACCGGGATAGAATGTAATTTAGACCCAGCAAGTACGAAGACTTGTATAATATGGGTAAACTAAGTACATTCTGGATTTAGAAGTAAAAACGATAAGGTTAAACCCGTTTCGGCAAACTTACGTAAACTAGTTACATAAACCGATCCGAACGCGTAAATGCGTAACGGGTAACCAAATGAATCATATACAAGTCCTATATGTTATTATGCTTAGAATATGTTAATACATCAGTGGAATGTTAACATATATGCCCAAAAAGTATTTAAAACCAAATTAAGTCCCGTAGGGGCATTTTGGTCATTTTACCCTTTATAAAAGAGATTAAATTTTAATCTGAGGTTCAGGTCTGTAATAATCAGTAAAAATACTTAATTTAATAATTTATATTAGTAGGGTATTGTATATATGTGAAATTTATCATACATCACTCAACTATGCACCGTAGGGGCATTTTGGTAATTTCACATAAGCTTTAAAGGTCAAAACTGGAAATATGGGTTCAAAACTTTTGCTTACTGTTAAATTATAAAAATTTACCTACAACATCAGTAGGTATTAAGTTTTATATGTCCAAAATAGTTTTAACTCATACTATGCGTTTAAAACGCGTAAGAGTCGTTTTTAAGCGATTTTAGGGTTAAAATAGGAAATCTAAGTTTTTGGTCAGTTTACAAAGTTCAAAATATTTTATTTATCATATATAATCAGTAGCCAAAAGTTTGGTATCAAAAAGTTATGTGAAACTCATTTTATTAGCAAGAAGGACAAAACCGACAATTACCGAATCAAGGCATGAACCCTATGTTATGCTCAGCTTAAAAATAAATAAAAATCTTCAAAAATCCCAAAATATTATATTACATCAGTGGGTAAAAGCTTTGGTGTCAAAAATTGGGTTTAGATAGGCTTTATGCTAATTACGCGGTTTAATTAATAAAAAGCTTTCAATTTACGCTATTGAGCATAACTTTTAATCTAGACCTCAAACTGATGTCAAATTCTTAGGACATGTTTATAAATCAGTAATAAAGGTTTTTGTCCTCTCATATTTTCAAAAATCTCGTTTTTAGGTTCAAAAGGGCAATTATGGCATTTATAATATAAGCATAATAACGGACATGTGCATATAATTCAAACTACTAAGGACCAAGCAATATAACTTTAGGGGGTTATACTACTATATAATACGGTCCTAATAGAAGCTTAAAACATGGAAGAATCAAGCTTAAACGGGTCAGAACTGAAAGTCAAAGCAAAAGTCAAGCTTTTGCGACTTTCGGTTATAAACTGACCTTAGACTGATAATTGTCGGGTTAGACCTGGTCAAACATGTTCTAATACTAATTACTAAGTTATTAGGATGTTAAAATATAATTTAGAACCTCTGTTTTATTAGTTTTAATTATTATTCATAAATCTGCCAAGTTTGACTTTTTGACTTACTAGTTTGGCCCGACAATTAACTAGTCAAACGAAATAATTATGAGGTACCCTTTTAAGGGTTAACAACCTATCCTAATATGGTTCCATAACCACTTTTGTTTCGGTAAGTGGCTGGACCATTTATGATTAAACCGAAAGTCAAAGCTTAATTACGATAACTTGACTTTTCGGTTTATAAACTATAAAACTGAACTCAAGAGAGGGCTAAGGCACTTACAAGAGTCCTAGCTATCTTTTCTACAAGAAAATAAGTTCCAATCAGATTAGAAAGCTCCAGGTTGAGAGAGGAGAAGGAATGAATGAAATGAGCAATTGAAACAATGGATGTCCAAGCTATTTATACTTGAGGTAAAGAAACAAGATCAAGACAAGTGTTTGTTTGGCCACCAAGGAAGAAATCTGAGCCATACAAGTGTCTAATGACAGCTAACATACTTGGAGAAGTGTTAACTTGGTTAACACTCAATAAAAATGACATAAACAGTCCCTGATCAATCAAACAGTTGCTGAAAACAAGTTTCTGGAACTGGGCATCTTCAGGCGGCCCGCGACAGGGTGTACTGACCTTTACGCGGCCCGCGTACAGTCAGCAGATCAGCAACAGTTTTTAGAAATTACAAGATCAGTCCCTGCAATGTGTTTAATCTCATTTCAGGCACTTTTGACCCCCGTTAAGCCATTTTCAAGGCTCTTCAAGGTCATTAAACTTTAGAGGACTCAAAATATGCTCGGAACACTCTCGGATGTTGGTTCGTTTGGCCGTATGGTCACGTTATTCGTCAAATTATGACGAAACTCGAACGGACGTGAAAACGATCCAAATTAAGCGACGAATGGTATTTTAGCATTTCGATCACTAAAATAAAATATTTTAGTGACTACAAAAATCTTGGGATGTCCAGATGTGGTCAGAACGTAAGATATGCACGTAAATGTAAACTTACGCAGTTTATGATGCTTTTAGTCCTCTTAACGCGAAAACTTGCGCGTATTATTATTTAATAGCATCAAAGCCCTATGTAGCCCATATTAAGCATTGTCGAGAGTATGATTGTACATCATAATGCTTCGGGTTCGTTAAAAGGTCAATCAGAGGTATAATTAAACTTGTTGACGCTTTTAACCCCTCTAACTCGCAAACTTGCGCGTAACTTTACTTATTGGCATAAAAGCTTTGAATGGCCAATATTAGGCATTCCTGAGAATATAATCAATCATTATGAAGCTCTCGGTTTGTTAAAAGGTCACTCAGAGGTAAGAATTAACATGTTGACACTTTTAACCCTTCGTTGTGCAAACTTCCACATAGTTACGCAAACGGCTCCTCTCGTCCAACAAGTGGCTCATTTGAGAATACGGACATTGTATAAGGTCACTCAGAGGCCTAGTTTAGGCATGTTGACACTTTCAGTCCTTCCACATTCAAAGTTTTCGATTTTGACTAAAATAGTCCCTCATAGTCAACGTTTGACTTTATTTGGGTTCATTACACGTGTCAGCACATCATTGGACACGATTTTACGAGGTGTTACATCCTCACCCCTTAAAAGAAATCTTGACCCCGAGATTTGCTCAAAAAGATGGAAGTACTTTCTGTCGTATAATGGACTTAACTTCTGCAGTATATTGGGGACCTCTACGGGTATCCCAATTGACCTATTCAATAGGTACATGTTTCTCTTTGGAGCTTCTTAACCTGTCGATCCTTGATCGATATAGGTCCTTCAATAAACCGTAGGCTTTTATTAATCTATATGTCTTTATAAGACATTGCTAGCGATTTATCGGCTAGACATATCTTTAAGTTAAAGATGTGGAACACATTGTGAATTCCACTAAGCTCCTTAGGCAAGTTTAGCTTTAAGCTATGTTGCCGGCACATTCGATGATCTCGCATGGTCCTAAATATCTCAGGCTCGACTTGTCCTTTATACTGAAACGTATCATACCCTTTCATGTTGGTATTTTAATAGAGTCTTGTTCCCTACTTGGAACTTTAAGAGATTTGCGCCTTTTGTTCGCATTGCTCTTCTGCCGATCACTGGCAGCTTTCATACGGTTACGTATTCACATTATCTTATCCATCGTCCTTTAGGACAGTCTCAGATTCTGATAATTAGGATTTCCCAACTCCTGCCCGACAAACGGGTGTTATCACATTCTCCCATACAAGGTCTCTAATGGAGTAGCCTTGATGCTTATATAATGCTATTGGTTATAGGAAAACTTAATTAAGGTGAGATAGTCATTCCAACTACTACCCGAATCAATCTTAAGGAATCATCTACCCTCATAGTTAGTCGAACAAATCGACGATCCTGGGCAGCTAATAACGATTCTCAATCGTTTCCTAGTTAGGTTGTAATAACCAATGCACAAGCGTACTGCATCGTGTTTTCCTTTATCAACAATAATAGTCAGATCTCCTAAGACAATGAGCTAGGTCGTACAAGCCTTTTCTCATAAACTCATCTGGTTAGCCCTCAGTTCTTCCATTTCCGTTGATGCTAACCGATATAGAGCTTCTGTAATAGATACAGCTCTTAATAGGATGTAAATCCTAATTCCATCTTGCCTCTCAAGAGGTAAAACAGGGTAGTTCTACTGAGAAGAAATCAAATTATCCAACTATGATAGGGGTAGTTCCAATCTTCGACCTTGGTCCACTTAACGTTGCTTGTGCCATGCAATTGACATATCTGCTTTACGAGTGCACGGATGCCTTAAGTAGAGACGCCTACCTAGGCATTTCTATTATGGATATCTTCTTTGAATACCACTACTTGACTTTAGTACTATATGACCATTGGTATATCTTAGTGGTTCCATGCATTAAACCTCCATACTGATCAGGCATGGAAGCAATCTATGGGACACACTAGGTTACGCCAATCCTCATATGGAGCTTTTATCAAACATAGTTGGCACTCGCAGTTGATAAAATCAATGAGGAAAATAAAAATAACATATATTGTCGTACTCTATTCGAAGAAAGAGTACTCTTAGATTTTTCAGAGAGATCATTGCCGAGAAAGAGAAGAAACAGTCTCTGAGGTTTCATTGGTAGGTTCTACCTTGTGGATAATATAAAAGTTTGCTAAGCTTATGGTTTATGAAGACTTATTATTGCCTGTATTAAAAATAGGACACTTAGCGGAAATTATCATTGGTAAATGATAAGGAATGTATTTGATGACATCATGTTTTGCCTCTTGGCATTCATCAGGTGAGTTCAGGCGTTTCCTTTCTTAGCCTTTCTAGGCTTAGCGGCACCTTCTTTGGCAGCTTTATGGTATCTAGTTCTGATGTGGCCTTGCTCACCACAGCCGTAACAGACTGCATTCTTTATATCCCTACATTCATGGGACTGATGACCAATTCCTTTGCAGATGCCACACTGCTTTGGTCTTTGTTCTATTCGACACTGTCCTCAGTGTCTTTTATAACAGCTCTTACATACAGGCTTCATACTGAACTTTTGTTGGTTCTTATTAAGCCCGTACTTGCTCTTTTTCTTAGATTTTTGGGAGTTATCCTCCTCCTTTGGTCCATCCTTCACATTCGAAGTGTGAACAAAGCTCTTTTCATGAGCATTTGAATGTGGTTTTGAATAAAATTTAGAGCGAGAAGCATTCGGATCTTTGAACTGTTTCATGACCTTTTCCATGGCCTTTCCAACTACTGTGTCAACCACAGCTTGGAGATTAACTCCATTAATATTGAGGTTTACGTTTGTAGCATCATTAGTTTTTGTCGCATTAGTAGTAATGCAACTGTTGTCCACCTCATCCGAGTTTGCCATTCTCGAAGCTTGATACTAACCATCAAATTAAACAACTGTTAGTCATCATCCTGATGACCTGACATGGATTAGCCACGGCATCCATAAACCATATAGGCTATTATGTTCCAAACATTCCTAATGAATGCTATTTGAATGTATATCCATCACATTTAACCTAGGTCACAAAAAGACCATCAATGGCAATTAAGGTTTGGAGCGAGTCCATTACCTGTTTGACAGGGAATCATAATGTCACAACTGTCTTTGTCACAAGGACGATCATGAATAGCTCGAAGGCTAGCCTTACATGACTTTTATTATATATATATACATATATGGCACAGAGGCCCGTCGCGAAGGACGTAGAAAGGTATGGCATAATGCCCAGTCATGAAGGACATAAGTAATCATATGGCGCAAAGGCCTTGTTGCAATGACATTCAGATACGACACAAATGGCCTTGTCTCTAGGACGTTATAGGATATGGTACTAAGGCCTGTCATGAAGGACATTTATCAAATCTGGCACAAAAGGCCTGTCACCAGGGATGTTAACATTTAGTATGTCAACTTGTCACGAACGACAAATTATAGCACGGAGGCTTGTCATGGATGACTTGAAATATAACTTGTGGGTTTGTCACAAGGACATCAATTCTTAGGCCTCAATCTTGTTAGATCAGGAGCTTTAAGGCTTGAACATAGTTCTTCACCTTTGGACAGGGAGTCATAGACTATAACTGTCATCGTCTTGAAAGACGATTCATTTGGCAGAAAGGTAAACCAATTAACATCACTAATGGATGTTTATATATAATCATCGTATCTAATGATATTAGTCATGATCACGTTGATCATATTGACTATTAGGTTTAGGTATAATCCCACCATTTTGAATAGGGGATCATAAAGATCACCACTATCTTTGTCTTATCAACAATAGAGTAAAGTATAGCCTGTAGGCATTTCTTCACTAGGGATGTTAATATTATGATCATCATACTGATGATACTAGTCAGGATCGCAATGATCATATAGACTATGGGATTTGAGCATAGCTCACCCCCTTGGGCAAAGAATCACAAAAGATTACAATTGCCTTGTCTCAATGGACAATATAATATAGCCCTTAGGTAAAACATCATTAAGGATGTTTAAATTTTAATCATCGTACTGATGATTTTAGTCATGATCTCATTGATCATATAGACTATTAGGCTTGAGCACAG
This sequence comes from Helianthus tuberosus, assembly GCA_030545235.1. Lineage (NCBI taxonomy): Eukaryota > Viridiplantae > Streptophyta > Magnoliopsida > Asterales > Asteraceae > Helianthus > Helianthus tuberosus. Next base: position 121,359,488 of record CM060433.1, read on the forward strand.
CTCACTACCTTGAACAGGGGATAGTAAAGATCACAATGTCTTTGTCACAAATGGACAATATAATATGGCCCGTAGGCGAAACATCACTAATGGATTTTTATAATAGGTTCATCATACTAGATGATATAAGTCATGATTGCATTAATCATATTGACTATTTGGCTTGAGCATAGCTCACAACCTTAGACAAGGAATCATAAAGATCACAATGTCAATGTCTCAAATGGACAATATATTATAGCCCGTAGGCAAAACATCACTAAAGGATGTTAAATAACATGATCATCGTATTTGATGATATTAGTTATGATCGCATTGATCATATAGACTATTATGTTTGGACATAGTCCAACATTTTTAGACAGGGAGTCGTAGACCACAACTGTCGTTGTCTCTATTGGACAACAAATATAGCCCGTAGGCACTTTACCACTAATGGATGTTTATGGTATGATCATCACATTGATGATACTTGCCATGATCTACTCTGATCATATAGGCTTTAAGGCTTGGACATAATCTAATGCCTTGATAGCTGGTGCAGTTTCTCAAGCCACACAACCAGGAGTGTTAACATGTTCTTAGATGTTAACAAAGATTAATTATCTTAAGAGGGTTTTACCATCATAGCCATGTTCATAGACATATAGGCTAGGTTATACCATTAAGAAGATCTTTTGAAAAATTTCGGCTGATCGATAAAGTTCGAGTAAAATTCAGAACTATGTTTGGATAAAGGACGAAATGAATACCTATATAAATTTTCAAAACTTTCCATAAATCATTAGAAATTTACAATAGTGCCTTAACCAGGACTTTTAGTAATATATTTGTCCACAGAGGACTAAGAGGAAAAATATAAGTCCATATAAGGACTATAAAATATTATAAATCCATATAGAGGTTACAATAAAATATCATGTCCTCAAAGGGACTTTAAACAACTCTAGTCCATGCAGGGATTAAAAGGAAATATAAGTCCGTAAAGGGACTATAAGATATGTCCGCATTGGGACTTCTATTATATTACATGTCCATGAAGGGACGTTAATAAACAATTGTCCTCGTAGGGAATTTAATTTGAAAGATATGTCCTCATTAGGACTTATTAATGAAACAATATGTCCTTGAAGGGACTTTAATGAAATATCATATCCGCAAGGGATTTCAAGGGAATAAATATGTCCATAAAGGGACTTTGATGAATCAGTATGTCCTCGAAGGGACTATGATGAAAAAATACGTCCACGAGAGGACTATATTGAAATATTAAGTCCATGAGAGGACTATTTTAAAATAGTGTATCCATAAAAGGGATTTTAATAAAATCATACGTCCATGAAAGGACTATATTAAAATAGTATGTCCACCAAGGGACTTTTATTGAAATATAATGTCCACAATGGACTATATTGAAATATAATGTCCATGAAAGGACTAAATAGCAAATGCCCATATAGGGTCTTAAATCGAAAGGTATGTCCACACAGGGACTAAAATAGAAGAGATAGGTCCTTATAAGGACTTAAAAGACAAAGAATATTATGAAAGAAGGATTCTCTAACGCCTTTCTTGCTCCAGTTCAACTGTTTCTCTTCTTAGTTTACCATATACGGTAGGGATACTGAAGACCTCAATAAATAAAGTAAGTATTCCAATCAGGATCCGTTATAGAAGTATAATTCAAGGATTTTATGGTTAAGAATGATATAAATCACGGATTGGGTTTTAACTGATACAATCCAAATCTGGGATTTCAAAACTTAAAGGTAAGGAATAGGGATCATTAGGATCCTCTGGCATTATTTTCAAAACGGGAGCCTCAGGGACCACCTGGTGTGGACTCCACTGACATAGACTTTAAAATTTTGAGCCTCAGGGACCTCCGGTATGGATTCTGAAGTCTGATTGCAATTCAAATGGGTTTGGTTTTAGGAATGTATCCAGGAAGGTCTTCCTCCAAACCGGTCGCACGCTTATCCTAGCTGTGATGCGAAGCTTAACATTCCTTGGCTTCGGATGAGGATAATCTCCATCGACAGCTTCCTTGCTTGGCGACATATTCAAAATACATAAAATCGAAAACAATGTTTACTTAATAGAGATGAGAGTATTCTTATGTTAAGTCTAGACTCAGAAGGTCTAAGGAATATGCTACTGTGTCATTGAGATTAAACACAAAAGACTAGTGCTTAATTCACTCAATGTTGGTTCTGCTACCAACCTGTCACACCCCGAATTTTCCACATATTACAGTGGGCCCGGTGGGGAGTATCGTGACGTAGTTGATATCATCATGGTCAAACATACACAAAATAGCACAGCGGAAGTCTTGGAATATAAAATATTATTACAAACTCAAATGTCTGAAAATAACAAAGTATTTATTATAGACGAGCCTGTAATATCAATTCCACAGGTGGATCACTACAGAATGTATAAAATGAAGTTTAGCAGACTTTATGGTATCTTTAAGGATTTGCGAGATCCTCTTTTTCGACACCGAGCAACTCCCAGCCTATTACGAGTAGTACCTGCCACTTAGTCTTTTGAAAATACGTCAATTTTCACTGGTAAATACAATTAACCGACTCATTTGAAAAGAGTTTAAGAAAATTGATTTAAGTGCACAAGGCACAAACCATTTATAACTTGGGACATTTTTAATAAAATCTTGTATACAGTTTTACATGTTTGTCATACATATGGGGCCGGTTTGGAAGCCGGTCATGATTAACCGACTCACCACTTATAAAACCCACAGAGGAGTTATCCCAACATGTGGGTATTTAGCATTTGCATCTATCAGGTGTATGCCTACACCCCGTGCATAGGTCGTGGCCATTTTCAAATGAAATGAGCCGAGGATATCCAGGACACGGTCGAATTAACCCCCAATGTTTATGTTATCAAACAATACAGATTAAAATAGGTTATGCAAATTTATTAATCACAACCGATTAAATGATTTCATACCCAACCAAGTGGTATTATTATAATACCATATCCCAAGCCCGTATAAAGAAAATAAGTTAAAAGAATTTACCTGAGCTAATACTTGATTCACAGCATAATAACTCAGTCGTATCCAATCTATCTAAATGCAGGTAGCTTTTACCGGGTGGCTCTAGTCTGGAGTGATGGTAATATATAACCAATTTAGAATGCTAACGGTCTTATTTAAGTCGTAGACTTAGACCGGCTAGCTTAAGGTATCTAAAACGGTACGATACGCTAGATTAAGCGATGACCGGGATAGAATGTAATTTAGACCAACAAGTACTAAGACTTGTATAATATGGGTAAACTAAGTACATTTTGGATTTTGAAGTAAAAACGATAAGGTTAAATCCGTTTCGGCAAACTTACGTAAACTAGTTACATAAACCGATCCGAACGCGTAAATGCGTAACGAGTAACCAAATGAGTCATATACAAGTCCTATATGTTATTATGCTTAGAATATGTTAATACATCAGTGGGATGTTAACATATATGCCCAAAAAGTATTTAAAACCAAATTAAGTCCCGCAGGGGCATTTTGGTCATTTTACCCTTTATAAAAGAGATTGAATTTTAATCTGAGGTTCAGGTCTGTAATAATCAGTAAAAATATTTAATTTAATAATTTATATTAGTAGGGTATTGTATATATGTGAAATTTATCATACATAACTCAACTATGCACCGTAGTTTTGGTAATTTCACATAAGCTTTAAAGGTCAAAACTGGAAATCTGGGTTCAAAACTTTTGCTTACTGTTAAATTATAAAAATTTACCTAAAACATCAGTAGGTATTAAGTTTTATATGTCCAAAATAGTTTTATCTCATACTATGCGTTTAAAACTCGTAAGAGTCGTTTTTAAGCGATTTTCGGGTTAAAATAGGAAATCTACGTTTTTGGTCAGTTTATAAAGTTCAAAATATTTTATTTATCATATATAATCATTAGCAAAGAGTTTGGTATCAAAAAGTTATGTAAAACTCATTTTATTAGCAAGAAGGACAAAACGGATAATTACCGAATCAAGGCATGAACCCTATGTTATGCTCAGCTTAAAAATAAATAAAAATCTTAAAAAATCCCAAAATATTATATTACATCAGTGGGTAAAAGGTTTGGTGTCAAAAAATGGGTTTAGATAGGCTTTATGCTAATTATGCCGTTTAATTAATAAAAAGCTTTAAATTTACGCAATTGAGCATAACTCTTAATCTAGACCTCAAACTGATGTCAAATTCTTAGGACATGTTTATAAATCAGTAATATAGGTTTTTGTCCTCTCATATTTTCAAAAATCTCGTTTTTAGGTTCAAAAGGGCAATTATGGCATTTATAAGCATAATAACGGACATGTGCATATAATTCAAACTACTAAGGACCAAGCAATATAACTTTAGGGGGTTATACTACTATATAATACGGTCCTAATGGAAGCTTAAAACATGGAAGAATCAAGCTTAAACGGGTCAGAACTGAAAGTCAAAGCAAAAGTCAAGCTTTTGCAACTTTCGGTTATAAACTGACCTTAGACTGATAATTGTCGGGTTAGACCTAGTCAAACATGTTCTAATACTAATTACTAAGTTATTAGAATGTTAAAATATAATTTAAAACCTCTGTTTTATTAGTTTTAATTATTATTCATAAATCTGCCAAGTTTGACTTTTTGACTTACTAGTTTGACCCGACAATTAACTAGTCAAACGAAATAATTATGAGGTACCCGTTTAAGGGTTAACCACCTATCCTAATATGGTTCCATAACCACTTTCGTTTCGGTCAGTGGCTGGACCATTTATGATTAAACGAAAGCCAAAGCTTAATTACGATAACTAGACTTTTCGGTTTATGAACTATAAAACTGAACTAAAGAGAGGGCTAAGGCACTTACAAGAGTCCTAGCTATCTTTTCTACAAGAAAATAAGTTCCAATCAAATTAGAAAGCTCCAGGTTAAGAGAGGAGAAGGAATGAATGAAATGAGCAATTGAAACAATGGATGGCCAAGCTATTTATACTTGAGGTGAAGAAACAAGATCAAGACAAGTGTTTGTTTGGCCACCAAGGAAGAAATCTGAGCCATACAAGTGTCTAATGACAGCTAACATACTTGGAGAAGTGTTAACTTGGTTAACACTCAATAAAAATGACATAAACAGTCCCTGATCAATCAAACAGTTACTGAAAACAAGTTTCTGGAACTGGGCATCTTCAGGCGGCCCGCGACAGGGTGTACTGACCTTTACGCGGCCCGCGTACAGTCAGCAGATCAGCAACAGTTTTTAGAAATTACAAGATCAGTCCCTACAATGTGTTTAATCTCATTTCAGGCACTTTTGACCCCCGTTAAGCCATTTTCAAGGCTCTTCAAGGTCATTAAAGTTTAGAGGACTCAAAATATGCTCGGAACACTCTCGGATGTTGGTTCGTTTGGCCGTACGGTCACGTTATTCGTCAAATTACGACGAAACTCGAACGGACGCGAAAACGATCCAAATTCAGCGACGAATGGTATTTTAGCATTCCGATCACTAAAATAAAATATTTTAGTGACTACAAAAATCTTTGGATGTCCAGATGTGGTCAGAACGTAAGATATGCGCGTAAATGTAAACTTACGCAGTTTATGACGCTTTTAGTCCTCTTAACGCGAAAACTTGCGCGTATTATTATTTAATAGCATCAAAGCCCTATGTAGCCCATATTAAGCATTGTCGAGAGTATGATTGTACATCATAATGCTTCGGGTTCGTTAAAAGTCATTTAGAGGTATAATTAAACATGTTGACGCTTTTAACCCCTCTAACTCGCAAACTTGCGCGTAACTTTACTTATTGGCATAAAAGCTTTGAATGGCCAATATTAGGCATTCCCAAGAATATAATCAATTATTATGAAGCTCTCAGTTTGTTAAAAGGTCACTCAGAGGTAAGAATTAATGTGTTGACACTTTTAACCCTTCGCTGTGCAAACTTCTACATAGTTACGCAAACGGCTCCTCTCGTCCAACAAGTGGCTCATTTGAGAATACGGACATCGTATAAGGTCACTCAGAGGCCTAGTTTAGGCATGTTGACACTTTCAGTCCTTCCACATTCAAAGTTTTTGATTTTGACGAAAATAGTCCCTCATAGTCAACGTTTGACTTTATTAGGGTTCATTACACGTGTCAGCACATCATTGGACACGATTTTACGAGGTGTTACACCTTAGAGGCCCAAATATGTTGTGGAAATTAAGTCCATTATACGACATAAAGTACTTGCATTATTTTAGCAAATCTCGAGGTCGAGATTTCTTTTAAGGGGGTGAGGATGTAACACCTCGTAAAATCACGTCCAACGATGTGTTGACACGTGTACTAAACCTTAACAAGGTCAAACGTTGACTATGAGGGACTACTTTTTTTTTGCGAAAAATCAAAAACTTTGAATGTGAAAGGACTAAAAGTGTCAACATGCTTAAACTAAGCCTCTGAATGACGTTACATGGTATACATATTCACAAATGAGCCACTTGTTGATCGAGAGTAGCCATTGCGTAATTAATTGGAAGTTTGCGCGACGAAGGGTTAAAAGCGTCAACATGTTAATTCTTACCTCTGAGTGACCTTTTAACAAACCGAGAGCTTCATGATGTGTGTTTATACTCTCGCGAATATCCAATATTGGCCATCTAAGGCTTTTATGCCTATAAGTGACGTTACGCGCAACTTTGCAAGTTAAAGGGGTTAAAAGCGTCAATATGTTTAATTATACCTCTAAATGACCTTTTAATAAAACCGAGGTATTATGAAGTGCGATTATACTCTCGAGAATGCCTAATATGGATTACATAGGTCCTTGATACTATTAAACAATGATACGCGCAAGTTTGCGCATTAGAGGGACCAAAAGCGTCAACTTTTAGATCTACGCCTTTGGGTGACCATTGAAGCAAACAGGAGCATCGTAATATTTAAACACATTCTTGGGAATACTCAATATGGGCCACGGAAGGCTTAGATATCGATTAATGATGTTACGCGCTACTTTGTGCGATCAAGGGGCTAAAATCGACGACTAGCGAAACTACGCCTTTGAGAGGCCTTTTGAACAAATCGAGAACTCCGCAATGCTCGGCCGCATCCCTGGGTATGCCTAAGATTTTAGGTTAAAGGATCTTATGCTTGAAATTAATATTACACATATATATATAGAAAGTTATGTGCTAAAAGGTCAATTTCGAAAGATAAGAAGTGATTAAAACTTAGCAGGGGTTATAACTGCCAAACCACAGAATTTGCTGCCTGGACGGACCCTTGTCACGAGCCACAACTCAGGTCTGGGCCTGACTCTTTCTCTCAGGTAGTCTAAACAGCAAAACTGCAACTATTATGTTGTTAAATATGTACATAAATTCTGACAGGGACCAAAACTGCACATGCAGCAAACTTGCAGATCTGGGCCGATGTTTTGGCGGGCCACGAAGCCCACTTGGGCCACCGACGCGGGCCGCGAACGATTAAAAGCAGCAGCAACATGTTTTCTTGTTGACTGTTTTATCTTTTTAAAACCCAAAACCATTATAATCAATCCAAGGGGCTGGTATACTGGTTTTTACAACTGTAAAGACACCTGTATTCATCTCACAATCCATTCCAACACTTGTCATGATCCTCTTCCATCTCAAAAACTATAAATAGGGGTTGAAATTCATTCAAGCAACTCACACATATCATTCCAATCTGCCATCTCTGAAAGTCTAAGAGGATCCTGAACTTTTGGGAACCTCCATTCAGTCCATTGGACCCCTTGTAAGTGTCCTCTTGTGGCTAATTAATATTATTTGGCTTAAAAGCTGAAAAGTCAAGCGTTTACGATAAACACTTTGACTTTTAAAAAGTTAAGCCATTGTTCGCAACGAACATGGCTACGTGATCGTAATTAGGTAGGTGTTAAACCCTTAAAAGGGCACCTCCTAATTATCACATTATCTCAGTCAATTGTCGGGTCAATGTAACTTGTCAAAACAGTCAATTTTTAGAAGTATAATTAAAACTAATAATATAGAAGCTATAAAAATCAGTTTTGTCACTTTAATAACTTGGTAAATATTAATTGAACATGTCTAGGAATGTTCAACCCGACAATTCTGAGTATTTGGCTCGGTTCGCAACCGAAAGTCGCAAAAGTTGACTTTTGCTTTGACTTTCAGTTCTGACCCGAACTAGCTTAGTTTAGATATGCCTTAGGGTTCCTTTAGGACCATATTATATGTTAGTATAACCCTCTAAGGTTATACAACATGGTTCCATAGAAATCTTAGTGCATTGCATGTTTCCGTTAAATGTTTAAAAGTTGACCATTATGCCCTTTTGATATAAAAACGAAATTTTTGGAAATGTGAGTGGACAAAAATCTTCATTACTGATTTATAAGTATGTCCTAAAAATTTGACATCCGTTTCTGGTCTAAAATTAAAGATGTGCAAGATATCGTAAAACAAAAGCTTTTTATTAATTAAATGGCATTTTTGGTATAAATCATATTTAAACCCAATTTTTGGCACCAAACTTGCTACCCACTGATTAAAAATAATATTTAGGGATTTTTGGAAATTTTTGCCAAATTTTATACTAATCATAACATAGAGTTCTAGTGTAGATTCGGTATTGATGATAATGCCATTTTCGCTAATAAAATGAGTTTTACATATCATTTTAATACCGAACCTTTTTCCTACTGATTTCGTATTTTAAATAAAATATTTTAAGCTTTAGAAACTGATCAAGACTTCTAAATTTTATAAACATTTCAAATATCGTCAAATACCGACTTTTACGCTAATTAGGCGCATAGTATGGTTTAAAACCACATTCGACGCCTAAGACTTATTACCTACTGATTTTATTAATAAATTTTTATACTTTACCAGTAAGTATAAGTCTTGAACTCAGATTTCCAAATTTAACCTTAAAAGCATATGTGAAATGACCAAAATGCCCCTACGGTGCATAGTTTGGCCATAAATAATAAACCTCATATGATATCTTGCTGAATTAACTTGATAAAATAAATGTTTTTACTGATATTTTTAGACCAGAACCTCAGTTTATTATTTAACCTCTTTTATAAACAATAAAATGACCAAATTAGCCGAAACGGGTCAAACCTTATCATTTTTACTTCAAAATCCAGAATGTGATTAGTTTACCCATTTTATACAAGTCTTCATACTTGTCAGGTCAAAGTCACATTCTAATCCGGTCTTCGCTTAATCTTGCGTTTTGAACTGTAAACCTTTCTTTAAAACTAACCGGTCTAAGTTATAACTTAAATAAGACCCGTTAGGAATCTAATAGGTTATTAAAACTTTTGTTCCAGATTAGGAGCCCAGTAAAAGCTCCCTGTACTTGTTGATTAGAAAATACAACTGAGAATAAATTTCATTTAGCTCAGGTAAATACTTTTAACTTATTTTCCCTTATACGGGCTTGAGATATGGTATTATAATAATGCCGCTTGGTCGGGTATGAAATCATTTAATCGGATTGTGATTAATAAATTGCATAACCCGTTTTAATCTGTTTTGTTTGATGCAAAGCCTTTGGGGGGTTAATGACCGTGTCCTGGATATCCTCGGCTCATTCATTTGAAATGGCCACGACTTAAGCATGGGGTGTAGGCATACACCTGACAGTTGCGTATGTAAAAGATATAACCACTTGTTGAGGATAACTAGCAGTGAGATTATATTAGTGGTGTGTCTATTAATCTTGTCTCGGCTCTTCTAACCGGGCCCTGAATGGACGACAGACATATAAATCTGTATACAAGATTATTTTAATAATTGTCCCAAGTTATAAAAGGATTTTATGCCACGTGCATCCAAACCAATTTTATAAACACTTTGCAAAAGAGTCAGTTAATTGTATTTACCAGTGTAAACTGACGTATTTTTCAAAAAGATTAAGTGCATGTACTATGCGAAATAGGCTGGAACTCCTAAGTATTAGTTAAAGAGTCTTGCAAGCTCTTAATACTTTAAGTCTGTTGAACAATATTTACTTTCTGTTTTAGATCCGCCTGTGGATCCACTTACAACCGTTGTGTAATATTTGTTATACTTTCATTTCGGTTTGTATAATTACTTTAAGACTTCTGTTGTGCATTAAACTGTGATTATTTGACTATGATGATATCAACTACGTCATGATATTCCTCACCGGGCCCACCGGTAATACGTGGAAATATCAGGGTGTGACAACAACACACATACCAGTACTTGTATTCATTTTTATGATTTCCGAATTAAAAAAAATCATTTATATAACTCTGTCTGTGTAACACCCCGAAAACTGGTTTGGTAATCAAACCACGTTAATACTAAAAGACGGGTAAAGTACCGTTAGTGGTAAAAGTAGCCCGGTGAATATTAGGATTTTAAATAAATAAACCTAATATTAAAAAAAAGTTGAACGAAAGCTTTTAAGGAAACAAAGTTTATAAAAGGCCCGAGTTAACGGGACTTAAAATAAACTAAGTCATAAATTCCCCGAACCCACTAATTTAACTAGGAATGTTTCGCCTAGTTAATAAGTGGGAATATTGTTAGAAATAAGTAGGTTGTGGCCTACTTAATAACTAACTAAACATGAGGGGCCAAAGTGAGTTAACTTGAAAGTTAACCAAATAAATTACAAACAAAACCAAACACACACACATAGTGTGTGTTCGTGAAAGACCAGGAAGCTCCCATGGAGCCAAAAACCCTATCTTACATAAAATCATTAAATTGAAGGTCTAAACGAAGCCCAAATTCATAATTGAACGTGAATTAATGATCACCCAAGCTAGGGGATCATAAGGTATGTAAAATTTTGATGATTTGTGAAGTTGTAAAATTTGAATTAATAATTGAACGTGAATTCATAATTGAACGTGAATTAAAATCATTAAATTGAAGGTCTAAACGAAGCCCAAATTCATAATTGAACGTGAATTAATGATCACCCAAGCTAGGGGATCATAAGGTATGTAAAATTTTGATGATTTGTGAAGTTGTAAAATTTGAATAAACATCATAATCGCGAATTATGAATGAATTATAGAAGCTATGGCTGAATTAGTGATGTATACTTGCTTAGGAACAAAACCCTAAGTGAAAAGTATACATAGGATGCTATGAATTGAATGTTTTGATGATTTACCACACTAGGATAAGTGGGTTTTAATCATATGATGAAATTGATGATATAATTATGATTAGAATCATCATACATGATAGTAATAAGGAAATACTTGAACAAATTGTGTGTTTGAGTATATAATCATACATACTATGAAATGAGTTTCATATGATATGATAAAAAAAATTGATGATATGTTCATGTTAAATGATGTTTAATATCATCATGTATTAATTCAGTAACTTAGGGTTACAAGAACTTGGTTAATAAAGTGATTAAAACGGTAGGATAAGAATGATGCTTACCGGATACTTGACCAAATAATTACATGAGTAGTTGAGCTACATCGTGTAATTATTTACGCTAATAGGCAGTTGACTTTACAAAGTCAAACTGACCATTGATATGGTCGAATGATAAATTCGACATAAAAATTGTAGGATGGAATAGTCGTGAATGATTATGACTAATCTAACCATCTTACAAATTACAATGATAGTTTGACGCTTGACAAGCTAGGTGAAAGCTTGGAAAAGAAGCGGGTCAAACAAATCGAGTGTGAAGAAAAAGCCTAATTTGGATGCAAGGTAAATATAGCTTACACTATTCTTAAATTGTAGAATATTCTCTTATTGTATTAATGACGAATAAGATAAATAAACAATTGAAATATGATGTTTCGACGGGTAGTCGTACGGAACAAGATAATCAAAGATAATAAGAAACCATATTGATGGTTAAAAAGGAGTTAAATCGGTAATTCGATCATACTATGACGAATGGAAAATGAACTTTTAATGGTTACCTTATGTGGTAAGCCAAAACAAATAATAAGGGCAAAACAGTAATTTGGTCACGCGTTCACAATAACCATTAGTTTTGAAAAACACTTTATGGCGTAAGCCATAATGGGTCAAAAGCTTTAAGAAAGAGTTTATAAGTAAAATGACCGTGCGGTGTACACCGAAGCGAGTCACGTAGATGAGATGGTAATAAATATCATCTTGCAACGATAAACGGTCAATTAGACCAAACGGGTCAAAAGGTGAAAATATCACCCTTTGACAATATCGACTAATGATTATTTGTCGAGTTATATGCTTACAGGAGTAAATATCGAATGGATACATGAATTGCTATTAATTAGCGGTTATTAAAGCAAAATATGAAAAAGGGATTTACACTTGGTCCGAGCCAGGTATGTGTAAGTAAGATTGTAGCAAAGATGTGGAATTTTGGTAAAAAAAATATTGTTAAAAATCCTTCATCGTAAAAGAAGGGCTAAAGTTGACCAAAATGCCCTTGATCGATAAGTCAAGCAAACGACCCTTACGGGTTGTTTAGAAATAAGCATGTCGATCAAGTAAATTATTACGATAACTATAAAAGCGAAAGGCATGATCCTTGTGAGACAAATGCCTTAAAATGCGTTATTGTCATAAAAAGACAAACCGAATGATAGAACTCGGAATAAGTAGTCTACCACATTAAATCCACCACAATTATAGTTGTGGTGGAAGACTAATCAATATGGAAATGTGGAATTATAATGCAAATAGGAAATGAGCGCGATTTAAGCTAAAAGTGCTTAAACACCCTTAACGGGTCAAAATAAGATTATAAGTAAAAACGGGTTAAGGATGTGTAAAAATCCGTGAATTGAACCTTGTATAATAGGAAACAATTTATCACAAAATGTTCATGAAAAATTGAATGCTACAACTAGTTTTTTTTGATAAAAATCATGAACGGGTCATTATTTTGTAGAAATATAATAAGTCGAAGGCTTAAAAGTCTCAAATTTTGTTAATCCGGATGTCGGATGACGGAGAATCGAATTACGATCACGTAGGAAGAAACGTGACTTAAATCGGATCAATAACGAATGAGTTATATCCGTTTTCATAATACTTGGTTTGGCTGGAAATGCAGCATCAGATACAAAACATTCTGTCGAAAGAGGGCCCTCGCGTCACGCGACGGAGGAGCCCCCTTGTTCTCGCTGCACGCGACACCTATCGCGTACTGTCGCGGCACGCGACAGGTTTATTGAATTCTGTCGCGGCACGCGACAGATCCCCAGGTCTGCATTTTTGTTGCTGTTGATCAGTTTGAACTCAGGAATTTGTATAAACAAGTTTTATACTCTCATAATTAATAATTTTTGAGGGTTTGGACTCACGAACTTATTCGAACATGTTTTAAACACCGAACGACTAAACAATTTCATGTTTTGATGAAATGTAGGTTACTATACGATGCCGGATGACGATCAAGCTCAATAAAGAACCGAACACGATCAAGAATTCAACTTCCACGTAAGGATTCGTCGTCACGTTTTAAACGACAAATTTACATATAAGATGTTAAAATGTTTTATTTATTGAAATTTTTAACAAACTAGAAGTTTCAAGTGTATGTTTAATAATAATTACACTATATTAATCGTAATTTATATGAAAATCGTATAAATCAAGTAAGGATCTTACAGTCTGCAACAATAAATGAATACCGGTACAAGTATAGTGATAATCTGAATCAATCGATCCATCGGTGTTGGTACCGATGTTCGTCTCTATTGTTTTCTGCTCAAAATAAATCACATGCTGATTTATATACCGAGTACATATATCATTTCGGTACTATAACGAACCGAATCGATACAATGCTCGCGGTAACATACCGTCACAACGCGTGGCCAAGTAAATTGGTATGTTAAAAATTAAATAAACATAGATACGGGTTTAGATTTTTAAAAAATATAACGAATGCAAGTTATTACTAAAAAATCAAATTGAATAATAAATAATAAAAAAAAAAACAAATTCTTAAATATTATCAACTACTATTTATCACTTAAAAATTATATAACAAAGAGTATTACTAAAAATTAACATAAATAATAAAAAAATATATAGGACTATTCATCAAGAGTTTGTTTTAATACTGTATAAAATAATAATAAAAAGTTAAAAAAACAAATTCTTAAATATTATCAACTACTATTTATCACTTAAAAAATTATATAATAAAGATTATTAGTAAAAATAAAAATAAATAATAAAAATTATATAGGACTATTCATCAAGAGTGTGTTTTAATATGTATAACTTAAAAAATTATATAATAAAGATTATTACTAAAAATAAAAATAAATAATAAAAATTATATAGGACTATTCATCAAGAGTGTGTTTTAATATGTATAATAATAATAATATAACTTGGTAATTTTCTCGCACGTTTCGGCGGTACGTTACCATAGACGTTCAATGGGTATTCGTTTGGTTCTTTACGGTATTAGTATGATAATTCACTCGGTGTAGAAATCAACATGTATTTATATCCATCCAAAAAAAATAAAAACGATCACTGTACCGGCACTACACTGATATTGTTTGAACTATATCGACCAGTTAAGATTGTCACAGTATCGGTGTCGGTACTGATATTCATTTATCTTCGCAGACAGATTTGTACAAACAAAAATTTATTGAAATTGGAAACCATAAAAATGCATACATGTACCGTTACCAATGTTGTTTGGCCAGTCTTGGTGGATTTAGTACGATATGGACAGAATATCTATTTCTAATGAATTTTATATCGTAATGTTGAAAAAAAAATACACACACTAAGGTAAATTTTAAAGAAAGATTGATGTACACAACTTATTAGAAAAAATCAAACTTTATTTTCTTGGTTATAATAAAAGTTTTTGGAGAGTTATTCCATTCGTGTTCGTACTCTTCGGTTTGATTGTCGATTGGGACTTGAAAAGTTACAAAGAATTGAAACAATTAGTGATTAATAAAACTAGATAAGATTTTGCCATAATTTAATAAAGTCTCATAAATATTTTTTATGGTTAAATCATCCAACAAAACGGATAACATTTTGGATAACTTATAAATACAAAACACTACAAATTTTTAAACATAAAAGAACAAATAATTTAATGCATCCTATAATTTTGTGGCTTTTCTTTTTAATGCGTTGCACAACATTATCCGTTTTCATTTTTCAAAAGAATGTACTTCGGATAATTATCTATATTATAATATATTATAATGCATGAGAGAGTGACATTTTAAGATAACCAAAAAATAAGAACTTTTTTACTCTTAATTTATAATCACACCTCTAAAATGAGGGTAAATTAGTCTTTTAAACAATAATTATATTTTAACCCCCATTTAATTACACTTAAATCCCTATGTTTTAATATAATCATGGGTAATTAATTACGTTTTTCTCTCTCCACCACAAACTTATAATTATTTTACGTATTCTTGCCATATATTATAAACTCTAATGTTTTAAAAAAAATCCAAAAGTACCGTGACGACCTACTCATTTTTGTCGACATTTGGATAGTTGTCTTGGTCAGTATTGACGTATGGATTAAAAAGTACAAGTAGATGATGCCTTAGCGTACAAGTGATTAAAGCCTGAAGTACTTAGTCGTTATCTCAGAATGTTTAATAGCTACAGAATGTCAACCGATTAAACCCTCATCTTTAACAA
Organism: Helianthus tuberosus; assembly: GCA_030545235.1. Classification (NCBI taxonomy): domain Eukaryota; kingdom Viridiplantae; phylum Streptophyta; class Magnoliopsida; order Asterales; family Asteraceae; genus Helianthus; species Helianthus tuberosus. Next base: position 121,375,189 of record CM060433.1, read on the forward strand.
AATTATAGATAATTAGTTAGTAGTTACACTTTATCACTTTATAAAAAACAACTAACTCACCCCTCTGATTTTTAAACGGTCATAACTTTTTGGTACGTTTATATTTTTTTAAATTACAGAGAATTTTATTCTCTTTAATTTAAGTATGGTATTGCTATCTATACTATATTATAATGCATGAGGGAGGACCTTTTTAAGATACCCAAAAAATAAGACTTTTTCCCTCTTAATTTATAAACACACCCCTAAAATAAGGGTAAATTAGTCTTTTAAACAATAATTATATTTTAGTCCCCCATCTTATTACACTTAAATCGCTAAGTTTTAACATAATTATAGGTAATTAGTTACGTTTTTCTCTCTCCACAACAAACTTATAATTATTTTACGTATTCTTGTCATATCTTATAAACTGTAATGTTTTTAAAAAAGAAATCCAAAAGCACCGTGAGGACCTACTCATTTTTGTCGACATTTCGATAGTTGGTCAGTATTGACGTGTGGATTAAAAGGTACAAGTAGATGATGCCTTAGTGCACAAGTGATTAAAGGCTGACGTACTTATTCATTATCCTAGAATGTTTAATAGCTACAGTTCATGTATTTCCTATTTATACCCTCAATTTTATGTAATTATACCTCCATTTCATGTACCTATACATCCATTTCATGTATTTATACATAAATTTCATGTATTTTTAATAAAAAAAATTTAACCCAAGTTTGGTTTTGGTTTTGGCTGTTAACTCAAATTAAATGAATCAAACTAAAAACCGTCAATCTAACCGAATAAACCAAACCGATTAACTCAAAATATATTTTAATAAACTAGACTAATTGATGACCTCGGTTTCGGTTGAGGATAATAATCTAACCAACCGAACAATGCACACCATGACAATGTCTGTGTTTCCCGCTGCATTGCGCGTGCACCTATCGGTTATTAACAAAAACCAGTTATCGGTGAGCAATAACTAAATCATTAATCTAAATCAAACCGAAAACTGACGAAACCGAATAGAAATCAACCAAAAACTGAATTAACTGAAAACCGAATTAACCAAAAACCAGTTATCAATTAGTAATTGAGCTCGAGTCAACTCACGAGTCTAAATGAGCTTGTTATTTATATAAATTTTATCTAATATACTAAATATATATTTATATAGTAATAATTATTCTATATAAAACTATGAAAATGACTAAATTTCATATAATATATTATGTTTTATACGCATTTATAAAATAATAATAATTATATCCAATATAAATTAATAAATAAATAATAATCGAGTTGAGCTCGAGTTTGAGAAACAAAGCTCGTACCGAGCGGCACTTGAGCTCAAACCTAGTCGAGCTAGGGCTCAGCTCAGCTCGTATCAATAAGTTTAAGTTAAAAAGCCATTTCAAAAAAAATATTAAATAATGGAGTTAAATGGGTCATCCGGTAAACCTTCCATGTTGATCCAAAACTAACCTTGAACATGTTTATATGTGTTCTTAGACTAAATCAAAATTTATGAACTTTGTGTTAGATTGGTGCATTGTCATGTGTGTATATTTTATATTACTATGGTTTTAAATATACTAATAATACAATAGATAAGAATAGACATTTATTTCAAAAATCTACAATTACGCGAATGTGATGCATTTTCACGTACGAGGAAAAAGGTTGAAAAAAAAGTAGTGAAATAATTTCATTGGATTTTCACCATTTATAGAAAACTAGCAATAAGACTCGCCCGCGTTGCGGCACGAGAACATCGCAAACATCAAAAGGATTAGTCCAAACGTCGTGTGATGCGTTAACCATATAAAAACACACGTTTTGACGTATCCGATTGAACTCGAAATTACCTATATAAGAATTGCGATTTGATCAAAACGTAAAGTAAATCGAATCGATATGTGATCCGACTCATATATAGAAAAGAAACTACAGTTTGACTTCACACTGTTCGAAACAAAATTTACGAAACATACATAAAATATGCACCAATACATATTATATTTGTCCTGACTCATCTCCCAAATCGAAACGTAGACCAACTCAAATTTATAGTACATAAAAATATGCACCTAAAAAACGATTTTTAATATTTGACCTGACTTGTTTCTAGAAAAAGTTTACGTCGAAACATAGAGCAAATCATATGTATACCGACACGTAAATAAAAATATGCACGTAAAAAAAGTTTTTTAAGTAAAGGAAGTATAGGGATAAACTCGAAACAAATGATTAGTAAAAAACTTAATATGTTAAAAACGTTCGTAAAACCATGCCAAGTAGCACCAATGCCACATCATTTCCAGCGATCCCAACATTGGAAAAGTTCGTAAAAATAAAATAAATAAAAAAGGAAAAAATAACACTGAACGAAAACGAAACGTAAAATCATTAAACCACGCACGCCCGTTGCGGTGCGTTAATGCGAAGAATTAGACCGAAACGTAAAATGTAGAAAAAAATAACTAAGTTGAACGGGAAAAATAAACATGTTGCGACGGACTTGTCAAATGGGAAAAATATAACAAAAAACAGGGAACACCACACGCACGTTGTGGCGTGTCTTGCAAAATTTAAAACGAAACGTAAAACGAATAACTTGTGAAAGATGAAAATTATGAGAGGCCAAAGATGAAAATAAAAATGTCACACCCCGACCACGTAAAACAACAAACCGTGGCGGAAACGTCGGGGAGTGTTGTAACAGAATTATTGTTTCAAACCATGGATACAAAGAGTTTCGTTTTATTAAATATTAAACATTGTCTTAAGTTAAACAAACAAGTCAACATAGTCTATTATCGTTATTAAATCACTAAGGCCTCGTCCGGTCCTAAGTGAGCATGCATCCTATTCGCAATTAACATTAAGCGACATCACCTGAAACATATGTAAAAACAAAGTCAGCAAAGAAATGCTGGCGAGTACATAGTTTTTGTGTGAGTGTTAGATTCATGGCTCGTTGAAATATCTCATACAACTTCGTTAATCGGTATTTGAAACCTTGTTTTGTAAAATGTTTTTATTGTAAAATGAATAACCAAATCAAACAGATTGATTATAATTTATAAACCTCAATGCCATGAATCTTAACCCAAAACATTTGTTTAAGAACCAAGTCATAAATCGTTCTCGTAATAAAACTCGCATGGTTTATATAGTTTCGTAAACATCGTTGTGTGACATTGTTTAATTCGTCCGCCCAAGTGAACTAAATAACGCCACGGTATGTAATATGATAAAAGCACTTATATATAGGAAGTACCAGCGGCGTATCTACCATGCTTTTATCACATTACACCCATCCCGTTATCTAAACACTAACCAAAAACCAATCGTTCATTCAAATCGTTTAACTTGTTCAAATCGTTCAATCGTTACAAATCGTTCTCATTCAATCGTTCAATCGATCAATCGTTCAAAATCGTTTAATATCGTTCTTGTTTTAATTGTGAAAACTACTTTTGGTCGTCTCGCTAATAACATTCAAACCTTTGTGACTCGTTCATCGTTCCACTCGTTCTCGTATTAACAAACCACAAAAGGGTAAGTTAACAATCATCAGATTCAGTCGTTATCTACCTAATCCACACATAACCATGGGTGCGGTCTAATAACGGGATTTGTCAGATCCTATGGTACCATAACCTAATACTGGTCGGCTTGATCAATGCTAATGAATGTCATTCGTTATGTAACTACCACCAACAAGTTCGTTCACATTATCGAAATCGTTATTAGTTTTGTATAAACCATCGTAATCGTTTTGAAACCATCGTTAAAACATCGAAATCGTTTTGATACATATGAATCACCCCAAAACAATCGAAAACAGTAAAAAGAGGGGATCTATGTACTCACCTTCGGGTGCGTTTTTAAATGTTAACACAATCCCTCAAATTGTTTATCCGCCCTAAATTAAATAAGAATGATTTTAATAATCAAAAACCCACACTTTGACATGCAAAATACTACTTATGTCATTTCTGTTTTAATATACATGAAACTGGACTGTTTTCGGACATTTAAATAAAATGGTTAACTTATTCCAAAAATTCCCAAATTCTTACAGAACGTCTCACACGGACTAAAAATTATTGTGTAAAAATATCGGGATCCAATTCATCACCAATATTTTATAAAAAATTATTTTCTGGACTGTGATCAGATTTGTTATTTTCTGATTGCAGTCTACGAAATAATTCATATAAAATTTATCGTAAGTCCGTTTGACGTAATTCCAGTTGGAGGGTCACAAATACATCAGTGATCATCTATAGTACAAATTTTATGGGCTGGTTTAACATAGATTTCAAGTTATAACTAAAAACATATCACCCATTTACTGCAGTGAAAACTCAGCTTTAGCTTCTGTTACAAAATGGGTCTTTAAAAATAGCAAACGACCTCGAAAAATTACGATTCCAGTGCCATTTGATCAGTTTTTCGAAAATACACAATTTAGGCTTCAGAAAATCAGTTTTTCGATCTGTTATGGTCCGGTTACAGCCAGTTGAAGTCGGCTGGAAATGTAAATCAGCATGTTCTTTATAGTTTAAATGTTACTAAATCGTATCAACAAATGTCCGAACAACGGATTTATCAAGAAAACAACGATCAAATATCAAGCATGATTTAACCATCCCTAAACCAACAACATTTCCGCTTCATGTTTCATTCTTATATAAACTTTATGTAAAGGTTTCATGATCATCTTCTTGTTCTTGTTACTTTAGTGTTTAACATAAGCATCATACTACAAATTTTAACAAAGAATAAGATGGAACAAGGTGTAGAAAGTTACTACTAGCTTCTAGCTAGGGAAGAATCTAGTGAAGAAATGTTGAGAAAAAGATGGTGAAAAGACTAAAACAAAGCTTCCTTGAAAGCCCTTCAACTTGTAACCTCCATGGATCAACTTTGGAGCTTTGAATGGAACTTGAATAAGGAAGAGATGGATGATGAAAATGGTGGTGATGGGTTTCGGTTTTGGGGGTGGACCGAAATGAGAGAGAGAGAGTGAGTGAAGTGAGGGGTGTAATCTATGGAATGATAGTTGTGATCATAAGGCCATGCTTTATAAGGATCATGCACATATCTTGTTTACTTACACAAGTAAACAATGGCCAAATAATCAAAACAAATATATGAAGCATGGTGAAAATATATGGTGGGGTCCATGAGGAAACTAAAATCGGTTGGGGGGGGGGGGTCTTGTAGTAAAATTTTGTAACTAATATGTAAATGTTAGTTAGTTACGAGTAATAGGTTCATGTATGTTAGTTTGTGGCTTTTTAGTGGGTGTTATGGTAAACGGGGACCAAGACTAGCCAAAAATAATAAAACAAAGTGTCTGACAAAAATTTAGTGTCCCGGGTAAAGTCTGGTTGTCCGGTTAGACACTGTTCCGTTAAAGCGTTTAATTATGCCGAAAAAGGTCTTTTGAATATATTTTTGCAACACAAATTATTCCTGGCACTTAGGAAAGCATACAGGACCATTCTGCCATGTTTTTGCATTTTACTGACATAATAAAATGCTGAACTTTTAATAATAAATGCAGAATTCTGAAATTATAGTTTGTTTTAGGCACTTCTCGGCACTGTAACTATCACCTAGTGACGCAGTTTTGTCGTAAATAGTTCTTTAGTTCAAATAAACATGTTTTTGCCATACCGAATCCTTCGAAACTTATTTCTAAGTTATGTAAAGGATATTTAAGGTATGTTAAGCTTATGTCACAGTTTCGGAGTGTATGTCGCGTTAAACTGATTGCGTTTACGCACCAGTTTGCGTATAACCTTCCAGAAAGTGATTTAAAGCTTGAAATCAAAATCGAATCAAATTGTAAAATTAATAAACACAATTACACATATAATAACACCAAAACACATATAATAACACTAAAGCACATCGTTTTATTGATAACCAACATTGTTTTACATTGTACATCGATCACAGAGCACAGTTGTCACAGTCTCCCCTAATTTCGTCCTGAAATTTTATTTAGAGGAATCTTTTGAAAAAAATGCGGATATTTTATCTTCATCTGGTCCTTATGTTCCCAAGTAAACTCGGGGCCACGTTTGGATTCCCAGCGAACTTTGACCAAATGAATCCGTTTGTTCTTCAACTGTTTGTATGTACGGTCCACTATCTCCACAGGTGCATCGTTTCATCAATTTGAATCTCGTCGAGAGGAATGTGAAGATCAGCATCCGCTAAACACTTTCGCAAATTGGACACGTGAAAAGTCGGATGAACATTTCCTAGCTCTGGAGGTAGCTCTAGTCGATAGGCAACCTTTCCAATTCTTTCAACAATCTTAAATGGTCCAACATATCGTGGTGCAAGTTTTCCTTTCTTTCCAAATCTTACCGCTCCCTTCCAAGGCGACACCTTGAGTAGGACACGGTCTCCGATTTGAAATTCCATGGGCTTGCGTCCCAAATCTGCATAACTCTTTTGACGACTTCTAGCGGTCACAAGATTATCGTGGATTTTCTTGATTTTGCCTGTTGTTTCCAGAATGAGCTCAGGTCCAGTAAGCTGAGCTTCACCGATCTCATTCCAACAGACGGGTGAACGACATTTTCGACCGTAGAGAGTTTCGAATGGTGCCATCTTAATGCTAGCATGATAACTATTATTGTAAGAGGACTCGATCAGTGGAAGATGAGAATCCCAATTACCACCAAAGTCTATCACGCATGCTCTAAGCATATCCTCCAAAGTTTGAATCATTCTCTCAGATTGACCATCTGTTTAGGGATGATAAGCAGTGCTTAGATTCAGTTGGGTTCCCAAAGCAGATTGCATGGTCTTCCAGAAATGAGATGAAAATCGAGCATCACGATCAGAAATGATATCCAAGGGAACACCATGTCGTGATACAATCTCGTCTACATAGATCTTGGCAAGCTTTTCAGCAGAGAAATCCTCACGGATTGGTAAGAAGTGAGTAGATTTTGTCAAACGATCAACTACAACCCAAATAGCATCGTGACCTTTAGACGTACGCGGTAACTTAGTAATGAGATCCATTGCAATGTTCTCCCACTTCCAAACTGGTATCTCTGGTTGTACAAGCAAACCAGAAGGTCGTTGATGTTCGGCCTTGACTTTGAGACAAGTTAGACATTTTGATACATACAAGGCAACATCCTTCTTCAGACCAGGCCACCAATACCGAGTACGAAGATCCTTGTACATTTTATCAGCACCAGGATGGATAGAATAGCAAGACTTGTGAGATTCGTCCATTACTAAGGTGCGAAGATCGTCCTGATTCGGAATCCACAAACGATTCTCAAAATAGAGTAAACCATCGTCTTTCCTTAAAAGTTTAAGCTCAAGTTGAAGTGGTAGCTCATATTTCAATAAGTCATTGATCACACAAGATCGTTGAGTTTGAAGAACACGAGATTGAATATCAGATAGAGTTCGAACAGAATGAAGCTTGACTCGTTCCTTTCGACTAAGCGCATTGGCTACGACATTCGCCTTACCAGGATGGTAGCGGATCTCGCAATCATAATCGTTTAAGAGTTCAACCCAACGTCGTTGCCTCATGTTCAGCTCCTTCTGATTGAGAATATGCTGGAGACTTTTGTGGTCTGTGAAAACCACACACTTCGTTCCATAGAGGTAGTGTCTCCAGATTTTAAGTGCAAAAACTACAGCTCCTAACTCAAGATCATGAGTCGTATAGTTCTTCTCGTGAATTTTCAATTGTCTAGACGCATAAGCTATAACTTTGCCACGTTGCATAAGAACGCAACCAAGTCCTAGATTCGACGCGTCACAATAGACAACAAAATCATCGTTTCCCTTAGGTAGAGATAGAACAGGAGCATCACAGAGCTTTCGTTTCAGCGTTTGGAACGCCTCTTCTTGCTTAGGTCCCCACTCAAAAGGCTTATTTTTCTGCGTCAAAGCAGTGAGTGGAACCGCGATCTTCGAGAAATTAGAAATAAACTGTCGATAATAGCCAGCAAGACCAAGAAAAGAACGAACTTCTGTAGGTGTTGTCGGTGTATTCCAATCCTTAATTGCAACAATCTTGGATGGATCTACATGAATACCCTGCTCATTGACAATATGACCCAAGAACTGAACTTCTTTAAGCCAGAACTCACACTTGGAGAATTTAGCAAAAAGTTGTTCCTTCTTTAGGAGTTCCAATGTCAAACGAAGGTGTTGCTCGTGCTCTGCTTGAGACTTTGAATAAATGAGAATATCGTCGATAAACACAATGATGAACTTATCTAAATAAGGTTTACAGACCCTATTCATTAAGTCCATGAAGATAGCTGGGGCATTCGTCAAACCAAAAGGCATGCCAGTGAACTCGTAGTGCCCGTATCTTGTTCGGAAAGCAGTTTTGGGAATATCTTCTTCGAACACGCGAAGTTGATGATACCCAGAACGTAGATCGATCTTGGAAAAGCATGAAGCACCTTGCAGCTGGTCAAAGAGATCATCAATTCTAGGTAGGGGATATCGATTCTTGATGGTAAGCTTATTAAGTTCACAATAATCGATACACATTTGAAAAGATCCATCTTTCTTTTTCACAAAGAGGACTGGAGCTCCCCAAGGCGAAAAGCTCGGATGGATAAATCCTTTATCAGATAACTCTTGAAGCTGTTTCAATAACTCTTGCATCTCTGATGGTGCAAGACGATAAGGTGCTTTCGCAATCGGGTTGGCATTGGGTACAAGGTCAATATGAAACTCGACTTAACGAGCTAGAGGCAAACCAGGCAGTTCATCGGGAAACACCTCTGGATAATCCCGAACAATCAGAATATCCTGAATACTCTTGCTCTTGCCTTTCTCCTCGGTGACATGTGCCAGGAAAGCAACATATCCTTTTCGCAAATAACTTTGGGCCTTTGTACACGACATAAGCTTCAAACCACCAGATGGTTTCTCGCCACGAACTTCCAGAATATCGCCAGACGGAAGAGGAATACGAACAATCTTATCGAAACAAACCACCTCAGCATGATGTTTGGTTAACCAATCCATCCCCACGATGATATCGAAACTCCCAAGTTGCATCGGCGTGAGGTCGATGGGAAAAAGATGGTTATCAAGGTTTAACTGACAATCATGAATAACAGAATCGAGAACAAGAGGTTTACCAGTAGTAACTTCGACAGATAAGGGTTTCCTCAGTTTAGTTCTAGGTATCGCAAGCAAAGGTTCAAAAGACAATGAAACAAAACTTCTATCGGCACCAGAATAAAAAAGAATGGATGCAGGTCGATTGTTAACAAGAAATGTGCCATTGACGACGAGGTTGTCAGCTCGTGCCTCGTTTGCATTTAGATTGAATACTTGTCCACGAGCGGGATTCGCATTCGCATTCGCATTGACATTGACATTCACGTTCGGATTTGCATTTGTATTTGCCAACCTCGGACAGTTGTTTATGAAGTGACCATACTCTCCACAATTGAAGCATAAACCCGGTGGGAATCTAGCAGCATTCCCCTGAACTGGAGCTTGATTCTGAACAACCTGATTTTGACCCGAACGACAGACGTTGGCCAGATGCCTAAGTTTACCACATGTTGTGCATTGCCTACAAGCTTGTTGTGCAACATGATGATCGTTGCAGCGAGCACAATGAGGTGCGGTACCAGCATATGCTTTCCTTGCAGGCTATTGAGCTGGTGGGTTCTGAGGGTTCTGAGCATTTTGTGCAGTTACTGCAAAATTCTGAGCACCCTTTCGCTTTCTTGACTTCTTCGATGACTCACCTTCTTTACCCTTACCCTTCTTCTTATCTTTCCCAGAATCAGTCGCCTTCTTTTTATCATCCTTGCGAGTGAGTTTACCCTTCCTGACTTGAGACTCAGTCAGGGTAGCAGACAACTCGATCGCTTGACGAACAGTAGCAGGATTGACGCCAGTCACAATATCCTGTATAGAATCGGGTAGACCATCGATATACCTCTCTATCGCTTTCTCCAACGGGGTAACCATAGTAGGACACAAAAGACTGAGCTCCTCAAATCGATCCGTATACGCACGGTGTTCTCCCCCGTCTTGTTTCAGATCATCAAACTCTTGTTCCAAAGCTCGAATTTCGTGACGGGGACAAAACTCTCGCAACATGAGAGCTCGAAGCTCTTCCCATGTTTGTGCTAATGCCACTTAGGAACCCCTATCGCGCATCACTCCGTTCCACCAAGTAAGAGCACGCTTCTCGAACACACTTGATGCAAATTCAACCTTACGCCCATTCGGACATTGCACATGTCTGAATGTGTTCTCGATACTTTTGAACCATTGAAGGAGTGAAGTCGGTCCTTGTGACCCAGAAAACTTTAACGACTTAGCAGAATTGAAACTCTTGAAATTACATGGTGCATTGTTATTATTGTTGTTGTACAGCTCGTGGATTTGGGTCACAACGCCTGGAAGCACAGCAGCCATTTGCTGAGTGACAAGGGCTGCGAGTTCTTCAGCAGTAAAAGATTGTGCATCACGTCGAGGAGGCATTGTCTAACAAGGAAATATGAGAAACGAGTGAGGTCGACAATTACGAAAACAAAAGAGGTATTGAAAATATCGACGAAACATAACGAAGACGATCATTTGTTCGTTACCTCGAATAAACAAATGACACGCAGTGACTAATCAAAGTAATGAATCAGAATAATGTATCGCGAAGACATGCTCGCCTATAAGTGAACACTCACCCCAAGAGTTCCCAGGTAAGAGTGACTGGTCCGATTATGTGGATTTTTACGAACACTCTAGCCTTAGACAGAAAACTCAGGGTACAGGCATTCACTCTTCCAGTTTGCACGTGTTCACATTATTTAGACCCAAACTTTGACGAGATTTTGAAAACTCAAAAGGCACTAAGCCAAAAATGAGTCAAACTGGAAGAGTTCAAAACCTTACAACAGAGGGTTCAAAACCAAGTAATCAATCATCCTAGAACAGATGATTAATTTTTGAAGCAGATTCGGATTTTGTTTTTAAAATCTAAACGCAAATCAACTTGCGTTGGGGTCCTAGAAAGTTATAGTCTAGGTCAAAATATTACTAATAACCATATTCTCTATAACCATTGGCTATGATACCAACTCTTCTGTCATACCCCGACCACGTAAAACAACAAACCGTGGCGGAAACGTCGGGGAGTGTTGTAACAGAATTATTGTTTCAAACCATGGATACAAAGAGTTTCGTTTTATTAAATATTAAACATTGTCTTAAGTTAAACAAACAAGTCAACATAGTCTATTATCGTTATTAAATCACTAAGGCCTCGTCCGGTCCTAAGTGAGCATGCATCCTATTCGCAATCAACATTAAGCAACATCACCTAAAACATATGTAAAAACAAAGTCAGCAAAGAAATGATGGCGAGTACATAGTTTTTGTGTGAGTGTCAGATTCATGGCTCGTTGAAATATCTCGTACAACTTCGTTAATCGGTATTTGAAACCTTGTTTTGTAAAATGTTTTTATTGTAAAATGAATAACCAAATCAAACAGATTGATTATAATTTATAAACCTCGATTCCATGAATCTTAACCCAAAACATTTGTTTAAGTACCAAGTCATAAATCATTCTCGTAATAAAACTCGCATGGTTTATATAGTTTCGTAAACATCGTTGTGTGACATTGTTTAATTCGTCCGCCCAAGTGAACTAAATAACACCACGGTATGTAATATGATAAAGCACTTATATATAAGAAGTACCAGCGACGTATCTACCATGCTTTTATCACATTACACCCATCCCGTTATCTAAACACTAACCAAAAACCAATCGTTCATTCAAATCGTTTAACTTGTTCAAATTGTTCAATCGTTACAAATTGTTCTCGTTCAATCGTTCAAAATCGTTTAATATCGTTCTCATTTTAATTGTGAAAACTACTTTTGGTCGTCTCGCTAATAACATTCAAACCTTTGTGACTCGTTCATCGTTCCACTCGTTCTCGTATTAACAAACCACAAAAGGGTAAGTTAACAATCATCAGATTCAGTCGTTATCTACCTAACCCACACATAACCATGGATGCGGTCTAATAACGGGATTTGTCAGATCCTATGGTACCATAACCTAATACTGGTCGGCTTGATCAATGCTAATGAATGTCATTCGTTATGTAACTACCACCAACAAGTTCGTTCACATTATCGAAATCGTTATTAGTTTTGTATAAACCATCGTAATCGTTTTGAAACCATCGTTAAAACATCGAAATCGTTTTGATACATATGAATCACCCCAAAACAATCGAAAACAGTAAAAAGAGGGGATCTATGTACTCACCTTCGGGTGCATTTTTAAATGTTAACACAATCCCTCAAATTGTTTATCCACCCTAAATTAAATAAGAATGATTTTAATAATCAAAAACCCACACTTTGACATGCAAAATACTACTTATGTCATTTCTGTTTTAATATACATGAAACTGGACTGTTTTCGGACATTTAAATAAAATGGTTAACTTATTCCAAAATTTCCCAAATTTTTACAGAATGTCTCACATGAACCAAAAATTATTGTGTAAAAATCTCGGGATCCAATTCATCACCAATATTTTATAAAAATTTATTTTCCGGACTGTGATCAGATTTGGGATTTTCTGATTGCAGCTATGAAATAATTCATATAAAATTTATCGTAAGTCCTTTTGACATAATTCCAGTTGGAAGGTCACAAATACATCAGTGATCATCTACAGTATAAATTTTATGAGCTGGTTTAACATAGATTTCAAGTTATAACTAAAAACATATCACCCATTTACTGCAGTGAAAACTCAGCTTTAGCTGCTGTTACAAAATGGGTCTTTAAAAATAGCAAACGACCTCGAAAAATTACGATTCCAGTGCCATTTGATCAGTTTTTAGAAAATACACAATTTAGGCTTCAGAAAATCTGTTTTTCGATCTGTTATGGTCCGGTTACAGCCAGTTGAAGTCGGCAGAAAATGTAAATCAGCATGTTCTTTATAGTTTAAATGTTACTAAATCGTATCAACAAATGTCCGAACAACGGATTTATCAAGAAAACAACGATCAAATATCAAGCATGATTTAACCATCCCTAAACCAACAACATTTCCGCTTCATGTTTCATTCTTATATAAACTTTATGTAAAGGTTTCATGATCATCTTCTTGTTCTTGTTACTTTAGTGTTTAACATAAGCATCATACTACAAATTTTAACTAAGAATAAGATGGAACAAGGTGTAGAAACTTACTACTGGCTTCTAGCTAGGGAAGAATCTAGTGAAGAAATGTTGAGAAAAAGATGGTGAAAAGACTAAAACAAAGCTTCCTTGAAAGCCCTTCAACTTGTAACCTCCATGGATCAACTTTGGAGCTTTGAATGGAACTTGAATAAGGAAGAGATGAATGATGAAAATGGTGGTGATGGGTTTCGGTTTTGGGGGTGGACCGAAATGAGAGAGAGAGAGAGTGAGTGAAGTGAGGGGTGTAATCTATGGAATGATAGTTGTGATCATAAGGCCATGCTTTATAAGGATCATGCACATATCTTGTTTACTTACACAAGTAAACAATGGCCAAATAATCAAAACAAATATATGAAGCATGGTGAAAATATATGGTGGGGTCCATGAGGAAACTAAAATCGGTGGGGGGGGGGGGTCTTGTAGTAAAATTTTGTAACTAATATGTAAATGTTAGTTTCAAGTAATAGGTTCATGTATGTTAGTTTGTGGCTTTTTAGTGGGTGTTATGGTAAACGGGGACCACGACTAGCCAAAAATAATAAAACAAAGTGTCTGACAAAAATTTAGTGTCCCGGGTAAAGTCCGGTTGTCCGGTTAGACACCGTTCCGTTAAAGCGTTTAATTATGCCGAAAAAGGTCTTTTGAATATATTTTTGCAACACAAATTATTCCTGGCACTTAGGAAAGCATACAGGACCATTCTGCCATGTTTTTTCATTTTACTGACATAATAAAATGCTGAACTTTTAATAATAAATGCAGAATTCTGCAATTATAGTTTGTTTTAGGCACTTCTCGGCACTGTAACTATCACCTAGTGATGCAGTTTTGTCGTAAATAGCTCTTTAGTTCAAATAAACATGTTTTTGCCATACCGAATCCTTCGAAACTTATTTCTAAGTTATGCAAAGGATATTTAAGGTATGTTAAGCTTATATCACAGTTTCGGAGTGTATGTCGCGTTAAACAGATTGCGTTTACGCACCAGTTTGCGTATAACCTTCCAGAAAGTGATTTAAAGTTTGAAATCGAAATCGAATCAAATTGTAAAATTAATAAACACAATTACACATATAATAACACCAAAACACATATAATAACACTAAAGCACATCGTTTTATTGATAACCAACATTGTTTTACATTGTACATCGATCACAGAGCACAGTTGTCACAAAAAATATGTTAGGGCTAAATTTAAAAGATGAAAAACTTTGGGTTATAAATGAAAAATTAATTATTATTTTTTTGAAAAAATCCCAATGCATGAAGTCTAACTTAATAAAGCTACATTTGTAGAAGAGATATGTGAAGAAAGCTTTGTACAAATAACTTTACACAAAGTACAACAACTATTGCACCAACTTGTTGCAAATTGATAGTATATAATATAATAACTTCATCGGGACTCTAACTGGTCTTTCATGATTTTTATTTTTTTAAATATACATTAAGTAAAGAGTGTATATGAGAAAGGATATCTGTTGTAAGTTCTTGTCTCGGTCATGCGTAGTGGTAATTAGGGCTGCAAACGAACCAAACATTCGGCGAACAGTTCGTGAACCGTTCGGCGGGAAGTTTGTTTGTGTTCGTTCGTTTATTAAACAAACGAACACGAACAAGAAATTTCGTTCGTTTAGTTAAATGAACAAACATGAACAGAGGTCGTGTTCGTTCGTTTATGTTCATGAACGTTCGGTAATGTGTTCGATAGTTCATTAGCGGTTTTAGTTTTTATATGTATTTAAATACTTCAAAATTCCAATAAATTAAATATCTAATAAGTGTCAGTGTATTATATATTCTTCTCACGAACGATTGTTTGTGTTCGTTTGTTTCCATTTGTGTTCATGAACATTAGTTTGTGCTCATTTTGTTCGTCAACGTTTGTTTTTGTTCGTTGCCTAAAATTAACAAACAAACACAAACGAACACGAACAAGTTCATTTCCTTAACAAACGAACACGAACATAAAATCTCGTTCGATAAGTGTTCGTGAACGGTTCGCGAACACATATATTTCTTAACAAACGAACACGAACAAGGTCTTGTTCGTGTTCGTTTGGTCCGTTTGCAGCCCTAGTGGTAATTCTTCATAATCCTTTGTGATGTGGAGTTATACGACACGTGGAAAATATATAAGAAATAGAGATTATATAACTTGAATGTGTGGTGATTAACCCCTTCACTTATATATATATATATATGTATTGTACAAAATACCTTAACGTACGAACTATACGCGATATCAATTTCGCACGTTATGTTAAAAAAGAATAAAATTCACATGTTACAAGAAAATGTTTTTTTCCAAGAAATCGCATGTTACAATGATTTTTGGAATTCGTATGTTTGGACAAAAACATTTTTCGCATGTTATATTAAAAACAAAATTCGCATGGTGTAAAAAAAAATACCAAAAGCGCATGTTGAAAAATTAAATCTCACCCCCCAAAAACCTAACCTTGCCCCCAACCCAAGATAAATGCTAAAGCCTAAACCATAAAGCTAAACACCCAAAAAACCTTAAAAAATCTAAAAAAAAACAATTTTTTTTAATAAAAACCGCTAGTTTTAGACTCCAATTTTTTTTAAATTATTATTTTCTAATAAACGAAATGTAGCGATTTTTGTTAAAAACAATATTTAAAAAAATTTGTGTGTTTTTTAGATTTTTAAGTATTTTTGGTTGTGTTCGCATTGGTTCTCGCGGTTCTCGCAATAAAAGGTGGTTCCTAACGGATCCTTCTCCTATATATATATAAAGGTTAGGTTAACGTACAATGGCTCTTATCGTACAAAATGTACACGATCATCCCAGTCGTACGATCCGGTGCGAATTCACTCTTGAACATGCGATTTGTGCTGAAAAACCAACATGCGAAATTGCTTTATATACCAACATGCGATTTCATCAAAAATACCAACATGCGATTTCCAACATGCTATTTTATAACATGCGATTTCACAATATCGTACGAGCGTACGATAAGCCCTATTGTACTTTACACTTTTTCTATATATATAGGGTCAGGATTTAGGGAAAACGGTGAAAAGTGTGAGAACGGTTATGGATCATCAGATCAAAACAATCTATGGACTAGATTGGCGCGGTGGCATTATCATAAATAACATCAATTTTATTACTAGAAAGTGTTTCATTAAGGGTAAAAATGGTAAAAATCCTTTCATACATAAAACGACATTAAAATATAAAAGGCCAAGTAAATACAAAACGCCAATTTTATTACTGTGCAGTTTTTCTGTGTTTTATTTAAGGTCTTGGCCTACAAAAATGCCATAAAATATAAACGCCAAGCTTGAAAGATGGGACGTGTTACAGACTTAACAGATAAAGCTGAGCAAAACCGAATACTTTATTAATTGCATTTATTGTTATAATAATATCCCGTCTAAACTACGTGCCAAAAACATCCTATAAAGAGAAACGTCTCAGCACCTTCCGTTGATCACACCAAAAAAACAAACACAATGGTTCCTAAATACCACTCACTGTAAAACGCCAAAAAGTTAGAAAAATCAACGATGACAAACATCGTTTCTTGGATACTCAGTATTGTTCTGCATGAAGTTTCGCTGAATGGTTTGTTAGGTGAGGGTAGTAAGATTTTGCTGCATGAGATGGACAAATTTCAAGAAAAAGAGACTGATGACACCCATACGTCATTTTGTATTCTTTGTTCTTGAAGAAGGTTTGGATGAGGAGAAGAGAACGATCCCAGTGTAAATGCTATTTTGGACTCCATAATGATAATGAAGATGACGGACAAATAGCATCCACCCACACGGCGTCGATCTATGTCTCCAACATCCACAAAGCAACTTCAACACACGAACAACAAAAAACCACACCAAAACCAAAACTCCATTTATTTGTGACAGTTCTTATAGTTTCAAAAGAAGAAAGAGACTGATGACAGTGAAGATTTGGAAAATAAATTGCTTCAATTTTTTTTCTATTGTTTGTTATGTAATTTTCAGCTAAGAACAAATACATTAATCTCTAAAAAAATATAATAAAACGCCACATGGATAAATGCTTGTGAAACGCCATCATGCCATAAAACGCCCAAAACTCCCAAACTATAATAAAATTACTTTGAGCAAATATTATTAAAAACTATAAAAAAGTATAAAACAATGTGCAAGAGAATAGAACAAAGTGACATCTTTAACTAAACGCCATTAAAAATACAAAACGCCAAAATCTCAAAAAGATGGGACGTGTTACAGCCATAAATAGATGAAGCTGAATAAATAGTAACTACAAACAGTAAACTGAAGCGACGGAAATATTATTACTAACATTTATTATATTGAAAGCCACTCCATGGGAAATTGAATTTATTTATCTTTTCAAAACGCCATAATTACCTGTCACTTTAAAGGACTGCATCCTAGATGGCGGGAAAAAAAAGTTATTATAAAAGTAGAACATGTAAACACAACTTAACACACCACACATTGTCTAAAACGCCACACATTGTCCAAAAGTCACACAACTTAAAAACTGGCTAAGGTTATTGCGTGGAGGTTTGAGTGGTCGGAGAGACGTTTCATCCTAAAGTTCTCTAATAGGAGAAGGGTGAATGTCACACCCCCAAAATCCACACGCGGAGTACCACCGCTTGGAGGCGTGACTGACCAGGATCAAGCCACCAATCATATTGAACAACGTAAATAAAAGTGTTTGTAATTCAACCAAACCAATATGAAGAGTATTCAACACATAAGTGCAATATCAATGTTTAGCGGAAGCATATGAGTAAAAGCCCAACTCAAATAAAGTATGAAATGTCAAATGTTTAATCAAAGCAACCATGATCCGTATCCACAATGACCGTGCCTCCCGTGCAAGCTCCATATGTACCTAAGATCCTGCAAGGCATGTAACAGAGAGTCAACAACTAGTTGAGCGAGTTCACAGAAGGTAAGTTCGTTGAATAGCAATGCGTTATTAACCAAACCGTTTGTATATTCCTTAGGTGGGGGCTTCCCATGTTATATGTACTATTAGTGGGGGCTTCCCATGTTTGCATTTACTAGACAGGTTATACCATAAGTGTTCTTCCCAACCCGAGAACAGGACTGCGTATGTGGTTTACGTAGGCTTTACGTAAGTGCCCTTCTCAACCCGAGGACAGTGGTACGCGAGGTTTACGTAGGTTTTACGTAAGTGTCTTTCATCACCCGAAGACAGTAGTGTGTATGCGTTTACGTATGTTTTACGTAAGTGTCCTTCGTCACCAGAGGACAGTGGTAATTACTAGTATACGTAGGTTTTACGTATGTGTCCTGCACATCCGCGGACGATGGTAGGTAGTCTAGTAATGATAAAAGTTCAAGCAACTATTCAATCCCATTATTCCAAACCCATTCCCAGCCCTGGGAATCCCATGCCTTGGTAAGAGTGTGAACTCACCTTGGTTTGCTCGGTATGCTAAGTATGCTCACAGTTAATCAATCACGTCCTAAAGTACGCACGTATACATAATCAGTTTGTATTCACGAAGTTCACGTATAAGCACACAGCACGTATTCAAAATCATACCAGTCATGCTTAACATTTAACGGCAGTTAACTAACTCAATTAACTTTAATAGAATTATAGCAAGTTACGGTGCTGATTTCCCCTTTGACGAAACACCCTTGTTTCGTCATGAAACCCTCGACGAAACACATCAGTTTCGTCGTGTTCGTTTCGTCCAGTTTGGTTTCGACGAAACGTATTTGTTTCGTCGTGTATTACGTTTCGTCAACAAGTCTGTTACTTCATTCTATCAGTTACCCAGAAACCCTAATCATTGCTAGCAGCCGTCAACATCATACGAAGGTCATACAATCATCATCATGCAGAAATCATATGGTATTCATTCAACAACAGCAGATCCGTGATCCATCATCAATCTTTTAATAATATAAATTCTCAATCCTAGGTCAACACCAACTCACATAATCACGGAAAATCACCTGCAACATTAATACCATGGCCGACAACTACAACCCACCCCAAGATGTTATCGGACCACTTAGATTTATGATGAGTTTGACTAATGTTAGGCTAAGATCATGTGCAACTTTCAGAGGAGAATTAATGTTCACAATCATTATATCTAGAATGCACCCTATACACATGTGATCTAGATAGCAAACAAGATGTGTTCGATGTATGGATCTAAACAGTCAAGCAACAACAAGTTTACACAATTTCCAATTATCCAAACCGCCATAACCTTAGATCGACATCCAGATTTGCATGATATCATGAATTCAATATATAATACATGCATCACAAACAAAAACATGCAAAGAGTTAAACACTAACCACGAAGAACAGATTAAGATCGCCGTTCACAAAGGAGAGGAGCTTTAGGGTTTTGATTTGGTCAGTTGTTTCCCGAATGTAACAGTTTGCGTAAAATTATAACACGTAAATGAACTGGGCCCTTAGTGGGCTTCGGCGTATTTGGGCTTGGCGAAACAGACTTCTGTTTCGTCGAGATGTATATGGCGAAACAGTCTGTTTCGTCGGGTCCTCTCATGTGTTATACGGTTCATGTTTTTCTAATATAACAAGTCTCATGTCATAATATCAATCCCGTACATGCAACAATCACAATACAATACGTTTCATTATAACACGTACATGTACAGTTACAAGTCAAACAAGTCAAACAACCAAACAGTCAAAGTCAACATGCAATAAATACGAAAGTGAAAGTCGGAAACTCGAGTTGTCACATTATCCCCAACTTGAAAGAAATTTCGTCCCGAAATTTAGCATGCGGTTACTGAGGAAGCTAGGTAAGTTGTATCGTTTACTGGTTTTCCTGGGGTGTCACAGTGAAGGTCAAGACAATCAAGGCCATACTTAGTATGGATGAAGGGGTTCAGGGGGATGTTCTGGCCCTTGGGGTTCCAATGGCCAACGATTGTGATAGAACTCGAAAGTTAATAAGAAGATTGGAGAGAAAATTTCCAGCAGAAAAAGATGATGATGATGATGATGATATTGACGATACTCCTCTACCAACAGTTAGCAGTTGGTTGGTGCATGAAAAAGCAAGAACGGTTAACGTGACTTATTGACACAGGGTGGAATATTCATTGCCGATGGAGGAAATGTTGAAGACAGAGAGGCTACATCTTCTTGAACAAATCTGTGATTTAGCACCTTCGAACGATGCAAGATCCAGGGTTGTTATGATATTTATAGGCTGCAGAAAAGAAGAGACGAGATGATGGCGTTATACGCCAATGCAAAATATGATGATGAATCTGAAGAAAGTGATGAACAAAGCGATGGGTACATCGCTGATGTAATCCCATGCACAGAAGACTATTAGTTTGTTTTGATTTCGTCTTATTGTAATCTTATGAAATATTAATGAATGGTAATGAATATTAACAACGCCACAAATGCCAAAAAAATTACCTTTATAACATATATGGGATTAATTCACCTGGGAACGCCATAACGCCAAAAAATTTTATCTATGTGACACAAAAACAATTAATTTAACGAGACAGATCCAAAAAAAACACTAAAACACCAGGTGGTTATTGAATCTAATTAATGCCAAAATAATCTTAGACGCCAAAAATGAAGCAGCATTGTGACACACGAAATTGGGAAAAAAGAAGATTAAAAAGACAAAAAAGCCCCTCCCACCCTGATTATATCCCGCGCCACGTGTTCCATCAGAATGCGTTCTCACCATTCTCACACTTTAGGGCATTTTCTCCTGTTGGTTATGGGTCGTCCGATCAAAACAATCCATGGACTAGATTGCGCGGTGGCGTTTTCGTAAATAACATCAATTTTATTATGTGGGACGCGCTTCATTAAGGGTAAAAGGGTCTTTTACAGCTCATATTCAAAACGCCATCAAATGATAAAATGACACACAAAAAAAATAAAACGCCATTAAAAACAAAATGCCAAAAATTAGTAATAAAACGCATTTAATATTACAGGAAGATGAAACAACACAAATAACTGAATTTCAGTTATTAACATTTATTAGAAGAAATTCTCTCCTAAATTATGCGCCAAAAACATCATTATATAAACAAAGGTAAAACATAGCTTCCATAATCACTTCAATCTATCCATTTTCTGCAAAAAAAAATCTTTAACAAAAAACGCCAACTTAACCAAAACGCCAAAAATGGCAACAATCGTTTCATGGAGATACACTCTGGGAATCAGGCGATACGTCCTCCATTTTGACAACAGAAGGAGGGTGTATGTTAAGACGGTCAGGGCAATTCTAAGATGGAAGAAGAGATACAGAGGCAAATCTTATCCATTGGCATCTCTCTAGACAACGAATGCCATGAAACGCATATGCTTATGAAAGCATTAACCAGCAAATTTGGACCAATCAAAGGAGATGTGAAGCCAGACCCTGTCATGACATCATGGCATTTTGATGATGAAACAGACATGGTGACGGTTACATACGACAACGGAGAGCAGGAAGTCTACTGGCTAGAGAATATCATGACAAAGCAGCGACTGGGTTTCATGGCAGAATTGCATAACACCACTTGTACTAACACAGAAATAGACTCAAAATTGGAGTTAATGCAAGACATGTTCAGGTGGAGGCTTCAGAATCTTCAGGAACAAGAAGCTGATGAAGGTGAATGTGATGACATGGATGAAGATGCAGATGCAGATGAAGACTCCGAGGAGGAAGAAGATGACACAAGTGATGGATACTATTCGGATAAAGTACCTTCTGACGAAGGATTTTAATTTTTTTTCCTCTTTTTTTTTCTTCTATGTAATATTCTTTTTTTTAAGATAATTAAATGATATATTTCTATCTTTATTAGCAAAACGCGAAAAAAAAATACTAAAAATGGTTAACCCTAACAAAACGCAAAAAATAACAAAAAGTATTTTTCCTGCTTAATATTTTATTTACTCCGTTATTGTATTTTGTCATGTTGGTTTGCATAACGCCGTTTAAGAAAAAAACGCCAAACTTAGAAGATGGGACGTCTATAACCTATAAAACTGATAAAAGCTGATCAACACAGTAAATACAAAAACAGTAACTGAAAAGACAGTTACTTTATTACTATCATTTATTACAATAAAAAGTCCCACCTAAACTACGCACCAAAAAACTCCTATAAGAGAGGGGTCTATACACAATGAAATTAATCACACCCAAAAAACACAAAAACACAAAAACGCCATATCCTCTAGAAACCACTCCCTTTAAAACGCCACAGATGGCAAATCTTTCACTGAAATTGATCCTTTTTCTGAGGGGGTTAACTCAATAATCTTTTGCTGAATGAGATGGACAAATATTCAAGAAAAAATGACTGATGACAGTGATATGCCATCATGTGAGCTTTGTTCTTGATGATTATATGAATGGAATAAAGGGTTCAACACAAGTGTAAAATGCTATTTTGGACTCCATTATTACAAATAGCATCAAGCAAGAGTTGATCTTTAATGACATGCCACCAAACAAGAATATCACACCAAAAAACAGGATGCCACTAAGCAGCTTCTTCTGAAAAAAGACGGGGTTTATGAAGGAAAGTTGGCATCTAGCTAAATTATTCAAAAAAGGTTCAAAACGCCAAAAACCAATTCAAGAAGGAAGAGGCTGATGACATTGAAGATTGGAAAGAAAAATTAGATTACCATTTTTTATTATTTTTGTTTTCATTTTATATTGTATTGATATCAAGTTATATGTTGTTTTGTTATCTAATTCTCTATAAATAAAATACATTATTATATAAAAGGCCAAAAACTACAAATACCAAAACGCTAGTAGAATGAAAACTGGGAGAACAGCTGCTGGGAGAACAGCTGCTGGCAAAGCACCTTGTAAATGGTATTAAAACGCCAAAAAATTAACTAAACGCCAAAAGAAAAATTGGTGTTATTTTAATCTTATGCAAATATTAATTACTCGTAGTGAATTAGTATACAAAACACCACAAACGCCAAAAAAAATTAACCAGAAAACGATATAACGCCAAAAAATTATATATGTGACACAAAAACAATTAGTTCAACGCCAAAAAGTTTAATAAATACAAGTAACGCTAAAAAAAAACTTAGACGCCAGAAAATATTATACCGCGTTTTGAAAATAAAAGAAGAATGAAAAGACAAAAAAGCCCCCCCCCCCGCCCTTCTCTATGCCGCGTGACACGTGTTGGGCCAGGATGCGTTCTCACACTTTTGAGCGTTTTCTCCCGATCCCGTTTCTCTCTCTCTCTCTCTCTATATATATATATATATATATATATAGAGTGGGGTTCTAGAGTGAACACTAATGTATTTGCGAACTGAGTGAACAAATCTTGGCCATTAATTTACACAAGTGGATGGCTAGGATTTCATTATCAAATCGTAAAATACACTAGTGTATTTCATCATCAAATCCTGACCATTGATCTACACACATGTATGGCCAAGATTAGTTCGCTCAGTTCGCAAACTACACTAGTGTTCACTCTTGAACCTAATCCTATATATATATATATATATATATATATATAGAGAGAGAGAGAGAGAGAGAGAGAAGGGATCGGGAGAAAACGCTCAAAAGTGTGAGAACGGTGAGAACGCATCCTGGCCCAACACGTGTCACGCGGCATAGAGAAGGGCGGAGGGACTTTTTTGTCCTTTTATCTTCTGCTTTTCTAGTTCCGCTTTTCCCAATATTGTTTTATTTTTTGGGGTTTAAGATTTTTGGCGTTAACCAAATTCAATAATTAATGGCGTTTAATGGTTTCATTGTATTAACATTTTGGCGTTTATGGCGTTTTTCAAATCGTATGCCATTGGAACCCCAAGGGGGGTCAGGAAATCTATCTGAATGGCGTTTTTTCAAGGCGTTTTAAACAAGATGGCCCGTTGTTCTATTATTTTATATATACATTTTGGCGTTTGTGGTATCTTGGCATTTTACAATTGTAAGATTATATTACAACCACAGGGAAAAAATAGAAGCGAAGAAAATAAATTAAAAATCATAATCGGATCTCTCTTCACAATTTTCACTGTCATCAGCCTCTCTCTTCTTTTTAATAGTACAAGAACTGTCACCAAATATATGGCGTTTTATGTAAAACTTAACAAACCCATCGGTTTGATTTTTTTGCCTGCTCGTCTGTTGAAGTGGCTTTTTGTGGATGTTTGGGTAGATAGATCTATGACATGTGAGTGGGTTTTTCGCCTTTTCTTCATCTTGATCTTCATCTTTATAATCATCCCACTCTTTAGTGTCATTGATCTCTTTTCCTCATCCAAGCCTTATTCAAGAACGAAGAACACAAAATGACATTCGATTGTCATCAGTATCTTTTTCTTGAAGATTTGTCCATCTCATGCAGCAAAATCTTTCTGAGTTACTCCTCTTAGCTAACAATCCATTCAGTGAAACTTCGCGAAGAACAATACTGAATATCCAAGATAGCATATTAGCCATCTTTGATTTTTTTAATTTTTTGGCGTTTTACAGTGAGTGGTATTTAGTAGTATTTTGGCGTTTGTTTTCTTGGTTTGATTAAATGGAAGTTGCTGAGAGTTATTATTTTATAGGATTTCTTTTGGCGGCGTAGGTTAGGCGGTGCATTATTATAATAAAGTATTCGTCGTTTCAATTACTGTTTGTAATTATTGTTTTGATAAGCTTTTTTCTCTGAAGTTTGTAACACGTCCCGTCTTTCAAGTTTGGCGTTTTAGATTCTAATATAATAAAGTTTCCGTCTCTTCATTTTTACTGTTTTGTAGTTACTGTTTCTAGTTACATTTTGAAGTTTGATTTTTATTTTTTTTTTATTTTTTGGGTTTTTTATAATACTTTTCCAAAGTAATTTTATTATAGTTTAGGAGTTTTTGGGGCGTTTTACAGCATGATAGCATTTTAACAAGCATTTTGGCTGTCTGGCGTTTTTATTATATATGGCGTTTTATTATATAACAATCAACTGAAAAAGAAAATTAAAAAAAAAGAATATATAAACAATTGATCTTCGAAATCTTCACTGTCACGAGTCTCTTTCTTCTTTTTTGAATCATCTTAACTGGCTGGTTCGACTTTCGTATGATTCATTTTGTTTTTTTGTTTTTTAAGTAGTTTTTTTGTGGCTGTTTGGAAGCACAAAGTCTGACATCAGCATCTTTTTCTTGGAGATTTGTCCATCTCATGCAGCAAAATGTTATTGAGTTTAGACCCTTCAGCCAACAATCTTGAATTTTCCAATGAACGTTGTTTGATTTTTTAATTTTGGCGTTTTATCGTTAAAAAGAACGCCACCAAATAAAATCACCTTCAACCTCAAAATTTGATCATGCTAAAATTAATAATGTTTTGTTGTATGAGATGGACAACATTGTTAATCCTCTGTTAAGAAAGATAACTGACAATATTGTCCACCCCATACAACTAAACTTTATTGACAACAAACCTCAATAATGTTTTTGTATGTTTTGGCGTTGAGGATATATAGGATTTTTTTGGCGTTTCTAAGAGGAACGGTATATATTAAATATGGCGTTTGGGGTTTTGTGTGTGTTTTTAATTGAAGATCTGAGATGTTGTATATATAGGATTTTTTTGGCGGTTTTTTTAGGTGGGATTTTATCATAATTAAGTTTGGCGTTTTATATCTAATGGCGTTTTTAGTTAGAATGGTGTGTGATTTTTGTTTGGCGTTTTATTTTCATAAGATGGCGTTTTGTGTGGAGAAGTCAAAAGACCCTTTTACCCTTAATGAAGCGCGTCCACGTAATAAAAGTGATGTTATTTACGAAAACGCCCCCGCGCCAATCTAATCCATAGATTGTTTGGATCTGATGATCCATAAGCGTTCTCACCATTCTTACACTTTCTACCGTTTTCTCTAAATCCCGACCCTATATATATATATATATATATATATAGGGTGAGGTTCATTAGTGAACAACCCCCTTTATAATGAACACTTGTGAACTAATCATAGCCATTGATTATCAATACACAAGTGTATACACTAGTGTAAATCAATTGCTAGGATTTGATGATAAAAATACACTAGTATATATATATATATATATATATAGGAAGGTTAACGTACATTACGGTTTAACGTACATCACGGTTTAACGTACATCACGTATGTGACCAAATTACGCACGTTCATTTGAAAATCACGCACGTTATAAACTCAAAAAACCAACATGCGTGATTATTTCATATAACACGCGTGATTAAATCAAATTTTCATTTAGCCTGGGTTTGATCAATTTCATCGAATTGGGTTCAAATTTCTTTTCGTTTCACTTCAAATTGGCTATTGTTCGGTCAATTTCATCAAATTGGGTTCAAATTCATTGTTGATTTTGAAAAGTTTCATCAATATTCGACCCTCGAAATCAAAGCGTAGAATAGAGGATGAAGAAAACATGAGCAATCTTTGATTCAGACCGTAGAACAGAGGATGAAGAAACATGGCCAAGCTTTGATTAAGACCGTAGAACAAAGGATGCATGAATATAACCAAGCTTTCATTCGATTAGAGTCAGACGACAGTAACAGTGGTTTCAGATCGTAGAACAGGGGATGCGATTTTTGAACTAGGAGGTAGGGCATGCGTGATAACGTGCGTGATTATTTGTTTCAACATGCGTGATTAGGTTTTGTTGAGTTTATAACGTGCGTGATTTTCAACATAACTTGCGTAATTTGGTCGCGTACGTGATGTACGTTAAGCCGTAATGTATTTTACACTTTTTCTCTCTCTCTCTCTCTCTATATATATATATATACTAGTAGGAAACCCGCACGATGCTGCGGGGGCTACAACTTACAACACGATACTAGATGCCACAATGGTGATAATATGAAACGCGATAGTCAAAAGCACGACAGACAAACAATTAGAAGATTTAAACAATGATATAAGAAAGCAAGCAACATGGTTTACCAAAATGCTATTAATCTATCTTTATGTGTAATCATTACAATCACAACAAGATTAGAGACTACAAGGCACGGTTTAACTATGTTATAATATGATCATGTTTCTAACCGAAATTAAGACTACAAGGCACGGTTTAACTATGTTAAAATACGATCATGTTTCTAACCAAAATTAACCAAAGACCATGCAAAATTACGGAAGTGGCTATGCATTAGTAAAAAGAGTTTCTATAAACGTCCCATATCGGTGTAATAAAACAAGTTCGTTGTGCTTTGCCTTATAAAAAGATGGCAACGTGATTGACAATTTAGTTTCAATATACAACAATCTTTTATTAACCAATAAGTTACAAACTTTAAACCAAGTTAATAATTTTATTATGTCTGGTTAAACTTTGGCTTTAACCCAAATCGAACCTACCCAATCTTTATAACCTTGCTTAATAAATTCTATACGGACACATTATTTTAAATGTCTTTTTAGAAGTTAGTGCATTCTTTGTAAGTTCAGTAACACATTATTTTGGTTGGACAAGTGAAACAACAATGGACCGTTATGAACCGCTTATCCACTGATGTACCATCTGGCGAGGAGCGAAAAGGATCTATGTCACACCCCGACATTTACAGCTCATCCCAGTGGGCCCGGTGGGGAGTATCGTGACGTAGTTGATATCATCATAGTCAAATTTACACAAATTAATGCATAGCAGAAGTCTTGGAAGAAAATAGTAATACAAACCGAAATGCAAAGTATAAGTAAATATTATACAAACGGTTGTAAACGGATCCACAGGCGGATCTAGAGCAGAATACACATTATTGTTCAACAGACTTTAAGCACTAAGAACTTGCAAGTTCCTTAACTAGTGCTCAGAAGCTTCCAGCCAATTTCGCGTAGTACCTGCCATTTAGTCTTTTTGAAAAATACGTCAGTTTACACCGGTAAATACAATTAACTGACTCTTTTTGAAAACATTTAAAAAAAATTGTTTTAGATGCACAAGGCATAAAAATTCTTTTATAACTTGGGACAATTATTTAAAATAATCTTGTATACAGATTTATATGTTATTCGTACGTTCAGGCCCGTAATAGAAGAGTCGGGACAAGATTAATAGACACACCACAAGTATAGGCCCACAAGAAGTTTCCTCATGAGTGAGATACCGTTTTTACATACGCAACTGTCAGGTGTATGCCTACACCCCGTGCTTAAGTCGTTGCCATTTCAAATGAATGAGCCGAGGATATCCAGGACACACGGTCATATTAACCCCCAAAGGCTTTGTATCAAACAAAACCGATTAAAACTAGTTATCTCAATGATTTAACCACTAATCGAATAAATATTCAATACCCGACCAAGCGGTAATAATTTACCGTATCCCAAGCCTGTATAAGGGAAAATAAGTTAAAAGTATTTACCTGAGCTAAATGTAAATTATACTCAGCCGTATATTCTAATCAGCAAGTGCAGGGAGGTTTTACTGGGCTCCTAATCTGGAAAGAATGTTTTAATATCCTATTAGATTTCCTAACGGGTCTTATTTAAGTTCTAACTTAGACCGGTTAGTTTTAAAGAAAAGTTACGGTACAAAACGCAAGATTAAGCGGTGACCATATTGGAATGTAATTTAGACCCGACAAGTATGGAGACTTGTATAAAATGGGTAAACTAATTACATTTTGGATTTTGAAGTAAAAATGATAAGATTTGACCCGTTTCGGCTAATTTATGCAAACTAGTTACATAAACCGTACCGAACGCGTATATGCATAACGGGTAACCGAATGAGTCATGTACAGGTTCCATAAGTTAATATGCTTAAAATATGTTGTGATATCAGTAGGATATCCTTAATTATGCCCAAAATGAGTTTAAAATCAATTTAAGCCCCGTAAGGGTATTTTGGTCATTTTAAAGTTTATAAAAGAGGTTTAATATCAAACTGAGGTTCTGGTAAAAAATATTCAGTAAAAATATTTATTTTATCAAGTTACATCAGTAAGATATCATACATATGTGAGGTTTATCATTTATGGCCAAACTATGCACCGTAGGGACATTTTGGTCATTTCACATATGCTTTTAAGGTCAAATTTGGAAATCTGAGTTCAAGACTTAAACTTAATGTTAAAGTATAAAAAATTATTTATAAAATCAATAGATAACATGTCACACCCTCAAAATCCACACGCGGAGTATTACCGCGAGGCATGTGACGACCAGGGTCTTAGCCACTAATTATTTTGAACGGATTAGTTATTGTTATAAACATTAGCATAATTAGTGACCTAATTTAAATTTTTCAAAACATAGTTTAAGTTCACAGCGGAAAGGGAAAGAAAACGCATCATAATTGAAACCACAAGTTTATTATCATGATACTTACGAACCACGTACTCCATCCGATTACAACGTCCGTCCAGAACTGTATCGAGCAACCTGCAAAGCATGCAGTAGAGTGTCAACATAACGTTGGCGAGTTCACGTGTTTGTAGTTTTTCAGTTTTAATTCCAAAAACTTGTTTTAACCAGTTAATTTGTCCGTTTATACATGCCATGGGGAGCTACCCCATAAGTGAGCGACTAAACTGCTTTTCCAATACCGAATACTAAGTAACCGTACGTTTCCGCAGTGCCCCGTTTGTCAATGTTCTATCATCATTGACGGTTTGCCAGAGTCTATTAGTTCACGCCCGTTCCCAATAACAAGGGTCGGTGTGAGGCTGGTCGAACCTAAATAGCGCTATCAACTAATAACCCGTTCGCCTGGCCCCAGCGACTAATCGGTATTAAGTAGTAGGGACTTGAGTGATAGAGTTTCGTTTAGTGTTGCTCGTTTCATTTCCGTACAAACAGTAATTAACTAAGAGTCCCGCACAAGGGGAGAAAAGTAGGTTTGTATCCCTCACAGGAGATAGTGTTGTTACCCGTATCCCACACAAGGAGATAGAAATACCGCATCCCGCACAAGGAGATAGTAAGCAATTCCAAACCAGGAAAAGTTGTTTCGTTCCGTTTCCCAACCACCGGGAACGCATGCTTTAAGTAAAAAGTAGTGAACTCACCTTTGCTTTGCTCGGTAGTCAATTTACTTGTGTTACGTTGGTCAACCTTACCCTATTATGGTTATTAATATTCGTTAGGTTCGTATGCAAGTAGTGTCACGTAAAATCCTACACGTATCTAACACATAGCATGCATGTCATACAAGCATACACGGTATTGGGCCTATTCTAGCATGTAAACAGTTAAATAGTAACAGTTAGACATTTATACTAACACACAGTCCAAAACATCAGTTAACACATAGTGCATAAGGCCCACCAATGTTATTGGGCCTGTCCAAATCGTATAAACAGTCAACCAGTAGTGGCATGTAGTAAAGTTAAACACACATCATGTAGCACACATAGTTTGCATAACTGTACAGTAATGGTAACAATAACACATAGTCCAAAACGTATCATCTAACTGTGTGCGGCCCAATAACCCAACTGGCCCACAAAACCAGTTCAGTCAGAACCGGGTGGTCTCGACTCGAGACTATGAGATCTCGTGTCGCACCCAAGAGGTTTCGAGTATCAAGTAGATGGTCTCGAGTAGTGCATGCATGGGTCGGGACCTCGGGGTCTCGAGTCAGGTCTCGAGTCGAGACTAGGAGATCTCGAGTCGCAACCAAGTTGGTCTCGAGTCCCCTAATGTGCATGCTTGATCTCGAGTCATCGTTCAATGGTCTCGAGTCGCAACCTCGCGGTCTCGACTCGCAACCACTGATGCAGGCACAGGTGGAAGCCTTCTAGAACATTCTCCAACTTTTGTACTACCCAGTCAAATTTCATGAGTATGTACTATCCAATCAAAATTCACTAACATGTTCTCCACATTCTTTTCTAATCAAATCAGATCAATCAACAAGTTTTTCAAATATTCATCACATATGCAAACTATTCATCATGTATTGTTTTCACATCCGAATTTATCCTAGACATTATGACCCTATCACTATTTCATCAATCTCATGAATATTCCCAGACTCATCTTCAATCATTATTCAATAAAACTGAATCATTTTGACTTAGTCGCCAATCAAGTGGCAACAATCCTATTACGAAATCATCTTCAACAGGAAGGGTTCATGATAAAAATCACCATTCATCTCAACATAATTTAATATGCATACACTCCAACAGCAACAACAACATATAACAGTTTACACAAGCCAATACCAATACAATCTCAAACAAATCTCGACTAATTATGACAAGCCCAATATTCACACAAAGTCACCATTTCAATAGATCAATCCATTCAACAGACATTTGTGTTTAACGTTAACTAACGGAAACAGTACCTTAGCATTTTATTATCATTTAAAATCATCAAATCACAAGGAAAAATGACTTAATCAGCTTTTAAAACAAATAAACTTCTAATCTCTATATTTATACATATCTCACAGACAATTGTTTATCAATCTTATGCAAATTTAGGAAACACAAAGGTACCATCAGTGGCATTACACTGACCGTGAGGGTTTTCAAACATGGCTGTTGTTGTTACGACCACTGGTCGGGGCTCCGGTGGCGCCACTGCTGTCGTCGCTACTCCTCAGCCGTTCGCGTCGATGCTCCAGCTGCTCCGACTCAGTGAAACTGATCAGACAACTAGAACCACCGTCATCAGCTCCACTGTCGTCGCCATGAGCGGTGGCGTTGTTCTATCTCCGATCTTTCTCTCTCTCTTCTCCATCCTTTCTCTCGTCTTCTTCGATCTGTCTCCGGAAAAATAGGGAACCGAGGTGTGGGTGTTGGTGTGGTTGTCGTCGAGGATATCAGTGAAAAGAGGAGAATGGGGGTGTGCGAGTGGTGTGAGCCGCCGGAGAAACTGTCGGAACCAGCCGGAACCGTCGCCGGACTTCAGAAAGTTAGAAGGTGGTATGGGGTGCGGCTGCATTTGTTTGTAGGGTTTGGGGCTTTTGAAGCAAAAATGAAAGGGGTGAGAAGGTTAGTAAGCTTTTATATGCTAGGGTTTTAGGAGATAGGTTTTTGGGTTGGACTTGGGCCGGGTATATGCACTTGCTTAGACACTAGGTTCCTAGCTAAGCCCAAATCGTTGGGCTTAAGTCGCGAACAATTATAGCGGTTTAACTTGTTAATCTAGTTGCAGGTTATTATTAGTAATAACAGTAATAGTAATAATAATACTAATAATAATAATAATAGTAATAATAATAATAATAAAATGCTCGTCTCTTGACGATCAGTGTTAAGGGTTCGAGTTGTCACATAACAAGTCTTAGGCGTTAAATATGGTTTTAAACCATACTACGCACCTAATTAGCGTAAAAGTCGGTATTTGACAATATTTGAGATGTTTATAAAATTTTGAAGTTTTGATCAGTCTCTAAAGCTTAAAATATTTTATTTAACATATGAAATCAGTAGGAAAAGGTTTAGTATTAAATGATATGTAGAACTTATTTTATTAATGAAAAGGGCATTATCGTCAATACCGAATTTACACTAGAACTCTATGTTATGGTCAGTATAAAATTTGACAAAAATTTTCAAAAATCCCTAAATATTTTGGTGCCAAAAATTGGGTTTAAATATGATTTATGCCAAAAATGCAATTTAATTAACAAAAAAGTTTTTGTTTTACGGTGTCTTGCATAACTTTTATTTTAGACCAGAAACTGATGTCAAATTTTTAGGACATACTTATATATCAGTAATAAAGCCTTTTGTCCTCTCACATTTTTAAAAATATCGTTTTAATATCAAAAGGGCATAATGGTCCATTTTTAAGCATTTAACGGAAACATGCAATTGATCTCTGATTTCTAAAAAACCATGTAGTATAACCTCAGAGGATTATACTAACACATAATATGGTCACAAAGGAACCCTAAGGCATAACTAAACTAAGCTAATTCGGGTCAGAACTGAAAGTCAAAGCAAAAGTCTACTTTTGCGACTTTTGGTTGCGAATCGAGCCTAATACTCAGAATTGTCGGGTTGAACATGTCTAAACATGTTCCTATATTATTTACCAAGTTGTTCAAGTGATAAAATGTAATTTATAGCTTCTACATTATCAGTTGTGATTTATTTTGCAAAAACTGACTCGTTTGCCTTTTCTGTTAAGTAGTTTGATCCGATAATTGACTGGAATAACGTGATAATTAGAAGGTTCCCTTTTAAGGGTTTATCACCTACTTAATTACCAACACATAGCCACTTTCAATTCGAATAATGACTGGACCGATAGTGATTAATCACAAAGCCAAAGCAGAATTACACTAACTTTGACTTTCGGTCCTTAAACTAATAAAATCTTAACTAAAGAAGCTAAGAACGCTTACAAGAGTCCTTAGCATGAAAATTAGACTTGAGAAAGTTTCCTAGATGACCAGGATGCTTCAGTGATAGCTCCAAAGCTTGAGAAACTTTGAGAGTATGAAAGATTTAAGTGCAAGTGAGAATTCCTGCTCAAAAAGCCTCTATTTATAGCAAATGTTAGCACCTCCTAATCAATGCAGGTGTCTAGTGTTGTTCTCTGATGATTACAGGTGTCCCAAGTGGTTTTGAATACCAGCAAATAGTCCCTAGTATCGAGTTAAGGCATGCAATGGTGAAGAAATGGCAGAACCTGCACATGTGCATGGTTTCTGGCCATTTAAGGTTGTCGCGTCGCGCAACGGCGGAGGAGTGGAGGTGTGGCGCGACGCCACCACTAGGGTGACCAGGTCAATAAGTTTCAAACCTGGCAGTTTCAACCCCTGGACCTTTTAAAACGTAATAACTTTCATTTCAACCACTTTTAAGCCATAAAGTTTATATTGGGATGATTATTAGGATATAACCAAACATCGTTAGGTCTGGTTTCGTTAAACGATAACCGAAAACACTAGTTTTGCCTCGTTGACGCTTTTAACCCTTTATTTACGAAAGTTAACGTATTTGATATCAAACGATATCGAAACCTCGTGAATTTTTCGTCACTTATTCTTGGGAGTATAATTAATCATTACAAAGCTCCGAGTTCATTAAAAGGTCACTCAGAGGTATTAATTTAACATGTTGACACATTTAACCCTCGCGTCTTGTAAACTTTCACTTTCTTTCACAAACGGCTTCATACGTTTCACAATTCATTCGTTTAAGAGTATAAACATCGTGTAGGGTCGTTGGAAGGCAAAATTATCCAATGTTGGCACTTTGGATCCTTCTACACACATACTTTCTTTGTTTGTCAACTTTAGTCCCTTTAAATCAATTCATTACACGTTTAAAGTTCATGACACGTGTCTTTATTATATTGGACATGATTTTGCGAGGTGTTACATCCTCACCCCCTTAAAAGAAATCTCAACCTCGAGATTTACTGAAATAAATGAGGGTATTTCTGTTTCATCATGGATTCAACCTCCCACGTGTATTCTGGGCCTCTATGGGCATCCCATTTTACCTTCACAATTGGCACACTCTTTCTTCGAAGCTTTTTAACATGTCGATCCTCGATTGAAAAAGATTTTTCAATAAACTTCAAGATTTCGCCAATCTACACGTCCTTATGAGACATTGCTAGCAACTCATCAGCTAGACATTTCTTTAAGTTGTAGATGTGGAATACACTGTGAATGCTACTGAGTTCTTCAGGTAGATTTAGCTTGTAGGCTACAGTTCTGACATATTCGATGATCTCGAATGGTCCTATGTATCTTGGGCTCAGCTTGCCTTTCTTGCTAGAACGCATCACCCCTTTCCAGGGTGACACCTTGAGTAGCACTTTATCACCTACCTCGAATTTCAGAGGTTTACGCCTTTTATCCGCGTAGGTCTTCTGCCTATCCCTGGCAGCTTTCAAACGATCGCGGATCTAAACAATCTTATCCGTCGTCTCGAGGACTATATCAGGTCTTGACAGTTGGGTTTCTCCAACTTCCGCCCAACAAACTGGCGTTCTGCACTTTCTTGCATACAAGGCCTCAAAAGGCGCGGCTTGGATACTCGAATGATAGCTATTATTATATGAAAATTCAATCAAAGGAAGATGGTCATCCCAACTTCCACCCAAATCAATAACACAAGCCCTAAGCATATCCTTAAGCGTTTGAATTGTATGCTCGCATTGCCCATCCGTCTGAGGATGATAAGCAGTGCTGAAATTTAAACTAGTGCCTAAAGATTGCTGAAAGCTCTTCCAAAAATGAGATGTGTATCTAGTATCCCTATCAGAGATAATAGATACTGGCACACTGTGGAGAGATACTATCTCATCCACGTACAGTTGAGCTAGCTTATCTGAGCTGTGCGTTTCTTTAATAGGAAAGAAGTGAGCTGACTTGGTCAGCCTGTCTACTATAACCCAAATCGTATCATTCCCATGTCTCGTCCTTGGTAACTTGGTGATAAAATCCATAGTTACCATTTCCCACTTCCAAGTGGGAAGTTCAGGCTGTTGCAGTAAACCTGACGGCTTTTGATGCTCGGCTTTGACCTGTGCACACGTCAGACATTTAGCCACATAAGTAGCTATAGATTTCTTCAAACCTATCCACCAATAATTGGCTTTTAAATCCTGGTACATTTTATCACTGCCTGGATGGACCGAATATATTGAACTATGAGCTTCTTGGAGAATCACATCTCTAAGTCCTCCATGAATTGGAACCCAGATTCGACCATTTAATCTAAGGATTCCATCCTTGCCATAAGACAATTGATCAGCAGTTACGCCTAACTTCTCATTTGGAAAGTTAGTTTCCAAAACAGCTTCCTTCTGAGCAGTTAACAACCTTTCATTCAAGTTGTTCTTTAGTTCAATGCTCTTAGCGTTGATCCTTATTGGCTTAATCCTTTCCTTTCTACTCAAAGCATTAGCAACGACATTCGCTTTGCCTGGATGATAGCGAATTTCGCAATCATAATCGTTCAATGTCTCCATCCAACGACGCTGCCTCATGTTCAGATCTTTTTGGTTAAACAAATGTTGAAGGATCTTGTGATCAGAATAAATCACACACTTGGTTCCATATAGATAGTGCCTCCATAGTTTCAGTGCAAACAAACCCAATTCCAAATCATGGGTGGTGTAATTCTTTTCGTGTACCTTTAATTGACGCGAAGCATAGGCAATGACCTTGCCTCTCTACATGAGTACACAACCCATACCAGTGCACGATGCGTCGCAGTACACAACAAACTCTTCAATCCCTTCTGGCAATGTCAACACAGGAGCATTGCTCAATTTTTGCTTGAGGATCTCAAAGGAT
This sequence comes from Helianthus tuberosus, assembly GCA_030545235.1. Lineage (NCBI taxonomy): Eukaryota > Viridiplantae > Streptophyta > Magnoliopsida > Asterales > Asteraceae > Helianthus > Helianthus tuberosus. The sequence goes on from CM060433.1 coordinate 121,411,708, forward strand.
TCTTGTTGCTTGGGACCCCAGTCAAACTTTACATTCTTGTGAGTTAACGAAGTTAGAGGTGCAGCAATTCTTGAAAAGTTTTCAATGAAACGTCTGTAGTATCCTGCTAGACCCAAGAAGCTGCAAATTTCTGTAGGTGTTTTTGGTGCTTGCCAATTCATAATCGCTTCAATCTTAGCGGGATCCACCTGGATACCACGCTCACTCACCACATGTCCATGAAATTGGACTTCTCTAAGCCAAAATTCACATTTAGAGAACTTTGCATAAAGCTTCTCTTGTTGCAGAAGTTCAAGAATACATCGAAGATGTTTTTCATGATCGGCTTGACTCTTTGAGTAAATAAGTATGTCATCGATAAAAACAATGACAAACTTGTCCAGATACGGCTTGCAAACGCGATTCATGAGATCCATGAATGATGCAGGTGCATTAGTGAGTCCAAAAGGCATCACTAAGAACTCGTAGTGGCCATATCGCGTTCTGAATGCGGTCTTGTGCACGTCTTCGGTCCTGACCTTTAACTGATGATAACCTGACCTCAAATCGATCTTTGAAAAGTAACTTGCTCCTTGAAGTTGATCGAAAAAATCGTCGATCCTGGGCAATGGATATCTATTCTTGATTGTAACTTTGTTCAGCTCACGATAATCAATGCATAGACGCATTGATCCATCCTTCTTTTTCACAAATAGAATCGGTGCTCCCCAAGGGGACGAGCTAGGTAGAATAAAACCCTTCTCCAATAATTCATCCAAGTGTGTTCTTAATTCTTTTATTTCAGTTGGTGCCAATCGATAAGGAGCTCGTGTAACTGGTGCTGCTCCAGGAATGATATCGATCCTGAATTCCACTTGCCTGTCTGGAGGTAAACCAGGTAACTCCTCGGGAAAAACATCTGAATATTAAGAAATAACAGGGATATCTTCAATCTTGGGTTTTGGCTCATCTATAGTCACCTGTGCCATGTAAATGATACAACCTTTCTTTAAGCACTTTGATGCCTTAAGCATAGACACTTGCTTAGGCAATCCATACTGCGGTATCTCCTTGAATAGTAAGCGGTTCACCATAAGGAGTCTTGACAACCACTTGCTTCTTATCACATATAATTTGGGCTTGGTTAAAAGATAACCAATCCATGCCTATTACTATATCAAATCCTTCTAATTTCAACGGAAGCAAAGACAGCGGAAAAGAGTGATTCCTAATGGATATAAAACATCCATCTAAAATTGTTGAAGCAGTCTCTATGGTACCATCGGCCAATTCTACTTCGTATTTTATGCTTAGAGTTTTAACAGACAGATTTAATAGTTTACAAAATTTATTGTCTACAAAGGACTTATCTGCGCCAGAATCAAACAAAACTCTAGCATAAACATCATTGATAAGGAATGTACCTGTTATAACATTATCATTCTGAACTGCCCCCTGAGCATTCATCTGGAAGACTCGAGCATTGGTCTTTTTAGCCTCCTCAGGCTTCTTCGGATTTTTCGGGCAGTTAGTCTTTATGTGCCCCTTCTCGTTGTAACCATAACAGGTTGCATCCTTCATTTTCTTGCATTCCAAAGTTCTATGTTCTTTGGACTTGCAGATCCCACAAACTTTATGTTGTGATTGCGATTGTGATTTTGATTCGAACCTGCACTTCCCGAAATGGTGCTTCTGGCAGGTTTTACACTTAGGCTTCTCACCTGACTGCTGGGTATCCTTTCTAAACCCAGAACCCTTCTTATGCTCAGAGTTCCTGTGACAACCCGAGATTTCACACATCACTGACTTCGCAATCCTGTTTTTACAATTTGGTTTACGTGGTGTCTGTGCAGTTTATCTGGATGATTAATGATTGTGTGTAACGCTTGATTATTATTTGTGTAGTGTTACATATAGTTTAATCAGAGTTTAATAATAATGTTCTTCGTCATAACTCACTTCGATGAAGAATAGGATCTATCGCCAACCACGACTCGACGAAAAATGGGTCCTTCGTCGAGGAGGGTCTTTCGCCGATAAGGGCTTCGGCCCAACCCATTTCGTGGCCCAACTGTTAAACGTTATGTAATTTTATAACCTTTGCAATCAAGATGTCGCAACCCCTGATCCCTATTTACCGGGAACGGGCGGCCGCGAGCCAGTTTTGGTGGTATCTGGTGTTTATTCAATTTTAGCAGCGGAAATTACATCAGGACCGTAGTTAGGAAATATTTTATCAGAGTAAAATACCTCGCTTTTAATATATTAAACATATGGGAAAATTCCACGTTTCAAATACACACATTTTCATAGGGATAAACCCTATTTTATTTAATGAAAACATCTATTTATTTTAGGTAACTTTATTGCCACTTTTCCAAGCCTTCAGTGCTATCCTGCTGGCTTCTATTTGGCTTTCACATTTTGTTACCTGAAACGCGTTTAAAAACATTTTGTCAGTGGGAAATACTGTTGAGTGAATCCGAGTTTAATCAAGTTTAAATAAAAACCATTGTACAGTATTGAGGGCGTTCACGCAATTACATTTGTTTCCAAGTCATATCAATTACCACCCACGGTACTGTCAACCCGACTTGTGGTCATGTTACTCCTTGCAAGGTAGTAACAAATTTTTTATACAAAACCCCAACATACCGATGATAATTGTATCCTTACAAATACTCAATAACTGTTTAATGTATTATTAATTAAGTGAGGTTTTGTAAAAACATTTTGCAAAAAGGAGATTACTCACATTGCTGTCTTAGATTATCCTTTAGGGTTTCCTTGTGACAATCTATAATTTTCACAAATGCACACGTGTTAGTATAATAACCCATTTTAACATTAGTAATACTCTCCCCGAGACGGCATTCCAACGACTACGTCTGGCAGAACCACGACAGCCATTACGGAACCCTAGATCAATTGGGCAGCATATCTAATACGTATCCAGGGGTTATGATACTTACAACAGAGCTGAAGTTTGTTATTTAGGGGGATATTATACCCGAGTATATGTCGCAACCCCCGATCCCTATTTCCTCGGGAACGGGCGGCCGCGTGCCAGTTTCGGTGGTATCCCGTATTGTCTAATTTTGGCAGCGGAATTTACATCAGGATCATAGTTAGGAAATATTTTATCAGAGTAAAATACCACGCTTTTAATATATTAAACATATGGGAACAATCCCAAGTTTAAGTACACACATTTTCATAGGGATAAAATCCTCTTTTATTTAATAAATACATCTATTTATTTTTAGGTAACTTTATTGCCACTTTTCCAAGCATTCAATGCTGTCCAGCTGGCTTCTATTTGGCTTTCACATTTTATTACCTGAAACGCGTTTAAAAACATTTTGTCAATGGGAAATATTGGTGAGTGAATCCCAGTTCAATCAAGTTTTAATAAAAACCCATTGTACAGTATTGAGGGCGATCTCGCAATTACATTTGTTTCCAAGTTATATCAATTAACACCCACGGTACTGTCAAACCCTACTTATGGAAAAGTTACTCCTCGCAAGGCAGTAACTAATTTTGTATACAAAACCCCAACATACCAACACTAATTGTATTCTTACAAATACTCAATAACTGCTTAATATATAATTAATCGTGTGAGGTTTTGTAAAAAAATTTGCAAAAAGGAGATTACTCACATTGTTGTCTTAGATTTTCTGTAAGGGTTTCCTGGTGACAATCTATAATTTACACAAATGCACACGTGTTAGTATAATAACCCATTTTAACATTAGTAATACCCTCCCCGAGACGGCATTCCAACGACTACGTCGGGCAGAACCACGACAGCCGTTACGAAACCCTAGATCAATCGGGCAGAGTATCTAATACGTATCCAGGGGTTATAATACTTACAATGGAGCAAAACTTCGTTAATTTAAGGGGGGTATTATACCCATGTATAATGCCTACACTTTAGAATTGAGATAAAGAAAATGTTTGTGAGCGATTCTCGACTGAAGGCCCGATACCTTCTTATATAGGGGCTGAGTTCGGGTTTCTCGCGACCAGCATAGACCTTAAGGGTCGTCTTACACGGCCCGCATCAAAGATAGTCAACGGCCTAGCTTGTCCGGGTCAGCATATAGGGTCGACGGGTGTTGGGCCAAGTGGCGGCCCAGGGTTTCACCTTCTCGCGGCCCGCGTAGGGGTTAAGGGGTGCCTTACGCAGCCCGCCTCAAACCTAAAAAATGATTTTTAATTATTTTTAATAATATTCAAGGTATTCGGGGTCCGTTTTCGCGTATGGGGTGTATTTTAGGACATATTGAGATATTTTAAAATATATTGGGGTTTCGATTTAGAGTTTTTATAGTATAGCTTCTACTATATAGTAATTCGAGAGAGAAAGTAAGAATTGAGCGAGTTTCGATTGAAGGCCCGATGCCCTCTTATATAGGGCCTGATTTTGGGTCTTACGCGGCCCGCATAAGATGTAGCAAGCGGGCTACGCGGCCCACGTAGTAGGGGGTCTAGGCCGTAGGTGATCCGGGTCATGGTGTAGGTTCAACACGCAGGTGACACATGGCGGCTCTGGGTTTCGCCGCGTTGATGGGCTGTCGCGCCCCGCGTAGACCCTTATGTGGTCTTACGTGGCCCGCGAGCGATACAAAATTTTTGTTTTTATTCCATTTTTATTGATATTTCATATTTTGGGCTCGGTTTTCACATACGGGGTGTATTTTAAGACATATTGGGTGTCAGAAAAATTTCAGGAGAGTTGTTATATCCTCCCCACCTTGTTTTAGAGCTCGTCCTCGAGATCTACTGGAACAAGTGTGGATATTTCTTTTGCATTTCTGATTCAAGTTCCCATGTGTATTTTGGTCCTCTTTTGGAGTCCCATTTCACTTTGACTAGAACTAATCTCTTATGCTTGAGGTTCTTAACTTTCATGTCTTCAATCTGTAGAGGCCTTTCTACAAACTTGAGTTGTTCATTTACCTCTATATCCTTAAGAGGCACTACAAGTGATTCATCAGCTAAGCATTTCTTGAGATTAGATACATGAAATACATCATGTATTCCTGCCATTTCTTCTGGCAGTTGTAGCTGATAGGCTACAGGTCCTATTCTTCTAATAATCTCTAAAGGTCCAACATACCTGGGACTTAGCTTTCCCCTTTTGATGAATCTTACCACTCCTTTCCAAGGAGAGACTTTTAATAATACCTTATCTCCTACTTGAAATTCCAATGGTTATCTCCTACTTGAAATTCCAATGGTTTCTGCCTGTTGTCGGCATAGCTTTTCTGTCGATCACGTGTTGCTTTCAGCCATTCCTTGACTTGAATGATCTTGTCAGTTGTTTCCTGTACTATCTCAGGTCCAGATAATTGCTTTTCCCCAATTTCTGCCCAACAGACTGGGGTTCGGCACTTTTGTCCATAAAGTGCTTCGAATGGTGCAGCATTGATACTTGTGTGCTAACTGTTATTGTAAGAAAATTCTATTAATGGTAAGTGATCGTCCCAATTACCTCCGAAATCAATTACAGAAGCTCTAAGCATGTCTTCCATCGTCTGAATTGTCCTTTCGCTTTTTCCATCCGTTTGAGGATGATAAGCTGTGCTTAGATTTAGCTTAGTTCCCATGGCTTTTTGGAAACTTGTCCAAAAATGAGAGGTAAAACGACTCTCCCTATCAGAAACAATTGATAAAGGAATTCCATGTAATGAAACTATTTCATTTACATAAAGCTTAGCTAATTGTTCCATACTGAAAGTTTCCTTCATTGGTAGGAAATGAGCTGACTTGGTTAGCCTATCTAAAATCACCCAGATTGTATCATTACCTTTCCTAGTTTTGGGTAATTTGGTAACAAAGTCCATTGTTATCAGTTCCCATTTTCACACTGGTATTTTTAACTGCTGTAACAAACCTGAGGGTTTCTAATATTCAGCTTTAACTTGTGAGCAAGTTAAACATTTAGAAACATGGGCTGCTATATCCTTTTTCATTCATATCCACCAGAAATTTTTCCTTAAGTCCTGATACATCTTATCACTTCCTGGATGTATCGTATACTTAGATTTATGGGCTTCTTCTATTATACGGTGATGTAGGTTTCCTAAATTAGGTATCCACATTCTCTTTTCATGGAATCTCCAAATTCCATCTGTTCCTTGTTCTAATTCCTTGATTATTCCTTTTAACTTTTCAGTATCCTCCTTGATTATTGATTCTTATGCTTTTCTAATATGTTCATTTAAATCTACTTGTAGATTTAATTTAATAGAACGTACCCTTTTTGGCTTTTCGTAATACTTTCGGCTTAAAGCATCAGCCACTACATTGGCTTTTCCTGCATGATACTGGATATTACAATCATAATCACTAAGTATCTCCATCCAGCGTCTTTGTCTCATATTTAACTCCTTTTGCCCGAAAACATACCTTAAACTCTTGTGATCGGTAAAAATAGTAAACTTACTACCATAGAGGTAATGTCTCCAAATCTTAAGGGCAAAAATTATAGCTCCTAATTCAAGATCATGGGTTGAATAATTTTCTTCATGATTCTTAAGTTGTCTAGAGGCGTAAGCTATAACCTTTTGACGTTGCATTAATACACATCCATAACCTAATTTAGAAGCATCACAATAGACTACAAAGTCTTCAGTTCCTTCTGGTAACGCTAGTATGGGTGCATGGGTTAATTTTTGCTTAAGAATTCTAAGGGTTTCTTCTTGCTTTGGCCCCCATTCAAACTTAATGGACTTACAGGTTAACTTAGTTAAGGGAATGACTATTCTAGAAAAATCTTGAATAAATCTTCTATAGTAACCGACCAATCCTAAGAAACTTCTAACCTCGGTTGGTGACTCAGGGGTTTTCCATTGGGTAATTGCCTCGATCTTTGTGGGATCCACATGAATTCCTTCATGATTGACTAAGTGTCCAAGGAATTGTACCTGTTCTATCCAAAACTCGCACTTTGAAAACTTAGCATAAAACTTTTCCTTTCTTAGTAAACTTAGAAGTGCGTGCAAATGCTTTGCATGTTCTTCTTTACTCTTAAAGTAAATGAGAATATCATCTATAAAGACAATTATGAATTTATCCAAATATGGCTTACATATTCTGTTCATCATGTCCATAAATGCAGCTGAGGCATTGGTTAAACCAAATGGCATCACAGTAAATTCATAATGGCCATACCTTGTTCGAAATGCGGTCTTAGGAATGTCCTCTTCCTGTACCTTTAATTGATGATATCCTGACCTTAAATCGATTTTGGAGAAAAATCGAGCTCCTTGCAATTGATCGAACAGATCATCGATTCTTGGTAATGGATACCGATTCTTAATCGTGACCTTGTTCAATTCACGGTAATCGATGCATATTCGCATTGATCCGTCCTTCTTTTTCACGAATAAAATCGGTGCTCCCCATGGCGATGAACTTGGCTGTATAAATCCTTTCTCCAACAATTCGTCTAATTGTTTCTTCAGTTCCTGCATTTCTGCGGGTGCCAAACGGTAAGGTGCTTTGGCAATCAGTGCTGTTCCTGGTAGCAGGTGAATTCTGAATTCAACCTCTCTATCCGGCGGTACTCCTGGTAATTCTTCTGGGAATACATCTGAAAACTGAGACACTACTGGAATGTCTTTTAGTTATCTTCCTTTAGTGTTAGTGATTATAGATATCAAATATACTATAGATCCTTTTCTTATATAGCTTGCAGTTTTCATCACAGAGATGAATTTTGTGGATCTAGATGGCTTATCTCCTTTAATTGTGATTTTTCACCTCTTGGTGAATTTACTTGAATTGACTTTTGATCACATAAAATACTGGCTTTATTGGCTATTAACCAATCCATTCCTAAAACGACATCGAATCCTGCCAGATTCATTGGGTAAAGGTTTGCAATAAATTTTTGATTTAAAATTTCTATTCTTGCTCCCTGCAAGATTTCAGAAATCCTAACAGTTTCTCCATTGGCTGTCTCCACTAGACATTCTTGTGGAAGTTTAGTTAATGATTGATTAAGAAGTTTGCAAAACGAAGTATTAATAAAACTTTGGTTTGCACCAGAGTCAAATAATACTTTAGAAAAAACATCATTAACTAAAAACATACCGGCTATCACGTACGGAATCATCTTGGCTTCTTCTGCCGTCAGAACAAATGCTCTAGCATTTTTAACGTTCTTGTTGTTCGCGGCTGGAGCTAGTTTTGGACAGTTGGGCTTGATATGACCTTTTTCTCCACAGTTGAAGCACAGTCCATTACTAGATTTCCTCCTGCAATCTTCTTCCTTGTGTCCTAGTAACTTACAGAAATTGCAGTGAGTGGAGCATTTTCCCGAATGCTTCTTCTTACAAGCCTTACAGTAAGGTGCAGAGGTAGAACCTATATTTCTACGGTTGTAATTTCCAGAACGGAATTCTTGGGTAAGTCTCTGAGCTAGGTTCCTTCTCTGGTCTTCTTCTCGTGTACGCGCTAATTCTTCTGTCAAGGTATTTGCTAATTCTACAGCTTCTTCTATGGTTTGGGACCTAGCTGCCTTGACTACATGCCTAATCTCTCTAATTAATCCCCAGATGTAACGGGAGATCAATACCGGTTCAGGTGATGCAAGGGTTGGCACTATTCTAGCATATTCAAAGAATGTGGTAGTATAACCCTTACTATCTACTCTAGTCATCCTAAGGTTTAAGAATTTATTCGCTATTTGTTCCTTTTCATTGGGAGGGCAAGATTTCCTTTCTACCATATTTTTAAATTCCTCCCATTCCATGTTGTAAACCCTATCACTTCCTCTAGACTGGAGGATAGTGTCCCACCACTCTAAGGCTGAATTCTTAAACAGATTGGAAGCAAACATTATCTTGTCTTCTTCCGCACATTTGCTTATTTTTAAGACTACCTCAGTCTTTTCTATCCAGCGTAGAGCTGCAATGGGTTCTTCTTTGCCCGAGAATTCTATCGGTTTGCAGGACCAGAATTCTTTGTAAGAACAACCATAAGGCATGGTTCTTCTTCTTTTGGGAATGGGCGCTTGAAGTACAGGTCCATTGTTCACGTTGTTTTCCAGTTCAGTTGGTCACTTACTGCTATGTTTACTTTTATTATCTGCTTCCTTAACAGTTTGGATAATAAATGGCATTGCATCTATAATTCCTTGTGCCACTATGTGTTGGATGGCACTATTATCCACTTGGTTTCCATTGTTATTGTTGTTCGGATTCTCATTATTCAGATTATCGTCATTCTGGATGTTATCATTCTGGTTTTCCTGATTCACTTCGTTGTCCATCTGAATTTTTAGACATTTACCACATATTAATATCAAAAAATAATATTTAATATAGCCAATCACATGACACGCATTTTGGTCAAAAGCGTCGATCATTGCGACTTACTCTATTTTTATATAATATGCATCTAGTACAAGCCAGAACTGAAAATTAAAATTACAATACAACAGAAATAAAAATTACACTACTAATAGTAGGCATCCGTAGTTTTTTTTTCATACACATACACACATATTTTATTATTATTATTATATTATTATTACCATCTCTACCATCACATTCATGGATATGGATTCATCCAGAAATCCATATTGCGCTCGTCGTACTTCCAGACGAGTCGCTCTCCCACCTGTCTCATCCTCTCACTACTCTCTAAGATTTCCTCACCAAATGTCCTGAGTTCTTGTACATTTTCTGCACTCATTGGGGGTGCAGGTTCTAGGACTGGGTTCGGAATCTGGGGTGCGGGTTCCTGGTATGGGGGTGTAGGTGCCTGGAACTGGTAAGGATTCTCTAAAATCTCTCTAATGTATACATCGTTATCGTAATAGGGATCTAGAGGGTCCAAACCTGGGTAGGCTCCTAGGTTCGGCATGGGCATGTCTTCGTGTATCGGGTAACGTTGCACATAGTCCCTATTGTCGTCCCACCATGGGTCGTAATTTGGGTCTAAGGGATTTGGTGCGGGTACCCTAGGTATCTCCTCCGGGTTGAAATCATGCATTTCTACTTGATTTTCAGGGTTCTCTATTTCCATTGGTTGGTCGGGAAATGGTGGTTGTGGTTGTGGTTGGGGTGCTATCAATTGCTCCAGGTTAGGGTCAGCTGCAGTGGTTGCTAAGATATGGAAATTAGCTAAACCCCTATTAATCATGTCCTGGGCATGGGCATGGGCATCGGTCACTCTTTTGGCTGCTGCTAGTGCTCTCTGGTCTTGTAACTTTTTTATACATTTCCTACGCTCATGTGCTCCCTTACTGAACCATCCTCTCTTTTTCTGAGGCAATGACTCTTAAGACTGAGCCTTAAACACGAATATTCCTTCTTCCGTATCAGCAGAGTACCCGAAGAGGGCAGGCTGAGAAGAGGCGCCTTCGCTTCTAGGCGAACCAGACAATTGACGGTACGCATCAGATGGTCCTTGGTCGCTCATACTGTAAACTAACAAATAGTCAAATAACACAGAACAATAAAATACAATTATGCACGTAGTTCCGTAATTTATTTCCTAACAGATTGAATTTTGATGTCAGCATAACACTTTTATGGCTGAATCAGTGGCTTAGCTCTGATACCACCTTCTGTCGCAACCCCCGATCCCTATTTACCGGGAACGGGCGGCCGCGAGCCAGTTTTTGTGGTATCTGGTGTTTATTCAATTTTGGCAGTGGAATTTACATCAGGACCGTAGTTAGAAAATATTTTCTCATAGTAAAATACCACGCTTTCAATATATTAAACATATGGGAAAATTCAAGTTTCAAATACACACATTTTCATAGGGATAAACCCTATTTTATTTAATGAAAACATCTATTTATTTTAGGTAACTTTATTGCCACTTTTCCAAGCCTTCAGTGCTGTCCAGCTGGCTTCTATTTGGCTTTCATATTTTGTTACCTGAAACGCGTTTAAAAACATTTTGTCAGTGGGAAATACTGGTGAGTGAATCCCAGTTTAATCAAGTTTAAATAAAAACCATTGTACAGTATTGAGGGCGCTCACGCAATTACATTTGTTTCCAAGTCATATCAATTACCACCCACGGTACTGTCAACCCGACTTGTGGTCATGTTACTCCTCGCAAGGTAGTAACAAATTTTGTATACAAAACCCCAACATACCGACGATAATTGTATCCTTACAAATACTCAATAATTATTTAATGTATTATTAATTAAGTGAGGTTTTGTAAAAACAATTTGAAAAAACGAGATTACTCATATTGCTATCTTAGATTATCCTTTAGGGTTTCCTGGTGACAATCTATAATTTACACAAATGCACACGTGTTGGTATAATAACCCATTTTAACATTAGTAATACTCTCCCCGAGACGGCATTCCAATGACTACGTCGGGCAGAACCACGACAGCCGTTACGGAACCCTAGATCAATCGGGCAGCGTATCTAATACGTATCCAGGGGTTATGATACTTACAACGGAGCAGAACTTCGATATTTAGGGGGATATTATACCCGAGTATAGCTTCTACTATATAGTAATTCGAGAGAGAAAGTAAGAATTGAGCGAGTTTCGACTGAAGGCCCGATGCCCTCTTATATAGGGCCGGACTTTGGGTCTTACGCGGCCCGCGTAAGATGTAACAAGGAGGCTACGCGGCCCGCGTAGTAGGGGGTCTAGGCCGTAGGTGATCCGGCTCATGGTGTAGGTTCAACACGCAGGTGACACGTGGCGGCTCGGGGTTTCGCCACGTTGATGGGCTGTCGCGCCCCGCGTAGACCCTTCTGTGGTCTTACGCGGCCCGCGAACGATACAAATTTTTTGTTTTTATTTCATTTTTTATTGATATTTCATATGTTGGGCTCGGTTTTCACATACGGGGTGTATTTTAAGACATATTGGGCTATTTTAAAATATATTAGGGTGTCAGAAAAATTTCAGGAGAGTTGTTATACGAGAGACGTAAACAAAAACCCTAGAGCCCCTTCTCCTTATTCTCCGTGCGACGGCAATACGAAACCTCGAAGTGTTCTTTCCATCTCGATCTATCACAACCCTTCGGTATCACGGTTAGTGTTTAACCTTGTTATTCGATGAAGTCTTGAGGTTGTGATTTTGTGTTTGATTGCTAGAGCATGACATATTGTTTATGATTTAGTGGCATAAAGAATTCTGTAAGTTTTGTATGTTAGAAAATGTTGATATATGCTTGGATTGCAGGAGTAATGTTGATATCTAGAATTGTATGAATCTTGGGTACTGATGATTAGATGATAATGATAAATGAACAACATGAATTTATGATTAAATGCTGTTAAGTGATGATTGGTAATTTAGTGATGATTAGGGTTGCATACTATTGTTTGAAACCATTATATTGATAATCTGATTAGGATGTTTAGGGTTGCTAATCGAGTAGATTAGTTGTTGTTGATTGAATGTTGAATGTGTACATGATTAAACCAATGAAAATGATGAACAGTGATTAAGGTTGATATGAACATCATAATATAACCGTCGTTTGATCCTTTGATTTTGCTGGATAATTGTAACTGATGTTATGTGGCCAAGGATCTGTTAACTGACTTCGATGAAACATTGATGATGTTTCGTCATAAGCAACTCGATGAAAGATGAATGTTTCGTGACTGTTGGTCCCGATGAAGGACTAGGTACTTCGTCACCTGTGATTTCGACGAAGAATAGGATCTTTCGTCGCCTGGGTTCTTCGTTGGGCCTTGGATAGAACAGAATAGTAAACAGTATTGTGATGCTTATGGTTGGTGTACACTTGTGTTTATAAAAGTTACTTGTTGCATGATATTAATGTGAACTAAGAACAAGAAACCTGACTTGTCTGGAATGGTTAGAACATTTGTCTAATGATGTGCTGAGTTGTGATAATCACATGGGATAAGGTCTTGCATGAGAATTGAGTACTGATACATGCCATGCAATGATTTTATGATAAAAGCAATCTGTGTAACAACACGTGATTTATTGTGTGCAAATATGTGACGTGAATGATTGTGTAACTGGTATTGTTTGGTAACCACGGTAGGGTTTGGGTTGACCAACTTGGACGAGTAATTTAACATACCGAGCAAATCAAAGGTGAGTTCATTCCTCTTGAGCATGCGTCCCGGTGGTTGGGACAGTCATTGGGTATCCCTGAGAGGGATAGTGTTTTGGGTAAATCAATTGGGTATCCCTAAGAGGGATAGGTTTCTGGGTAAATCAATTGGGTATTCCTGAGAGGAATACGTCTTGTGGTATAATCTGGAATGTTGGATAATACACTCATCCTATCACCTTTAAGTCCCATCTTGTTTGTTACCTGAGAGGTAACGGGGTATTAGTTGGTAGCGCTATCTAGGTTTGGCACCCTCACCCCGTACCTGAGAGGACGGGTGTGAACTAATGACCCAGTCATGCCCAATGCTTTGATAGGAACATTGGGGAAAGGGCAAAAAAAATATGGAGCCATCTTGTATTCGAGGTATTATCAACATTGTAATCAATAAACAGAACTAAACACTTGGTAACTAATGTTTTCGTAAAACTATGAACTCACCAGCGTTGTCTGATACACGTGTGTGCATGCTCGCAGATTATTGATACGTGTGGTTGTGGAACTTGTTGTCTGGTATGCTGGAGTGGTCATGGGTCGAGGAATATGTAAACTTGAAATGAGACTAAATGATTTCATACACTTGGGTTTTAGTTAAACATGTATTATGCTTCAGCTGAACACGATGTATCACATTTAATGTTTTTGTAACACTTTATGCTAATGAAATCTTTTATTTCAAATCTTGTTATGAGTTCAATGTGATTGGTGGCTAGATCCTGGTACGTCACACGCCTCGCGGGGGTTTCCGCATGTGGTATTTTGGGGGTGTGACAGTTTGGTATCAGAGCCACCGGTTATAGTGAACTTGGTTTTAATAACATTTTTGTAAATCAAGACTATAACCGAACAGTTCTGAAAACGAGAATACGACCATGACACTCAGCTCCAGATTGCAAGGTTCGTCTTTTTCACCTGTTGTATACATTGCATGGCTAGTGTACACTTGTTTATGATATAGCATACGGACACCCACTCGTCACGATAGCATAATTTCATGAACTGCTTGTTTACTTTATGATGCGTAGTCAGTGTGTCGTAATCCTTAGATTCTTGTGATCTTATCGTTTTGATAACCTCTGTTTGGCATTCGAGTTTGAGGAACCATTTGACATGACTTAGGAGGAACTGAGATGAACATGCAAATCGCAATACTATTGTGGGTGCACACATAATAATAATGTGAGGTGCATGTGAGTCCCAGTGAGACTTAACGAGTGGAAAAGGGGTTCTGTTCCGTTATTCGATCAAAAAGAAACATAACAAGTCTATAGGAGTCATAGCAGTGATTGTCTCCTACTCGAAGGTGATCTTTTCACTTCTCGCTGAATCCTTACAACTCTTGATGCTATCGAGTATCACCTGAAAACTCATCGGAACGTCTAGTGAACTGTGTAGATTGTTAGGTGCTTGTACGAACGTCCCTGAGTTGGATGTCGCAGCGTCGAATGATTGGTCTATACCTTTCTCACTCCTCTTCATTTGCTGGAACTCATGTATTGACGTCTTAGATCCCGAAGTGTGATCACTTCTGCAACACTCTCGCAACATACCGTGTATGACTCAATCGACTTGCTAGATCAATGGACAAGAGGATGAGCGTAGTACTTTACCGACTTCAGTAATTGGACGACCCCGATTACCAGCAACGAACATCAGTAATTTGACTCCAATCAAATCTTTAACCCTAGTCAGCGACTTATGGGAGTCAACTCTTACGAGTTAATCGGGACATAAACGATGACAATTGACTATGGTGTGGAATGTGTAACTGCCAGCACATTAAGGACACGACTCGGAATGTGAAAAGATGGACCCTGTTGGTGAAAGATCGTAGGGCTCTGTTTCAAGAAACGACATTAGAGGCAACAGTCATGACAACATCAAGGTACTTGTAATCATGGCCTACAGTATGGAAGATGGAGGTGCCTACGACATGGATCAACCGTTGTTAAATCAAAGACGACACACAACCAAGGGAACGACGACAGTACTGGAAATTATCGTAACAAAAACAACAAACACTGGGAATGATGCTCGTGGAAGGGCATTTAGGATTGGCGTGGGCGACGCCAGGATAATAGCAACATGGTAGCTTGTATGGGTAGCAAATCGCTTCGTCTCGGTTCTGTTTAACCCTGGTGCTTCTCGAAACCGAACCTGTTGTGGAACCGGCTGATGGCAAGTCAATTGAAGCCTCGTATGTTCGTTGTGATGCAAACTCGACCTTGTGGGATAAGTGTTCGACATCGACCTTCCTTCTGCTATCCTTGATGGTTTCGATGCAGTAGTTGTGTAGATTGGTTATCTAGATATCGCGTAGATATACCATGTGGGAAGGAAATTTTGCGTCACTTTATACTTTGAAATGTCAGAGTGGTGTAAAGGTTAGCATCATATCAATGAAGGCCCAGAAGTGTCTACGGAGGGTTTACCCCGCTTTGTTAGCAACATTACTGATGTTAAGGTTAAGGAAAAGAGGATCGAGGGTCCACCAATTGTTCGTGATTCTTCTCGGTGTGCTACCCGAAGGACTTTCAGGTTTACTTCCACAACTGTTAGGTAGAGTCTCAGTTTGATCTCACGCCAGAGGCAGCCTTGAGTACCCGTACTTCTTATCGTCTTGCGCCTGGAGGGTTGCAAGAACTATCCAATCAACTTCAGGAACTACTGGATGGGAGCTTTTATCGATCTCGCTCCTCGTTATGGGGAGCCTGAGATCTATTGCAGAAACGAAGGACGAGTCCTTTCGTACGTGTACAGACTACCACAAGGTGGCTATCATAGACCGTCACCCCCTGTCTCGCATCGACGACCTGCTTGACCCGTTGCAATAATCAAGGATTCTATCCGGAAACTGACTTAAGACCGAACTGTCATCTGATGGAAGACCATGGGGAGGATGATCCCTAACACGGCGTTACAAATCCAGTACGGCCACTACGATTTTCAGTTCAAGTTATTTAAGATATTCAACACACCAGCAGCCTCAGGGATCACATGAGTATTACGCGTCAACCTCGTTTCGCCAGATTCATCGACCGCATTTATCTGTGATGTTAGAATCATATCCAGGAGAAAGGAACACCATGAGCAGCATATGTATCTTATCTCAGAGCCCCTGAGGGAGGAGTCACTTCACGTGATGTCTTGTTAGGTGTGACTTCTAGACTCGAGAGGTACACCTTCTTAGTTACATAGTCAACGAATAGCGAATACATGTGGATCTCGCTAAGATCCATCGTACTAGAAATTGATCAACACCAAAGAGTCCTTTGGGGATAAAGCAATTTCTTGGTTTCGCTAGATACTATCATAGACTCATCAAGGGATTTTCGAAGATCGCGCAGCTCTAACCTCTTTAACACAGCAAGGTGGGGAGATAAAACCGGAGGACGCCTCTTCAGCTTTTGAAACTCAACTCTACAATGCACTGAGTATTGCCTTTACCCGAGGGTACAGGTGATCTGGTGGTATACCATGATGGTTCGAATCAGAGTCTCAGTCACACACCGATGCAACACGAGAGGGTGATGGCTTATGTGGTGGATTAAGAGGAAGAATTGCACGAATCGCAACCTGGGGTGGAAGCCATGATCTCGGATTTGAGCTGGAGGCATTACTTGGACGGTACCAAATGCACGACTTAGACCGATCACAAGGGCCTCCCGTGTACCTTTGTTTCGAAAGAGCTAAACATGTAATAGCATCTCTGGATGGAACTTTTGAATGATTACGACTGTGAAACCTGAACGTGCACGAGCTTTGCAGCTCACTATCGACTCTAACTTACCTGATCAGACTTGCTCTGTTCAAACTGGAGAACTGAAGGAAAAGAATTTTTCAAGTTAAACCCATGCGGGGCATGGAGAAGCAACCGTTGGCAGGTCGGACGATATTCACTACCTCATGGAACGAATGTGGGTCTCGTTATACGTTAACTGTTGGGAACTCGTGTTGAGAAAAGCACACCGGCCTCGATGTTCTAGTCATCGGGGTTTTGATGAGCGATATTAGGATCTATAAATCTTGTACTGGTGATCGGGCATGAAGGCCCACCTAGCTATGTATGTGAATGATGTTTGACTTGTGGGAAAGTCAAGGTGGAGTATCAGCAACCAGGAACACCCATATGGAAATGAGAACAGACTGCCATAGATTCTGTCACTAGTCTACTTACAACTCGAAACGGAAACAATATCACCTGGGTGATCGTGGATGGTCTCACGTTACCAGCACACTTTCTTACAATCAAGGAAACTGACGAGTCTTCACAGTTGTGAATGTCCCTCTGAGAGGGGCGGCTTTTAGGCACGAGGTGCCAACTCCTGTCACCTCCGATTTTGATCTATACCTGATTCATGACAGGCAATACACAACACCCTTGACTCACGTCTAGACATGAGCATTACCTGTCACCTTCGGATAAACGGTCTGAGTAAACAAAACATCCTGACACTCAAAGATATGCTGCGAGTATGTGTGTGATTAACTTTAGTAAATATTGGAAGGACAGTTACCTTGGGATGAGTCCTACAGCAGCAGATACCATTCTGGTAGTCAGACAGCTTTGATAAGGCATTGCATGGATGATAATGCCAATCTCCTTGTTAGACTAAGGTGGGCGACAACCTAATCACAGGTCCAGGACTTGTACTCAAAACTCTTGGGAAGATTGTTTAGATCAGAAGTCGTTTGGCGGCAACACGTGACCATCAGGAAAGCTGATAAGCTTAGGAAACACTGGGAGTTCGGTGAAGGCGAACGTGTCATGATTGAAAGCCTCACCCTGGGAAGGTGTGGTACGCTTGGGAAGCGTGGCAAGCTTAATTTACGTCACGTTGAGCCATTCAAAATTTTGGAAAGAATCAGGGGCATGGCCTTCAAACTCGAGTTACCGACGAATTGGGTAATGTGCATGACGTCATTTAAGTCTCGAATCTAAGGCAGTGTTTGTCCAATGAAATAGTTGTGATACCTTTGTTAGACAAGTTGCAGTGGTCAAGGAGTCTATCGAAGACATGGACTAGGAAGTCAAGGTTCGTTAACATAGCCGAATTCCAATTGTGAGTGTTAGTTGGAACTCAATACGTGGACCGGAGTTCACATGGAAAAGCAATGATCGGATAAAGTTCCAGTATCCTCAATTGTTCAAACTGGTGTTTCAACCTTGGATGTCATTGACGAATTTCGGGACAAAATTCCCTTTCAAGATGGGGATGATGTGGTACCTGCGGAAAATCCACAGTCATCCTGATTTAACACCTTGCCGCTTTGGATTACTTGTCAAATTTCGGGACGAAATTTCTTTCAAGTTGGGGATGATGTGACAACCCGAGATTTCACACATCACTGACTTCGCAATCCTGTTTTTACAAATTGGTTTACATGTTGTCTGTGCAGTTTATCTGGATGATTAATGATTGTGTGTAATGCTTGATTATTATTTGTGTAGTGTTACATATTGTTTAATCAGAGTTTAATAATAATGTTCTTCGTCACAACTCACTTCGACGAAGAATATGATCTTTCGCCAACCACGACTCGACGAAAATGGGTCCTTCGTCGAGGAGGGTCTTTCGCCGATAAGGGCTTCGGCCCAACCCATTTCGTGGCCCAACTGTTAAACGTTCTTTAATTTTATAACCTTTGCAACCGAGAGACGTAAACAAAAACCCTAGAGCCCCTTCTCCTTATTCTCCGTGCGACGGCAGTACGAAACCTCGAAGTGTTCTTTCCATCTCGATCTATCACAACCCTTCGGTATCACTATTAGTGTTTAACCTTGTTATTCGATGAAGTCTTGAGGTTGTGATTTTGTGTTTGATTGTTAGAGCATGACATATTGTTTATGATTTAGTGGCATAAAGAATTCTGTAAGTTTTGTATGTTAGAAAATGTTGATATATGCTTGGATTGCAGGAGTAATGTTGATAACTAGAATCGTATGAATCTTGGGTACTAATGATTAGATGATAATGATAAATGAATAACATGAATTTATGATTAAATGTTGTTAAGTGATGATTGGTAATTTAATGATGATTAGGGTTGCATACTAATGATTGAAACCATTATATTGATAATTTGATTAGGATGTTTAGGGTTTCTAATCGAGTAGATTAGTTGTTGTTGATTGAATGTTGAATGTGTACATGATTAAACCAATGAAAATGATGAACAGTGATTAAGGTTGATATGAACATCATAATATAACTATCGTTTGATCCTTTGATTTTGCTGGATAAGTGTAACTGATGTTATGTGGCCAAGGATATGTTAACTGACTTCGACGAAACATTAATGATGTTTCGTCATATGCAACTCGACGAAAGATGAATGTTTCGTCACTGTTGGTCCCGACGAAGGACTAGGTACTTCGTCACCTGTGATTTCGACGAAGAATAGGATCTTTCGTCGCCTGGGTTCTTCGTCGGGCCTTGGACAGAACAGAATAGTAAACAGTATTTTGATGCTTATGGTTGGTGTACACTTGTGTTTATAAAAGTTACTTGTTGCATGATATTAATGTGAACTAAGAACAAGAAACCTGACTTGTCTGGAATGGTTAGAACATTTGTCTAATGATGTGCTGAGTTGTGATAATCACATGGGATAAGGTCTTGCATGAGAATTAAGTACTGATACATGCCATGCAATGATTTTATGATAAAAGCAATCTGTGTAACAACACGTGATTTACTGTGTGCAAATATGTGACGTGAATGATTGTGTAACTGATATTGTTTGGTAACCACGGTCGGGTTTGGGTTGACCAACTTGGACGAGTAATTTAACATACCGAGCAAATCAAAGGTGAGTTCATTCCTCTTGAGCATGCGTCCCGGTGGTTGGGACAGTCATTGGGTATCCCTGAGAGGGATAGGTTTTTGGGTAAATCAATTGGGTATCCTTGAGAGGGATAGGTTTCTGGGTAAATCAATTGGGTATTCCTGAGAGGAATACGTCTTGTGGGTAAAATCTGGAATGTTGGATAATACACTTATCCTATCACCTTTAAGTCCCATCTTGTTTGTTACCTGAGAGGTAACGGGGTATTAGTTGGTAGCGCTATCTAGGTTTGGCACCCTCACCCTGTACCTGAGAGGACGGGTGTGAACTAATGACCCAGTCATGCCCAATGCTTTGATAGGAACATTGGGGAAAGGGCAAAATAAATCTGGAGCCGTCTTGTATTCGAGGTATTATCAACATTGTAATCAATAAACGGAACTAAACACTTGGTAACTAATGTTTTTGTAAAACTATGAACTCACCAGCGTTGTCTGATACACGTGTGTGCATGCTCACAGATTATTGATACGTGTGGTTGTGGAACTTGATGTCTGGGATGCTGAAGTGGTCATGGGTCGAGGAATATGGAAACTTGAAATGAGACTAAATGATTTCATACACTTGCGTTTTAGTTAAACATGTATTATGCTTCCGCTGAACACGATGTATCACATTTAGTGTTTTTGTAACACTTTATGCTAATGAAAGCTTTTATTTCAAATCTTGTTATGAGTTCAATGTGATTGGTGGCTAGATCCTGGTACGTCACACGCCTCGCGGGGGTTTCTGCATGTGGTATTTTGGGGGTGTGACAGTTCCCCTTTCGTTTCTTATCGGAGCGATGAGAACTCTCATCCTCCCGTTTCTGCTTTCCTTCTTCAGAAGCTTTGACAGACCTATTTCTAACTGCATCAAGTGTGAGAGATAGAGACAGATCCACCACGGACCTGTATGTGGTAGGTCTGGAAGCTTTCATATTACCCTTTATTTCAAGAGCCAGGCCTCCAATAAAACGTGCTATTCGCTTTGGTTCCGGTGTGACCAAATAAGGAACCAATCGGGACATGGTGTTAAAACTTGTAACATACGCCTGACAATCCAAATTCTTCATGACCAGAGTCAAGAAGTCAGTCTCGATTTTCTCTACCTCATGCTGAGGACAGAAGTTTTCCTTGATCAGTGCAACAAATTGATCCCAAGACAAATTATACAGTGGGATCTTCCATGTGGCTTGGATTAACGACCTCCACCAAGCCAAGGCTTCCCCTTTAAATGATTGTGAAACAAACTTCACAATATCCTGCTCCGCACAACCACTGATGTCAACTACAGTATCCATCTCATCGAGCCATGTTATACAATTAATGGCTCTTTTTTCTCCTGTAAAGTCCCTTGTCTTGCAAGAGACGAAGTATTTGTAGGAGCAAGTCTTAACACGTGGCTCATGATTAAACACAATTTGCTTGGATGGGAGACTCTTCTGATTCGACAAGTGAGGAGAGTTGTCCTTATTTGACTCATATGTTTTAGAAGGGGGCTTACTATGAGCCACAAATTGAGTCTTTATGCAAGTGTTACTTGGTTCCTTGAACTGTCGGTCAATGGCTCTTGTAACAGCATTGTCGATCAATGCTTGTAGGTCAGCACCAACTACGTTTATTCTGGTGGTATCATTTCTCTCCCTTGGATGACTGTTAACCTCTTCTGATTCAGACATGCTGAAGCTTGATTGCTATAAACAATTGACAATAATTTGTTCAGAGGTTTACTATGGAATCATCATTTTCGATGATTCACTATCCATGGTAAATTTAGACCATATTTGGTTAATTTGTTAATCATATTTATTTAAAGTTTTCATTATTATTAATCCCAGTTATATATTATCAAGGATATTTAAGTGGCACAAAAGGCCTAGTCACGAGGACAGTTTTAAAGCCATGACCTCATAGGATCGAGGCATTAAAGGTTGAACATAGTTCATCACCTTTCTTGACAGGGAGTCATAGACTACAACTATCATTTGTCTTATTGGACAATCAGTATTGCCCGTAGGCACTTCATCAATAATGGATGTTTAAATTATTAAGCAAGAAATTGGAAAAATCCAATATAAGGATGACTAGTGTGACTTTATCGAATCACATTTGCCAGGAGTGCTAACATGTTTTCAGATATTAGCAAAGATTTGAATCTTAAAAAGGTTTTACCATCATGGCCATGTCTAAAATGACATATAGGCTAGGTTATAGCTTTAAGATTTTCTTTTAATATTTAATGGCAGATCAACTGTAAATTGGAATGATATTTTGATTTATTTTATATAGTACATGCATATACATAATGACAAATAAGAATTTAAAATAAGACCTTCCATAAATTGTTTTAAGAAGTACAATGGTTGTCCTAAATGGGACTTTAAAGAAACAACATTGTCCACACGGGGACTAAAACAAGAAAGACAAGTCCACGCAGGGACTAAATACATAAATGAAAATGTCCACGCAGGGACTTAATTGAAAATGGAATAACAATACAATAAATAAGGATTTCTAATAATCCCTCTTCTTCTTCCCCTTAATGAGGTTTGCCAAACCCTTTAGTAGACTGCGGCGGCTCCTACGCTCTTCGTCTACCCTTTGTTCCACCTCGTGCAACCTCTAAAGGATTTCTTGCTGCTGTGGTGATTGAATTTGTGGTGGCTACGGCGGCTGCTACTGCTGCTGGGGTTGAGGAGGCAGTGGGTATTGATACCCATATGCAGGGTACCCAGTTGGGTACGTAGCTGGAAAGGGTCCAGGGTAGAGAGCATTGTAGTTTGCTGCCTCGAGGTATGGGTCAACGGCAGGGGCATTGTTGTAATTATAACCCGAATAAGCTTGTTGCTCGAACGGGTTGTACCCAGCTGCACCTGGGTAAGAAGGAATTGGGTTTTCATAACCCATGTGTGGTGGTGATGGTGCGATTGACGCAGAGTCGACTTCAGAAACTGCATTTGAAGGCCCACCCATTTGCGGGTCTTCATAGAGCGGCGGGTAGTTGCTGTTGCTGGAGTGTTGGGGGGTGCTGAAGTGGAAACCCCCACGCACGGACATCCGTGCACCTCTTCTTCGCCTCGGTGGTTCTGGAGGCAGTTCTGGCGGTGGCGGTGGCGGTGGCGTGACCGCCTGAAAATGTGGGTCCTCGAAAAAGACCTGTTGGTGTGGTGGCGAGTTGCGGTGAGGGGGAATATACTCCCACTTGTATGTAGCCCATCTTTCAGCAAAAATATCAGGGCCCCTGTAAGGCGAACCATGAAAGGATGATCCGCTAGAAATCTCAATGGGATGTGTCGGTGTCCCAGATGGCGGCATATCAGGATCTGGATCCTCGTCCAGATCCATGTCCTACTTTTCAGGATAATGATCAGCTGGTCCCAAAGGGTTTTGACCCTCTGGTTCTTCTATCTGGTTCATCGGGTTAAACCGGCTTTGAAAATAAGGGGTCGGGTTCTGGAAGGAGTGGTGTGAACCCGATCGTTGCAGAGGAATGAAGGAATGATGTGAATCATGGGGCTCCTCATCTTGATGTGGCCCGAACGAATGGTGGTAGGACGGTGAGGAACTAAGTGAGGCTGAGTGTCTCGCGGGCTCCAAGTAGGTTCTCCAGTCTTCGTGAGGACTAGAGCTGAGTGTTGCTGATGGTGTACGCCGGTGAGATGGTCCGGCTTCATGGTCGTTTCTAGCCAAAATTGGAGCTTTTCCTCTTCCTCCTCGACCTCTAACTCGTGGCGGCATTTTGTTTTTGATCCTGTCAAAACAAAAGAAACAAAAAAAGACAAAAACCAATTAAGATTAGGATTAATCCTAAGTCCTTTGCCTAGATTCAGAAGTCAAGGAATGTGCAACTATGTCATTGAGATTAAACACAAAAAGCTAGTGTTTAATTCACTCAATGTTGGCTCTGATACCAACCTGTCACACCCCGATATTTACAGCTCAGCCCGGTGGGGAGTATCGTGACGCAGTTATATCATCATAGTCAAATTTACACAATTTAATGCACAACGGAAGTCTTGGAAGAAAATAGTAATACAAACCGAAATGAAAAGTATAAGTAAATATTATACAAACGGTTGTAAACGGATCCACAGGCGGATCTAGAGCAGAATACACATTATTGTTCAACAGACTTTAAGCACTAAGAACTTGCAAGTTCCTTAACTAGTGCTCAGAAGCTTCCAGCCAATTTCGCGTAGTACCTGCCACTTAGTCTTTTTCAAAAATACATCAGTTTACACTGGTAAATACAATTAACTGACTCTTTTTGAAAACATTTAAAAAAATTGTTTTAAATGCACAAGGCATAAAAATTCTTTTATAACTTGGGACAATTATTTAAAATAATCTGGTATACAGATTTATATGTTTGTCGTACGGTCAGGCCCGGAATAGAAGAGCCAGGACAAGATTAATTGACACACCACAAGTATAGGCCCACAAGAAGTTTCCTCACGAGTGAGATACCGTTTTTACATACGCAACTGTCAGGTGTACGCCTACACCCCGTGCTTAAGCCGTGGCCATTTCAAATGAATGAGCCGAGGATATCCAGGACACGGTCATATTAACCCCCAAAGGCTTTGTATCAAACAAAACAGATTACAACGGGTTATCTCAATGATTTAACCACTAATCGATTAAATATTCAATACCCGACCAAGCGGTAATAATTTACCGTATCCCAAGTCCGTATAAGGGAAAATAAGTTAAAACTATTTACCTTAGCTAAATGTAAATTATACTCAGCTGTATATTCTAATCAGCAAGTGTAGGGAGCTTTTACTGGGCTCCTAATTTGGAACGGATGTTTTAATATCCTATTAGATTTCCTAACGGGTCTTATTTAAGTTGTAACTTAGACCGGTTAGTTTTAAAGAAAAGTTTACGGTACAAAACGCAAGATTAAGCGGTGACCGGATTGGAATGTAACTTAGACCCGACAAGTATGGAGACTTGTATAAAATGGGTAAACTAATTACATTCTGGATTTTGAAGTAAAAATGATAAGGTTTGACCCGTTTCGGCTAATTTATGCAAACTAGTTACATAAACTGTACCGAATGCGTATATGCATAACGGGTAACCGAATGAGTCATGTATAGGTTCCATAAGTTAATATGCTTAAAATATGTTGTGATATTAGTAGGATATCCTTAATTATGCCCAAAATGAGTTTAAAACCAATTTAAGCCCCGTAAGGGTATTTTGGTCATTTTAAAGTTTATAAAAGAGGTTTAATAGCAAATTGAGGTTCTGGTAAAAAAATATTCAGTAAAAATATTTATTTTATAAAGTTACATCAGTAAGATATCATACATATGTGAGGTTTATCATTTATGGCCAAACTATGCACCGTAGGGGCATTTTGGTCATTTCACATGTGCTTGAAGATCAAATTTGGAAATCTGAGTTCAAGACTTAAACTTACTGTTAAAGTATAAAAATTTATTTATAAAATCAGTAGGTAACAAGTCTTAGGCGTTAAATATGGTTTTAAACCATACTACGCGCCTAATTAGCGTAAAAGTCGGTATTTGACGATATTTGAGATGTTTATAAAATTTTAGAGTTTTGATCAGTCTCTAAAGCTTAAAATATTTTATTTAACATATGCAATTAGTAGGAAAAGGTTTGGTATTAAAATGATATGTAGAACTTATTTTATTAATGAAAAGGGCATTATCGTCAATACCGAATTTACACTAGAACTCTATGTTATGGTCAGTATAAAATTTGACAAAAATTTCCAAAAATCCCTAAATATTATATCATAACAGTGGGAAGCAAGTTTGGTGCCAAAAATTGGGTTTAAATATGATTTATGCAAAAAATGCAATTTAATTAACAAAAAGTTTTTGTTTTACGATGTCTTGCATAACTTTTATTTTAGACCAGAAACTGATGTCAATTTTTAGAACATACTTATATATCAGTAATAAAGCCTTTTGTCCTCTCACATTTTTAAAAATCTCGTTTTAATATCAAAAGGGCATAATGGTCCATTTTTAAGCATTTAACGGAAACATGCAATTGATCTCTGATTTCTAAGGGACCATGTAGTATAACCTCAGAGGATTATACTAACACATAATATGGTCACAAAGGAACTCTATGGCATAACTAAACTAAGCTAATTTGGGTCAGAACTGAAAGTCAAAGCAAAAGTCTACTTTTGCGACTTTCGGTTGCGAATCGAGCCTAATACTCAAAATTGTCGGGTTGAACATGCCAAAACATGTTCTTATATTATTTACCAAGTTGTTTAAGTGATAAAATGTAAGTTATAGCTTCTACATTATCAGTTGTGATTTATTTTGCAAAAACTGACTCGTTTGACTTTTCTGTTAAGTAGTTTGACCCGACAATTGACTGAGATAACGTGATAATTAGAAGGTGCCCTTTTAAGGGTTTATCACCTACTTAATTACCAACACATAGCCACTTTCAATTCGAATAATGGCTGGACCGATAGTGATTAATCACAAAGCCAAAGCAGAATTACACTAACTTTGACTTTCGGTCCTTAAACTAATAAAATCTTAACTAAAGAAGCTAAGAACGCTTACAAGAGTCCTTAGCATGAAAATTAGACTTGAGAAAGTTTCCTAGATGACCAGGATGCTTCAGTGATAGCTCCAAAGCTTGAGAAACTTTGAGAGTATGAAAGATTGAAGTGCAAGTGACAATTGCTGCTCAAAAAGCCTCTATTTACAGCAAATGTGAGCACCTCCTTATCAATCCAGGTGTCTAGTGTTGTTCTCTGATGATTACAGGTGTCCCAAGTGGTTTTGAATACCAGCAAATAGTCCCTAGTATCGAGTTAAGGCATGCAATGGTGAAGAAATGGCAGAACCTGCACATGTGCATGGTTTCTACCCATTTTAGGCTGTTGCGTCGCGCGACGGCGGAGGAGTGGAGGTGTGGCGCGACGCCACCACTAGGGTGACCAGCTCAATAAGTTTCAAACCTGGCAGTTTCAACCCCTGGACCTTTTAAAACGTAATAACTTTCATTTCAAGCACTTTTAACCCATAAAGTTTATATTGGGATGATTCTTAAGATATAACCAAACATCATTAGGTCTGGTTTCGTTAAACGATAACCGAAAACACTAGTTTTGCCTCGTTGACGCTTTTAACCCTTTATTTACGAAAGTTAACGTATTTGATATCAAACGATATCGAAACCTCGTGAATTTTTCGTCACTTATTCTTGGGAGTATAATTAATCGTTACAAAGCTCCGGGTTTGTTAAAAGGTCACTCAGAGGTATTAATTTAACATGTTGACACATTTAACCCTCGCGTCTTGTAAACTTTCACTTTCTTTCACAAACGGCTTCATACGTTTCACAATTCATTCGTTTAAGAGTATAAACATCGTGTAGGGTCGTTGGAAGGCAAAATTATCCAATGTTGGCACTTTGGATCCTTCTACACACATACTTTCTTTGTTTGTCAACTTTAGTCCCTTGAAATCAATTCATTACACGTTTAAAGTTCATGACACGTGTCTTTATTATATTGGACATGATTTTGCGAGGTGTTACAATCTAATACAAGAGCACTACAAAAAGAATCAGGGGGTTTTACAATGGGATTGGAGCTTGGTAAGGCACCTAACTGCAATGAAGAGAAACAACAGTTGGAGAGCCTCAATGAACTTTTTATCACAGTAGACTATTGGGGAATGTAGTGATTTATGGCATTGGAAGACGATAAAGATATTCGGTAGGTAATTGGATATGAAGCAGTAGAGGAAAGTTATTACTAGATTAATATAGCAACAACAAAAGCAAACCTTTTCACGTGCAGAGCTATACAAAGTAGATTCCCGACCGTTGCGACATTAGCACATAGAGGTATGGTACTCCCTTCACTGATTTGCAGGCTATGCAAACACTCGGTAGAGACGGTGGAGCTCATTTTGATACACTACGTAGTGGCCAACATGGTATGGACACTGACGTGGTGAGAGCGTGTATGAATTTTTGCTATATTTTTAAGTATCCCTTTTTACTCTTTTATCAAGTTTTAAATTTATAAAACACAATATAACATTATCACTCTCTATAACATGCTAGGGCAAGTGCACCCATCGTTGGCGTAGTATAGTGATGATAAGATACCCCGATCGTCCATGGACACAAGAGCTTTTAATACCGGAATATCGTCGACGTCTAATCTAACCAAATTTTGAGCAAAGATTTTAATAAGTAAATTAAAGAAACTAAATAAATAAAGGAACAAATAGACAAGATAGAATCACTTGGTTCCAACTCATCATTTATGTATCCTTTGATGATTTCCGCGCTTTGGGTTTTTTTAAGTGATTATCTTAGTTATAGTGGCATGTCCCTCTTTTGGAGGCAACGCTACCCTCAGCCATATTGGTCTGAGTTGTCACACCCCAACCGATGGCGGAAACATCAGGGCGCGACACTAAGCAAATCAAATTGCTCAAGAGAATCCATAACACTACTTGTTTCGATATAGATTAATCAGATTTCATAATAAACATCAAAATGTCATACACCAGTTAATCAAACAAATTGTATCAACACATAGATCAAAACATGTTTCAGAACATTGTTTCTCTAAGATGAGTTTCTAAGTATCATCCTAGCTTGATTTCTTCACGTCTAAACTTATCAACCTGCAACATGTATTAAATTACAAACAACAAAAATGTTGGCGAGTATACAAGTTTGAATACATAGCGTAATAGTTTAAAAGTATAAAACTCATATCCAACAAGAACAACATATCACAAGTTTCAACATGCTAGTTAACGTGGTTCATATGATAACCCAAGTCTCCAACGCGTTAACGTGTCTTTCCTACTTCGTCACAACGAAGAGGAGGTAAAAGAATCAAAACTTAACAATACTCCCCAAGACTCAAAGATCGGTGCGTTACCCCTATAGCGCTATAATTGTTAAGGTAGGCTACACATAAGAATCAAACGTTCACATAGCATAAAAGTCTCAAGTATCACAAGTATCACGTTTTCATGTTTGATGCGGATAGAGTATGTGTTACACCCCGACCACGTAAAACAACAAATCGTGGCGGAATCATCGGGGAGTGTTGTAACAGAATCTTTGTTTCATAACACATGGAAATTTAAATGTTGTTTTATTGATTAAAAGAAATTACAATGTCTTAACAACAAGGAAGCATAACATAATTAACTAGTCTTGCATCTTTTATTGTCACTAAGGCCCGAGTCTGCCTATGTGTAACTTGATCAATCCTATGCATCATTTCCTGAAACACATGTGAAAATAGGTACGTCAGCATAAAAATGCCAGTGAGATACATAGGTTTTATTGATTTGGGATTCATGCCTTATAAGTTTAGAAAAAGTTGTTTAACAAAAGTCAGTCATGATCCTTGTAAAATGTTTTTGTTTTATAAATCATATAAAAATCGATAAGGAAACAGATGATATAAAGGAAATATATATGGTTAAATAAATAACCAAGTAAAATGAATTTGTATAAAATGTGTTGTTTGTAAAACAATGTTTTGTAAAGATATGTTAATTGTGTAAAATGTAATATGTCAAAATTGAAATGGTTTAAATAACGCTATGATATGTAATATCATAAAAGCACTTATATATAGGAAGTATCAGCGGCGTATCCACCATGCTTTTATCATATTACACACGTCTCGTTACTTAAATTACTTACCCAAACAAACCACCAATGTAAAAATGTCCATGTATGACTAAATGTAATGTTTAAACAAATGTTGAAATGTTATTGAGTAAACAAATGTGATGTAGAGTGAATAAAAAGCCTTTATTGATTAAAAGCATTTACTTGACCCTATAAGAAAGGAATGTACAAAACAATGCATTTGAAAAATTATAAATCAAAATTTATGTTTTATAAAATAATGCATGCTTTACTGATACAAACATCTATGCAGTAATGTGAAAATGCATACATTCAAGCCTTGAGACTGTGGCGATAAACTCTTAAACGAATTAAAGATTTATCTGAGTTATGTTTATCGAATTCGGTCATTCCTTCCATCCAAACATACCTAGGATGTCAGGAACGGGAGTTGTCAATTCCTATGGTACACTACCTACTAACGAACGGCGTAGCAAATGTTAATGAATGTATTTTTTTTAGCCATTTAAACAAACCAAATGTCATACCAAAATGTAAGCATGTTTTATGAAAATAATGTACTAAGTATGCAACAAATGGACATACATAGCATGAAATGAAATGTAAAATAATGTACTAAGTATGCACTAAATGGACATACATAGCATAAAATGAAATGTAAACAATGTACTAAGTATGCAAAATGTAAACAATGTACTAAGTATGCAAAATGTAAACAATGTACTAAGTATGCAAAATGTAAACAATGTACTAAGTATGCACTAAATGGACATACATAGCATAAAATGAAATGTAAACAATGTGCTAAGTATGCACTAAATAGACATACATAGCATAAAATGAAATGTAAAACAATGTACTAAGTATGCACTAAATGGACATACATAGCATAAAATGAAATGTAAAACAATGTACTAAGTATGCACTAAATGGACATACATAGGAAAAACATAATGAAATCATGTATTAATAGTGTACTAATGAACATAGCAAGTATATGATATGGAAACATGGAAAGCATGAAAGTAACAAGTAGGCACATGTGTTTCACCCCAAAATGTTTGAAAAACAGTAAAAGAGGGGACTATGTACTCACTTGAGGGTGCTTAGAAGTCTTGAACAACAACCAAGCAAAGCTAGAGGGATCACGGAATCAAACGGCACCTAATATAGGTAACTATGTAAATAAACGGACCTAAATCGGAAGATCGGATAAAATGAGGTTTCGTAAACCAAATGAGTATAGGAACTCATGTAACATGGTTTAACAAAGCCTACATTCTAAAACGAAACCATTCCTAAGTGCTTATGACCCATTACGACCCGTTTAGGTAGCTTACGCTACTTTAACGCGTCGTTCACGTAAAACGCGTTTGGACCGCCTAACTAGTCCTATGACAAGTAATATATGCCTTAACATGTCCAATATTGTTGCCTAATCAGTTTAGATGTCAAAAATTATGTTACATATGCTTAAAATGAATTTTGGCGTAAAAAGGGCATTTTGGTAATTTACCTAAGGCATATAAACTACCTATCATACAACTACTTAAACGAAGTGACCATAAGGTATAACCTCGGAAGGTTATTCCCTATGCAACTATGGTCACCTAATGTGTTTGGTCGGATCCTAATGATCGACCAAACGGGTCAGGTTCGAAAGTGTAAGCGGTTGTTTGGACCGCTTACCTTACGACCCTACATAAGCACTAAACCTAAAGTGACGAGCTAAACATGTTAAAACATGTTTAACAAAGTTAGAAAACAGGTTTGGTATCAAAACAAACGGTTTTGATACCTAAAAGTAGTTTGGTTACAAAATACGCAAGAATACGCATTTTGGTCGAAACTACGACTCGTCACTAAGCCTAGATAACGTGGTAATCAGTAGGTATAGTCACAAGAGACTAAAACCATCATGATTACGCTCACGTTATGAAGTTCAAACGAACTTCATGTTGACCATAAACTGGTCAATGCAGAAAGTCAAACATAGTTTGACTTTCACGCTATAAACGCGTAAAGAACGAAAGAGGACTTACAACGGGTCCAAGAATAGAAGCTTTGATCCGAATATTCTCAGGTATGAAGTGATAACACATCAACTTAGAGAACAAATTCAGATCAAAGGTGTGAGTTTGAGAGTGAAGTGGGTGGGGGTATTTATAGATTTCATAGAACCGTTAAGATCGTTTCTTGAAACCCGAGCTTTGATCTAGGCCGTACACTTGCACCCATTGTTTTCTAAAACCATGGGAGCCCCTAATATGAGTCTATAGTATCATAAAAACTATTAAATACCAGCCCATAGTTTGCAAAACCATGGGCTAAAACCATCAAAACTTCAAAATTGGACTAGGTTCATTGAATCTGGTCAGAAATTTCAAAAATGGTCCCTGCACTTGTAAAACTTGATTTTTTGGCACTTTTAAGCCCCGTTAACCCCATTTAAAGGCTCTAAAATAAAGTTAAAGTATAGGGAACTTAAAATATGCTCAAAAACATCTCGGATGTCGGTTCATTTGGTCGTACGGTTGCGTTGTTCGGTTAATTACGACGGAAATCGTAATGAACGCAAAAACGATCCAAATTACACGACGAATGGAATTTTATCATTCCAATCACTAAAATAAAATATTTTAATGATTACATAAATTTTTGGATTTCCGGATATATTCAGGACGTAAGATATTCGTGAAAATGCAAACTTATGCACTTTTGACGCTTTTAGTCTCTATTGATCAAATAAGTTTATTTTAGCATAACGAACCCCTTAAAGCCTATTTCTAAGCTATGTAAATGATATTTAGGGTATGTTTAACTTATGATCATGTTCCGGAATGTTCGTTACAGTACGAATCGGCATACTTTCGCAGTTTGTCGAAATTATTCCCTGTAAGCGAATAAACTTGATTTCGACACACCAAACCATCCAAAACTTATTTCTAAGTTATGTAATGGTTAGTTAAGGTATCTTAAGCCTATGTCACTGTTCCGGAGTGTTTGTTGCATTAAACTGATTATATTTACGCATCAGATCGCGTATAATCTTCCAGAAAGCGATTTAAAGCTCGAAATCGAACAAGAATTGATATGTGCAAACGATACACATATTTATACAAATTCTAAGTATAAAATACAATATTTCATTGGTTTGGTATTCGTATGATGGTTGAAGTGACACGGGTGTCACAGTCTCCCCTACTTTAGGAAATTTCGTCCCGAAATTTAATTTTAGAGGAAACTTGTGAAGACAACTGTGATGGTTTCGCTTTCGAATGAATCCCTCAAACCCTAAGTAAAACTCTGGGCCATGTTTGGATTCTTAGCGAAATTGTCAACCGTCAAAGTGAAGTCCTTGTAGTAACAAAACATGGAGTTTCGAACTACGGACAGAAGAATGTTCCTTATGAAGACTATCATAGGAAACTTGTGTGTGCTCGAAATCAGAGTCGGAGAGTGTAAGATAAAATGACATTGGTCAAGGTCCAGGACTTCTAGTAACTTAAATAACGCTACGTTCACAATGTAATAAGGAACACTTATATACAAGTATATAAAGCGTTATTGGTGCGTCCACCGTACCTTCATTACATTGTTCACGTTTCGTTATTGTTGCCACTATAGGTTCTTACACATGATAAATCTTACTGGGGATCTGGTGCACTGAATTTCATAATTATGTACTCGTCCATAATTACGTAATTCCTTGCATAGTCCGCACAGTGCATTTTATAATGTGTAGGGGAAAACCAAATGAACAGACTTGTGATGAGCGTGACTAGACCACCATAGGGTCCTTTTAATTAAATCGATAAATGATTTAAATAGACTACCAAGGATTCTGTTCAGCCATATCACCACATGTCATTCTTAACCAGATTCTGAATCAATCTTTTTTACTAGACCACTCAAAGGGTCTCTTTGATTTATGGAATGGTACTATATAATCCAAGGGTCTTAACTATTACGTAGAAGCCCATTAAGGATTTAGGGTAGTACCTTTTTGAATATCCTACTATGAATCCTTCATATGAAGATATGGAAGATTCTACGAGGATTTGGATAACGAATATCCAGATTACTCAAAAACACAAAATGCATAAAAGAAAACACCAGAACACATAATCACAAATTGTTTATCTTGATCTTTAATTTGTTATCATTTTGTTTTGTTAATTGTGCACATGTACTTAAAGTACACCAGGTATCCAATCCGTGGATTTTGATTGGCACTTTAAATATTTTCAAGAATCTAACTATAAAGATAAGAAGATCTTAAAAAGAAAATTTGATTTCGATTATAAGGAATCAAAATGTTCGAATTAAGGCATACAAGGAATCCAATGAAGGACTCTGATTTGAACAATATACATCCACTAGGATCTAATTGTGAAGATAAGAAGATCCCATATGGATTTTGGGATTTGAAAAGCGGGAGGCGTTTCAAAACCTTGCACTAGACATGCTTAAGTCGATACATGAGGTAAAATGCTCATGAAGTTGAGGCGCTAGATATGCCAAGGCGACATATGAAGCAGAGTTTGAAGGTTAAGTCAATGTATGGGGAAAATGTTTTTGGAAACTATGCATGGGGTTCTTTTTGAAACCTTACATAATACTTTTGAAATCATAAAGTAGGTGTATTAGATAAGTATATTTATAAAATGTTTTAAATCGTGCGAGATGAATTTTGAAATTATGTATAAGGTTTTTGAAAACATGAATGATGCTTTTGAAATCATGCACTTGATATATTAAGTAAATATATACTATGTTAAAAATGTTTTCAAACTATATGGAATGTTTTGAAATCATGAAGGTTGTTTTGAAAACATAGACAATGCTTTTGAAGTCATGCATTTGATAAATATACTGTGTTAAAATTGTTTTCAAGTTATATGAAATATTTTGAAATCATGAAGGTTGTTTTTGAAAGCAAACATATACTAGGTATATTGTTATGAAAACGAGAATGTGATGATACGGGTATGAGATTGAAAAATACCTTAGTTTTCTAACCAAGGATTTAAAGGTACAGATGTGCAAAAGCACAATTACTCATAATGTCACTTTATTTCCTGTACTTCGTTTCTTAGAATGAAATGAGTACTTTAGAATTTCCGAGGAAATTTTGAGCGATCACTTGAATGGGAGAACCACAAGATTAGTTTGTAAGAACACAGTTCCTTGTTGTAGGTATCATAGGGGAATGCCATACACATATGTAACTACACTTGTACATCAGAATTGTGAACAACAATTTACTTATAAACAAAACAGATTGTTTCACATTACAGGAAGAACAAAAGAAATAAAAGCATAAGACAGCAACATCTTATAATCAGCCCACTGCTCGTTCGTGGGTCAGATTTGCATTGACAACCTTTGATCACTTGTTCCTGAAATAGCTCGTCTCGCCGTAGTTGTACCAAGTACCAGACGGTAAACGAGCTTGAGCAGGGTTGACTTGGGGTTGGTTTGGACCACCTTGGATTGGGTTGAATCGACAAGCATTTGCCAGGTGACCGAGTCGTCCACATGATGCACACAGACGACACTGCAGGTAAGCTCGGTGAGGTGCATTACACTTGTTGCACATCAATGCAGTACCGGCATAAGGTTTCCTGGCAGGAGGTTGAGTAGCAGCAAAGTTTGTAGCAGCTTTGTTTTGGATAGCAAAGCGGCATACGTCAACCAAATGTCCCCATCGTCCACAGTGGGTACTTTTGAAGCAGGGTATGTGATTTGAATGATGACGGTCGCATCGATTGCACCATGGGGCAGCTCCCAAGTACGGCTTCCTGGCTGGCGGTGTTGCCATTTGGCCAGGTCCTGCCTGTTTTGGTGCAACGACTGGAGGATTCTTTGAGGCTTTACGCTTCTTTGACCTTTTCGAAGGCTTGGTTTCTGCTTCTTTATGTGACTCTTGAGTGGCTTCCTCCTGGAGATGATACATGGCAGTAGCTAATTCAACAGTCTTTAGGACTACTTCGCCTATTCGCTGGGTAAATTTGGCAGTCTGCTTGGACATCTGAGCGTCGTTGTGATGAAGAGACATTTTAGAAGAATTGAAAAACATAGGAAGAAACAAGTGAAATGTTATCGGATAATCAAAACAGAATGGCAACGCATAATAATTGCGATCATTTGTTTCTTACCTAAGGCAAACAAATGAGACGGTGACTAATCAAAGTAAGCGGGTCATATTAATGTATCACTGAAGACATGCTCGCCTATAAGTGAACACTCACCCCAAGAGTTCCCAGGTAAGAGTGACTGGTCCGATATTGCGGATTTATACGAACACTCTAGCCTTAGACAGAAAACTCAGGGTACAGGCATTCACCCTTCCAGTTTACACGTGTTCACATTATAAGACCCAAACTTTGATGAGATTTTGAAAACTTTGAGGGTTCAAAACCTTATAATAAATCATCATAGAACAGATGATTGGTTTTCAAAGCGGTTCTGAAATTTATGTTCTTGTTGTGGTTGTCACCTAAGGGTAAGTGACGGTATTGTTTTAAGATATAAACGCAAGTAAAGTGCGTTAGGGTCCTAGGAAGGTTATAGACTAGGTCAAAGCATTACTAATAACCTAATTCCCTATAACCATGAGCTCTGATACCAACTCTTCTGTCACACCCCGACCACGTAAAACAACAAATCATGGAGGAATCGTCGGGGAGTGTTGTAACAGAATCTTTGTTTCATAACACATGGAAATTTAAATGTTGTTTTATTGATTAAAAGAAATTACAATGTCTTAACAACAAGGAAGAATAACATAATTAACTAGTCTTGCATCTTTTATTGTCACTAAGGCCCGAGTCTGCCTATGTGTAACTTGATCAATCCTATGCATCATTTCCTGAAACACATGTGAAAATAGGTACGTCAGCATAAAAATGCATGTGAGATACATAGGTTTTATTGATTTGGGATTCATGCCTTATAAGTTTAGAGAAAGTTGTTTAACAAAAGTCAGTCATGATCCTTGTAAAATGTTTTTGTTTTATAAATCATATAAAAATTGATAAGGAAACAGATGATATAAAGGAAATATATATGGTTAAATAAATAACCAAGTAAAATGAATTTGTATAAAATGTGTTGTTTGTAAAACAATGTTTTGTAAAGATATGTTAATTGTGTAAAATGTAATATGTCAAAATTGAAATGGTTTAAATAACGCTACGATATGTAATATCATAAAAGCACTTATATATAGGAAGTACCAGCGGCGTATCCACCATACTTTTATCATATTACACACGTCTCGTTACTTAAATTACTTACCCAAACAAACCACCAATGTAAAAATGTCCATGTATGACTAAATGTA
Organism: Helianthus tuberosus; assembly: GCA_030545235.1. Taxonomy (NCBI): domain Eukaryota; kingdom Viridiplantae; phylum Streptophyta; class Magnoliopsida; order Asterales; family Asteraceae; genus Helianthus; species Helianthus tuberosus. Next base: position 121,448,624 of record CM060433.1, read on the forward strand.
ATGTTTAAACAAATGTTGAAATGTTATTGAGTAAACAAATGTGATGTAGAGTGAATAAAAAGCCTATATTGATTAAAATCATTTACTCGACCCTATAAGAAAGAAATGTACAAAACAATGCATTTGATAAATTATAAATCAAAATTTATGTTTTGTAAAATAATGCATGCTTTACTGATACAAACATCTATGCGGTATTGTGAAAATGCATACATTCAAGCCTTGAGACTGTGGCGATAAACCCTTAAACGAACTAAAGATTTATCTGAGTTATGTTTATCAAATTCGGTCATTCCTTCCATCCAAATATACCTAGGATGTCAAGAACGGGAGTTGTCAATTCCTATGGTACCACTACCTACTAACGAACGGCGTAGCTAATGTTAATGAATGTATTTTTGAGCCATTTAAACAAACCAAATGTCATACCAAAATGTAAGCATGTTTTATGAAAATAATGTACTAAGTATGCAACAAATGGACATACATAGCATGAAATGAAATGTAAAATAATGTACTAAGTATGAACTAAATGGACATACATAGCATAAAATGAAATGTAAACAATGTACTAAGTATGCAAAATGTAAACAATGTACTAAGTATGCACTAAATGGACATACATAGCATAAATGAAATGTAAACAATGTGCTAAGTATGCACTAAATGGACATACATAGCATAAAATGAAATGTAAAACAATGTACTAAGTATGCACTAAATGGACATACATAGCATAAAATGAAATGTAAAACAATGTACTAAATATGCACTAAATGGACATACATAGCAAAAACATAATGAAATCATGTACTAATAGTGTACTAATGAACATAACAAGTATATGATATGGAAACATGGAAAGCATGAAAGTAACAAGTAGGCACATGTGTTTCACCCCTAACTAGTCCTATGACAAGTAATATATGCCTTAAGACGTCTAATATTGTTGCCTAATCAGTTTAGATGTCAAAAATTATGTTACATATGCTTAAAATGAATTTTGGTGTAAAAAGGGCATTTTGGTAATTTACCTAAGGCATATAAACTACCTATCATACAACTACTTAAACGAAGTGACCATAAGGTATAACCTCGAAAGGTTATTCCCTATGCAACTATGGTCACCTAATGTGTTGGTCAGATCCTAATGACCTTTCGAGGTTATACCTTATGGTCACTTCGTTTAAGTAGTTGTATGATAGGTAGTTTATATGCCTTAGGTAAATTACCAAAATGCCCTTTTTACACCAAAATTCATTTTAAGCATATGTAACATAATTTTTGACATCTAAACTGATTAGGCAACAATATTAGACGTGTTAAGGCATATATTACTTGTCATAGGACTAGTTAGGGGTGAAACACATGTGCCTACTTGTTACTTTCATGCTTTCCATGTTTCCATATCATATACTTGTTATGTTCATTAGTACACTATTAAACAATGTACTAAGTATGCACTAAATGGACATACATAGCATAAATGAAATGTAAACAATGTGCTAAGTATGCACTAAATGGACATACATAGCATAAAATGAAATGTAAAACAATGTACTAAGTATGCACTAAATGGACATACATAGCATAAAATGAAATGTAAAACAATGTACTAAATATGCACTAAATGGACATACATAGCAAAAACATAATGAAATCATGTACTAATAGTGTACTAATGAACATAACAAGTATATGATATGGAAACATGGAAAGCATGAAAGTAACAAGTAGGCACATGTGTTTCACCCCTAACTAGTCCTATGACAAGTAATATATGCCTTAACACGTCTAATATTGTTGCCTAATCAGTTTAGATGTCAAAAATTATGTTACATATGCTTAAAATGAATTTTGGTGTAAAAAGGGCATTTTGGTAATTTACCTAAGGCATATAAACTACCTATCATACAACTACTTAAACGAAGTGACCATAAGGTATAACCTCGAAAGGTTATTCCCTATGCAACTATGGTCACCTAATGTGTTGGTCAGATCCTAATGATCGACCATACTGGTCGGGTTCGAAAGTGTAAGCGGTTGTTTGGACCGCTTACCTTACGACCCTACATAAGCACTAAACCTAAAGTGACGAGCTAAACATGTTTAACAAAGTTAGAAAACAGGTTTGGTATCAAAACAAACGGTTTTGATACCTAAAAGTAGTTTGGTTACAAAATACGCAAGAATAGGCATTTTGGCCGAAACTACGACTCGTCACTAAGCCTAGATAACGTGGTAATCAGTAGGTATAGTCACAAGAGACTAAAACCATCGTGATTACGCTCACGTTATGAAGTTCAAACGAACTTCATGTTGACCATAAACTGGTTAATGCAGAAAGTCAAACATAGTTTGACTTTCACGCTATAAACGCGTAAAGAACGAAAGAGGACTTACAACGGGTCCAAGAATGGAAGCTTTGATCCAAATATTCTCAGGTATGAAGTGATAACACATCAACTTAGAGAACAAATTCAGATCAAAGGTGTGAGTTTGAGAGTGAAGTGGGTGGGGGTATTTATAGATTTCATAGAACCGTTAAGATCGTTTCTTGAAACCCGAGCTTTGATCTAGGCCGTACACTTGCACCCATTGTTTTCTAAAACCATGCGAGACCCTAATATGAGTCTATAGTATCATAAAAACCATTAAATACCAGCCCATAGTTTGCAAAACCATGGGCTAAAACCATCAAAACTTCAAAATTGGACTTGGTTCATTGAATCTGGTCAGAAATTTCAAAAATGGTCCCTGCACTTGTAAAACTTGATTTTTTGGCACTTTTAAGCCCCGTTAACCCCATTTCAAGGCTCTAAAATAAAGTTAAAGTATAGGGAACTTAAAATATGCTCAAAAACATCTCGGATGTCGGTTCGTTTGGTCGTACGGTTGCGTTGTTCGGTTAATTACGACGGAAATCGTAATGAACGCAAAAACGATCTAAATTACACAACGAATGGAATTTTATCATTCCAATCACTAAAATAAAATATTTTAATGATTACATAAATTTTTGGATGTCCGGATATATTCAGGACGTAAGATATGCGTGAAAATGCAAACTTATGCACTTTTGACGCTTTTAGTCTCTATTGATCAAATAAGTTTATTTTAGCATACCAAACCCCTTAAAGCCTATTTCTAAGCTATGTAAAGGATATTTAGGGTATGTTTAACTTATGATCAAGTTCCAGAATGTTCGTTACAGTACGAATCGGCATACTTTCGCAGTTTGTCGAAATTAGTCCCTTTAAGCGAATAAACTTGATTTCGACACACCAAACCATCCAAAACTTATTTCTAAGTTATGTAATGGTTAGTTAAGGTATCTTAAGCCTATGTCACTATTCCGGAGTGTTTGTTTCATTAAAACTGATTATATTTACGCATCAGATCGCGTATAATCTTCCAGAAAGCGATTTAAAGCTCGAAATCGAACAAGAATTGATATGTGCAAACGATACACATATTTATACAAATTCCAAGTATGAAATACAATATTTCATTGGTTTGGTATTCGTATGATGGTTGAAGTGACACGGGTGTCACAGTATGTTTATAAACAAGTTTCAAGTGTCAAGTGTTTTGATATAGAATACATGTTGCATCCCAAAGTGTTAAGGCAAAAAGCGATCGAGTATGCTCACAGTGGGTGCTTAAAATCCTAAAAATAGTAGGATTGGATCGAAGGGAGCACTGGATCAGCCTGTGTGCGGGGAACAGAGCATAAGTCCTCTAAGTGCTGACCCAGTCGGGAACAGAGTGTCGAATCATGCGAAAATCGGGTTAAAGTGTCTGACAGACTACCCGAGCGGATGGTTATCCAAGCGGATGACCATTCGAACGGATGGCCATTCGAACAGTGTGTAGGTGTCTATGAACTGTTTAAGTTTTTGATCATAGTGTCCTATAAAAACAATCAGCAAGTGTTATCATAATCAGATCATCTGGACGGTTGGTCATCCGATCGGATGATCATTTGAATAGATGGTCAGTGGGTGAAGTTTTGAAAAGTTTTCTAAGCTTTGAGTTAACGGAGACGGCGTAACAACGTGTCATAGAACGGAAACACACCAAACCCAGCTACTTCGATCGGATGGGTATCACCCCTTTCGAACCGACGAGCTGTTCTTGATGGAATTTCATGTTTGGACCCATAAATCGGCTGTTTTTCCTGTGGAAATCAGTTTTTCAAGCCGACTCTCGACTAAGGAACAAGTCGAGAGTCTGTTTGAGTCCGATTTCATCAAGGTCTTGTATAAAAACTGAAGAAAAGTTAGGAATTCAGTTGTAAATCATGAAGTTTATCAGATCCGAGCCGGAAACATGTGAAATTCCGTCAGATCTGATATAAAAGTGTGATAATCCTTTAGATCTTGTATAAAAGTTGTGAAAATCCACTAGATCTAGAACCAATCTTGGTTAAATGGTGCTCCACAACAGTTTGCATAAGCAACCGAGTGGAAACCACCTTCAAGAGGTCCAAATCAGTTGTTTTTCGAGGAAAAGTTGAAGTGTTCGTGTGATTTTGATGAGGAATATGGTGTAGAAGTGATTAGTGATGAAGATTGTACAAGTTTTAAGGAGAAATACTTACGAATTTACCTTGAATCACGATTAAAGTGACTGAGAGTAACCTGAGTGCGTGTGATCGGATGGCAGAGTGAAAGGTGAGAATGAGGGGTTAAGTCACCTATTTATAGGTGACAGTGACAGCCTCAGTCTAATGGGTTAAGTCAGTGGAGAAGTGCAGGCGATCGGATGGCTTTCCGATCGAATGGCCATCCGAGCGGATGGTCATCCGATCGGATGTCCATTCGGACAGCCGATTCTCGTTTGCTAGTTTTCTAATTTTGGTTCGTTTTGCGAGCTAGGTTAAGTGTTGCGTTGCGTATTCTTGTGAGTAACCATTGTATGTAGTATTATTACACTTAGGTGTTCAAATAACATAAGTATCACAAGAAGTTCCTGTGTTTCAAGTTCCCGTTTAAGCTAGTTTCTTGTTCAGTAAGTATCAAGCATAACAAGTGTCAAGTTTCTAGGATATATACATCGTTCACATATAAAGCATTACAAAAGTCAAGTTTCACATCATTCATATATGAAGCATCACAAGAGTCAAGATTCACATCGTTCATATATATAGCATCACAAGAGTCAAGATTCACGTTGTTCATATATATGAGAAACATCACATAGATGAAGGTTTCACATAGTTTAACAAAATTTAAGATTCAAATAGTATCATTTCTTATTATGATCGATCGTCACGAGTGTAAAAGCATCACAATATAGAAAGTATGATAAGACTTGCTGAGATAATAAAAGTATCGAAACGCTGAGTCTCCCCTCCTTTAGGAGATTTCGTCCCGGAAATCTAAGAGGAAGACTGAACAAAGAGCTGTGGATACTTGGCTTTCATTTCACTCTCGAGTTCCCAAGTGAATTCGGCGCCACGCTTTCCTTCCCATCGAACCTTAACTATGGAAATTTTGCTACGCTTTAACCGCTTGGTACCTCGGTCCATGATTTCGGCCGGTTTCTCCACAAAATGAAGGGTCTCATTTATTTGCAAGTCTTCGATGGGAACTTGAAGTTCCTCATATGCTAAACACTTCCTGAGGTTAGAAACATGGAATATCGGATGTATGTTGCCAAGCTCTTGAGGCAAATCGAGTCAGTAAGCCACCTTGCCAATCCTTTCGAGTATCTTGAAAGGACCCACATAGCGAGGGGCAAGCTTTCCCTTTTTGCCAAAACGTATCACTCCTTTCCAGGGAGATACCTTGAGTAGAACGTAATCCCCAATATTAAATTCCATAGGCTTATGCCTTTTGTCAGCATAGCTCTTTTGTCTGCTCCTAGCCTTGATCAAGTTATCACGGATTTAAAGAATCTTATCCGTCGTCTCTTGAATGATCTTAGGGCCAGTAAGTTGCTTGTCACCAATCTCTTGCCAACTGATGGGAGATCGGCACTTACGACCGTATAAATCTTCGAAAGGAGCCATCTGAATACTGGAATGGTAGCTGTTGTTGTACGAGAATTCGATCAATGGTAAATGTACATCCCAATTACCACCAAAGTCGATGACACAAGAACGGAGCATATCCTCCAGGGTCTGAATAGTACGTTCAGTCTGTCCATCTGTTTGAGGATTAAAGGCCGTACTAAGATTCAAGTGAGAACCCATAGCGGACTGAAAAGTGTGCCAAAGACGTGAAGTGAAGCGACCATCGCGGTCAGAGATTATGTCAATAGGTATACCATGACGACATATGATTTCATCAGTGTAGATTCGAGCAAGTTTCTCCACTTTGAAATCTTCACGGATAGGAAGAAAGTGGGCTGATTTGGTCAAACGGTCAATGATTACCCATACATTATCAAGACAGGAAGGTGTTCGCGGGAGTCTAGCTATGAAGTCCATAGCAATGCTATCCCATTTCCAAACAAGGATTTCGGGTTGTTCGATAAGACCTAAAGGACGTTGATGTTTGGCTTTAACATTTGAGCAAGTGAGACATTTCGAGACGTACGCGGCGATTTCCTTCTTCATACCGGGCCACCAACAGGAGGTACGCAAATCATGGTACATCTTATCAGCACTAGGATGAATAGAGTATCGGGATTTGTGAGCCTCATTCATAATGAGCTCACAGAGATTGTCGTGATCTGGCACCCAGATGCGATTGAGATAGTACTGAAGTCTATCATACTTTGTTTCAGTTGATCAACAGAAGCACCTCGTATTTCAACGATTAGAATACCTTCGTTGGCTGACGAGTACTGAGCTTCACGGATACAAGCATGTAGATTGCTAGTAATCTGAAAACAACGGATGCTACTAACATGAGTCTTATGACTAAGAGCATCGGCCACGTCATTCGCTTTGCCAGGATGGTAGCGAATATCGCAGTCATAGTCGTTAAGAAACTCTACCCATCGTCGCTGATGCATATTCAGTTCCTTTTGGTTAAATATGTGTTGCAGGCTCTTATGGTCAGTGAAAACCACACACTTAGTACCATATAGGTAGTGTCGCCAAATCTTTAACGCAAAAATAACTGCGCCAAACTCTAAATCGTGGGTAGTATAGTTTTTCTCATGTATTTTGAGCTGTCGGGAGGCATAAGCGATGACCTTGTCCCACTGCATGAGCACACAGCCAAGAACACGGTTCGAGGCATCGCAATACACCACAAGATCATCATTCCCATCAGGGAGAGCAAGTACGGGAGCGTTACAAAGCAGATTCTTAAGAGTTTGAAAAGATTCCTCTTGCTCAGGACCCCAAGCAAAAGGTTTCTCTTTCTGAATCAACGAGTTGAGAGGAACGACGATCTTAGAAAAGTCCGATATGAATCGGCGGTAATAACCCGCCAATCCCAAAAAGGAACGAACCTCAGATGCAGATTTAGGCGTACTCCAATTCTTCACTTCTTCAATTTTGGAAGGGTCAACATGGATTCCTTGTTTGCTAACAACGTGTCTAAGAAATTGTACTTCATTAATCCAAAATTCGCACTTAGAAAACTTTGCATATAAGCGTTCACCACGTAAGAGTTCTAACATAAGGCGTAAATGTCATGCATGATCAGCTTGGTTCTTTGAATAAATAAGAATATCATCAATAAAGAATATCACAAAACGATCCAAGTAAGGTTTATAAACACGATTCATAAGGTCCATGAACACGGTGGGTGTGTTGGTCAAACCAAAAGGCATAACCACGAACTCGTAGTGCCCATAACGGGTGTGAAAAGCAGTTTTGGGGATATCCTCTTCGAGAACACGGAGCTGATGATAACCAGATCGAAGGTCGATTTTAGAGAAACAACTTGCGCCTTGTAGTTGGTCGAATAGATCATCGATGCGATGGAGAGGATAACGATTCTTGACGGTGAGTTTGTTAAGTTCACGGTAGTCGATGCACATGCGAAACGAACCATCTTTCTTCTTGACGAATAACACAGGAGCACCCCAAGGTGAGGTACTAGGACGTATAAAACCTTTGTCGAGTAGTTCTTGCAGTTGGCTAGATAATTCTCGCATCTCAGAGGGTGCAAGTCGGTAAGGAGCCTTGGCAACAGGAGTCGAACCAGGTATGAGATCGATACAAAAATCAACAGATCGAGGTGGAGGAAGACCAGGAAGATCTTCAGGAAAGACATCAGGAAAATCACACACTACTGGAACATCACTTACGCTCTTTCCCTTGCCCTTTTGTTCCACTATGTGGGCCAAGAAGGCAAAGTATTGTTTACGTAAGCATTTATTCACTTGAGTGCATGACATCAATTGCAGTCCTCTAAAAGGTCGTTCTCCATAGACGTGTAAAGTATCACCAGACGGGAGAGGTAAATGAACGTACTTCTCATGACAAGCGATTTCAGCATGGTTCTTACGCAACCAGTCCATGCCTATTATGATATCGAAACTACCCAATTGCATGGGTATGAGGTCAGTAGTGAAAACGTGATCGTTAAGAGTCAGGGAACAATCACGGAGAATAGATTCAACTAAAATAGACTTACCGTCGGCAATCTCGACTGAGAACGACTTAGGTAGTTTAGATCGTGCACAGTTTAACAAATATACAAATTCAACGGACACAAAGCTTTTGTCCGCACCAGTATCAAATAGAATCAAAGCGTAAAGATCATTAAAGAGAAATGTACCATTAACGACATCATTGTCGTTACGCGCCTGATTCACGTTGATGTTGAATGCTCATCCTCGAGCGGCTTTCTGTTGCTCCTGATTCAGCTGGGGACATTGGGGATGGAGATGAGTGGTGTCCCCACATTTGTAGCAGGCTCGCACGTTGTTTGCTGGTTTGGGGTTCTGCTGAGCTGGCTGAGCTGGTGGTGTTTGCTGAGCTTGATTGGCTTGACGACAGTAAGGGGAAGTGTGACCATAGCTGTTACTGGTGGTACACTGGCGACAAGTTGAGCTGACAGGGTGGTGATAGTTGCAAGTGGCACACTTAGGATGAACCCCAGTGTACGACTTCTTGGTGTTTTCTGGAGCAGGAGGGTTCGGAGTAGCAGCAGGCACAATAGCATTGCAAGCAGGGTTTTGAGACTTTCGTTTCTTACCCTTGTTGCCACTAGGTTGCTGCGTGATCTGGTTAGCTGGTTTCGAGGGGGAAAATGTGCCAAACTGTTTGTCACGGACACGGTTGTTGTTCAGACTAGCTGCGAGACGGTAAACTTCCTCGATGGAGTCTAGTTGAGTTGCTTCAATGGATTCGCGCATAGCAGAAGGTAACCCATGGATGTACTTCATGATCATGCGCTTGGGATTAGAAACCAAATGTGGCACGATGATGCTAAGTTGCTTAAAGCGGGTAGTATAAGCCAGATTGTCATCTCCAACTTGTTTGAGATGCCAGAACTCATCTTCGAGCTTTTGCTGCTCATGGGGAGGACAGAACTCAAGCATCATCAATTCCCTAACCTCCGGCCATGGTAGAGCATAAGCTTCATCATTTGAGTGGATGTTTCTCTCGTTGGTCCACCATTCCAAAGCTTGGCCTTGGAAAACTCCCGTTGCACTCCTAGTCTTGAGATGTTCTGGGCACTCGCTGTTGATAAAAGTAACTTCAATGATGTCAAACCACTCTAGCATAGCAGTCACTCCATCACTGACTGTAAAAGGCTTAGGGTTGCAGGAGACAAAGTGTTTGTAGTTGAAGCTCACAGACTTAGGTTGGACCGCTTTCGAGTCAACAAAGGAGGGAGGAGTGTTTGATCCCTGGATTTCAGTGACAATCTTGGGAACAATGCGTGCAATCTGTTCGGCCATAAAAGACATCATATATGTAACAACCCTTGGAAAAATCCATAAACAAAATCCGAAGTGTGCATGATAAAGCTTGAAAACCTGATTGATGAAACAACACGCACAAAAGTACCTTTATTAGACTCATAATTATAAATCGAACCATTTAAGATCAAGACCCAAATATACGCGATAAGAACCAGCACAAAAATCGAGGAAAACGCGTGAGTGGACGAAAAGGGCGGCCAAGGACACGCGTCACGACACTGCGACACGTGTCAGACCTACGTGGGACACGTGGCGACCGAAGCCATGTCAACCCTCCCCGTGACACGCGCCAGGGAAGGCTTGACCGTGCGCGACACGCGGGAGGTGACAGTTTGGGGTATATAACAGGCAGCAGTGGGACTGAAGTCTGTGCACCAGTTCGATCAAATTTTGACGAACTTACTCTCTCGTATCTCCGTTTCTTTACACAACACCCCTAAACCCTAAAACTCTGCTCGTTATCAGGGTAATAACTCTAATCACCAACACGGTACTATATCCAATTGATTGAAACTGATCCAACAGATGTTTAAGTGCTGCCTATATATGGCTATACTTTGTCATTTGTTATGAGTTTTGATCTCGTGATTATCGTTAATGTTAAATTGAGTTAATACTCTAGTACGAGTTCCAGTGTATCTAGAAATTAGAACTCATAACCAGAAGGCTACTAAACAAGAATACTTAGCAATTAAGTAAACATAGTAGTTAAAATAACTTAACAGTTAAGTTAACTTAGTGGCTAAGAAAACTTAATGATTAAGTAAACTTAGTAGTTAAGACAACTTAACAGTTAAGTAAACTTAGTAGTTAAGAAACCTTAATGATTAAGAAAACTTCCTAGCTAAGAAAGGAATCTGCCTTACCTATAAATAGGAGCCTAGGATTTCATTCTTCCTTGCTCATTTCTTTTCTTCTTCTCTCTATACATTGGTGTTCTAACCAATAATCACTGATGCGATATTCTGTCCTATCGATTCGGGAACCAATTAACGAATGCCAAAGTGCTGTCTAAATAAGACTATACTTTGTGAATTTTGTTAAGGTTCTGATCTCGTGACCATCGTTAGGTTTGATGTGGTTTTACACTAATACGTATTCCACTCTGTTAAACTAAACTTCGGTCCATAAACCTACTATCAAACAAGATGTATAATCATCAGAAGACTTAGAATCAAGATGCTTGTTTAATCAAGACTATATGCTAACAAGGTGAGTCATTCTCTTTTTATCAAACTATTTCATGAAATCTTCAAATATTTTTAGTTATATTTTAGAGTGATTAAGTCTTTGCAAATCTTTAATTACTGGCAGTAAGTGGGGGTATTGTGCACATTACTACTGTTTTATCACTCTTAGGTGGGCGAGCCTAATTAGTGATATGGCCACAGTCATAGATCCGGTCGAGTGACAACTGAACCAGCTAATTATAAGATAGGGGCAAATATAAAAACTCTTAATGCTGTAAATTGCAGTGATTAAGTCTTTGCCAATCTTGAAAGGGTAAATGTAAAAATTCTTAATGCTGTGAATTATAACAAATGTGTTTTTGTACAAAATGAATGAACTCACCAGTATTTCCTGCTGACCAAATGTTTTTAAAACGCATTTCAGGTGATTACAGTAGATTGGAACAAGAGTGATGATACGGAACCAAAAGGCTTAAAGAAGTGGCTTATTTTATCAATTAAATTAAATTAAGAAAACATTGTTTCATATATTCGGGTTTATCCCATATTAAAGCTACCTTTGTAAAACATGGGTTTATTCCCATCTATTTAATAAATAAGATCCGGTGTTTCTAAACTCTGGTATTTTCCTAACTCACGGTGCTGATGAAATTTTTCCGCTGCAATATTTTCAAAATAACCACCGGTACCACTTGACTGCTCGCAGCTCCCGTCCAGTGTGTGGTCGGGGGTCGTGACAGAGATGGTATCAGAGCCACTGGTTTAAGCAATTAGGTGTTGTAATAATACCTAAGCTTAAGCGAAAGAGTTAGGAAATTGTTATTAACTGGTAGCAACAAGGATAGTATTTAGACTTGAACTTAAGAAAGATGCCTTAGTATAAGCTTCGAGATAAGCTAATTACTTGCATGGATAAAGTGTGATGGGTGTTAGTAAGCCGTAAGGATGATAACTAGAACATTGCAAGTATGGTAAATAAGCAATAATACTAGGCCACTGTTATTTCTTATTTATTGGTACTACTTGATTCTGGAATATGATCCGTCATGTGAATACTGATTACCTTGTTCTTTGATAAAAGCCCTAATAAAAGATTCATTTTTAAATCATGAATTGAGAAAATTCTATTTATGGGAAATACAAATTACCTCTCTGACAAGACTGGGTATGGTGTGGTAGACTCTCCAGCTTGTCCGGGTAAGATAGGGTTACCTCTTCGGCGAGAACCGGGTAAGATGGGGCATATGATATGTCAAACAAGTGACAGAATTCCCTAAATAGTATCATGACCTGATGTCTGACTTGTTTTTGGAAACATGAATCTGTTAAATACATTGACCTTATGAATGGTATGTATATTACAGTATGTGAAAAATATGATTATATTGATATGTATATCTATAAGGAAATCCAAAAACCATAAAGATTGGTAATTTAGAATAAATCACGAGCATGTGTGTCAATAATAATTCCAGATTTCTTTATCAGGAATCTCTTGTATACATCTATAATTCCGATATCGAAAACTATTTCATTTGATCATCCGTCTCATAACTCGTGCGACAAGATGAACGATGTGAACCCTTTGTGTTGGGATGTCATCAAAAGTATAAAAATTTCCCATGCGTTACCTTAGATTATTAACGCATTAGGAAACATGTAGCTAAAGTCGTGCTAGGCACAAAACGTCTCAAAACTTATGCCAATAAGAGCAATTCTACTTTCTTTAAGAACTCTTGCGAAGATAAAAGTAACCACGACTAGATGCACTTACAAAGACTCTTCACCTATAATCCTACTAAGATTACCAGTAATAAAGAAGCTGTTACGAAATACATGGGCTGCAAAGGACTAAAGTTGTCCAAACCATTAATATATATGTTAAGAAGAATGAAGTAATGTATGCTTCAAAATTTAGACATTAAGATAGTAAGACCCGATCTTCAAAACACATGATCACGACGTATGCCATGAAATGGAAAGAATTGACAGAAAGGAAATCATGTCTGCTTCATAAAAAGGAATAAAATGGCAACAATGATTCCTGAGATGATTGCTTAATTAGGTTGAGATTTGCAAGCCAACCGAAGAAGTGACCACAAGGAGACAAGACAGACCAGCCGACAAAGTTCGTCTCTGTGATGAAAGCTGCGAGTTATGCATGAAAGTAAGAACATAGCGTATATGGTCTCGGAGTTCATTAACACTAGAGGCATGGAACTGAAAGAAATTCCGACCGACGTTTTCCCAGAGGATCTACTTGGACTATCACCCGATCGTGAGGAGAAACTCAGAATTCATCTGAGACTAGGAACAACACCGATTGCTATATCACAAAGTTAAGACTAATATAGTAGTTGATGCTTTAAGTCATAAGTTTCATAAGAAGCCGAAACAAGTACGTGCTCTTAGATTAAATTTACGGATAAATTTAATGGAACAGTTAAAAAGTACCCAAGAAATAGCAATCAAGGATGATGCTAAAAGATTTAAAAAGATAATAAAAGAATTAGAAAAAGGAACTAATGGAAATTGGAGATTCCATAAAGAATTCGGGTACCTATTCAAGGATACCTACAAGAAAGGATTCTAGAAGAAGCTCATAGAACTAAGTATTTGATGCAACATGTAAGTAATATGAGGTATCGAGGTTTGAATAAGAATTACTGATAGATAGGAATGAAAAAAAAAGATGTAGCAATCGATTAGCAAGTTAAAGCTGAACATTAGAACCCTTTAGGTTTACCTTAACGATTAGACATGCCAGTATGGAAATGGGATTGATAACAAATGAATGTTATTACCAAAATCCCCAAAACAATAAGTTGTAACGACACAATCTGGGTGATTGTGGATCAACTAACCAAGTCAGCTCAATTACTACCAATGAAGGAAACCCTTTAGAATAAAACGCTTAGTTAAGTTGTACGTGGACGAAATAGTCTTGTTACATAGAATCATGTTATCTATTGTATGGGATCGAGATAGTCATTTCACTTATATTTTATGGGAAAATTTTCAAAAAGCCATTGAAACCCGACTTATTTTGAACAGGGTGAAGGAACACTACAACGCAGGAAGACATGCTAAGTACATATGTGATAAATATTAGTGAAAGTAGGACTATCACTTATCACTTATAAGATTCTCCTTCAATATTAGTGTTGCTCATTTAAAGCACCTTATGGATGATAGTACCATCCAGCACGTTGGACAGAAATAAAAGAAAAGCAACTGTCAGGCCATTCGATTGGAAAACCATTAGAATTAGAATAAGAATGATACTAAAAGTCTCCCCGTGAAAAAGGAATAGCCCGATACGGCAAGAAGAAAAGTTAAGTCCAAGATTTGTTAAACCATTCGGAATCATTAAATAAATTGGATCAGTAGCTTATCAGCTAGAGTTACCAGAAGAAAATATAGGAATACATGATGTGTCTCATGTATGCTACTTAAGGAATGCCTAGCTGATAAATCTTTAGTTGTGCCTCTTCAAGATATAGAGGTAAATGCGATTTTAAGTCCATTGAAGGACCTTATAAGTCAAATATGAGAATTCCAAAGCATACGAGATTAGTTCTGGTCAAGGTGAAGTGAAATTTAAAACGTTGACAAGAATATACTTGGGAATCGAAGATAAGATGGAAGTAACCACACTTGTTCCAGTAAATCTCAAGGATGAGATTTAAAACAAGGGGGGAGGATGTAACAACCCTCGGAAAAATCCATAAACAAAATCCGAAGTGTGCATGATAAAGCTTGAAAACCTGATTGATGAAACAACCCGCACAAAAGTACCTTTATTAGACTCATAATTATAAATTGAACCATTTAAGATCAAGACCCAAACATACGCGATAAGCACCAGCACAAAAATCAAGGAAAACGCGCAATTGAACGAAAAGGGCGGCCAAGGACACGCGTCACGACACTGCGACACGTGTCAGACCTACGTGGGACACGTGGTGACCGAAGCCAGGTCAACCCTCCCCGCGACACGTGCCAGGGAAGGCCTGACCGTGCGCGACACGCGGGAGGTGCCAGTTTGGGGTACATAACAGGCAGCAGTGGGACTGAAGTCTATGCACCAGTTCGATCAAATTTTGATGAACTTACTCTCTCGTATCTCCGTTTCTTTACACAACACCTCTAAACCCTAAAACTCTGCTCGTTATCAGGGTAATAACTCTAATCACCGACATGGTACTATATCCAATTGATTAAAACTGATCCAACGGATGTTTAAGTGCTGCCTATATACGGCTATACTTTGTCATTTGTTATGAGTTTTGATCTCGTGATTATCGTTAATGTTGAATTGAGTTAATACTCTAGTACGAGTTCTAGTGTATCTAGAAATTAGAACTCATAACCAGAAGGCTGCTAAACCAGAATACTTAGCAATTAAGTAAACATAGTAGTTAAAATAACTTAACAGTTAAGTTAACTTAGTGGCTAAGAAAACTTAATGATTAAGTAAACTTAGTAGTTAAGACAACTTAACAGCTAAGTAAACTTAGTAGTTAAGAAACCTTAATGATTAAGAAAACTTCCTAGCTAAGAAAGGAATGTGTCTTACCTATAAATAGGAGCCTAGGATTTCATTCTTCCTTGCTTATTTATTTTCTTCTTCTCTCTATACGTTGGTGTTCTAACCAATAATCACCGATGCGATATTCTGTCCGATCGATTCGGGAACCAATTAACGAATGCCAAAGTGCTGTCTAAATAAGACTATACTTTGTGAATTTCATTAAGGTTCTGATCTCGTGACCATCGTTAGGTTTGATGTGGTTTTACACTAATACGTATTCCACTCTGTTAAACTAAACTCCGGTCCATAAACCTACTATCAAACAAGATGTATAATCATCAGAAGACTTAGAATCAAGATGCTTGTTTAATCAAGACTATATGCTAACAAGGTGAGTCATTCTCTTTTTATCAAACTATTTCATGAAATCTTCAAATATTTTTAGTTATATTTTACAGTGATTAAGTCTTTGCAAATCTTTAATTACTGGTAGTAAGTGGGGGTATTGTGCACATTACTACTGTTTTATCACTCTTAGGTGGGCGAGCCTAATTAGTGATATGGCCACAGTCATAGATCCGGTCGAGTGACAACTGAACCAGCTAATTATAAGATAGAGGCAAATGTAAAAACTCTTAATGATGTAAATTGCAGTGATTAATTCTTTTCCAATCTTGAAAGGGCAAATGTAAAAACTCTTAATGCTGTGAATTATAACAAATGTGTTTTTGTACAAAATGAATGAACTCACCAGTATTTCCTGCTGACCAAATGTTTTTAAAACACGTTTCAGATGATTACAGTAGATTGGAACAAGAGTGATGATACGGCACCAAAAGGCTTAAAGAAGTGGCTTATTTTATCAATTAAATTAAATTAAGAAAACATTGTCTCATATATTCGGGTTTATCCCATATTAAAGCTACCTTTGTAAAACATGGGTTTATTCCCATCTGTTTAATAAATAAAATCCGGTGTTTCTAAACTCTGGTATTTTCCTAACTCACGGTCCTGATGAAATTTTTTCGCTGCAATATTTTCAAAATAACCACCGGTACCACTTGACTGCTCGTTGCTCCCGTCCAGGGTGTGGTCGGGGGTTGTGGCAATCTTCTTCTGGGTGTTGGCCTTTGACCTCTTGTGTGGTTTGGAAAGACGTGTTGATGACATCTAAAGAGTTAGAATAAGGATCAGGTGAGACTCGATCATAATGTTTTTGTCAAATTGATTCGTTTCACAGAGTATATCTCATAGCATATAAATGTTTCAAATTGTGTCACACAGTACATATGTCTCATATAGCATAACAAGTTTCACATTGCATCACATAGAATAACGAAAGCGTCGTAAATTTAGTTTGTTCACGAGAGGTTATTATCATTGTTTTAGATTGTGGAGACAGTGCGATTCGTGTAACAGTTTCGAAATGAACAAAGCATCAAGTATAAAACCACATATAAATCGAGATAACATAAAAGATAGGCTCATAAACCACAGGATTGTTTCAGGTAGAGAAACGTCGACTAAACCAAAGTAAATCGAGCCCCTTTTAGGAATTAAGGTAATGTGCTTTGGCCTACTAGACAAATACGTTCATCGATGTTAGGCCTACAATATTTGTCCTTTCGGTTACTACACGTCCTTAATCGATTGGGAAAATTCGAGACTTTGGCGAGACTGAAAATCAAAGAGTGGGACTAGTTATCAAGATGCGAGTTTCACCTCTAACTTGGTAACATCTTACCCTAATTTTGTTTGTACTTATCGAAAGATAAGACCCACTAGAATATGAAATGGAAAATTCCCTTCAAGGTTTGGATGTCACTCCTAACTTGAGGGTAAATTTCATGCAAAATACAGAGTATAGCTGAGAGAAAGTCGTCATCAAAGGTGGGAATCACCACTATTTTGATGAGTCGTTTCGATTGTGTTATAAGAGTGTCTTCAAAGCATCCAAGTGTGTATTGTGTTAGCCTTAGGAAAGGCATGTAAGTTTAACGAACAAGAAGAATTGATAGGAAGCATGTAAGGTAGAATGCATAAGTTTTAAACAACAAATAAGAGACGAAGTTCCTAAAACTATAGACTAGGGCAAAGCATTCCTACTTATTCCTATGTCGCAACCCTCGTCCCCTAATTAGCCGGAAACGGGCGGCCGCGACCAGTTTCGGTGGTATCGACGTTTATCATTTTGGCAGCGGAATTTACATCAGGACCGTAGTTAGGAAATATTTTATCAGAGTAAAATACCACGCTTTTATAATATTAAACACATGGGAAATTCCCAAGTTTCAAGTACACACATTTTATAGGGATAAACCCTATTTTATTTAAATAAAAACATCTCTTTATTTAGGTAACTTTATAGCCACTTTTCCAAGCCTTCAGTGTTGTCCAGCTGGCTTCTATTTGGCTTTCACATTTTGTTACCTGAAACGCGTTTAAAAACATTTTGTCAGTGGGAAATACTGGTGAGTGAATCCCAGTTTAATCAAGATAAGTAAAACAATTGTACAGTATTGAGGGCGATCTCACAATTACATTTGTTTCCATCTACTTTAATTACCACCCACGGTACTGTCAACCTGACTTGTGGTCATGTTACTACTCACAATGTAGTAACAAATTTTGTATACAAAACCCCAACATACCAACGATAATTGTAGAATACAAATACTCAATCACTGCTTAATTATAATTTTAGATATTGAGGTTTTGTAAAAAAACAGTTTGCAAAAAGGAGATTACTCACAAAAAGGTTTACACAAAAAGAGGATTACTCACAAAAAGGTTTACACAAAAAGAGGATTACTCACATTGCTGTCTTAGGGTTTTCCTTTAGGATTTCCTGGTGATTATCTATTATTTACACAAATGCACACGCGTTAGTATAATAACCATTTACATTAGTAATACCCTCCCCGAGACGGCATTCCAACGACTACGTCGGGCAGAACCACGACAGCCGTTACGGAACCCTAGATCAATCAGGCGGCGTATCTAATACGTAACCGGGGGTTATGATACTTACAACGAGGCAGAACTTTGTTATTTAGGGGGGTATAATGCCCGAGTATAGCTTATACTATATAGAAATTAGAGAGAGAATTTGAGAATTGAACGAGTTGGACTGAAGGCCGATCAAGGCAATTTATAGGGCTGATCTCGCAGTCCCTCGCGGTTCGCGAAAGATAAGGAGAGGGCCGTCGCGGCCCGCGACGTAGGGTATGTAGGCCCTAGCTATGCTGAGTTGGTTCGTAGCTCCGACACGCGTGACGACACGTGGCAGCACCGGGTGAGGCCTGGTGTCCAGGTGCTCGCGGCCCGCGAAGACTCAATAGTAGTCTGTCGCGCCCCGCGACAGACCATTAAATTTTGTTTTTATTTTTATTTTAATTATATAATGGTATTTTGGTCTGGTTTCCATATACGGGGTATGTTTTAAGACATATAGGGACATTCTAATTATAATAGAGGTGTCGAAAATAATTTGGAGGTTGTTATATCCTCCCCACCTTGTTTTAGAACTTGTCCTCGAGGTCTACAGGAATAAGTGTGGATATTTCCTTTGCATCTCTGATTCAAGCTCCCAAGTGTATTCTGGTCCTCTCTTGGAGTCCCATTTTACTTTGACTAAAACCAATCTCTTATGTTTAAGATTCTTGACTTTCCTGTCTTCAATCTGTAGAGGCTTCTCTACAAACTTTAACTGCTCATTTACCTCTATATCCTTGAGAGGTACTACTTGTGATTCATCAGCTAAGCATTTCTTGAGGTTACATACATGAAATACATCATGTATTCCTGCCATTTCCTCTGGCAGTTGTAGCTGATAGGCTACAGGTCCAACTCTTATAATAATCTCAAAAGGTCCAACATACCTGGTGTTTTGGTCAAAAATTACCTAAGCAATTTAGTGATCAAATTAGTTAAGTGACGTAGTGTGCTAAGAATGTGTGTTGTAAATATGCTAAATTGGTCGTTTGTTAAAACAGTTTAAGGATATAGCTCAGGATATCGAGCTATATCTATGATCAAACAATGAGCAGAAAATAAAGGGGTGACACGAGATATACGAGGAAAGCCCTTGATCAATCTAGATCGCCGGCACAAAACCTCGGGAGCTGACAATCGCAGCTACCTTGTTCTTCTTATTACTCCAAACGTCAGGATACAGTGCAGGATATTGATCAGATCGCTAAGTGTTACAATGCTTGTTTAGAAAGTGTAAGTTGCGAGAGAGTAGAAGTGTATGAGAGCAGTGAGTGTTGTTGTGTCCCATTAGATCTGATATATCTGTCTATTTATAGCTAAGAAATGAAAACAAAAATTCCTATAAATGGGGGATGCCTTCGAATATTCCTTAGTTAACGTTGGAGACCAAGTAAAGCGGCTTCAACGTCTTTCTTTGAACAACTTAGACCGAGTCTTCCGGGGAAAAGGTCCTCATGAACGTTGCAAGCTTAGACTCGCATTCCTGCACATAATCCGTTAGTGATCCTCAGGATACCATGTCAGGATGTTACCAATATCCTGAATCAGCATCCCGGGCATGAACAGATATCATATAATCAAGATATAATTTGAGATATTATCCAGGATATGGGCTCAGAATTTTACCCATAACAATTGTCCCAAAAAATGTTACCGTTAAGTATCCTGATACTAACGGTTACATTTTTTCACGAATAACGAGGAAATAAAGAGACAAGACCTTGATGTGACCGCTTATAACTGTTCAGTCTATAATTACTCATTACCTCCCTATAAGTTCTCATCCTCATCCTCATTTAACCATTACCAAAGAGAAAAAAGGTAAAAACTTCCTCTCTCATCTCCATCTTCATCCTCCCACTCTGCTCAATATTACGGCAACCATATGGCTAGGCAGGCCAGATCCAACTCTGGTGACTCCGCTCCTACATTCATCCACCAGAATATTATCCAAGATCCGGAGAAAGAAATATGTTCCTTTGATAATGCCCACTTGTCGGCTCTCAAAACCTCCGGCATCTTCCAGAAAGGGCCGGTGTTCCGGTCGTTTGACCGGGAAATTCAGTCAGACATGGTTTCCGACGAGTGGTTGTGTTTTAATGTTTTTCCCTTTACCTTAGGGTTGCAATTTCCTTTTCCAGATTTCATCACCGAGTTCTTTAATACCACAAAAATCTGTTTTAGTCAAACAATGTCGATGCTCTGGTGAGTCTTGCTTGTTCTTGATCAAATCAAGAAGAATCACATCCCTGACCTTTCCATTCATGACCTCCCCTTAGCATATCGGCTTAGATGACATGGTTCTTGTTGATTCTTGTTCTATTCTACCTCCGGAAATCCACTGATACTTCCTGCCACCAGGAATGAGGATGAATGAAAATCCAAATTCTTCTTTGTAAAAAGAGACTCAATCCCTGGTGGAACTGAATATCCGGTGCAGTGGTTGAGAAAGGGTAGGATTTAGGGTTTTAGGATGATCCTGTCTTGTATCCTGTTTCATATCTTATACTCACTTTTTTATTTTCTTGTACACAGCCGATTTCAGGAAGCTTGCACCTCCCTTAGCTGATTCACAGAAGAGAATCGATGCCATCAGACTCCTCCCAGAGGCTAAAAGAAGTTTTAATCAGTTTCCAGCATCTCCAAGTCCACTCTCCAGTTCAAACATGTCTGGTAAGGATCCTGCACAATATCCTGCATACATGTTCTTATTTGATATGTTTAGGAAAGAGTTTTACTCCCTGTATGCAGACTCCAGCAAAGTTCCAATCCTCCTGGACCTTGATGAGCTTGATAGTTACCCCACTCCAGTCAACGTCAAGAAAGAGACTCCTGCTACTACCAGCTCCAAACCGCTCCCGGCTCCAAAGCCTACCCCGAGAACTCGCGCTTTCACCGCCAAGAAGAGGAAAGGCTCCGAAATCAGCACCCCAGGCTCTGAAGGGTTCTCATATGAAGAACTCAGCTTCACTGACTCCTTGGAACCGATAACATCCTTCCTCAATAAGGTAATATCCTGATACTATATCCTGCATACATATCCTGATAGAATATCCTGACAGAATATCCTGGTTAGTAGGTTTTGATTTATACCTGAATTTTGATTTGCAGGGCCTCCAGCATCTGCTTCACCTCTACATCGATGCCTGCAGCACGACCAAGTTTCAAGAGGCCAGGATCAAGCAGCTTGAGACCACCGTTGCCGACCAGGGTGTCATTGCTGAAGCCAAGTCCCGACACTACGAGGATAAGCTGAAAAAGGTTACTTAGGACACCGAGGTAAAGCTGGAAGCCGTCCAGGTGGAGCACGAACAGGCCATGGTCTCTTTTTGGGAAGGGATCAAAAATTCAGCTATTGTCTCCCTGCTACAAGCTCGCATCAAGATGGCTTATGAGGCCAAGGAGACAGGTCTTGAGTGCCCAGCCTGGCCGGTTGATTCCTGGGTGGCAAAGCTGAAGGAGCTCGGGGGCAAAGTTGTGCCGCATCCTGCTGAGGCTGGTGAACCCTCTAAGTCAGCAGAGGTGGTGGACAAGGCTGGAGAAAAGAAGGATGCTGGGACGGATGCTGGTGAGGATGCTGCTCAGGATGCTGAGGCTGAGAAGATGGAGAAGGCTGGTGAAGATGCCGCTGTGTAAGGGCATTCAAGTGGGCGATGATGGATGTTGATGCCTAGGCCGGAGCCCACTTTTTTAAATTTGAATGTTGGTTTGTAACCCTAAAACAATTTACTTTTCCTGCACTTAAACAATTTATATTTTCTGCATGTATTTTGAACAATATAACAGTTGGAGATGGATGGGTCTCGGTTTGAGATGAAACCTTCAACTGTTATGTAAATATAACTAGGAACTTGTTGCGCTTTTGGTGGATGGATCTCGGTTTGAGATGAAACCAAAAGCACAAACTTTTGCTTTAATAATATAACTTTCTTTTGGCTTTATTTTTGTTGTTACAATTTTATTGCACAAATTTTACTTATGAAAATAGTTTTGTTTGAACATTCTTGGGAACATATTCTGAGAGTATCCTGGTCAGGATACTGCTACATAACTTAGAAAATTTAAGTTACCTAAAAACTAAAAAGGAGGGATTATACCAAGGACTCTTAGAGAGTCAATTCGAATCTTCCATCTTAGGAATGTCCCCAGTGCACATTTAGAAGTTTGAACCCATCCTTTGAATTGTTTGATGTATGTCCCCTGTGTTCAGCATATTTGAAAACTTAGAAATGCAAACATAGTCATTTTTTCTACGGGCAAACCCTGAATATGCTGGGGATAAACCCTTAATATCCTGGGGATAAACCCTTAATATCCTGGGGATAAACCCAGATTTTCATGCACTACAGGCGGGAGTGTATAAACTTCAAGACTTAGAAAGGTGAAGACCTTTAAACCTTAGAGAGTATGAAAATACCCTTTCGTGAGAGAGGGTGATCAATCCTCATATACCTTTAGGATCCAGGATATAGCCAACGAAATTGTCAGCCACTTTTACATGAACTAGTCCCGCTACCTTGAACTATCCCTGGATAACTTGGGCTCTATGCGGGGTGTTTAAACCCAATTCGTAAGAAAGGTGAATACCTTTAAACCTGTGAAGGGATTAGAATCCCTTAAACGTGAGAGAGGGGGCCAATCCTCTAATCTTTCGAAATATCCTGAGTGTGTATCCTGAAGTTATATCCTGAAGCATATACTGCAAAACAACTGTAAACTAACGTGGGTGTTAGCCTGGCTAACACCCCTCCGATGCTTAAGTCAGTATTGGGTTTAAAAGAATAAATAATATCAGACATATTAAAAGAGATAGAATTCATACCATCCCGAGTTAGAAATTAAATTCTAAACTCACTTGAAATAAAGCTTTAAGTGTATAGCATTCCAGGATCTTGGTAGCATATCCCCCTCCATACTCTTGAGTCGGTATGCTCCTTTCCCTGATTCTGATTCAACCTCATATGGTCCTTCCCACTTTGGAGCCAACTTTCCATCAGCAGGATTAGTAGTATTCTAAAAAGCCTTTCTTAACACCCAATCCCCAACTTGGAATCTTCTAGTCCTTATATTCTTGTTATATGCTCTGGATATCCTCTGTTGATATGCTGCCATCCTTAGCTTTGCTGCATCTCTCATCTCATCCACTGTATCCAATTCTTGGCACAAGGCTTCAGGATTCTGCTCAGGATCCCGGAGGTTAGATCTTGCTGTAGGTATCACCATTTCTGTTGGGATCACTGCTTCCGCTCCAAATACTAAAGAGAATGGATTCTGGCCAGTTGCACTCTTTATTGTTGTTCTATCAGCCCATAAAACAAAGGGTAGTTCTTCTGCCCATCTTCCTTTCTTAGCTCCTAGTCTCTTTTTCAGGTTGTTGACAATTATCTTGTTCGAGGATTCTGCTTGTCCATTTGCTTGATGATGTACCGGAGTAGATGTGATCATTTTGATTCCCCAACTCTTGCAAAATTCAGTAGTCCTCTTACTTATAAACTAAGATCCATTGTCACAAATAATCTCGGCTGGTACCCCAAACCTGGTCAGGATATTCCTTTTTATGAAGAATACTACTTCTTGGTCTCTAACTTGAACAAATGCTTCAGCCTCAACCCATTTAGAAAAATAGTCAGTCATTGCCAGCATAAAGACTTTTCCTCCTCGAGCTTTCAGCAACTTCCCCACTATGTCCATTCCCCACTTCATGAATGGCCAAGGGGAAGCTATAGGATATAATGGTTCAGCTGGTTGATGTAATATGTTACTGTGCCTTTGACATGCATCACATCTTCGAGCATATTCTGTAGCATCTTTCTTCATTGTCGGCCAATAGTATCCTGTTCTTAATACTTTTAAGAATAATGACCTGCCCCCAGTGTGGTTACCACAATCCCCTTCGGGTATATCCTGAAGCACTTCTTTAGCTTCGCGATCCTCCAAGCATCTCAGGTATGGTCCTGCAAGAGATTTCTTATACAACACATCATTTTTAATGATGAATCGTGATACCTTCATTCTAAACGCCTTAGGATTTTCATCCTTAGGGATGTGTCCTTCCTTGAGATATCTCATGATTGGAGCCGTCCAGGATTTAGTATCCTCATCAGGATCATGGCCAGGATCCTAAATGCTTGTTACCTCCTTATCCTGAGCCTTAGAGAGATCCACAGCAGGATACAGGATGTGAAGTATTGGTATTTGGGTTCCTTCTGGTATCCTGACTGATAATCCTATGTTTGCCAAGGCATCCGCTTCAGCATTATCTTCTCTTGGTACCTGGCCAAGTGTAAAAACATCGAAATATCCTGCTAATTTTTTTAGAATATTGAGATACTCGATTAACTTCTCACCTTTAACTGCATAGGATCAGTTAAAATGATTAGTAATTAACAAGGAGTCAACATATACTTGCAAACTCTTAATATTCATGTTTTTAGCCAACTCTAATCCTGCAATTAAGGCCTCATATTCTGCTTCATTATTAGTGGCAGAAAATTTACATCTAATAGCCTGGGGTAACATGTCCCCCTGTGGCGATTTTAGTAGTATTCCCAATCCTACACCTCTAACATTAGATGCACCATCAGTATATAATGTCCAAGATTCTGAGGTTTCTCCTAGTTGTTGAACTTCTAGGTCTACTTCATTTTGAATATCACTACTGAAATCAGCCACAAAGTCAGCTAGAGCCTGTGACTTTATGGCATTTCTAGGTTCATACACTAGGTCATAAGCACTCAATTTTACTGACCACTTAGCCATTCTACCTGACATCTCAGGTTTCCTAAGCACATTTTTAACAGGATAATTGGTTTTAACATGAATCCTATGTGTTTCGAAGTAATGTCTAAGCTTTGTTGATGCCATAACTAGGGCTAATATTAGTTTTTATAAATGAGAATATCTAGTTTCAGCATCTAATAAACTTTTGCTAACATAATAAACAGGATACTACTGACCTTCATGATCCTTTACAAGGACGGCACTTACTGCATTCCCTGATACTGCAAGATACAGGGATAATGGTTCACCATCCTCAGGCTTCATCAACAGAGGTGCGGTTGAAAGATACTGCTTCAAATCCTGCAAGGCTGCTTCATGCTTCTCTCCCCATTCAAACTTCTTGTTCTTCTTCAGGATATCATAAAACTCCTTGCATTTTTCCGAGGATCTTGAGATAAATCTGTTTAATGCTGCTACTCATCCTGTCAGTCTTTGAACATCCTTCATATTGGAAGGTGATTTGATATCCAAGATGGCTTTGATCTGTTCTGGGGCTCGCTTCTATTCCTCTTTTAGTTACCATATATACTAAAAACTTTCCTGCCCCCACTCCAAAATGGCACTTGGCAGGATTTAGCTTCATGTTATATTGATCCAGGATATCAAACGCTCCCTTAATATCCTGGAGATGATCCTCCCATGTCATCGAGGTATACCTCCATAGTGTCTCCCAACTTGTCTTTGAACATCATGTTCACCAATCTTTGATATGTTGCACATGCATTTTTCAAACCAAAGGGCATAGTAGTATAACAATAAATACCTGTTGGTGTCATGAAGGCAGTATCCTCCTGGTCTGAAGGTTCCATTTGGATCAGCTGGAATCCTGAGGATGCATCCATGAAGGTTAACATCTCATGGCCGGCAGTAGCATCTACCATCGAGTCAATATGAGGAAGGAGAAATGGGTCTTTGGGATAAGCTTTGTTCAAGTCTGTGTAATCTACACAAACTCTCCTTTTCCCATTTTTCTTCTGTACCACGACTACATTTGCTAGCCATCTTGGAAACTTGACCTCTCTGATCATTTTGGATTTCAATAATCTCTCTACTTCTTCTTGAATAATCATATTTTGCTTCGGAGCAAATTTCCTTCTCTTTTGTTGGACAGGCTTGAATGACCGGTCGATACCTAGCTTATGTGTTATAATATCCTTGGAAATGCTTGTCATATCCTCGTGCTTCCACGCGAATGTTGACATCCTGCATTTCAAAAAGTTAGTTAATTGTTCTTCAATATCCTGAGGGATATTGGTTCCTACGAGCACCGAGATATCTGGATTATCTTGATCCAGGATAATTTTCTTTACATCCTGCTCTGAAGCCTCCATGATATCCTGGGCCCACATCTTTAATTGCTATGCTGTATTAGACTTGGTTGAGGATTTCATCGAGGATCCACGGCCTACCTAATATGATATTATAGCAGGATAGAGAATCCATCACACAGAAGCATTGCATTGAGTTGACCCCTTCAACATACACTGGTAACTTTATCTCCCCCACTGTGTTCCTAGCCTCTCCACTGAACCCAACAAGCACAGTGGACTTCGAAGTGATATCCATTGGAGATACATTCATTCTCTTCAACGTTTCTAGTTGGATTATGTTGACGGAGCTGCCATTATCCACCAGTATCCTGCATACAAAATGGTTAGCCATGTATAATGTTATTACCAGAGCATCATGGTGAGGATCCTGGACAGTATCCCTATCATCATTGTCAAAAGTGATCACTTTATCAGTTGTGAGGGTCGTCATTCTGGTTGGCTTTTCTCCTCTTTCGGCCTTAGCCTCTTTTGCATGTCTCTTGGCCGCAGAATATGAAGTCCCATAAATGTCGGATCCTCCTGAAATAAAGTTAATTATCTTGGCATCTGCAGGAGGTGATGCTGCTCGTTCAGGATCCTTCTTAGTATCCTGACCCTTGTTCTTCTTTCTCCCCAGGAGATCCTTCAGATATCCCTTGTTCAAGAGATAACTTATTTCTTTCCTCAGAGCAATGCAATCCTCAGTAACATGTTCGAAATCCTCATGGAAGGCACACCATTTGGACTTATCCTTCCAATCAGCTTTTTGTTGATTCTTCCGAGGCCACCTGGCTTTGTCTCCTAAACCCTGCATAGCATACATCAGTTATGGTATATTAACAGAAAAACAATATTCAGATAATTCAGGATTGTTTTGGTCAAAAATCAAGCAATGACAATGTAACCAAACTTTCTGTTGTGAGGTATGATGCTTGAATCAATGAACAATACTAAGGATCACTCAGAAATGAAATGAACAAGTGACACAAAGATTTGTACGAGGAAAAATCCCTTGATCAATGAATGATCTCCGGCATAAAAAACCTCGGGTGATGGAAACTACCGATCACCAACTCAAATTAAACAAGAAATATAGTACAACTTCGGATGATAGCGAGCTAAGTACAAGGATCACTATAGTGTATTGTGTAAAAAAGTGTATAATCGCTAAGTGTTTTGTCGAGAGCTAGTGAGAGCAGTTGCAAGAGTGTGTGTGTAGCCAAAAATAGCCAAGTGTTTTCTAATTAGCTCGCTACTCCTTTAAAAATGGAAAATATCTACACTAACTAACATTCCGCATTTCATGCAAGTCCCCCACGAACTCCATAACGTCCACTTCAGGTAAGCACGTGCGGAATTAGTCATGGAATATACTCCAGGAATGTCGCCAAGACCAAGTCCAAGCTCGTATTCCTGCAAAACAATACCATATTCAAAGTAGACAATCGTTAGTATAAGGATCCTTAAGATGATCCATGATCCTGATCCTGAAACACTTCTGAGGATCACTAATTCAGACAGAAGTAAGGATCACTAAGCCCAATAGCAGTCGAGGATCTGATCATTTTGAAATCCACCCCTAACAATTGCCCCCAAAATATAAGGAGTAATTATGTAAATAAACGAGTTGTATTTTGTTCTTATCCGCAATCAACCAACGGATAACTAGCCGTTGTAATCGGACTAGCCGTTACGAACATGACGTCACTGAGGTGACTATCCTGCAAAATCATCATTATAAATAGGAGTTAGAGATAGGGATCAATCCGCATTTAAATTCAAGAGAAACTCCCTTTAAATTCATATCCGAAAATCAAGCAGGTATCTCTCTTCCTCTTCTTCCGTTACATTTTCTTTCTCTGCTCCTTCTTTCTTCACCTTCTTCATAATCAAGATGATGCTAAGATCCTCACCGGCCAAGGATCACAAGAAGGACAGTCCTCTCAAGAGCCAGGGGATCATCAAAGATTCGGCGAATGAAAGGTGCTGCTTAACTGATCCACAAATAGACAGAATCCGCCGTTGCTTTCCGGCAAACACTGATTTCAAGTCATTTGACCCCACCATTCTAAGTGATTACGTTTCTGAAACTTGGGTAGCTTTCCCGGTCACACCGTTCACAATAGGATACATGTATCCTTTCCCTGAATTCACCCAGTCTTTTTTCTCCCTCACCGGCATCTCCTACATTCAAGCTATGCCAATGATCTGGAGGGTCTTATATACCCTTGAGAGGATCATTGAGCAAGAAGGAATTGACCTGGGAATGTCGGAATTGGCCGATATGTATGATCTCACAACATTTGGATCCCATCGATATCTATTCAAGCGTAAACCTGGTGAAGAACATCCCATCTTCAAAGCCACTAAGAATGATACTAACTGGAAACGGAGATTCTTCTTTGTCAGAAGGGATTCTCTCCCTGATGGAAAGGATCTGCCAAGGAAGTGGACCACCCATGATAGGATAGAGGATCCTGAGAAGGATCACCAGATAACCTTGTTTTTGTATAGGTATCATTAACACCCTTTTGTTTCCATTGTACAGCTATCTCTGTTTCGCACCTTATACCATCACCTGCCACCAAGGAAAGGCTCGCTGCTTTCAGAAAACTTGATCCTGCAACAAGATCATTCAAAACAAACACCCAGGATTCTCAAGAAGTATCCTCAGGCTCTGTCACTATGTCAAGTAAGTATCCTGTTTTTTGTATAGTTAAATGTTTAAATAAATAGTTAAATAGAAATAGGATAAGGATACTTATCTATTTTGAATGTGTAGGCTCCGGTAAATCCTCAAAATTTGCCTCCAAGTTCAGTGTCACTGATCTTGACAATGTCCGATCCTCCAAGAAAAAGTCTGCTGCTAGCCCCTCCGTCACAATCCCCAAGGCAACCACTTCGAAGGGAAGAGGTGGAAAGAAGAGGAAGACATCTGAAGCTGAGAACCTAC
The DNA here is from genome assembly GCA_030545235.1 of Helianthus tuberosus. Lineage (NCBI taxonomy): Eukaryota > Viridiplantae > Streptophyta > Magnoliopsida > Asterales > Asteraceae > Helianthus > Helianthus tuberosus. Next base: position 121,478,225 of record CM060433.1, read on the forward strand.
AAGGCTTGCCTCTGATCCACCATCAGTTCCTCGAGTACTTTGCAGATGTAATGATCACTGACTTAACTTGACTATCCTGCCCATTTGAGGATCATGTGATCCTAACTTTGCATTGTCTTGTTTGCAGAAATTTGCCAAAATCGAGGACTATGTTGGGAATGTTGAAGAGCTTGAGGAGAAACACTCTGACCTCCAAAAAGTGGCAATACCCAAGGACCTCAAGATCGCCTCCCTCGAAAAGGATCTCAATGATGCCAAGACTCAGATAGCTGCAATTCAGATCAATGTTGATTATGAGAAGCACGAGATCACGAAGGATGCTAAGGTCTCCGCTGCCATTGCCATGTACAAGACCAAGCTACAGATGGCTCAAGAAGCTCAAGATTGTAACACCTCGAAAATTCACGTCCAATAATGTGTAGACACGTGTCAAATGTTTAAACGTGTGAAAGAAATATTATAGAAGGACTAAAGTTGACAATCATGGAAAGTATGTGGATATACGTATTCTAAATGTCAACAGTGAATAAATATAATATACATTAACCCTACTTGGTGCTCATACCTTCAAACGAATAAATCATGGATCATACGAAGCTAAAAGTGAGAGATTACAAACTACAGGGGCTAAATGTGTCAACATGTTTAAGTTATACCTCTGAGTGACCTTTTGACAAACCCAAAGCTTTGTAACGGTTAATTATGCTCACTAGAATGCACGATTAAAATTTCATAAAGTTTCGTTATCGTATGAGAAAGTTATGATCAAATTCGTGTACGAGGGGTTAAAGCGTAAACGTTGAAAGTTAGGACTTTTCGGGTAACAATTAAGTTAACCGGGGACTTAACAAAGTGGGTATATGTTTTAAAGCCCTTATAGATCAATTGTGAGGGTTCATAATGCAATAAACAAGTGCCTAATCAAGTCTTGAAAGGGCAAGGATCAAATCGCAAAAATCTAAAATATGGATTTGGTGCAGAAGGGGCCTAGCGCGACGCGAGGGGGGCCTAGCGTCACGCTGGCGGTGCCCAGCTTCGATTTCTTTGAGTTTTGGCCTGATGAGTGCAATCTGCTCGATTCTAACTCGTTTCTCCACATCTCTTGACCCCTAAAACACCCCCTAAGCATCTAGGACACATGTGGGAAGGTTGTGGTGTGTGCTAGACCTTGTTGTCAACACCTTGTGGTGATTGAATTCACTATAAAAGGCCACAAGTGTTCAACACTTTCTTCACACCTTCATCTGCATTTGTGGATCACTTCTGGAGCTCAACTTCCTCTCAAGTGTTCCCTAATCAAGCTTAGGACCTTTGTAAGTTGCCTAACCTTCTCTAATTAATTTTAGCTTAGTTAATTAGCTAAAAGTCAAACCGTCGTAATTACGGTTTGACTTCGAGATTAGTCAACAATGGCTCAGTCATATCTCGAATTAAAAGTAGATATAAGTTGGTATTTATGTGGGTAATAAACCCTCAAAAGGGTTCCCCCTGATTACCACACTAACCAGGTCAAAAGTCGGGTCAAACTAGTTTATAAAAAGTCAACAGGATACTTAAAATGCTATTTATGCATAATTAACATTATAGATCATATACAACCTGTTTGATCATTGTTATAACTTAGTAATAAGTGTAAGAACATGTCTAAACATGTTCAACCCGACAAATTCCTGTAAATACCCGGTTCGGAACCGAAAGTCACATAGTTTGACTTTCACTTTGACTTTCAGTTCTGACCCGTTTAGGCATGCTTTAGAAATGCCTCAGAGCTTTAATTGGACTAGGTTACATGTTAGAATAACCCTCTGTGATTATACACCTTGGTTCATTAGTTATCCAATTAATATGCGTGTTTCCGTTAATTGCCCATATGTTGACCATTATGCCCTTATTGCCTTAAAACGTGATTTTTGGAAATGTAAAAGAGTAGAAACTTTATTTACTAATATATAAACGTGTATGCAAAGTTTGACATCAATTTGAATTGTAGATTAAGAGTTATGCTCATTATCGCAAAATGAATGCTTTATGTTAATAAAATGGCGTAATTAACGTATAGCCTACTTAAACATACTTTTTATATCAAATCTTTTACCCACTGATGTAATATATTATTTTGGAAATTTTAAAGATTTTTAATAAATTTTAGGCTGAGCATAACTAGTAGTCGTAGGCTTAATCCGGTAATTGTCGGTTTTGCCCTAACGGGCCATAAAATGAGTTTTACATATCTAAACGACTCCAAACCTTTTGCTACTGATCACATATGATAAATAAATTATTTTAAGCCTTCTGGAAATATAAAAATATCAGATTTCAGTATCGAACCCGGAAATGGCCTTTAATCGCCTTATTAAGCGTTTTTAGCGCAAAGTATGTATTAAAATTATATTGGATATACCCGGGTTGATACCTACTGATATATGAGGCAAATTATAATATTTTAATAGTAAGCTAAGGTTGATAAACTCAGACTTCAGTTTTGAGCTTTTCGGCTTATGTGAAATTACCAAAATACCCCTACGGGGCATAGTTTGGTTAAAAATGATAAGTTTCACATATATGCTTTAACCTACTGATATAACTTAGCAAATTATGTATTTTTTCTGATTACATCAGACCTGTAACTCGGGTTGTTACTTAAACTCTTTTATAAACTTTTAAATGACCAAACTACCCTTACGGGGCCTAGTTTGTGTTTAAACACGTTTCGGGCATAATGAAAGACATCTTACTGATGTCACAACATATTTGAGGCATAATTAACTTAGGAAACCTGTCTATAGCTCTCATGAATACCCGTCACGCTTATTACGCGTACGGTTCGGTTTATGTAACAAGTTTACATAAATTAGCCGAAACGGGTCAAACCTTAACGGTTTTATCTCAAAATCCAGAATGTGAATAATAAACCCATATTAAACAAGTCTCTGAACTTGTCGGGTCTAAATCACATTCTATCCGGTCTTCGCTTAATCGTGCGTACGAACCGTATCTTTGAAACTAGCCGGTCTAAGCTTAAGCTTAATCAAAGACCCGTTAGGATTCTAATAGGTTATTATAAACCTTCGTTCCAAATTAGGAGAACCAGTAAAAGCTACGTGCATTTTGCTTATTGTGAATTATACATTGCTCAGGTAAATACTTTTAACTTATTTTCCCTATACGGGCTTGGGTTACGGTATATAGCATACCGCTTGATCGAGCATCAAATCTCCACAGTTGAGTGGGTAGTTGACTAATTTGATCGGCTCGTTTAAACAGTCTTGATTACTTAAAGCCTTTGGGGGGTTAATGACCATGTCCCGGATATCCTAGGCATCATCTTACGAGATGGCCACGACCTGAGCACGGGGTGTAGGCGTACACCTGTCAGTGTATAACTCTATGATGTGGTGTGTCTATTGATCTTTAACCCGGACAAGATCCGGGCGACTGAACGCACAAGTAACATGTAATTCATTCACAAGATTATAATATTAAATAATTCTCCCAAGTTAAATAAAATGTTTATGCCATGTGCATCCAAACCAATTTTTAAATCATTTTCCAAAATGAGTCAGTTGATTGTATTTACCAGTGTAAACTGACGTATTTTCCCAAAAATATTAAATGCAGGTACTAAGCGAAATTGGCTGGGATTTCTCCTTAGCATCATTAGAAGTCTCGCAAGCTTAAGATGCCTGAAGTCTGTTGAACTATTGTTTCATATTTTATTTCGATCCGTTCTGTGGATAAACATCCGAACGATGTGATACTTGATATTACAATAATTTATTCGGTTGTATTATATCTTTTTAAATTGCTTCCGCTGTGCATATTAAATATTGTGTTGTTTGACTATTGTGTTGCCAACCACGTCACGATACTCCCCCACCGGGCCCATCGGTGACACGTGGAAATTGGGGTGTGACAGGTTGGTATCAGAGCCAACATTGAGTGAATTAAACACTAGCCTTTTGTGTTTAATCCCAATGACACAATTGCACATTTCTTTGACTTTCTGAGTCTAGACTTAACATAGGAATAATCTTAATCTTAATCTGTAGATTTTTGCTCCTAAATTTTATATTAGATACGTCGCCAAGCGAAGTAGCTGTAATAGGATTTCTCCACGTATTGGAGCCTTGAAATTGCTGAGCTTCGTACCGCGGCCAGGGGGAAACGAGCAACCAAGGAGAAAGCATTCAGAAATAAAATGAAGAAGAGACTCCTTTTGCTGAAGATCGTCTCCTTAATAGTCCTTGTAAGGACATATTTATCTTTCAGTCCCTCTGAGGACATATTATTCCTTTCAAGTCCCGCTTAGGGCAACTCTGTACTTTTATTTTTTCATATAGTGGAATGACTAAATATTCATCCTAATCAGGAAATATTAAATAACATCCCCTTTTGCAAGATCTACCATTATAATAAAATGGCAAAATCTAAAAAGGACAAGACCTAGCTTCGGGTCATATTAAGACCGGCCAAGATGGCAGTTCCCCAATTTAGATTCAGATCCTTATTAACATTTCAATTTAGAAATTGTTCTGCGATAAATATTAAAAGAATCTTAAGAGTGAAACCTAGCCTGAGAGTCATTATAAAGACCTGGCCAAGATGGTAAGACCTGTTTAAAAAGATTCGTATCCCAGTTAACATCTGAAAACATGTTAGCACTCCCGACAGATGTGATTCGTTGGAAATCACACACGTTATTAAGGATTCTTCAAAAGATTCCTAACCCAGTCTAATGATCTCTGAATCCTGGGTTTACATCATCAATTAAGATGATCATATTTTAACCATACGTGGTAATATAGTGCCTATGGGCCTTGCTCATTTTCCACATGAGCCAAAAATACAGTGGTAGCTATGACTCCCTGTCAGAAAAAGGTAATGAACTAGGTTCAAACCTCAAATACTTTGATTCTCTGAAATCATAGCATATAAATTTATAATTGTCCTTGTGACTAAGCCTGTTGTGCTAATATATTTAAAGGCCTTGATTCTCTGAAATCATGGCTTATGATTTAAAATTGTCCTTATGACTAGGCCTTTTGTGCTATTAAATAAAACTGTTATTGTTGCTTTGATTCTCTGAAATCATAAGCTTATGATTTATAAATGTCCATGTGACCAGGCCATTGGGTGCCACTAATAAAACTGTTGATGTTTTATAATTAGGATAAATTATAATAGAAATCCTAAATATATGTGATTAATAAATTAACCAAATATGGTCTCTGTTTACCATGGTTAATGAATTTCCCTAAGGGACAATTCCGTAATAAACATCCCTTAGAAGGGAAGTGACTACGGGCTATAGTAATGTCCTCTGAGACTAAAGACAGTGGTAGCCTACAGCTCCCTGTCAGGAAAAGGTAATGAACTTTGATTCAAACCTTAATGCCTCGGTTATCTAAAGTCATGGCTTATAAATTAAACTTGTCTACGCGACTAGGCCAATTGTGCTATTATTAACTTGTAAATTAGGATTTATGATAAAAATCCCGAATAAGATAAATATCCTTCCTTCCCTACCAGTATACATTTTAAAAAGAATCTTAAAGGTACGACCTAGCCTATATGACATCCCAGAAGAGGCCAAGATGGTAGAACCGATCCAAAGGGTTCAAATCCTTGTAACATTGTAAACATGTTATCACTCCTGGCAACAGTGAGGCGATAAAATCACACTTATCGTCGTTATATTAGGAAATTTTTACAAACCCCTTGTTTAGCCTAAATGATCAAGAGGAATCATGGTTATAAACGTCGAACATGATGAACACATCAAAACATCCATTAGGATGTATACCTACGGGCAAGGATGTATACATGAAAAGATAGTTTTATTTCATAACTTCTTGTCAAGACAATGACATATGAAATTTTCCGATCCAAAGGAATCATTGATTATGATTTAAAATTTCCCTAGTGACAAGGCCTATGAGCCATCAAAAGTCCTTTGGAACAAGCCCTTGTGCTATATATAAAATATGTCAGTATGACATTGGCAGCCGTGACTTATGTCCCCTGCCTAATAAATATGAAGGATTACAGTCCGTTTAAACGCCAAAGATAGTTTATTTAAAAACTTAGGCAAAACATAATCAAATAAAGTTAATACTATCTATTCGCCTATATGGTTTATTTGTACCATGGCTAAATAATCATCAAATTTGACAATTCACCCTATACTTAAACCAATTATTACTACTTGGTTTGTAGCCTTCAAAGCTTCACCATGGCATCATCCAGTTAATCAGAAGGATGATGCAAGACTGAAATTAATAAGCACCGGATTACAGGCTATGATCAAAATAGCCGTAAGCAACGCTGTGGACCGTGTGTTGAAGGATCTTAAGCGAAAGTGCGATAATACCCCAAATAAAGGTTACAAAAAGGGTAAGACCGGTTCAAGCTATAACCAGTCCAAACCAAGGGAGGCAAAACCCAAATGTAAAACTTGCAAAAGAAGACACTGGGGGCAGTGTCAATCAAACCCAAAGATAAAGCGATGTGGCATCTGTAAAAGATATGGCCACCAGTCCCACGAATGTAGGGACATAAAGAATGCAAACTGTTTCAGCTGCGGCGGAAAGGGCCACATCTGTACTATTTGCCCTAAGGCTGCCAAGGAAGGAACAACTAAGTCTGAGAAGGATTTGAAGGATAAACAGCAGACCGGTAAGAAGACTAGATGCAAAACCTGCAGGAAATACCACCTCGGGAAATGCAGATATGAATCTCAGCCTCTACCCTGTGGAATCTGCAAGTCCAAGGGGCATAAGACCTTGGATTGCAAAAGATTGGAAGACGCAACCTGCTATGGTTGCAATGAAAAAGGGCACATTAAGACCAACTGCCCTGAATACGCTAAAAAGCTTGAGGAAGCTAAGAAGACCGAAGCTGGAGGCTCTCAAATGGGTGCTCAGGAGGCTATTCAGGATGACAAGGTCATAACAGGTATTTTTATCAATAACGCTCATGCTAGAGTATTAATTGATTCAGGTTCAGATAAGTCTTCCGTAGACAACAGATTTTTGTAAATCATTAAATCTGCCTGCTAAAACTCTAAGCGTTAATTGTAAAGTAAAATTTACCGATAGTACCTCAGAGACGACTTCAGAAATATTAGATGGATGTTTTATATCCATTAGGAAAATTTTTCCGATGTCCTAATTCCATTAAAATATAAGGACTCAATATAGTGATAAAAATCGATTGGTTGCCTTGAAAATCAAGCCCATATTGTGGGTAATAAGAAGCAATTAATTATCAAGACTCCTTATGAGACAACCCTCATAATTACATGTATCCATATGATTAATTAGTATTAAACAAAAAAAATGGTGGAACTGGCCGTCCCCGGAATCGAACCTGGGTCTAGGCCACACCCTTTCGCGCGCCTAGCCAACCGAGCTAGGTGCCTAGTTTGTGAAATTTCCACTGTGATTATATATAAGCACATGTACAATAACTTCCTTATTTCTTCTATAAGTCACCTACTTATCCTCATTATGTTGACTAAGTATTAGAACCCAAGATTTTACCTCTATGTTTTAGTTACTCTTGGCTTGCTTATGTTGACTAAACACTAGAAAGGATAAAGTAGAAACCATTAAGTATATCAGTGGTTATGCTAGAAAGGACATGGTAAGGTATACATCACAGTCATTCGATGGCAATACTCTTAATTAGTAAGAACATTAATGAAATCCTCAAGAAGGATCCTCTTATACATTATGGAATGGTCCAAGTTTTAAGGACCTTATTAGAAAAACCTAGTATCCGTTTCGCGAAAAGGGAAAAGACGGAATAAGAATTTTCTTACTCTCGCCATAAAAGTTCTAGACAGTCGACAGTATGTCGCAAAATTTTAATTCATTGGCTGAGATAGTACCCTATTCAGTATACCCAAAAATCTAAGCTTAAAGCACATAATTATTAGTGGTTTGACTGCTAAGAGATACGTTTGGGTTAAGACACTGCTAAGTCTCTCATAAGGTCTTAAGCTTGGCAAACTTTTAGAAATTTTCCATAAAAACCCCAGATATTAAGTGTGAAGTAAAAGTTACAGACGAAATCGAAAGAATCATTTCTTTTATTCCTATCGGAAACCTTCAGTCGTATGGTTTTCGAAATGTCCTCTTTCTAAGAGGAAATGCGTCAGCATATATAGTTGATATCTATTTAATCTCTATTGATTACGAATACCAAATAGTATGACAAAACCGCCGTATGAAAATTGATGTATCTTAATAAGTTCCATAGATTGCTTCCATGCCTGATCAGTATGGAGGTTTAATGCATGGGACCACAAAGATATTCCAATGATCATATGGTACTAAAGTCAACTAATAGTATTCAAAGAAGATATCCAGAATGGAATTTTCCAAGTAAATGTTCCCGATTAAGGAATTCGTGGACTTATAACATAAATGTGTCACTTATTTGACACAAACAATGATGGATGAACTAGAGCCTGAGATATGGAAAATCTCTGTAGCCTCCTTGTATCTTGATTATCTTCTCATAAGTTTTCCTTGCTTACCTCCTGGAAGGCAGGTGGAATTAAGTTTTAATATCCCATTTAAGGCTGCATTATTATGAAATCTCCATGACGGCTAGTACCATCATTGGAAGAATCGAAACCCTGATTAAGTAAGCTTTTAAATAAAGGGTTCATATAGCCTAACTCAATATTCCGAGGTTTGATATTGTTAAATAAGAAAGACGGTTCATATTGCTTATGTATTAAATGCCGCAACCCTAATTAGGCAACGATTAAGAATTTGCCATCAGCTACCCAGGATCTATGGGCAAACTATTGGTGGATAGGCTTGAAGAAGTCTGTGGCCACCTATGTAGCTAAATGCTTGACATGTACGCAAGTCAAATCCGAGCATCAGAAACCGTCAGGTTTGCTACAACAACCTGAACTTCCTACGTGGAAGTGGGAAATGGTAACTATGGATTCTATCACCAAGTTAGCCAACACAAGGAAAGGAAATGATACAATATGGGTTATAGTTGATAGACTGACTAAGTCAGCACATTTCCTACCCATTAAGGAGACTTATAGCTCCGACATGTTAGCCCAATTATACGTTGATAAGATTGTAGCCTTACATGGCATACCTGGGTCTACTATCTCTGACCGAGATACTAGATACACGTCACATTTTTGGAAGAGTTTCCAACAATCTTTGGGCACACGTTCGAATTTTAGTACGGCTTATCATCCTCAGACTGACGGTCAGAGTGATCGTACTATTCAAACGTTGGAAGACATGCTACGTGCATGTGCGATCGATTTGGGTGGTAGTTGGGATAAGAACCTACCATTAATCGAATTCTCCTGCAACAATAGCTACCATACCAGCATTAAGGCTGCGCCTTTTGAGGCATTATACGGTAGAAAGTGTAGATCGCCAGTTTGTTGGGCGGAAGTTGGAGATGTCCAGTTATCAGGACCAGAGATCGTGTTCGAAACGACGGACAAGATTGTCCAGATTCGTGACCGTCTCAAAGCTGCCCGGGATAGGCAGAAGAGTTACGCTGATCCAAAGCGTAAGGATTTTCACTTCAAAGTAAGTGACAAAGTCCTACTTAAAGTGTCACCCTGGAAAGGAGTGATGCGGTTTGGTAAGAAAGGCAAGCTAAGCCCGAGATACATAGGACCTTTCGAGGTTATCGAACGTGTCGGGTCAGTTGCCTATAAGTTAAACTTACCAGAAGAGCTCAGTGGAATTCACAATGTGTTCCACATCTGCAATCTGAAGAAGTGCTTCGCTGATGAATCACTGGTTATACCGCATACAGATGCGCATATAGATGAGAGCTTAAAGTTTGTGGAAAAACCTTTGTCGATTGAAGATCGACAGGTAAAGAAGCTTCGAAGGAAGCACGTACCTATTGTAAAGGTCAAATGGGATGCCCGAAGAGGTCCCGATTACACATGGGAAGTTGAATCCACGATGAAAGAAAAGTACCCTTACTTATTTCAGTAAATCTCAGGTCGAGATTTATTTTAAGGGGGTGAGGATGTAACACCTCGAAAATTCACGTCCTATAATGTGTAGACACGTGTCAAATGTTTAAACGTGTGAAAGAAATATTATAGAAGGACTAAAGTTGACAATCATGGAAAGTATGTGGATATACGTATTCTAAATGTCAACAGTGAATAAATATAATATACATTAACCCTACTTGGTGCTCATACCTTCAAACGAATAAATCATGGATCATACGAAGCTAAAAGTGAGATTACAAACTACAGGGGCTAAATGTGTCAACATGTTTAAGTTATACCTCTGAGTGACCTTTTGACAAACCCGAAGCTTTGTAACGGTTAATTATGCTCACTAGAATGCACGATTAAAATTTCATAAAGTTTCGTTATCGTATGAGAAAGTTATGATCAAATTCGTGTACGAGGGGTTAAAGCGTAAACGTTGAAAGTTAGGACTTTTCGGGTAACAATTAAGTTAACCGGGGACTTAACAAAGTGGGTATATGTTTTAAAGCCCTTATAGATCAATTGTAAGGGTTCATAATGCAATAAACAAGTGCCTAATCGAGTCTTGAAAGGGCAAGGATCAAATCGCAAAAATCTAAAATATGGATTTGGTGCAGAAGGGGCCTAGCGCGACGCGAGGGGGGCCTAGCGTCATGCTAGGGGTGCCCAGCTTCGATTTCTTTGAGTTTTGGCCTGCTGAGTGCAATCTGCTCGATTCTAACTCGTTTCTCCACATCTATTGACCCCTAAAACACCCCCTAAGCATCTAGGACACATGTGGGAAGGTTGTGGTGTGTGCTAGACCTTGTTGTCAACACCTTGTGGTGATTGAATTCACTATAAAAGGCCACAAGTGTTCAACACTTTCTTCACACCTTCATCTGCATTTGTGGATCACTTCTGGAGCTCAACTTCCTCTCAAGTGTTCCCTAATCAAGCTTAGGACCTTTGTAAGTTGCTTAACCTTCTCTAATTAATTTTAGCTTAGTTAATTAGCTAAAAGTCAAACCGTCGTAATTACGGTTTGACTTCGAGATTAGTCAATAATGGCTCAGTCATATCTCGAATTAAAAGTAGATATAATTTGGTATTTATGTGGGTAATAAACCCTCAAAAGGGTTCCCCCTGATTACCACACTAACCAGGTCAAAAGTCGGGTCAAACTAGTTTATAAAAAGTCAACAGGATACTTAAAATGCTATTTATGCATAATTAACATTATAGATCATATACAACCTGTTTGATCATTGTTATAACTTAGTAATAAGTGTAAGAACATGTCTAAACATGTTCAACCCGACAAATTCCTGTAAATACCCGGTTCGGAACCGAAAGTCACATAGTTTGACTTTCACTTTGACTTTCAGTTCTGACCCGTTTAGGCATGCTTTAGAAATGCCTCAGAGCTTTAATTGGACTAGGTTACATGTTAGAATAACCCTCTGTGATTATACACCTTGGTTCATTAGTTATCCAATTAATATGCATGTTTCCGTTAATTGCCCATATGTTGACCATTATGCCCTTATTGCCTTAAAACGTGATTTTTGGAAATGTAAAAGAGTAGAAACTTTATTTACTAATATATAAACGTGTATGCAAAGTTTGACATCAATTTGAATTGTAGATTAAGAGTTATGCTCATTATCGCAAAATGAATGCTTTATGTTAATAAAATGGCGTAATTAACGTATAGCCTACTTAAACATACTTTTTGATATCAAATATTTTACCCACTGATGTAATATATTACTTTGGGAATTTTAAAGATTTTTAATAAATTTTAGGCTGAGCATAACTAGTAGTCGTAGGCTTAATCCGGTAATTGTCGGTTTTGCCCTTACGGGCCATAAAATGAGTTTTACATATCTAAACGACTCCAAACCTTTTGCTACTGATCACATATGATAAATAAATTATTTTAAGCCTTCTGGAAATATAAAAATATCAGATTTCAGTATCGAACCCGGAAATGGCCTTTAATCGCCTTATTAAGCGTGTTTAGCGCAAAGTATGTATTAAAATTATATTGGACATACCCGGGTTGATACCTACTGATATATGAGGCAAATTATAATATTTTAACAGTAAGCTAAGGTTGATAAACTCAGACTTCAGTTTTGAGCTTTTCGGCTTATGTGAAATTACCAAAATACCCCTACGGGGCATAGTTTGGTTAAAAATGATAAGTTTCACATATATGCTTTAACCTACTGATATAACTTAGCAAATTATGTATTTTTTCTGATTACATCAGACCTGTAACTCAGGTTGTTACTTAAACTCTTTTATAAACTTTTAAATGACCAAACTACCCCTACGGGGCCTAGTTTGTGTTTAAACACGTTTCGGGTATAATGAAAGACATCTTACTGATGTCACAACATATTTGAGGCATAATTAACTTAGGAAACCTGTCTACAGCTCTCATGAATACCCGTCACGCTTATTACGCGTACGGTTCGGTTTATGTAACAAGTTTACATAAATTAGCCGAAACGGGTCAAACCTTAACGGTTTTATCTCAAAATCCAGAATGTGGATAATAAACCCATATTAAACAAGTCTCTGAACTTGTCGGGTCTAAATCACATTCTATCCGGTCATCGCTTAATCGTGCGTACGAACCGTATCTTTGAAACTAGCCGGTCTAAGCTTAAGCTTAATCAAAGACCCGTTAGGATTCTAATAGGTTATTATAAACCTTCGTTCCAGATTAGGAGAACCAGTAAAAGCTACATGCATTTTGCTTATTGTGAATTATACATTGCTCAGGTAAATACTTTTAACTTATTTTCCCTATACGGGCTTGGGTTACGGTATATAGCATACCGCTTGATCGAGCATCAAATCTCCACAGTTGAGTGGGTAGTTGACTAATTTGATCGGCTCGTTTAAACAGTCTTGATTACTTAAAGCCTTTGGGGGGTTAATGACCATGTCCCGGATATCCTAGGCATCATCTTACGAGATGGCCACGACCTGAGCACGGGGTGTAGGCGTACACCTATCAGTGTATAACTCTATGATGTGGTGTGTCTATTGATCTTTAACCCGGACAAGATCCGGGCGACTGAACGCACAAGTAACATGTAATTCGTTCACAAGATTATAATATTAAATAATTCTCCTAAGTTAAATAAAATGTTTATGCCATGTGCATCCAAACCAATTTTTAAATCATTTTCCAAAATGAGTCAGTTGATTGTATTTACCAGTGTAAACTGACGTATTTTCCCAAAAATATTAAATGCAGGTACTAAGCGAAATTGGCTGGGATTTCTCCTTAGCATCATTAGAAGTCTCGCAAGCTTAAGATGCCTGAAGTCTGTTGAACTATTGTTTCATATTTTATTTCGATCCGTTCTGTGGATAAACATCTGAACGATGTGATACTTGATATTACAATAATTTATTCGGTTGTATTATATCTTTTTAAATTGCTTCCGCTGTGCATATTAAATATTGTGTTGTTTGACTATTGTGTTGCCAACCACGTCACGATACTCCCCCACCGGGCCCATCGGTGACACGTGGAAATTGGGGTGTGACAAAGATCCAACCTTTGATAGGAGCAGCTAGGACATGGAGGGCTGGAAGGCTAGGCTGGCTGAGTTGGAGGATGAGGATGAGGCTGACGAGGTTCTGGCAATCGAGGCTAGTGGCAGTGGCAAGGATCATACGAAGGATATTGGAGCTGGAGGGGATGATGATGCAGCGAAGGCATAGGCTGCATGAATGGGCGATGAAGGACATTTTCTAGACGTAGCCGGAGCCCATTTTTTTAGTTTGATAGTTTGTTTTGGTTATGGTGTTTTCTTGTTGAACAATTATGGGTTGTACTTAAACAATAGTAATTAGGGCCAAGGATCATGGATCCTTCGAACAATAGGTAGGATTACAAATGGTGGAGGGATCCTCTGTTTGGGGGATGAAGCCATTGTGATCCTGCCGTCTTTTGATTCCTGCACTTTCTAGACCAATGAACAATGGACACCCTTTGCCAACCCATGTGGACGGGCCACGTTTTGCTGGTAGAAACGTGGGTTGGCAATTTTGACAACCTTAAATGGTTTAATATTTTGTGAATAAAATAACTTTAACTTTTTGGCTTATCCTGTTGTTAGGGGAGGATTTCTCAATGACCTGTGATCCTCAATTACTGCTGGGTTTGGTGATCCTTACTTCTGTTTGACTTAGTGATCCTCAGAAGTGCTTCAGGATCAGGATCATGGATCATCTTAAGGATCCTTATACTAACGATTGTCTACTTTGAATATGGTATTGTTTTGCAGGAGTACCAGCTTGGACTTGGTCTCGGCGACATTCCTGGAGCATATTCCATGTTTATTCCGCACGTGCATAGCTAAAAGTGGACGTTATGGAGTCGTGGAGGACTTGCACCATTTTCGGAATGTTAGTTAGTGTAGATATTTTCCATTTTTAAAGGGGTAGCGAGCTAATTAGAAAACACTTGGCTATTTTTGGCTACACACACACTCGTACAACTGCTCTCACCTGTTCTCGACAAAACACTTAGCGATTACACACTTTTTACACAATACACTATAGTGATCCTTGTACTTAGCTCGCTATCATCCGAAGTTGTAATATATTTCTTGTTTAATTTGAATTGGTGATCGATAGTTTCCATCACCCGAGGTTTTTTATGCCGGAGATCATTCATTGATCAAGGGCTTTTTCCTCGTATAAATATTTGTGTCACTTGTTCGTTTCATTTCTGAGTGATCCTTATTGTTGTTCATCAATTCAAGCATCATACCTCACAACAGAAAGTTTGGTTGCATTGTCATTGCTTGATTTTTGACCAAAACAGTTTGGCGCCCACCGTGGGGCAATTGGTGCTTCATTCCTAAGAAGATTCATACCTTTGTGGTCATTTCGGTTCACGACCACCAGGCAGATGGCTTCTTCAGCGAAGAACACTTCAAACTTAATGCTGTCATTCAGTTCTTCACAAGGCGTTCCTCATTTGCCTCCACCACCTTCTCGATCCCAGAAGAATGCTGAGAATGCTGCGAAGAAACAAACCCCCATTTTCACAAAACCACCAACTTCTTCTGTTTCAACTATTCCTACTACTAATGATCTTTATGATCTGATTTTGCAGATAAGGAATCATGCACAAGAGCAGGACAAAACCAACGAAAGGATCCTTCGGGAGATCGCTGAGATCAAGAAACAGAAGAAATCAGTGGAGGATCACTCTCCTCTGATGCCAAGATCGCTGAAGTTCGACACTCCAGTCATAACTTCCCAACACTCAGCAGTTCCGGACGTCCAATACTTGGGTGAATTACCAGGAAGGCGTTATGGAACAGCAGCCATGAGTCAGGCATTTGGCTCTCACTTCCAGCCTCAAGGATCCTCTTCTCAGCATCAGGGATACTTCACGTCAGGAGGATATATGGGAATGCATGCAGTCCAAGGATCCTCCCAGGTACAAGGATCCTCCCAGGTCCAAGGATCCTCCCAGGTCCAAGGATCCTCCCAAGTTGAAGGATCCTCCCAGATCCAAGGATCCTTCCCGGTCCAAGGATCCTCCCTTGTCCCAGGATCCTCTCTGGTCCCAGGATCCTCTCTGGTCCCAGGATCCTCTCTGGTTCCAGGATCCTTTCAGGTTCAAGGATCATCTCAACTTCAAGGATCCAACGTCCTTCAGGATCAAGGATTCTTGAGAAGTATGCAGCCTCAGAGCTCGGACGTTCATCAAGGAGACTTCATACCAATGCAAACCATTGCTTCATCTGGTCCTTCGATCATACCAGAGTCCCGCCAATATGGATATACATCTGGAATTCCAAACATGAATCCCGTGGGAGGTAACACTTTCAATAATTCATACAACACTAACCATGGCTTAATGCATGATATAGGTATCAATCAGGCTATGGCCAGGGAGTTACAGAAGCTCAAGGATATGATATCCAGTGTTCCAGGAGTGGTTAAACCCATTCCTGAAATTGCAGATGGTAGCCATAGGATATCTCGTTTTGCACCACCCTTATGTGATGCTGAGATACCCAAAAGATTCCAGATACCATCCATGAAACTGTATGATGGTTCAACGGATCCAGAGGAGCATGTAGCTCAATACAGGGAGAGGATGGAGATCAATCCAATTCCTGAAAGGTTAAAAGAAGCATGTCTATGCAAGGGATTTGGATCCACACTCACAGGATCTGCTCTTAAATGGCTGCTAAGTCTTCCCCCTTACTCTATTACTTCATTTGCTAATTTAGTTAACTTGTTCAATAGTCAATTCTCTTGTAGTAGAAAATTTGAACGGTTAACTAGTGATCTATATAGGGTAACACAAGGTCAAAATGAATCACTTAGAGATTACATCACTAAGTTTAGTAAAGAATCCTTGGATATTCCTAACTTGGATATTGCTACGGCTGTAGAAGCCTTTAAAATGGGATTACTTAGGGATTCATTATTCTATGATGATCTTGTTATGACACCTTGCAGGAATCTCGATGAAGTAAGAACTAGGGCCCTTAGGTTCATCCGCCTAGAGGATGACAAAAGGATCCAGGATAGATTGACAGGATCCTCAAAATAGGAGAAACAAGGATCCTACTTCAGGAACAACAAATCCAAGTTCTACAATAAGTCTGACAATCAGAACGTGCATTCAGTGGAACAAGAAGAGGATGATAAGGATTATCCTCCTATTTCTGAATACTGTTTTTCTGTTGATAACAATGAACTAATCCTTGCAATGCAGAATCTAGGTGAGAAAGCTAGGTGGCCAAGGAAAAGTGATAAACCAGCTGCTACAAAGGATAAGTCCAAGTGGTGTGCATATCATGAGGATTTCGGGCATCTCACTGAAGAGTGTATTGCACTGAGAAAGGAAATTGGTTACTTGTTGAGCAAGGGGCATTTGAAGGAACTCTTGGGTCGGAAGAAGTCAAGGATCCAGGATCCTGAAAGGATCCCGGAAAGGGCTCCTGCTCCTCCAGCAGATGCACAAGTCATAAATTTCATATCCGGTGGATCAGACATCTGTGGTACATCCTTTTCAGCAGCAAAAAGACACGCTAAGGAAACCAAGATGAATAATGGAGACAGACCCGTCCGGACCTCCGTTGTCACCCAGGATAAAGTCATAACTTTTGATGAGGATGATCGTGTTGATGTCCAGGATCCTCATCATGATGGTCTTGTAATTACATTGTTTATTTCTAACCACTTTGTTCGCAGGATCCTTATAGATGGAGGAAGCTCTGTGAACATCATTCAGCTTGATGTCCTAAAGAAGATGAATATCCCAGAGTCTGACATTATCCCAATATCCTCAGTACTTGTGGGATTCAGTGGAGAAACTAAGAATACATTGGGGGATATCAAACTCCCAATCTATATTGAAGGATTGCATTCTTATCAAAAGTTTTGCGTTATAGATTGCTTATCATGTTGTAATGTTATCCTTGGTAGGCCATGGATACATGACATGAAGGCAGTCCCATCCACCTATCATCAGTGTGTAAAGCTTCCAAGTCCATGGGGAGTGGTGAAAATTGAGAGTGATCAACAAGAGGCTAAGAATTGTTATACATCCTCAATGAAGCCAGCCTCAAGACCAAGGGAGCAATAGCAATTAAAGTATCCTTCAAGAGACGTCTTGGAGGCAAGAGAACAGGATTTGAAAGAAATCCTCATGGATCCTGAGGATCCTGAATCCAAGATCTTCATAGGATCAGGGATCCTTAGCGACATAGAACAGGAGCTAGTATCCTTCCTTAAGAGAAGGAAATCCACCTTTTCCTGGAAACATGAAGACATGACAGGTATATCTAAGGATATAATTACTCACAAACTTGGCATTGATAGGTCATTCAAGCCAATTCATCAAAAGAGGAGGAAGTTTGCACCTGAAAGGAATGCTATTATCCAGGAAGAGGTAGATAAGCTACTTCGAGCAGGTATGATAAGAGAGGTTAAGTATCCAAGATGGTTAGCCAATGTGGTTGTTGTTCAAAAGAAAAATGGAAAGTGGAGGGTATGTGTCGATTTTACTGATTTGAACAAGGCATGTCCCAAGGATCCTTTCCCATTACCCCACATTGACTCCATGGTGGATGCTACCGCGGGTCATGAGTTGTTGACTTTTTTGGATGCTTCGTCTGGATTTCAACAAATTCAGATGGAACCATCTGATCAAGAGGATACAGCCTTTATGACCCCAACTGGTATATACTGTTATATCGCTATGCCATTTGGATTAAGGAATACAGGTGCTACTTATCAAAGGCTTGTCAATATAATGTTCAAAGAGCAAATTGGACACACTATGGAAGTCTATATAGATGACATGGTGGTCAAGTCCAAGAAAGCTGAGGATCACCTTAAAGACTTAGAGGAAGCATTCAATATCCTTGATAAATTTAATATGAAACTAAATCCTTCCAAGTGTCATTTTGGTGTTAAGGCAGGTAAATTCTTGGGCTATATGGTGACAAAGAGGGGCATTGAAGCAAGTCCAGAACAAATCAAGGCTATTGTGAATATCAAATCTCCTGCCAATGCTAAAGATGTGCAAAGATTGACAGGCAGGATCGCGGCCTTGAACATATTCATATCCAAATCCTCATAAAAGTGCAAGGAATTCTATGACATGCTGAGGAAGAACAAGAAATTTGAATGGACTGAGAAGCATGAAAGTGCCCTCAAAGCTCTTAAGGATTACCTATCCTCAGCCCCAGCCTTGATGAAACCAGAAAAAGGGGATGTATTATCCTTGTACCTAGCAGTATCCTCAAAAGCAGTAAGTGCGGTCCTTGTTAAGGATCACCAAGGAAGGATGGCTAAGTGGGCAGTGAAGCTGAGTGCATATGATATACGATATGAACCAAGGACTGCCATCAAATCCCAAGCCTTAGCTGACTTTGTGGCAGATTTTAGTAGTGATTTGCAAAAGGAGGCTGAATTAGAAGTCCAACAGCTTGAAGAAACTAAGGATCCTTGGATACTGTTCACTGATGGATCCTCCAATATAAACGGAACAGGGCTTGGAATACTACTAAAATCGCCACAGGGGGACATAATACCCCACTCCATAGCTTGTGAATTTCAAACTACCAACAATGAGGCTGAATATGAAGCCTTGATAGCCGGTTTGCAAATTGCTAAGCATATGAGGATCAGGTATCTTGAGGTACATGTAGATTCATTATTAATCACTAATCACTTTAATGGATCCTATGCTGTTAAAGGTGAGAAGCTAATCAAATATTTAGAGATAGTCAAAGAATTGGCACTCTCTTTTGTATCCTTTAGTTTGACACAGGTACCAAGGGAAGAGAATGCAGAGGCTGATGCATTAGCTAATCTAGGATCATCCTTGAAGATCCCGGAGGATACAAGGATCCCTATTATCCATATCCTGACCCCTGCTATCGAGGACCATGTAGTTATGGAGATAGGAGAGGATTCTGCAATCATCCCTAGTGATGATACTCAATCTCATTCAGGATCATGGATCCTTCCAATCATGAGATACATACAACATGGAGAGATTCCTACAGGAGAAAACCCAAGGGCTTACAAAATTAAGGTATCTCAATTTACAATATTAAATAATATGTTGTATAAACGATCTCTTGCAGGACCATATCTAAGATGCATTGAGGATCCTGAAATCCAAGAAGTCCTAAAGGATTTCCATGAAGGAGATTGTGGAAACCACACTGGGGGCAGGGCATTATTCAATAGGATCCTGAGGACAGGATACTATTGGCTCACTATGAAGAAGGATGCTGTGGAGTATGCCAAGAAGTGTGATCCTTGTCAGAGGCATAGTAACATCCTTCATCAACCAGCAGAACTCTTGCATCCTATATCCTCTTCCTGGCCATTCATGAGATGGGGAATGGATATAGTTGAAAGCTTCCTAAGGCACCTGGTGGAAAAGTATTCATGCTTGCTATGACTGATTACTTCTCTAAGTGGATAGAGGCTGAAGCCTTTGTTCAAGTCAGAGAAAAGGAAGTTATATCCTTTATTAAAAGAAACATTATTACTAGATTTGGTATCCCTTCCGAAATTGTTTATGATAATGGATCCCAATTTATTGGGAATAGAACTACTAACTTTTGTGACAGCTGGGGGATTAAGATGATAACATCAACACCAATCCACCCACAAGCTAATGGTCAGGCAGAATCATCCAACAAGATCATCATCAACAATCTGAAGAAGAAGCTTGGATCCAAGAAAGGAAAATGGGCAGAAGAACTACCTTATGTGCTTTGGGCTGATAGGACAACTCCTAAGAATGCTACTGGCCAAACTCCATTTTCTTTGGTGTTTGGGGCAGAATCGGTGATCCCTACAGAGATGGTGGTTCCAACTGCAAGAACAAGCATTCGTGATCCTGAAGAAAATGCTGAAAACTTGGTTCAAGACTTGGATACTATAGAGGAAATCAGGGACTTGGCAAGGATAAGGATGGCCAGTTATCAACAAAGGATGGCTGGAGCTTACAACAAAAATGTCAGGATTAGGAAATTCCAAGTTGGTGATATGGTATTAAGGAAAGCGTTTCAGAATACCACCAATCCTGCTGATGGAAAGCTAGCACCAAAGTGGGAAGGCCCCTATTTGATTGAAGCTAAAGCAGGAAAGGGGGCATATTGATTACTAACAATGGAAGGTGATTTGCTACCAAGAGCTTGGAATGCTGTCCATTTGAAGAAATATTTCATGTGATCAGGATCCATGATCCTTACTAGACAAGTATCCTTGAAGGATCCTTACAGGGCAGAGGATCCTCATTTTGGTAATGATCTAATCTCAAACTATTTCATTTTTTAATTATCCTATACAAGGATAAGGATCATGCATCCTTTATCCTCCTTTCACTTGATTCTGAGTTTTGAAGGTTCAGGTATCCTTAACTAAAGATTGAGTATCCACAGAAGTATCCAGTTATTAGGGCTTGACCCCAGTTATTTGGGCTTGACCCCAGTTTGGGCCTGTCCCCAGTTTCGCCAGTAGCGCACGATGATCCTGGTATAGTTCATGGCAATGGGACCAGTACTCGCTTTAGGGGCTGACAATTTCATTGTACTGGCTATATTCAGGATCCTATGTATAATGGTAGACGTACCATACATCCGTTCCTAAGGTTTCTAACGTTTTCACGTTAGCTAAGGTTTTGGCATTTTCATGTCACTAAGTTTGGATAGTCGCCAATGAGGGCCATACTCCAGTTTACATACGATCCTTTGGGCTTGTCCCCAGTTATCCTTTGGGCTTGTCCCCAGTTATCCTTTGGGCTTGTCCCCAGTTATCCTTTGGGCTTGTCCCCAGTTTTCCTTTGGGCTTGTCCCCAGTTATCCTTTGGGCTTGTCCCCAGTTATCTTTTGGGCTTGTCCCCAGTATATTGGGCTTGTCCCCAGAATTGTTGGGCTTGTCCCCAGTTACTAACTCTTATCTTATATTGGCTTAGTCCCAAGTTGTATCCTATTTCAGGTTTTTGGAGATAAATGACCAAGGATCCTTGATCCTTACTTTCTACTAAGGTTTGTCTTTTGGGTTATCCTGATTATAAGTGTTAAAGGATAGGATCCTAACTTGGATTCTCAGGTATGATCCTTAACTATTTTGATTTTATTCATTATTTATTTAAATAACCCTTACCCTTTGACAACTGAACTTATGATCCTTAAACTATGTTACTTTTCAGAACTTATCGATTATGGGATATGTGGTCCTTGATCATATCCTAAGTTTTTTGGGGATATTTCTTAATTTTTTTTTCTTTTACTTGATAAGTTTAGACAAAATGAACATCACAACAGTTGGAAAGTAAAATATTAACAAGGATATCAACACAGGATAAGCCAAAAAGTTAAAGTTATTTTATTCACAAAAGATTAAACCCTTTAAGGTGGTCAAAATTGCCAACCCACGTTTCTACCAGCAAAACGTGGCCCGTCCACATGGGTTGGCAAAGGGTGTCCATTGTTCATTGGTCTAAAAAGTGCAGGAAACAAAAGACGGCAGGATCACAATGGCTTCATCCCCCAAACAGATGATCCCTCCACAATTTGTAATCCTACCTATTGTTCGAAGGATCCATGATCCTTAGCCCTAATTACTATTGTTTAAGTACAACCCATCATTATTCAACAAAAAACACCATAACCAAAACAAACTATCAAACTTAAAAAATGGGCTCCGGCTACGTCTAGAAATGTCCTTCATCGCCCATTCATGCAGCCTATGCCTTCGCTGCATCATCATCCCCTCTAGCTCCAGTATCCTTCGTATGATCCTTGCCACTGCCATTAGCCTCGATTTCCAGAACCTCGTCAGCCTTATCCTCATCCTCCAACTCAGCCAGCCTAGCATTCCAGCCCTCCATGTCCCAGCTGCTCTTATCAAAGGAAGGATCCTGAGCTTCTTGAGCCATCTGTAGCTTGGTCTTGTACATGGCAATGGCAGCGGAGACTTTAGCGTCCTGTGTGATCTCGTGCTTCTCATAATCAGCATTGATCTGAGTCGCAACTATCTGAGCTTTGGCATCATTGAGATCCTTTTCAAGGGAAGCGATCTTGAGGTCCTTGAGCATTGCCACTTTTTGGAGGTCAGAGTGTTTCTCCTCAAGCTCTTCAACATTCCCAACATAGTCCTCGATCTCCGCAAATTTCAACAAAGAAGATAATGCAAAGATTAGGATCAAGTGATCCTCAAATGGGCAGGATAATCAAGTTAAATCAGTGATCCTTACATCATTAAAGTACTCGAGGAATTGATGACGGATCAGAGGTAAGCCTTGAAGGTTGTCAGCTTCAGAGGTCTTTCTCTTCTTTCCACCTCTTCCCTTTGAAGTGGTAGCCTTGGGGATTACGACGGATGGGCTAGCAGCAGACTTTTTCTTGGAGGATCGAACATTGTCAAGATCAGTGACACTGAACTTGGAGGCAGATTTTGAGGATTTACCGGCGCCTACACATTCAAAACAGATAAGTATCCTTATTCTATTTCTATTTAACTATTTATTTAAACATTTAACTATCCAAAAAACAGGATACTTACTTGACATAGTGACAGAACCTGAGGATACTTCTTGTGAGTCCTGGGTGTTTGTTTTGAATGACCTTGTTGCAGGATCAAGTCTTCTGAAAGCAGCGAGCCTTTCCTTGGTGGCAGGTGAAGGTATAAGGTGCGAAACAGAGATAGCTGTATAATAGAAACAAAAGGGTGTTAGTGATTCTTATACAAAAACAAGGTTATCAGGTGATCCTTCTTAGGATCCTCTATCCTACCATGGGTGCTCCACTTCCTTGGCAGATTCTTTCCATCCGGGATAGAATCCCTTCTGACAAAGAAGAATCGCCGTTTCCAGTTTGTATCATTCTTAGTGGCTTTGAAGATGGGATGTTCTTCACCGGGTTTACGCTTGAATAGATATCGGTGGGATCCAAATGTTGTGAGGTCATACATCTCTGCCAATTCCGACATTCCTAGAGCAATTCCTTCCTGCTCAATGATCCTCTCAAGGGTATATTAGACCCTCCAGATCATTGGCAAAGCTTGAATATAGGAGATACAGGTAAGGGAGAAGAAAGACTGGGTGAATTCAGGGAAAGGATACGAGTATCCTATTGTGAAAGGAGTGACCGGGAAAGCTACCCAAGTTTCAGAAACGTAATCACTTAGAACGGTAGGATCAAACAGTTTGAAATAGGTGTTCGCCGGAAAGCAATGCCAGATTCTGTCTATTTGTGGATCAGTGAAGCAGCACCTTTCATTCGCCGAATCTTTGATGATCCCCTGGCTCTTGAGAGGACTGTCCTTATTGTGATCCTTAGCAGGAGAGGATCTTAACATCATCTTGATTATGAAGAAGGTGAAGAAAGAAGGAGCAGAGAAAGAAAACGTAAAGGAAGAAGAGGAAGAGAGATACCTGCTTGATCTTCGGATATGAATTTAAAGGGAGTTTCTCTTGAATTTAAATGCGGATTGATCCCTATCTCTAACTCCTATTTATAATGATGATTTTGCAGGATAGTCACTTCGGTGACGTCATGTTCGTAACGGCTAGTCCGATTACAACGGCTAGTTATCCGTTGGTTGATTGCGGATAAGAACAAAATACAACTCGTTTATTTACATAATTACTCCTTATATATTGGGGGCAATTGTTAGGGGAGGATTTCTCAATGACCTGTGATCCTCAATTACTGTTGGGTTTGGTGATCCTTACTTCTGTTTGACTTAGTGATCCTCAGAAGTGCTTCAGGATCAGGATCATGGATCTTCTTAAGGATCCTTATACTAACGATTGTCTACTTTGAATATGGTATTGTTTTGCAGGAGTACCAGCTTGGACTTGGTCTCGGCGACATTCCTGGAGCATATTCCATGTTTATTCCGCACGTGCATAGCTAAAAGTGGACGTTATGGAGTCGTGGAGGACTTGCACCATTTGCGGAATGTTAGTTAGTGTAGATATTTTCCATTTTTAAAGGGGTAGCGAGCTAATTAGAAAACACTTGGCTATTTTTGGCTACACACACACTCGTACAACTGCTCTCACCTATTCTCGACAAAACACTTAGCGATTACACACTTTTTACACAATACACTATAGTGATCCTTGTACTTAGCTCGCTATCATCCGAAGTTGTAATATATTTCTTGTTTAATTTGAATTGGTGATTGGTAGTTTCCATCACCCGAGGTTTTTTATGCCGGAGATCATTCATTGATCAAGGGATTTTTCCTCGTATAAATCTTTGTGTCACTTGTTCGTTTTATTTCTGAGTGATCCTTATTGTTGTTCATCAATTCAAGCATCATACCTCACAACAGAAAGTTTGGTTGCATTGTCATTGCTTGATTTTTGACCAAAACACCTGTGTTAATATCGTTGTTAATATTTTACTTTCCAACTGTTGTGATGTTCATTTTGTTTAAACTTATCAAGTAAAGAAAAAATTTAAGAAATATCCCCAAAAAGTTTAGGATATGATCAAGGATCACATATCCCATAATCGATATATTCTGAAAAGTAATATAGTTTAAAGATCATAAGTTCAGTTGTCAAAGGATAAGGGTTATTCAAATAAATAATGAATAAGACCAAAATAGTTAAGGATTATACCTGAGAATCCAAGTTAGGATCCTATCCTTTAACACTGATAATCAAGATAACCCAAAAGACAAACCTTTGTAGAAGGTAAGGATCAAGGATCCTTAGTCTTTTAACTTCAAAAACCTGAAATAAGATATAACTTGGGACTAAGCCAATATAAGATGAAAGTTAGTAACTGGGGATAAGCCCAAAGGATAACTGGGGACAAGCCCAAAGGATAGCTGGGGACAAGCCCAAAGGATAGCTGGGGACAAGCCCAAAGGATAACTGGGGACAAGCCCAAAGGATCGTGTGTAAACTGGAGTATGGCCCTCACTGGCGACTATCCAAACTTAGTGACATGAAAATGCCAAAACCTTAGCTAACGTGAAAACGTTAGAAACCTTAGGAACGGATGTATGGTACGTATAGCATTATACGTAGGATCCTGAATATAGCCAGTACAATGAAATTGTCAGCCCCTAAAGCGAGTACTGGTCCCATTGCCATGAACTATACCAGGATCATCGTGCGCTACTGGCGAAACTGGGGACAGGCCCAAACTGGGGACTAGCCCAAATAACTGGGGTCAAGCCCAAATAACTGGATACTTCTGTGGATACTCAATCTTTAGTTAAGGATACCTGAACCTTCAAAACTCAGAATCAAGTGAAAGGAGGATAAAGGATGCAGGATCCTTATCCTTGTATAGGATAATTAAAAAATGAAATAGTTCGAGATTAGATCATTACCAAAAATGAGGATCCTCTGCCCTGTAAGGATCCTTCAAGGATACTTGTCTGGTAAGGATCATGGATCCTGATCACATGAAATATTTCTTCAAATGGACAGCATTCCAAGCTCTTGGTAGCAAATCACCTTCCATTGTTAGCAATCGATATGCCCCCTTTCCTGCTTCAGCTTCAAACAAATAGGGGCCTTCCCGCTTTGGTGCTAGCTTTCCATCAGCAGGATTGGTGGTATTTTGAAATGCTTTCCTTAATACCATATCACCAACTTAGAATTTCCTGATCCTGACATTTTTGTTGTAAGCTCCAGCCATCCTTTGTTGATAACTGGCCATCCTTATCCTTGCCAAGTCCCAGATTTCCTCTATAGTATCCAAGTCTTGAACCAAGTTTTCAGCATTTTCTTCAGGATCACGAATGCTTGTTCTTGTAGTTGGAACCACCATCTCTGTAGGGATCACTGACTCTGCCCCAAACACTAAAGAAAATGGAGTTTGGCCAGTAGCATTCTTAGGAGTTGTCCTATCAGCCCAAAGCACATAAGGTAGTTCTTCTGCCCATTTTCCTTTCTTGGATCCAAGCTTCTTCTTCAGATTGTTGATGATGATCTTGTTGGATGATTCTGCCTGACCATTAGCTTGTGGGTGGACTGGTGTTGATGTTATCATCTTAATCCCCCAGCTGTCACAAAAGTTAGTAGTTCTATTCCCAATAAATTGGGATCCATTATCACAAACAATTTCAGAAGGGATACCAAATCTAGTAATAATGTTTCTTTTAATAAAGGATATAACTTCCTTTTCTCTGACTTGAGCAAAGGCTTCAGCCTCTATCCACTTAGAGAAGTAATCAGTCATAGCAAGCATGAATACTTTCCCACCAGGTGCTTTAGGAAGCTTTCCAACTATATCCATTCCCCATCTCATGAATGGCCAGGAAGAGGATATAGGATGCAAGAGTTCTGCTGGTTGGTGAAGGATATTACTATGCCTCTGACAAGGATCACACTTCTTGGCATACTCCACAGCATCCTTCTTCATAGTGGGCCAATAGTATCCTGTCCTCAGGATCCTTGAGAATAATGCCCTGCCCCCAGTGTGGTTTCCACAATCTCCTTCATGGAAATCCTTTAAGACTTCTTGGATTTCAGGATCCTCAATGCATCTTAGATATGGTCCTGCAAGAGATCGTTTATGTTTTGGTCAAAAATTACCTAAGCAATTAAGTGATCAAATTAGTTTTGTGAGGTAGTGTGCTAGTAATACTTTGTGAAAAATATATTGGTTTGTTAGTTTGCAAAAACAGTTAACAGGATACGGCTCAGGATATCGAGCTGTATCTATAATCAAACAATGAGCAAAAATGTAAAGGTTGACACGTGATGTACGAGGAAAGCCCTTGATCAATCTAGATCTCCGGCATAAAACCTCGGGAGCTGACAATCGTCGGCTGCCTTGTTCTTCTTATTGATTGAATAACCAGGATACAGTGCAGGATAATGCTCAGATCGCTACTAAGTGGTACAATGATTGTAAGTGATGAGTGTTAGTGCGTGATTGCTGCTAGAAAAGAGAGTAAATGAGTAGGTGAATTCGAGTTGTGACCTATGGATCTGGCATCTCCTTTATATAGTTACAAGAATTAACTAATTGTGCTAAAAATCCGGGATATTATGCTAAAAATCCGGGATACTGAGATTATTTCCTTTCTAAACGTTGCCAGGCTGTTTCCACTCGTTTTCCACGCGCTTACTAACTATAAGTCCGGGATTTAAGCTTCCATAACCGTTACAACATTAATATCTTTGACCAATCTTCGTAACTTTCCATAAAACACGCCAATCTTCAATGATGACCGTTACAAGAGCTATTTTTCTGCCATCAACGTCCTTATCCTAACCAATTTGAGCGGGTCTTCAGGATAACTTGGTCTTCATGAATGTTAGTCCCTTGTAGCCAACGTTTACAAGCAAATTGTTAGTAATAGTCAGGATACTGCCTCAGGATGTTACCAATATCCTGGTCCGGTATCCTGACTTGGTATCCTGATCATATACAACTAATAGAAAATCAAGATACAAAGTCAGGATATGGGCTCAGAATTTCACCCATAACAATTGTCCCCAAAAATATAACTGTTGGATATCCTGATTCCAACGGATATATTTTTTAGTCATTCCAACATGCCTGGTAAGGATATATGTTTTCTTCGATCTTGAGAAGCTTGACAGTTATCCCAAGCTTGTCCTGGTAAAAAAGGAGCCGCCTGTTGCTGCTGCCAAAGGTTTCTCTTATGATGACCTTGGCTTCACGGAATCTATCGAGCCCATGACCTCCTTCCCTAATAAGGTAAGTATCCAGATCCTGTATCCCGTACACATATACTGAACCTGTATCCTGGTTAGTCTGTCTTTAATGATACCTGTATTTTGTAGGGTCTAAATCATCCGGTCGTCCTGCACTTAGAACAATTTTAATTTCCTGCAAGTAGAATATTTTGACAGTTGAAGGTGGAAAGATCTTGTGTTTTCAGGACGAAACCTTCAACTGTTTATCTAAATATGATTTAAAAACTTTAATTGTGTTCTTGGTGGATGGGTCTCTTTTTGAGATGAAACCAAGAATACAATCTTTTGGACCATTAATAATAAACTAACCTTTTAGCCTTATTTGTTGTTTATTTTGAAAGGTAAGTTTTGAATATCCTGATCAAATATCCTGGTCAGGATACTGATAAAATGTCTTCTAAATGTCAGACAAAACTTGGTTGAGTATGACTTTTTAGAAAACTTAGATCATTTAGATAAGGTTTTCAAGACTTGAAAAATAATAAATCATACCAGAAACACTTAGGCAATAATTTCCAACCTTAACCTTTGAATCCTTTGCAATGTCCCCGGCATGGATGTCCCCTGTCTGTGCATGATATTGCATCAGTGCATGATATACTTGAGTGTTTCTTCACTTAGTGATTAAACTTCGTAGCTTCTTATCCACAAAAGAATGTGTGTAATCACAGCTTGTCATATCTTTGCAATCTTGTTAAAAACTTTAGTTTTACTGGGGATAAACCCTTAATGTACTGGGGATAAACCCTTAGTATCCTGGGGAAAATCCCAAATTTTCATGCGCTACAGGCGGGAGTGTATAAACTCCAAGACTTAGAAAGGTGAAAACCTTTAAGCCTTAGAGAGTATGAAAATACCCTTTCGTGAGAGAGGGTGATCAATCCTCATATACCTTAAGGATCCAGGGAATAGCCAACAGTAACGAAATTGTCAGCCACTTTTACATGAACTGGTCCCGCCACCTTGAACTATCCCTGGATAACTTGCGCTCCAGGCGGGGTGTTTAAACCCAATTCGTGAGAAAGGTGAATACCTTTAAACCTGTGAAGGGATCAGGATCCCTTAAACGTGAGAGAGGGGGCCAATCCTCTAATCTTTCGATGTATCCTGAGTGTGTATCCTGGAGCTATATCCCGAAGCATATTCTGCAAAACAACCTTAAACTAAGGTGGGTGTTAGCTTGGCTAACACCCCTCCGATGCTCAAGTTAGTATTGGGTTCAAATAAAATAAATTATATTATATTTGAAAGAGACAGAATTCATACCATCTTGAGTTAGAAATTAAATTCTAAACTCACTTGAAATAGGCTTTGAGATGTATAGCATTCCAGGATCTTGGTAGTATATCCCCCTCCATATTCTTGAGTTGATATGCTCCTTTTCCTGCTTCCGATTCAATCTCATAGGGTCCTTCCCACTTTGGAGCTAATTTTCCATCGGCAGGATTAGTAGTATTCTGAAAAGCTTTTCTTAACACCCAATCTCCGACTTGGAACCTTCTAGTCCTTATATTCTTGTTATATGCTCTGGATATCCTCTGTTGATATGCCGCCATCCTTAGCTTTGCTGCATCTCTTGTCTCATCAATAGTATCCAGTTCTTGACATAAGATTTCAGGATTTGATTCAGGATCCCGTAGGCTTGATCTAGCTGTCGGTATCACCATTTCTGTCGGGATCACTGCTTCTGCCCCAAATACCAAAGAAAATGGGGTTTGCCCAGTAGCATTCTTCACAGTTGTTCTATCAGCCCATAGGACAAATGGTAGTTCCTCTGCCCATTTTCCTTTTTTGGCACCTAACCTCTTCTTTAAATTGTTGACGATTATCTTGTTCGAGGATTCTGCTTGTCCATTTGCTTGAGGATGCACTGGTGTTGACGTAATCATCTTAATTCCCCAACTCTTGCAAAAGTCAGTAGTTCTTTTGCTGATGAATTGAGAGCCATTGTCACAAACTATCTCAGCTGGTACCCCAAATCTGGTCAGGATATTCCTTTTTATGAAGGATACCACTTCTTGATCCCTGACTTGAACAAAGGCCTCGGCTTCGACCCACTTGGAGAAATAATCTGTCATTGCCAGCATGAAAACCTTTCCTCCTGGAGCCTTAGGAAGCTTTCCCACTATGTCCATCCCCCATTTCATAAACGGCCAAGGGGATGCGATAGGATATAATGGTTCCGCAGGCTGATGCAGGATGTTGCCATGTCTTTGACATGCATCGCATTTCTGAGCATACTCCGTGGCATCCTTTCTCATGGTCGGCCAGTAATATCCTGTTCTCAACACCTTCGAGAACAGAGATCTGCCCCCAGTATGGTTGCCACAGTCTCCTTCGTGTATATCCTGAAGTACCTCCTTGGTTTCAGGACCTTCCAAGCACCTTAGGTACGGACCTGCAAGGGATTTCTTATACAAAATATTATTTATAATAGTAAAACGAGATACCTTCATCCTAAAAGCCTTAGGATTTGCATCTTTTGGGATATCTCCTTCTTGAAGATACTTCACAATTGGAGTCATCCAGGATTCAGGATCCTTCTCAGGATATCCATCACCAGGATCCTGGATACATGCTACTTCTTTATCCTGAGATTTGAAATGTTCTATTGCAGGATACAAGATGTGCACTATTGGTATCTGAGTTCCCTCCGGTATCCTGACAGTAGATCCTAAGTTTGCTAGAGCGTCAGCTTCAGCATTCTTTTCTCTTGGTACCTATTCAAGTGTAAAAATTTCGAAATATCCTACTAATTTCTTAACAATTTCAAGATATTTAGCTAACTTTTCACCTTTTACTGCATAAGACCCATTGAAATGGTTAGTAATCAACAGGGAATCAACATATACTTGTAAACATCTAATATTCATATTTTTGGCTAATTCTAATCCTGCTATCAGAGCTTCATACTCAGCTTCATTATTAGTGGCAGTAAACTCACATCTAATGGCCTGGGGTAATATGTCCCCCTGTGGCGATTTTAGTAGTATACCCAAACCTACACCTCTTACATTAGATGCACCATCAGTATATAGTGTCCAAGATTCTATATTTTCTCCTAATTATTGCACTTCTAGGTCTACTTCATTTTGAATATCACTACTGAAATCAGCCACAAAGTCAGCTAAGGCCTGAGACTTTATGGCATTTCTAGGTTCATATACTAGATCATAAGCACTTAATTTTACTGACCACTTAGCCATCCTACCTGACATCTCGGGTTTCCTAAGCACATTTTTAACAGGATAGTTGGTTTTAACATGAATCCTATGTGTTTCAAAATAATGTCTAAGTTTCGTTGATGCCATAACTAGGGCTAATATCATTTTTTTCTAGATGAGAATATCTAGTTTCAGCATCTAATAAACTTTTACTAACGTAATAGACAGGATACTGCTGACCTTCGTGATCCTTGACCAAAACAGCACTTACTGCATTCCCTGATACTGCAAGATACAGGGATAATGGTTCACCATCCTCGGGCTTCATCATCAGAGGTGCGGTTGAAAGATATTGCTTTAATTCCTGTAAGGCTGCTTCCTGCTTTTCTCCCCATTCGAACCTCTTATTCTTCTTCAGGATATCGTAGAATTCTTTACATTTTTCTGAGGATCTTGATATAAATCTGTTTAATGCCGCTACTCGTCCAGTTAATCTTTGCACATCTTTCATGTTGGATGGTGACTTGATATCCAGGATAGCTTTGATCTGTTCCGGGCTTGCTTCTATACCCCTTTTAGTCACCATGTATCCTAAAAACTTTCCTGCCCCCACTCCAAAATGGCACTTTGCAGGATTTAGTTTCATATTGTACTGGTCCAGGATATCAAATGCTCCTTTAATATCCTGGAGATGATCCTCAGCCTTCTTGGATTTGACTACCATATTGTCAATGTACACCTCCATGGTGTCCCCCAGTTTGTCTTTAAACATCAAGTTCACCAATCTCTGGTACGTTGCACCTGCATTTTTCAAACCAAAAGGCATAGCAGTATAACAGTAAATACCTGTTGGTGTCATGAAAGCAGTATCCTCCTGGTCTGAAGGTTCCATTTGGATCTGCTGGAATCCTGAGGATGCATCCATGAAGGTTAACATCTCATGACCGGCAGTGACATCCACCATCGAGTCTATATGAGGTAGAGGGAATGGGTCTTTAGGACATGCTTTGTTCAAGTCTGTGTAATCTACACAAACTCTCCATTTCCCATTCTTCTTTTGGACCACGACCACATTTGCTAGCCACTTGGGAAATTTGACTTCCCTGATCATCTTGGACTTCAATAGCCTTTCAACCTCTTATTGAATAATTACGTTTCGTTCTGGAGCAAACTTCCTTCTCTTTTGCTGGACAGGCTTGAAAGACCTATCAATTCCAAGCTTGTGAGTTATAATATCCTTAGAAATACATGTCATATCCTCATGCTTCCATGCGAATGTTGAGATCCTGCATTTCAAAAAGTTAGTTAATTGATTTTCAATATCCTAAGGGATATTGGCTCCTACAAGCACCGAGATATCTGGATTATTCTGGTCCAGGATAATTTTCTTAACATCCTGCTCCGAATCCTCCACAATATCCTGGGCTTGCATCTTTAATTACTATCCTGCTTTGGACTTTCTTGAGGCCTTCATTGAAGAGGAGTAGCACTCCTTCGCCTCTTGTTGGTCACTTTCAACTTTGACTACCCCCCAAGGAGTAGGGATCTTGACTCACTGATGATAGGTAGAAGGTACAGCTTTCATCTCATGAATCCATGGCCTGCCCAATATAATATTATAGCAGGATAATGAATCCATGACACAAAACCGTTGAATCGAGTTTACGCCTTCGACATATACGGGCAGTTTTATTTCCCCAACAGTATTCTTTGCTTCTCCACTAAACCCTACAAGCACAGTGGACTTTGAGGTGATCTCCATCTCGGGGATGTTCATTCTCTTCAAGGTTTCCAATTGGATGATGTTAACTGAGCTGCCATTATCCACCAGTATCCTGCGTACAAAGTGATTAGCAACATATAAAGTTATTACCAGAGCATCATGATGAGGATCCTGGACAGTATCCCTGTCATCACTATCGAACGTGATCATTTTATCAGTCGTGAGGGTCGATATCCTGGTTGGCTTATTCCCCCTTTCAGCCTTAGCCTCCTTTGCATGTCTTTTGGCTGTAGAATAAGAAGTTCCGCAGATATCGGACCCTCCTGAGATAAAGTTAATTATCTTTGCATCGGCGGGAGGTGATGCTGCTCGTTCAGGATCCTTCTCAATATCCTGACCCCTATTCTTCTTTCTGCCCAGAAGATCCTTCAGATATCCTTTGCTTAGTAGGTAGCTTATTTCTTTCCTCAGGGCAATGCAATCCTCAGTAACATGTCCGAAATCCTCATGGAAGGCACACCATTTGGACTTATCCTTCCAATCAGCTTTTTGTTGATTCTTCCGAGGCCACCTGGCTTTATCTCCCAAACCCTGCATAGCATACATTAGTTCAGGTATATTAACAGAAAAACAATATTCTGACAATTCAGGATACTCCTCAGGATCCTCATTTTCAACAGCGTTCACTTTTTTGTTGTCATTCCTGTCATATGGCTTAGAACGATACGGTTTGTATGAGGATTCTGACTTCCTGTTAGTTGGTTCATATGTTGAGGATGCATTCATCCTCTCTTGCATTTTCTTATCATCTTCCAGCCTGATATATCTCAAGGCCCTGTTTCGAGCTTCGTCCAAGTTCCTGCAAGGATTCATCACAAGATCCTGATAAAACTGGGAATCCTTTTGTAGTCCCATCTTGAATGCTTGGACTGCTGTAGCAACATCAAGGTGTGGGATATCCAAGGATTCCCTGCTGAATTTGTTCACATAATCCCTTAGGGATTCTTGAGGCCCCTGTGTTATCCTGTAGAGGTCACTTGTTAGTTTTTCAAAGCTTCTACTACAAGAAAACTGACTATTAAACAAATTAACTAAATGAGAAAATGATGTAATTGAATAAGGTGGAACATTTAGAAGCCATTTCAAGGCTGATCCCGTTAGAGTAGAGCCGAAGCCCTTGCACAAGCATGCTTCCTTAATTTCTGGCGGGATAGGGTTAATCTCCATCCTCTCCCTATACTGGGCAATATGCTCCTCAGGATCTGTCGTCCCATCATACAGCTTCATGTTAGGAGTCTGAAATCTCTTTGGGATTTCTGCATCACAAATGGGGTGAGCAAAGCGGGATATGTTGTGACTATCCCGGGATACTTCCGGTATAGGCTGCACTATTCCAGGCACACTTGATATCATATCCTTCAACTTTTGAAGCTCTCTGGTTATCGCTGATGTCACGCCTGCATCCTGCAATGATCCAAGATTATTAGTGACAGGGATATTGGTGTTAACAGACAAGTTACCAGCTTGGTGATTCTGGCCATATCCTGGAGCACATCCTGGAGCATATCCTGGATTTCTTACAGCTGACACCCTGACCGAAGAGGGTATCTCAGGAATATGACTTTGGGAATGGCTAGGCATAATATTCCCCCTGTTATCCTCAGTATATACTGCCAAACTAAAGTTCAAAGATCTAGGCTGCAAGGGAGTGACAGTATCCTCAGTGGGCCTTCTTGAGCTAGATTTCAAGAGTTGTATCTCTCTCATTAGCATTTGGTTGGTCTCCTGTTGCTGCCTCATTTGTTCCTGTACACTACCAAATAAAGTTAGAATTTCTTCATTAGAGGCCAAAACAGGACCAGATCCCTGAATACTCCGAGTAGGTATAATATCATGAGGCTGTGAAGAAGCTTACGTCCTTGGAGGAAGTGGTGGAAGCACCGAACCAATCGTTGCAGATGTTGTAGCAGACACGGTAGAAGAACTCATGTTTGATCTCGAGGCCATTGAAAATAGTGTAGCAAAAAGTTTTGAAAATAGAAAACCGATTAACGAGTATACAAAAGCTTTTAGTAGAAATAGCACCACTTGCCCCACGGTGGGCGCCAAATTGTTTTGGTCAAAAATTACCTAAGCAATTAAGTGATCAAATTAGTTTTGTGAGGTAGTGTGCTAGTAATACTTTGTGAAAAATATATTGGTTTGTTAGTTTGCAAAAACAGTTAACAGGATACGGCTCAGGATATCGAGCTGTATCTATAATCAAACAATGAGCAAAAATGTAAAGGTTGACACGTGATGTACGAGGAAAGCCCTTGATCAATCTAGATCTCCGGCATAAAACCTCGGGAGCTGACAATCGTCGGCTGCCTTGTTCTTCTTATTGATTGAATAACCAGGATACAGTGCAGGATAATGCTCAGATCTCTACTAAGTGGTACAATGATTGTAAGTGATGAGTGTTAGTGCGTGATTGCTGCTAGAAAAGAGAGTGAATGAGTAGGTGAATTCGAGTTGTGACCTATGGATCTGGCATCTCCTTTATATAGTTACAAGAATTAACTAATTGTGCTAAAAATCCAGAATATTATGCTAAAAATCCGGGATACTGAGATTATTTCCTTTCTGAACGTTGCCAGGCTGTTTCCACTCGTTTTCCACGCGCTTACTAACTATAAGTCCGGGATTTAAGCTTCCATAACCGTTACAACATTAATATCTTTGACCAATCTTCGTAACTTTCCATAAAACACGCCAATCTTCAATGATGACCGTTACAAGAGCTATTTTTCCGCCATCAACGTCCTTATCCTAACCAATTTGAGTGGGTCTTCAGGATAACTTGGTCTTCATGAATGTTAGTCCCTTGTAGCCAACGTTTACAAGCAAATTGTTAGTAATAGTCAGGATACTGCCTCAGGATGTTACCAATATCCTGATCCGGTATCCTGACCTGGTATCCTGATCATATACAACTAATAGAAAATCAAGATACAAAGTCAGGATATGGGCTCAGAATTTCACCCATAACAGTTTATACAACATATTATTCAATATTGTAAATGGAGATACCTTAGTTTTGAAAGCCCTTGGGTTTTCTCCTGTAGGAATTTCTCCATGTTGTATGTATCTCTTGATTGGGAGGATCCATGATCCTGAATGAGATTGAGTATCATCACTAGGGATGACTGCAGAATCTTCTCCTATCTCCATGGCTACCTG
Organism: Helianthus tuberosus; assembly: GCA_030545235.1. Classification (NCBI taxonomy): domain Eukaryota; kingdom Viridiplantae; phylum Streptophyta; class Magnoliopsida; order Asterales; family Asteraceae; genus Helianthus; species Helianthus tuberosus. The sequence continues at coordinate 121,514,557 of CM060433.1, forward strand.
ATCCTCGATAGCAGGGGTCAGGATATGGATAATAGGGATCTTGACATCCTCAGGGATCTTCAAAGATGATCCTAGATTGGCTAATGCATCAGCTTCTGCATTCTCTTCCCTTGGTACCTGTGTCAAACTAAAGGATACAAAAGAGAGTGCCAATTCTTTTACTATCTCCAAATATTTGATTAGCTTTTCACCTTTAACAGCATAGGATCCATTAAAGTGATTAGTGATTAATAATGAATCTACATGTACCTCAAGATACCTGATCCTCATATGCTTAGCAATTTGCAAACCAGCTATCAAGGCTTCATACTCAGCCTCATTGTTGGTAGTTTGGAATTCACAAGCTATGGAGTGGGGTATTATGTCCCCCTGTGGCGATTTTAGTAGTATTCCAAGTCATGTTCCTTTTACATTGGAGGCTCCATCAGTGAATAGTATCCAAGGATCCTTGGTTTCTTCAAGCTGTTGGACCTCTAACTCAGCTTCCTTTTCCAAATCACTACTAAAATCTGCCACAAAGTCAGCTAAGGCTTGGGATTTGATGGCAGTCCTTGGTTCATATCTTATATCGTATGCACTAAGCTTCACTGCCCACTTAGCCATCCTTCCTGACATTTCAGGTTTCCTGAGAACATTCTTAATTGGAAAATTAGTCTTAACAATAATAGCATGAGTCTCAAAATAATGTCTCAATTTAGTAGATGCCATAATTAATGCAAGGATAAGTTTTTCAAAGTGTGAATACCTGGATTCAGCATCAAGTAAACTCTTACTTACATAATAAACAGGATGTTGTGTACCTTGGTGATCCTTAACAAGGACCGCACTTACTGCTTTTGAGGATACTTCTAGATACAAGGATAATACATCTCCTTTTTCTGGTTTCATCAAGGCTGGGGCTGAGGATAGGTAATCCTTAAGAGCTTTAAGGGCACTTTCATGCTTCTCAGTCCATTCAAATTTCTTGTTCTTCCTCAGGATATTATAGAATTCCTTGCACTTTTCTGAGGATTTGGATATGAATCAGTTCAAGGCTGCGATCCTGCCCGTCAATCTTTGCACATCCTTAGCATTGGCAGGAGATTTGATATTCACAATAGCCTTAATTTGCTCTGGACTTGCTTCAATGCCCCTCTTTGTCACCATATAGCCTAAGAATTTACCTGCCTTAACACCAAAATGACACTTGGAAGGATTAAGTTTCATATTAAATTTATCAAGGATATTGAATGCCTCCTCCAAGTCTTTAAGGTGATCCTCAGCTTTCTTGGACTTAACCACCATGTCATCAATATAAACTTCCATAGTGAGCCCAATTTGTTCCTTGAACATCATATTGACTAGCCTTTGATAAGTAGCACATGCATTCCTTAGTCCAAACGGCATAGCAATATAACAGTATATACCAGTTGGGGTCATAAAGGCTGTATCCTCTTGATCAGATGGTTCCATCTGAATTTGTTGAAATCCAGAGAAAGCATCCATAAAAGTCAACAACTCATGACCCGCGGTAGCATCCACCATGGAGTCAATGTGGGGTAATGGGAAAGGATCCTTGGGACATGCCTTGTTCAAATCAGTAAAATCGACACATACCCTCCACTTTCCATTTTTCTTTTGAACAACAACCACATTGGCTAACCATCTTGGATACTTAACCTCTCTTATCATACCTGCTCGAAGTAGCTTATCTACCTCTTCCTGGATAATAGCATTCCTTTCAGGTGCAAACTTCCTCCTCTTTTGATGAATTGGCTTGAATGACCTGTCAATGCCAAGTTTATGAGTAATTATATCCTTAGATATACCTGTCATGTCTTCATGTTTCCAGGCAAAGGTAGATTTCCTTCTCTTAAGGAAGGATACTAGCTCCTGTTCGATGTTGCTAAGGATCCCTGATCCTATGAGGATCTTGGATTCAGGATCCTCAGGATTCATGAGGATTTCTTTCAAATCCTGTTCTCTTGCCTCCAAGACATTTCTTGAAGGATACTTTAATTGCTATTGCTCCCTTGGTCTTGAGGCTGGTTTCATTGATGAGGTATAGCAATTCTTAGCCTCTTGTTTATCACTCTCAATTTTCACCACTCCCCATGGACTTGGAAGCTTTACGCACTGATGATAAGTGGATGGGACTGCCTTCATGTCATGTATCCATGGCCTGCCAAGGATAACATTACAACATGATAAACAATCTATAACACAAAACTTTTGATAAGAATGCAATCCTTCAATATAGATTGGGAGTTTGATGTCCCCCAATGTATTCTTAGTTTCTCCATTGAATCCCACAAGTACTGAGGATCTTGGGATAATATCAAACTCCGGGATGTTCATCTTCTTGAGGACATCAAGCTGAATGATGTTCACAGAGCTTCCTCCATCTATAAGGATCCTGCGAACAAAGTGGTTAGAAATAAACAATGTAATTACAAGACCATCATGATGAGGATCCTGGACATCAACACGATCATCCTCATCAAAAGTTATGACTTTATCCTGGGTGAAAACGGAGGTCCGGACGGGTCTGTCTCCATTATCCATCTTGGTTTCCTTAGCGTGTCTTTTTGCTGCTGAAAAGGAGGTACCACAAATGTCTGATCCTTCGGATATAAAGTTTATGACTTGTGCATCTGCTGGAGGAGCAGGATCCCTTTCCGGGATCCTTTCAGGATCCTGGATCCTTGACTTCTTCCGACCCAAGAGTTCCTTCAAATGCCCCTTACTCAACAAGTAACCAATTTCCTTTCTCAGTGCAATACACTCTTCAGTGAGATGCCCGAAATCCTCATGATATGCACACCACTTGGACTTATCCTTTGTAGCAACTGGTTTATCATTTTCCTTGGCCACCTAGCTTTCTCACCTAGATTCTGCATTGCAAGGATTAGTTCATTGTTATCAACAGAAAAACAGTATTCAGAAATAGGAGGGTAATCCTCATCATCCTCTTCTTGTTCCACTGCATGCACATTCTGGTTATCAGATCTGTTGTAGGACTTGGATTTGTTGTTCCTGAAGTAGGATCCTTGTTTATCCTGTTTTGAGGATCCTGTCAATCTATCCTGGATCCTTTTGTCATCCTCTAGGCGGATGAACCTAAGGGCCCTAGTTCTTACTTCATCAAGATTCCTGCAAGGTGTCATAACAAGATCATCATAGAATAATGAATCCCTAAGCAATCCCATTTTAAAGGCTTCTACAGCCGTAGCAATATCCAAGTTAGGAATATCCAAGGATTCTTTACTAAAATTAGTGATGTAATCTCTAAGTGACTCATTTTGACCTTGTGTTACCCTATATAGATCACTAGTTAATCGTTTAAATTTTCTACTACAAGAGAATTGACTATTGAACAAGTTAACTAAATTAGCAAATGAAGTAATAGAGTAAGGGGGAAGACTTAGCAGCCATTTAAGAGCAGATCCTGTGAGTGTGGATCCAAATCCCTTGCATAGACATGCTTATTTTAACCTTTCAGGAATTGGATTGATCTCCATCCTCTCCCTGTACTGAGCTACATGCTCCTCTGGATCCGTTGAACCATCATACAGCTTCATAGATGGTATCTGGAATCTTTTAGGTATCTCGGCATCACATAAGGGTGGTGCAAAACGAGATATCCTATGGCTACCATCTGCAATTTCAGGAATGGGTTTAACCACTCCCGGTACACTGGATATCATATCCTTAAGCTTCTGTAGCTCTCTAGCCATAGCCTGATTAATACCTGTATCCTGCATTAAGCCATGGTTAGTGTTATGTGAATTATTAAAAATGTTACCTCCCACAGGATTCGAGTTTGGAATTGCAGATGTGAATCCATATTGACGAGACTCTGGCATGATTGAAGGACCAGAGGGAGCAATGGTCTGCATTGGTATGAAGTCTCCTTGATGAACGTCCGAGCTCTGAGGCTGCATACTTCTCAAGAATCCTTGATCCTGAAGGACGTTGGATCCTTAAAGTTGAGATAATCCTTGAACCTAAAAGGATCCTGGAACCAGAGAGGATCCTGGGACCAGAGAGGATCCTGGGACCAGAGAGGATCTGGGAGGATCCTTGAACTTGGGAGGATCCTTAGACCTGGGAGGATCCTTGAACCTGGGAGGATCCTTGGACTGCATGCATTCCCATATATCCTCCTGACGTGAAGTATCCCTGATGCTGAGAAGAGGATCTTTGAGGCTGGAAGTGAGAGCCAAATGCCTGACTCATGGCTACTGTTCCATAACGCCTTCCTGGTAATTCACCCAAGTATTGCATGTCCGGAACTCCTGTGTGTTGGGAAGTTATGACCGGAGTGTCGAAGTTCAGCGATCTTGGCATCAGAGGAGAGTGATCCTCCACTGATTTCTTCTGTTTCTTGATCTCATCAATCTCCCGGAGGATCCTTTCGTTGGTTTTGTCCTGCTCTTGAGCATGATTCCTCATCTGCAAAATCAGAGCATAAAGATCATTAGTAGTAGGATTAGTTGAAACAGAAGAAGTTGGTGGTTTTGTGAAAATGGGGGTTTGTTTCTTCGCAGCATTCTCAGCATTCTTCTGGGATCCAGAAGGTGGTGGAGGCAAAGAAGGAACGCCTTGTGAAGAACTGAATGACGGCATTAAGTTTGAAGTGTTCTTCGCTGAAGAAGCCATCTGCCTGGTTGTTATGAACCGAAATGACCACAAAGGTATGAATTTTCTTAGGAATGAAGCAACAATTGCCCCACGGTGGGCGCCAAACTGTTTTGGTCAAAAATCAAGCAATGACAATGTAACCAAACTTTCTGTTGTGAGGTATGATGCTTGAATCAATGAACAATACTAAGGATCACTCAGAAATGAAATGAACAAGTGACACAAAGATTTGTACGAGGAAAAAGCCCTTGATCAATGAATGATCTCCGGCATAAAAAACCTCGGGTGATGGAAACTACCGATCACCAACTCAAATTAAACAAGAAATATAGTACAACTTCGGATGATAGCGAGCTAAGTACAAGGATCACTATAGTGTATTGTGTAAAAAAGTGTATAATCGCTAAGTGTTTTGTCGAGAGCTAGTGAGAGCAGTTGCAAGAGTGTGTGTGTAGCCAAAAATAGCCAAGTGTTTTCTAATTAGCTCGCTACCCCTTTAAAAATGGAAAATATCTACACTAACTAACATTCCGCATTTCATGCAAGTCCCCCACGAACTCCATAACGTCCACTTCAGGTAAGCACGTGCGGAATTAGTCATGGAATATACTCCAGGAATGTCGCCAAGACCAAGTCCAAGCTCGTATTCCTGCAAAACAATACCATATTCAAAGTAGACAATCGTTAGTATAAGGATCCTTAAGATGATCCATGATCCTGATCCTGAAACACTTCTGAGGGTCACTAATTCAGACAGAAGTAAGGATCACTAAGCCCAATAGCAGTCGAGGATCTGATCATTTAGAAATCCACCCCTAACAAGGATACTCCTCAGGATCCTCGTCTTCGACAGCATTCACTTTCTTGCTATCATTTCTGCCATATAGCTTGGAGCCATATGGTTTGTACGAGGATTCTGATTTCCTATTGGTTGATTCATAGGTTGTGGATGAATTCATCCTCTCTTGCATCTTTTTGTCATCCTCCAGTCGAATATATCTTAAAGCCCTGTTCCGAGCTTCATCCAGGTTCCTGTATGGGTTCATCACAAGATCTTGGTAAAATTGAGAATCTTTTTGCAACCCCATCTTGAAAGCCTGCACGGCTGTTGCAACATCAAGATGTGGAATATCCAAGGATTCACGGCTAAACTTGTTCACATAATCTCTTAAGGATTCCTGAGGTCCTTGAGTTATCCTGTAGAGATCACTTGTTAGTTTTTCAAAACTCCGACTGCAAGAAAATTGACTATTAAATAAGTTGACTAAGTGAGCGAATGATGTGATTGAATGAGGAGGAACGTTTAAGAGCCATTTTAAGGCTGATCTTGTTAAGGTAGAACCAAAATCCTTGCATAGGCATGCTTCCTTGAGGTCTGGAGGGATAGGGTTGATCTCCATTCTTTCCCTATACTGGGCAATATGCTCTTCAGGATCCGTAGTTCCGTCATAGAGCTTCATATTGGGGGTTTGAAATCTTTTTGGGATTTCAGCATCACAAATAGGATATGCAAACTGGGATATCCTGTGGCTGTCTTGGGACACTTCTGGAATTGGCTGGACCACCCCAGGTATACTGGATATCATGTCATTCAACTTTTGAAGCTCGCTAGAAAATGCTGACGTCATATCTGCATCCTGCAAAGATCCAATACCATTAGTAGCTAGAGTATTATTATTATTATTTGACACGTTACCAGCCTGAGGATTCTGGCCATATCCTGAAGCATATCCTGAGCTTCTCACAGTTGACACCCTGACCGAAAAGGGTATCTCAGGAGTATGATTCTGAGAATGGCTAGGCACAATATTTCCCCTGTTATCCTCAGTATATACTGCAGAACTGAAGTTCAAGGCTCTGGGTTGCAAAGGAGTGACAGTATCCTCGGTGGGCCTGCTTGAGCTGGATTTCAAGAGTTGTATTTCTCTTATCAGCATTTGGTTGGTCTCCTACTGTTGCTTCATCTGTTCCTGTATACTACCGAATAAAGTTAGAATTTCATCATTAGAAGCCAACACAGGACCAGATCCCTGAATGTTCCGAGTAGGGATAATATCCTGAGGCTGTGTGGAGGCTTGCGTCCTTGGAGGAGGGGGAGGAAGCACCGAACCAATTGTTGCAGAGGTTGTAGCAGACACGGTGGAGGAGCTCATGTGTGATCTCGAGGCCATTGAAAATAGTGTACCAAAAAGTTTTGAAAATAGAAAACCAAGTAATGATTTTGCAAAAGCTTTTAGTAGAAATAGCACCAGCGCCAAATTGTTTTGGTCAAAAATTACCTAAGCAATTTAGTGATCAAATTAGTTAAGTGAGGTAGTGTGCTAAGAATGTGTGTTGTAAATATGCTAAATTGGTCGTTTGTTAAAACAGTTTCAGGATATAGCTCAGGATATCGAGCTATATCTATGATCAAACAATGAGCAGAAAATAAAGGGGTGACACGAGATATACGAGGAAAGCCCTTGATCAATCTAGATCACCTGCACAAAACCTCGGGAGTTGACAATCACAGCTGACTTGTTCTTCTTATTACTTCAAACGTCAGGATACAGTGCAGGATATTGATCAGATCGCTAAGTGTTACAATGCTTGTTTAGAAAGTGTAAGTTGCGAGAGAGTAGAAGTGTATGAGAGCAGTGAGTGTTGTTGTGTCCAATTCGATCTGATATATCTGTCTATTTATAGCTAAGAAATGAAAACAAAAATTCCTACAAATGGGGGATGCCTTCGAATATTCCTTAGTTAACGTTGGAGACCAAGTAAAGCGGCTTCAACGTCTTTCTTTGAACAACTTAGACCGAGTCTTCCGGGGAAAGGTCCTCATGAACGTTGCAAGCTTGGACTCGCATTCCTGCACATAATCCGTTAGTGATCCTCAGGATACCATGTCAGGATGTTACCAATATCCTGAATCAGCATCCCGGGCATGAACAGATATCATATGATTAAGATATAATTTAAGATATTATCCAGGATATGGGCTCAGAATTTCACCCATAACACATGGGGCTTAGCTTTCCCCTTTTGATGAATCTTACCACTCCTTTCCAAGGAGAGACCTTCAATAACACCTTGTCTCCTACTTGAAACTCCAACGGTTTTCTCCTGTTATCAGCATAACTCTTCTGTCGATCACGTGCTGCTTTCAATCGTTCATTGACTTGAATGATTTTGCCGGTTGTTTCTTGCACTATCTCAGGTCCGGATAGTTGCTTTTCTCCAATTTCTGCCCAACAGACTGGAGTTCGGCACTTTCGTCCATAAAGTGCTTCGAATGGTGCAGCATTGATACTTGTGTGATAACTGTTATTGTAAGAAAATTCTATTAATGGTAAGTGATTGTTTTGCTCAAAAATTACCTAAGTAATTTAGTGATCAAATTAGTTAAGTGAGGTAGTGTGCTAAAAGTATTCGTGAAAAATATGCTGGTTCAGTTGTTAACAAAAACAGTTTTCAGGATATAGCTCAGGATATCGAGCTATATCTATAATCAAACAATGAGCAAAAAAGGTAAAGGGTGACACGGGATATACGAGGAAAGCCCTTGATCAATCTAGATCGCTGGCACAAAACCTCGGGAGCTGACAATCGCAGCTGCCTTGTTCTTCTTATTGCTTCAAATGTCAGGATACAGTGAAGGATATGATACGGATCAACTAAGTGTTACAATACGATTCGAGTACAAGTGTAAGTGTTTTGTGAGTGATTGCAGCTCGTAGAGAGTAAGAGTGTACGGAAAATTGTGTGTGTTCTATCTGATCCGATCAATCCTATTTATAGTAAAACGAAACTAACAAACTAGCCTATAAATCCGGGATACAGCGAATATTCCCTTTGTGAACGTTGTAGTCCACTTCTTCCGGCTTCAACGTTCCTATTTCAATAGATTAGCCCGAGTCTTTGGGAGAACAGGTCCATCCGAACGTTATATGCCTGCCTTGTTAATCTGCACGTGAGCTAATTAGTTATTATCAGGATACTGCATCAGGATGTTACCAATATCCTGATCTGGTATCCTAATCACAATAAAAGAAATAGATTCAGAATATTATCCAGGATATATATGTTCAGAAAACCACCCATAACAATTGTCCCCAAAATATATTTGTTGGTATACCAATATCCAACGGATATATTTTAAATCTTATCTCTTAGATCGAGGCACTTAAGTTGATTAGACGGTTGGAATGACAAGCTGCAACTTCCCACACGATATTTACTCAGCACCCCCTATATCCAGCCTATATCTACTCGAATCGTTTGCTTTATGATCATAACAATCCAAGAAAATTTCAGGTATTCTTCTTCCCTTTCTCTTCTGTTTTTTCCTTACTAAGATCCTCCATGGCCAGCCGAACAAGATCCCAAACGGCAGACTCTGTTCCTACCTTCCATGAGCAGAACCTGCTAAAAGAACCCTCAAAGGAGGTGTGTTCGTTTGATAACGCTGATATCGCAGCCTTACGATCTTCCGGTGCCTTCCCCGCCGGAGCGGTTATTCGTCCGTTCGACCGAGAGGTCCGATCGAACTTTTATTCCGATGAATGGGTATGATTCTTTGCTTATCCTTTCTCAATAGGGCTCTGATACCCTTTCCCAGCCTTCGTATCTCGCTTTTTCGAACTTACTGGCCTTAGTTTTGCCCAAACCATGCCCATGGTTTGGCGTGTGTTAGTTACCTTGGACCAGATTAAAGCTCGTCACATGCCTGACCTGTGCATCGAAGATCTTCCGATTGCGTATCGTCTAAGGTCCCATGGTTCCAGCCGATTCCTTCTTTTTTCTACCTCCAAAGATCCTCTCATTCTTAAAGCTACCAAGAACGAGGATGATTGGAGACGAAAATTCTTTTTTGTAAAAAGGGATTCCATCGACAAGGGTCTTGACCTTCCCAAGAAATGGTTGACCTCCGGTAGGATTTAGGGTTTTAGGAATATCCCCAGTCGTATCCTGAGACTATATCTTGAACTGATACCCTGATATATTTATTTTTTGTAGCAAACTTCAAGGATTTGGCTCCTCCAAGTGCTGAATCAGAAGGAAGAATAAAGGAAAACTACCAGCTCCCAGAAAGTGAAAGGACCTTTACCCTGTTATTCACAAGCTCAAGCCAAAGATCAAGTTCCAACATGTCTGGTAAGCATAATTTTACAAGTTATTTTCATTTATCAAACCGATTATATTCTAAAAATATATAAAGACTTAGTGTTTCTCCCCTTTACGCAGTGCCAGTCATAAATCTTGAAGGATTCGAACTTGAGGAGTTGGACAGCTATTACGGTCCTGTGCAAGTCAAGCAGGAAGTGAATCCTAAACCAGCTGTCACGTCGAAACCCACCAGCTCCAAGGCCGCCGCTGCTCCCAAGCCTTCCACTGCTTCAAAGCCACGCGGCTCCAGTTCCCGTAAGAGGAAGGAGCCAGACTCCCCTGCTGCCTTAGACGTCTTTCCGTTTGAGAACCACGGATTCTCGGAGTCCAACAAGTTAATGACTGGCTTCCTTAATCAGGTAGGTATCCTTGTCCTATATCCTGCACATATATGCTGGTTATATATTTTGAGTACACATATTGATACCTGTTCACCTGATTGCAGGGCTTGAGCGGTTGGTGTTCCTGTACGAGGATTCATGCGGTCTGAACAAGATGCTGGAGGCTAGGTTGAAGAAGGCAGAGACCACTGTTGCAGATCAAGCAGCAATCGCCGTCGCCAAATCACAGCATTACGAGGACAAATATAAGGCAATGATCCAGGAACATCAAGCTGCCCTCAAGAAGGTTACCCAAGAAGCCCAGGCTAAATATGATGCAGCTCAGGTTCAACACGAATAGGACATGGCTTCTTATCGGGAAAGCCTTATGGGCTCCGTTGTTATCTCTCTCCTCTAAGCCAGGTTGAAAATGGCCTATCAGGCCAAGACCATGGGCCTTGAATGCCCTTCATGGAATGTTGAAGCTTGGGAGGCGAAGTTGAGGGATCTAGGTGGCAATCCCGTGAAGCATCCTGTGAAACCTGTTGTTGAGGAGCCCGCTAAGGTGGCTGATGCTGGTGGTGATGCTGCTAAGGAATGTATTTGTGTTTTAGTTTTGATTTATTAGTTGTAGCTTTGTCTACAAAATTCAACTTAATGCCTGCTATTTTCTTTAAAACTTTTTTTTCTTTATGCAGCTCTTTGTTTGAAATCAAAGATTCACATGTATGACTTTTGTATATGTTAATTGATGAACCAATTATTATAGTAGTAAACATCTTTTTTTAGTTAGGGTTGTTCAAAATGCTCGTTGCTCGCTCGAAAGTGACTTGGTTTGTAAACAGTTCGTCTCAGCTCGGCTCGGCTCGGTTTATAAACGAGCCGAGCTCACGCTTGCCCTGGCTCGGCTCGTGAGCTCATGAGCCGACTCGAATTATTTTATTTTATATATATATTAATTTAAATATTGAAAGTATTAAACCTACTCCTTTTGAGTGATGTCAAGCCATCAAACACAATCTTGATTCCATGCTATTAATCGTTTCATGCATGTAATCATATGTTATCTTTACATTCTTATACAAACTAGATATTAGACCCGCGCGCGTTGCGGCGCGGGCTACAAAAGCAGAAATATCACCAACGTATGATATGAAACGAACATTGTATCTTCGTCATGGGTAGTTTCTTTGCGTTACAGAAGCAATTCGGGACTACCATATCTAATAATAGTTTATTAAGCATCTACTTTATAACTATCTGGACTACCATATTATTAAAAATACATTAGTCAAATAACAAAGCATCTAGAGTTAACTACAATGCTCAAAACATGCCTGAAAACAAACGGAATTTTGATGTTTTTTGTCAACGAATATGGATTAATTTCTGAATAAAAGCATTGCTTCTTACAATCGAACGCGACTTAACTCATCACACACGTTCCAGTCGCTTAATTAACACACGCAATTGAACTTGATCCGACGCACTGGGAAAGAGAAAGAAAGCCAGTTATGTGATTACATAAGTTACTACTCATGTCACATGTATTATATCTACAGTTATATCACACTTGTATTTATTGATCAGCTATGTGTATATATATACATTCTATAAAAGTCTCCTTATCATCCCCTCCCATTGTTGCCATTGTTGGCCCACACACCCTAAAACGATCTCGTTTTCTTTTACTAATCTACATCGGAATTAGCTTGGATCCGATTCGTTTCTTCTTCACTGGGTCATATCTTCATTCGGTTGATCTTCTCCTTGTCTTCACACGAATTTTCAACTCGGCTATTAATGGACTCACTCTTATCCTTGATCAATTTTACAGCTTCTCACGGATTCAACCTGACTGGTTACGGACTCACTTTCATCTCCCAAATATTTTCACATATTGCCCAATTCCTCCTGTAGCATTTTCTTTAGGAATTGGATTCCACCAATCAAAGCCTACTCCGCTTTCTTGAATTGGTAAATTATTCACCTTTGCATAAAATTTAATTCAATGTAATTCCACCGACTTACACTTCTTAAATTTCTTGACCTCTTGCCTCAGTCACGACGGTTCAAGTCAACTTTTATCTTTTCCGTCCACGCAGGTTTAACCCAAAAGAACTCACCTCTAAGCTACCAATTTTCCTTTTTTTTCCTTTTTCTACTACGATAATCAAACATAATTATTAAACAGATAAACTTACTTGTCCATCCGTTATTCATCTTTTTTTCTCCCATGGTCGAGTTCGGCTTAATACATCTTGAACATGTGATCTGTCGTTGCTTCGGCTTCTCTTCGTCGCCTCTTGACCAAGCTCTGATACCAGCCATGACGCTGACTTCTAAAGTAGTTCAGCAGTGACAGAGCCTGTAACACAATCAACAAACCAAAATTACAAAATTTACCCACATAACACAACCATAAAATTACCAATCTACCCACCTTTTCCTTGGCTCTTGGAGTACCAGACTGCGCCAAAGCAACCAATGGCGGGACTGCACCTTCCTGAAGAACCTGTTTGCAAAACCGACTGCTGTCGGTACACAACTGTAAAAGAGCCGCAGCAGCATTCTCCTTCCCTCGAGCCGAACCCAACTCGACAACTTCAACCAGAACTGCTATCCCGCCCTCTTGACCGATAGCCGCTCGCCCGTCAGGTATCGTTGCAAGATTTGACAAAACCGCAACCGCTTTGTGAACCATCCCAGCTGCTGGATCCATTAATTCCACTAAGTATTTAACTGCGCCCGCCTGGACAATGCGCGGTTTGTTTTCATGATATATCGACAGGTTAAACAAAGCTGTGGCTGCGTCCTTTTTCCCCGTGGACTCCCGTTTCCTAATAAATCAACTAACGGTTTAATCGCTCCCGAGTTCCCGATACTAAAACAACAGATGAAGGATTGTGGCAAAAAAGAGTTTGTTGCTTATTCTCTGCGTATATACCGTTCTATGTATCCATTTCTAAAAAAAGGAAAAAAAAACCAAGAACAAATGTAGACACAACGAAAGAAATGAAGGTTGCCCTTCATCGTCTATCATTTCACAAACCTCATTAGCAACTAAACGTGCTTCGCGACCTCACAAACCTCGTATAGAATGACTAAACATTTGACCTCAGGTAACCATCACAGGCCTAAATCTCCAGCAACGGCTACCTCATAGAAATATGTCAGCACCAAACAATTTCAAAATTAACACAGTATGTGCCAAGTCTTAAATTTTCACAATAAAGTGGCTCAGATTTCTCATCATAGCCTTTGAATCCCGAATACCTCATGGCATTCATTGGCACAATTCCCAGGCCTCAAATCAACTAAAAAACGCTGTAAAACGGTCTTTAGCAACAATCGGTTCTCGCAACCCCTAAAATTAGGGTTTAAAACAACAACGGCGTAATCATCGAGAACAGAGTCTGCATAAGAAATAACAGCTTTGATTCATCCTAATCTCGTACAGTTAGGCTCAGAGTTTGCGAAATAGGGAAACCACCATGGCTGCAGGGGAGGTTGCAGGTGTTCACCTACCATCCTGCAACCCTGCCACGCCAAGGTGAGATCTTCAGTAATATTTTCTCAGACCCTCAAACTCATCACAACCATTTCGTGAACCCTAACCGAGCAAAAGGGTTGCCATAGAAAAAAAATAGAGAAGTCAAGCACTAACAATCACACAGTAATCGACAGTAAGATGTATTTACATACAGACCCAGATCGGTGACTGGAGAAGTATCCTGAGCTTCACCAGTAATCGACTGTAATCGAAAGAGGGGTCACCGCAACAGCTCCGCCATGACTCCACCACATCTCCGCCGTCACTCCACTACCGCTCCGCCGTGGCTCCGCCACCGCAGGAGGTGTCGTCCATCACCTCTATAGTTAAAGGCAAAGCAGATAAAACAACATGTTAGGAAAAAGGAGATGTGTTGGCTAACAGAGAAAAGAGGCGAAGATGGGGAGTTTTTTTTTTTTTGAAACACTCCCCAAGCACCATGTACAACTGATGATGCACAAAAATCTTGCTTCTTTATAATGGTTTAATATTGTAGTCTGCTAAATATTATTGGTAATTTCTTCTTGTCTATACATGCTTGGCACATCTTTCTTCTTTCTTGTCAACTATTACTTTGAAGACCCATATAAAGATTCCTTTTCATTACTGATTACTTTCTCAAATCCACAATTATGTTTGGTATGACGTAATGGAATAGACGGGGGAATGGAATAGACGAGGTAATGGAATGGACAAAGGAATGAAATGGATCATTACATTCCATAGTCTTGTTTGGTTACCATGCAGGAAATGAATAAATCATTACCTTGTGTTGTTTGGTAGGTAAGAAAAGAGGAACGAATTAAATCGGCAATGGTTGGTGACGGTGATTGGTTGCGGCTAGTGGCGGTGGCAGCGATGGGTAGCGGTGGTCGGTGGTAGCGGTGGTGGGCGGCGGTGGTCGGTGGTAGCGGTGGTGGGCGGCGGTGGTCGATGGGTGACGTTTGTTAGCGGTGGTGGCGGCGATGGTCGGGTTGGCGGTGGTCTGCGGTGGCAGGTGGCGGCGATGGTGGTCGATGGTGGTGGCGACGATGGTGGGTGGTGGTGGTCGACGGTAGCGGGTGGTGGCAGCGGAGGATGGTGGTGGTGGTCGGCGAAGGGTGGCGGTAGTTGTCGGGGTGGCGGTGGTTTACGATGGCGGGTGGCAGCGATGGTAGTCGATGGCAGTGGCGGAGGACGGTGGTGGTGGTGGTCGGCAGAGGTTGGTGGTGGGTGGTGACGACGACAGGTGGTGGTGGTGGCGGCAAATGGTGGAGGTGATGGACGGTGTTTGTGACGTAGGCTGAGAGAGGGAATGGAATGGAAAAAAAACAGGGGGAGTGGATGGAATGAATTTGAGGGAATGGAATGACTTATGTAATGGGTGATTCCATTACGTTGACCAACCAAACACACTTTTTTCCATTCCCTCGCAATAGTTCATTCCATTCCACCTCCCATTCCTGCATACCAAACACTACCTTATTGGTCTCACATCGCGTACAGTACTAAACCTTAGACATCTCCTTATCTAGAAAAGGCAAGGGAATCCCTTGTAAAGCTAACAAACTGTAACTTACATCTCTAGGCCTTTGTCTACACTAAGTTGCATTTTAGCCCTTTGGCGTAAATAAGTTGTATTTGGCCATTTCGGTGTTTTCAAGATTAGTGAAGCTAATTGTTCTTGCTTGGATTGAGCAAAAAATCGAGCCAAGCCGAGCTGGCTCGCTTTTTATTCGAGCTGAGCTCGAGCTCACATATTAGTTCGATTTGTCATTTGAGCTAGAGCCAAGCTAGCTTGGCTTAAATAAGCTCCTTTCAATTCGAGCTCAAGCTAGACCTACCTCGGCTCAGCTAAAGTTGATAACAACCCTATCATAGTAGATTATAACAAACCCACTCCTATATTACATTTATACCCACAAGTTCATGCATTTTAAATATTTAATAAATCCTTTCGGCCAATGGTGACAATGGTTAAAAGGACTTTACATCTATATAGACCGCATCAGAGAAGCCAGGCAAATGGGTCAGCCAGGTAAATAGGTCATTCTGGCCTCGTCAGCATGCTTACATCATAACAAAAAAAATTAAGCATTATTTATTAAATTCTATTAACAACGATCACGAATGCATGACAAAAAGCTAGATTGATTCCAAGAACGTCTACATGAAGAACAAACATACCTGAGCAATGCCAGGGAAGCCTCTAATAAACAAAGAATCAAGAAAGTCAAAAACTCAAAGTTTTTTTCCTGCTAACTGTTGGCCTAGCTAGCTTGTGTCAAAGAAATCAACTAATATTTACACAAACTGCGAGATATGAGCATTATGAAATCTTCAATGCAATAGCAATAAATTTAAATGAACAAATAAACCACCTTACAATCACTGGCTCACAAATTCACAGTTATCATAACAGATCAAAGACCAAATCCGCGATAAAAATACCTAGAATTGGCGATACCATTCATGAAAAAAGGGCCAACCACCTAGGATTAAATTCTTTCTCTACACAACCACCTAGGATCCGAGAATTAAATTCTATACACAACCACGTAGGACCAAAAAAGTACATGGTATTATAACAGAAAGTTACATTCAGTGTCTAAAGATTAATCGTAAAAATGGAGCCTTTTCACATCACATGATTCACTGTGTTTTTACCATTTATACACATACATACAATAAATTTTCAATTGTTTGAATTTTTTTGTACATATTATTTGTTTGTACATTATGACAGAATTTCCTTATTTTGGATACTGAACGAATCTTTATAATTTCACAAGGAATTAGGTGGCTTTTACTAAAAACATGTGAATATATTTTTGGTTTTTAAGGTATTAACCCATCTAAAATACTAACTTTCCGAATTAAATACCAATATTGTTTTTTATTGCTTAATACTAACACAAAATATGAACCTTTCATCATTTTGCTAACAATTATAAGTTCTTTCATCATTTTGCTAACAATCATAAGTTCTGTATTTGTTATAAAAAAAACAAATACATTTTCCAAAAACCTGATAAGAGAGAGTAAGATTCAGTAATGATAACTACCATATAATATTCAAAAATAAAAGAAAAAAACCATGATAAGTAAGTAACTGTGTGTTTAACAATTCACAATCT
Organism: Helianthus tuberosus; assembly: GCA_030545235.1. Lineage (NCBI taxonomy): Eukaryota > Viridiplantae > Streptophyta > Magnoliopsida > Asterales > Asteraceae > Helianthus > Helianthus tuberosus. The sequence goes on from CM060433.1 coordinate 121,531,317, forward strand.
TCATTACTAATCAGCAAAAGAACATTGAACTGCGGGTCCTCTCATGAAGCTTGGGAAGTTGGTTGAAACCACCAGCACCAGCACCAGCTGCTGCACTACCGCTGTGGCTAGAAGCGCTGTCCGACATATCCTCAAACTTGACAAAC